>OZ019978.1:27858843-28593303 GCA_963970395.1 Ephialtes manifestator
GTGTGCTTTAGAAAAATTCGTGACAGAAATACTGACGCTCGTGCACAATTTACGTTATTAAATCGGCGGCCCGGCACGGCTCGCTTGAAGCACCCAAGCCGACTACGAGTGCTGCCTATTCAATACGATTTCACGTTAAAGTTTCCTCTTTTTCCAAACCTCCCGTTGGAGCTTCTATGGGAACGATAAGATTTTCGTTAAAGCTCGCCAACGACACGAAATCCACTTCGCGTTTAAAACTCTTGCCAAATTTTTGGCCTTGATAATATATCCGTGTTTCTGTCACACAATAAAAAAAACATACTTTCTGTACTTATAATTTACAATCACAAAAATTATTAATTCTTAATCATACAAAACAGAGTAATGGAGGAAATATTGAAAGTAACAAATAATTAATTATGCAATTAATTGCATATTGGGAATTTTACACTTTGCCAAATGATCAAGAATTATTAACTTAAAATTGATTTCACGTTAAAGTTTCCTCTTTTTCCAAGCCTCCCGTTGGAGCTTCTATGGGAACGATAAGATTTTCGTTACAGCTTGCCAACGACACGAAATCCACTTCGCGTTTAAAACTCTTGCCAAATTTTTGGCCTTGATAATATATCCGTGTTTCTGTCACACAATAAAAAAAACATACTTTCTGTACATATAATTTACAATCACAAAAAATTATTGATTCTTAATCATACAAAACAGAGTAATGGAGGAAATATTGAAAGAAACAAATAATTAATTATGCAAATAATTGCATATTCGGAATTTTACACTCTGTCAAATGATCAAGAATTATTAACTTAAAATTGATTTCACGTTAAAGTTTCCTCTTTTTTCAAGCCTCCCGTTGGAGCTTCTATGGGAACGATAAGATTTTCGTTAAAGCTCGCCAACGACACGAAATCCACTTCGCGTTTAAAACTCTTGCCAAATTTTTGGCCTTGATAATATATCCGTGTTTCTGTCACACAATCGAGAAAAAAACATACTTCCTGTACTTATAATTTACAATCACAAAAATTATTAATTCTTAATCATACAAAACAGAGTAATGGAGGAAATATTGAAAGAAACAAATAATTAATTATGCAAATAATTGCATATTGGGAATTTTACACTCTGTCAAATGATCAAGAATTATTAACTTAAAATTGATTTCATGTTAAAGTTTCCTCTTTTTCCAAATCTCCCGTTGGAGCTTCTATGGGAACGATAAGATTTTCGTTAAGGCTCGCCAACGACACGAAATCCACTTCGCGTTTAAAACTCTTGCCAAATTTTTGGCCTTGATCATATATCCATGTTTCTGTCACACAATCGAGAAAAAAACATACTTTCTGTACGTATAATTTACAATCACAAAAATTATTAATTCTTAATCATACAAAACTTAGAGCAATGGAGGAAATTTTGAAAGTAACAAATAATTACTTATGCAAATAATTGCATATTCGGAATTTTACACTCTGTCAAATGATCAAGAATTATTAACTTAAAATTGATTTCACGTTAAAGTTTCCTCTTTTTCCAAGCCTCCCGTTGGAGCTTCTATGGGAACGATAAGATTTTCGTTACAGCTCGCCAACGACACGAAATCCACTTCGCGTTTAAAACTCTTGCCAAATTTTTGGCCTTGATAATATATCCGTGTTTCTGTCACACAATCGAGAAAAAAACATACTTTCTGTACGTATAATTTACAATCACAAAAATTATTAAGTCTTAATCATACAAAACATAGAGTAATGGAGGAAATATTGAAAGTAACAAATGATTAATTATGCAATTAATTGTTCAACTAATGTTCAAGAATTATTAACTTAAAATTGAAAAAGATTTTTTTTTAAATAGCTATTTGTGCAATGTAAAAATATTCTATGCTGATAGATAATGAGTAAAACCATGAATGTATGCAAATTGTTTTTAGAAAAATATTTATCAATTGTTAAATATTTATGCAGGTTTCCAATATGTAATTCAAAGATCGTTTCTCTGACCGAATCGGAAATTATTGGTCTAATTTATTCCTCTTTTGTTTCCATTAAAAATTACAAATATTTTCAGTCCGGTCATTAATTAATAATGCCATTATTTAGAATTCTCCATAAAATGCTGTATTATTGATTTTATACTCAGAGATAGGGCAATATATGTTGACATATCCGAATAAAATACATGCAGAATAATTTTTTAATTTAATGACTATAATTACACTGTTAAAAATATTTTTCCATTACGTGTAAAGGAAACATATTTACTTAAATTGGAATATTAAATTTGAAACGTAATTGAAATACAAAATTACAGTATTTTCTACGAAAATTATGAAAATTAGGAAATTAGATGTAAAATCTTGTAATTTTACTACACTCGTGTCTTAATTTTGATATATTAGTTGATGAATTGAATTTCCCGGTAATGTAAGTTGGCAACCATTTTTAACAATGTATTTACTCCCCAAATATTCGCGGACTTCAGCGAGGAGAAGCGTTTGGATTCTTAACATTCACTGTTAGAAAAGATTGGAAGTTTTTATTCATAAACTCATCATCGAAATTTAATATACAATTGTGGTACAAAATTAATGTACTTTTCCAGTAAAATTGAAGCAAATTATTAAAATTCAAGTACTTTTACTGTAAAATTAAAGTAAATTATTGAATGTGCTGTACCATACATTAATTTTACGTTACACTAGTATACTAAATTTAATATACTAGTTTATGAATAAAAACTTCCAGTAAAAGTACACTAAAATTAAAGTAGATTTTTTGACAGTGTTTATATATTCTCCCAATTTTAAATCTGAAATGGAATGACTGTGTAAGGGTCGTGAAAGAGGGAGACAAATGTATGTATTCGATCGTGCATGCGATCCGGGCCATACAAAATCAGTAGAGGATGACATGCGAATGGAGAGAGTAAAAAAAAGTCGGTCAAACGTCAAACGGCACGTAAAATACGAAATGGCTGCTACTTGGACCAAAACGCAAAAGCGCGATAATAGGGCGAGGAAGAGGAAAGAGAGTCGAACGTCGAGGTCGTAACGGCCGCAAAGCCGTAAATATGCGGCGAGCGACTGGTCAGCGTCGGGTACTTTGCTAAGGTAGAAAGAAGTTAGCAAAGGTAGAGAGTATACATATATATAAACGTATATACATGCACGTAACGGAGGAGTTGGTGGCTGAGTTCTACGATTTATTTACCATAAGCTTTCATCAGGCAACCTACGCGAAGCTACACATACACATATACACATAAAGGAAACATAACCTAAAGGGAAAAAAAAGCTTGGGATATGTATTCAAAATGTCGTAAAATATATCCGCGAATAGGGGATAAGCACCAACGACAGGAAGCAGATATGAGTGAAATAGCGGTACGCGAATGTAGCGTGACGGCAATTTGTATGTTCACGGAATAAGCGCACAGTTAGTTTCAGGATATCGCGATATACCGTCACATTCTCGGGCTCTCACATCTTTCGAATATTTCCAAAATAGGAATATGTAACAGGAACATAAAGTAACACGTTCCTCGACGTCATTGCGCTCGTTTTCACCCCGCGAGTGACAATTCAGGGAACATATTTGTCATAAGGAAACTATTAATTATATCTCCTGTTTTCTGTGTTGTCTAGATTATTATATTAGTTATAATTAATGACAGCGCAAATTGGCAAGGTCAAGACCAAATAATGCTGCAATTTTATTTGCGAGTTGTATCCGCGATCGTGATTTGTCAAAGGGCTCATGACGCCCTAATGCGAGCGCCGAAATATCGAAGCTCGCGGAATTACTGAAAATTATAATTGCCACTTGTCCGTCAACTGCACGGAGAAAAATGCTTGGGTGGGCTTACTAAGATTTTGGTTAAAAATTTTACCAAGACAAATTTGGTAGACGCAACCAAGTTATTGATTAGGCCTACACGGAAAAAAAGGCTTGGTTGAAACAACCAAGTGCTATGGTTATATATGCGCCAGACGATTAATTAGTTAGACCAACCAAATAATTTGTTAGGCTACCAATTACTAGGTTGGACTAACCAAGAAATTGGTAGCCAAACAAATTACTTGGTTGGACTAACCAAGAAATTGGTAGCCTAACAAATTACTTGGTTGGAAAGCAAATACTCATTTCGATCGAAATGCAATTCCCGATAATTTTGTTATTATTTCAGAATTTGTCCGACAAAATCACAGTATTTTTGCTACAATAGAAAAGTTTTTCTTTATGAGGCGTCACTCCACAGTAATGCTTGTCAAATATAGAACAGATGCGGGCGGACAGTGAGCATCGCATACAATTCTCTGTTGGATACATCTTGTCGCGAACAAAAATAAACGTAGTCGGAATATCGAGTATTTATACCAATGCGCAAAGCCCCAGAAGAGAAACGGTTTGAAGATGCTCTCATGAATTATTGAGAAGCTTTGCGAATTGGAGCTTCAAATGTAGCAATAATTCGCGTAATAGAATATTTATCTTTTCTTGCGGGCTCTGGAACTATCGAAGAATATCTTTCTCTTTCTGCTCTTCACTCCAGGGATAGTTATTGTAGAATCGAAGGTAGGTCTTTTTCTCGGCAGTGAGAAGTCTCGAACAGAGAATGCGCGGGGTGAGGTTGCAACTCGATTTCACCCCTTCGCCTCGCGCCGTTCGAAGCCCACAACTATTCACCTTCACCTTCTTCCTTATTGTCGGTGCAAAGGGCGTTTTCTCCTTGAAACGACGTTACGTACCGGTCCTGATGTGCCCCATCGGGGTTAGGGGCGAGGAAAATTGAAAACGAAGTCACGATCCGCTCGGTGGGCAAATACCTATATCCGGGTTTGCAAAACCGCAACATTGGTGGGTTAACCCCACTGTCTCAGAATCGTGAAACTGATCTTATATTTTTCATTATTTTCGATATTTGGTTTTTAAATCTTACAGACGGAGTTCATATCAAGCTATTGTATTTTTTATTATGAATTTTATAGTATTTCTAAAAGCACCAAATCGTACTACTATTTTCAGAGTTAGATTTGAAAAAAATATTCTACGTTCCCAAACGTTGTTATATTTCACTGACGAAAATAGTCGTAAAATTGGATCAATTGGTTTTGGAAAAAAATCGGAATAATTAGCATGGTGCCAACTACTTGATTAGTTTAGGGAACTTACTTAGTTGAATTACAACCAATTAGTTGAATCACAATCAACTGGTTGAATCACAATCAACTAGTTGAATCACAATCAACTAGTTGAATCACAATCAACTAGTTGAATCACAATCAACTAGTTGAATCACAATCAACTGGTTGGATCACAATCAACTGGTTGAATCACAATCAACTGGTTGAATCACAATCAACTGGTTAAATCACAATCAACTGGTTGAATCACAATCAACTAGTTGAATCACAATCAACTGATTGAATCACAATCAACTGGTTGAATCACAATCAACTGGTTGAATCACAATCAACTGCTTGAAACACAATCAACTGATTGAATCACAATCAACTGGTTGAATCACAATCAAATGGTTGAATCACAATCAACTGGTTGAATCACAATCAACTGGTCGAATCACAATCAACTGGTTGAATCACAGTCAACTGGTTGAATCACAATCAACTGGTTGCATCATAACCAATTATTTGAATTACAACCAACTAGTTGAATCACAACCAACTGGTTGAATCACAACCAACTGGTTGAATCACAACCAACTGGTTGTATCACAACCAAGTAGTTCAATCACAACCAACTAGTTGAATCACAACCAATTCGTTGAATCACAACCAACGAGTTGAATCACAACCAACTGGTTGAATCACAATCAACGGCTTGAATCGCAACCAATTATTTGAATTACAACCGACTAGTTGAATCACAACCAACAAAATGAATCACAAGCAACTAGTTGAATTACAAGCAACTAGTTGAATCACAAGCAACTAGTTGAATCAGAACCAACTAGTTGAATGACAACCAACTAGTTGGTTACTGCAACTGATAGGTGATATAGCAATGCATCTGTTTCGAACGATCAATTCTTCTCGCTCTCATAAACAAGCTGAATTGTGGTGGAATTAGAATAATTGATCAGTTATGTTACTTCATTATTTTTTTCTGATTAGAAGATCCATGTAAACTTTTGAAACTACTAAAATTGACATTTGTTTTAACACCTAATTTTAATACGTACATGTAGTTGTTGCATTTATTTATTCAACGACATTATGTATATTCTATCGTACAGAGAAAATGGGTTGGTTATTTAAAATGGAAGGTCGTTGACTTTAATAAAAAGATTGTCGGTGTCACGTACGCGGTAAAGAACGACGTGTTTTTAGTAAGGACATTACTCATGATTCATATCTGTCATACAGAAGTGGCTGAAGTTAATCCGGATTCTAAGCTCCAAAGCTCCACTCCATGTGTAACGAGCGTAGAGAAATGGCACACGTGTTGTCTCTCGCGCCGATTGAATTATACAACCAGAGCATCCACTATCACAGTGAAATGCGTCTCTTCAACTATGTCGGTTAAATCGTCCACATACGCAGTAACTGCATACGACGAGAGTTGAAATAGAATGGATAGCGAGGAATGCAAGTCAGAACGCTCGGGTTTTCATCTCGAGATTCCGAATCGTTTTCCGATAGCTGACGATTTTTCGCATTCCCCGACTATTTTATTCTAAATATCCGGATATGATCGTCGTCGTTGTCGTTGTCGAGGCGACGATGTAAAAAAATGATGACTACGACACCGCCGATTCGTCGATGCAGCCCGAAAGAAAAACTGGGACACATCGTCGGGATTATCATTGAAAAAGTTAATGGGTCGAGATGTGCTTCTCTCGCGCAAATGGATGCCCTTTCACATACTGTTCAGTGGCGCGGAAAATTAAGAGATTGACTTCGGACGTCGGGCTCGCGTCGCGAAATGAATGACATTTTTCTCGTCGTCGAACGTGCACCAGCGAACGCAGCAATGTGTAACGACGAGGGATTCTGGGTCGAAACGATTCGGGAATTCAATTATCTTTCCGTTTGTTCGCGGACAAATTAAATACTTAATCACGTCGTCATTGATGCGGCCAAGTATGTTAATGAGCTCAATAAGCTACATCAATTGTTGTACTGCGCAAGCATAGGAATTTTAATTTTGACATGTCGACGAGTACGACGAAAATTCTTTTTGATGCAACAAATAAAACCGGTTATTTCTTCACAGTCAGCCATAATTTTGGACATTTCTCTCTTTATTATAAAAAGATCGCACCGCCACTGCTGTATGATGGATCGAACCATATATAGGGCATTCCATTTCAATCCCCGCATTTTTCTAAGCCCCTTATCGGATTTTTCTTATTCGATTTTTTAAAATCCTTTATACAACAAACCTTAATATATATATATATCTATATAAGTAATTCTGCAAATTATTTTCAATTTGCCTGGCATTTTTATAGGATGCTTATTTATTGTGTAAAAATATAATTTCAACGTCCGAAATGAAAATGTCAGTCAGTGTCGAAAAGTGGCGTATATAGGGCATTCCATTTCAATCCGCGCATTTTTCTAAGTCCCTTATCGGATTTTTCTTATTCGATTTTTTAAAATCCTTTATACAACAAACCCTTATATATATATATATATCTATGTAAGTAATTCTGCAAATTATTTTCAATTTGCCTGGTATTTTTATAAGATGCTCAGTTATTGTGTAAAAATATAATTTCAAAGTCCGAAATGAAAATGTCAGTCAGTGTCGAAAAGTGGCGTATATAGGGCATTCCATTTCAATCCCCGCATTTTTCTAAGTCCCTTATCGGATTTTTCTTATTCGATTTTTTAAAATCCTTTATACAACAAACCCTAATATATATATATATCTATATAGGTAATTCTGCAAATTATTTTCAATTTGCCTGGCATTTTTATAAGATGCTTATTTATTGTGTAAAAATATAATTTCAAAGTCCGAAATGGAAATGTCAGTCAGTGTCGAAAAGTGGCGTATATAGGGCATTCCATTTCAATCCCCGCATTTTTCTAAGTCCCTTATCGGATTTTTCTTATTCGATTTTTTAAAATCCTTTATACAACAAACCCTAATATATATATATATCTATATAAGTAATTCTGCAAATTATTTTCAATTTGCCTGGCATTTTTATAAGATGCTCAGTTATTGTGTAAAAATATAATTTCAAAGTCCGAAATGAAAATGTCAGTCAGTGTCGAAAAGTGGCGTATATAGGGCATTCCATTTCAATCCCCGCATTTTTCTAAGTCCCTTATCGGATTTTTCTTATTCGATTTTTTAAAATCCTTTATACAACAAACCCTTATATATATATATATATATCTATGTAAGTAATTCTGCAAATTATTTTCAATTTGCCTGGTATTTTTATAAGATGCTCAGTTATTGTGTAAAAATATAATTTCAAAGTCCGAAATGAAAATGTCAGTCAGTGTCGAAAAGTGGCGTATATAGGGCATTCCATTTCAATCCCCGCATTTTTCTAAGTCCCTTATCGGATTTTTCTTATTCGATTTTTTAAAATCCTTTATACAACAAACCCTAATATATATATATATATCTATATAGGTAATTCTGCAAATTATTTTCAATTTGCCTGGCATTTTTATAAGATGCTTATTTATTGTGTAAAAATATAATTTCAAAGTCCGAAATGAAAATGTCAGTCAGTGTCCAAAAGTGGCGTATATAGGGCATTCCATTTCAATCCCCGCATTTTTCTAAGTCCCTTATCGGATTTTTCTTATTCGATTTTTTAAAATCCTTTATACAACAAACCCCAATATATATATATATCTATATAAGTAATTCTGCAAATTATTTTCAATTTGCCTGGCATTTTTATAAGATGCTCAGTTATTGTGTAAAAATATAATTTCAAAGTCCGAAATGAAAATGTCAGTCAGTGTCGAAAAGTGGCGTATAAAGGGCATTCCATTTCAATCCCCGCATTTTTCTAAGTCCCTTATCGGATTTTTCTTATTCGATTTTTTAAAATCCTTTATACAACAAACCCCAATATATATATCTGTATAGGTAATTCTGCAAATTATTTTCAATTTGCCTGGCATTTTTACAGTTTGCTCAGTTATTGTGTAAAAATATAATTTCAAAGTCCGAAATGCAAATGTCAGTCAGTGTCGAAAAGTGGCGTATTGTAACAAAAAAGGGGTTTAATTTAATATATTGTATTGGAATCATTATTGAGACATAATTTTAGATCATCGTTTTATGGCATATGTAACTCAGTGTCAGTACCAACATAATACCAACGAATTCATGGATCCTATTCTTCATCGCTCATCAAAAGCTATATCCACATTGAATTCGTCAACGTATAACCTATAGTGGGAACTGATTGGTGGAATGGTTGTCACTTCGCAAAATCACGCGTCCTCGTATTCGACACGTCGTTGTACATACATACATAGAGCACAGATCGTCGCTTTTTGGGGACAAGCGCGAACGTCACGTTCTATGCTGTGCCTGGTGATGGCTCTGGCGCTTTACGTGCGTGCGATTTTCGTGGTCGTAGCCGTCGATGCCTCGATGAAGCGACGCCGTGACGCCCGGCGTCGAACCGCTACAACGGCACCCGCGCATTACGAGCCGATTGACAAAACCGAGACAGAGATATAGCTGCTATAGTGACGCCTGTGTTCAACACTCTCGAAACACGAAATACGATATATGACATAATATGAGATCGAGGATTATTGTGTTGAAATCTAAGAGAAAAAAATTATCTTTGCACTGAGAAAAATTCCTGGGATAGAATAGGGAATATAGTGAGGTCTAATAAATAAATAGTCTCTCATAGCATAAGTTGCTGGTTACATTAATTATTGTTGTGGTGACTATAAAATGTATAGTAAGATCGACCATACATTTTTCAGGGTGTAATGATTTATTTCCATAGCTGTAAAAACTGTCAAGTTAAAAAAATAATAAAAAATCATAAATAGAACATTTACTTAAATTATTCTAATATTACACGACCTAATCGAATCTTATTACTAATCCCGACGTATTTTAATTTTACATAAATTGACTGGAGCTTACGTAGCTGTTCGAAACTTGTTCTAAAAAAATTTAGCTTTACCTTACTCGCGATTCGTTCGTTTTTTACGTCCTGTATGGTGTCTGATGCTCGTTTCTATTATCCCGATGGTCCTGTTGACTTCCATTAGTTTCATACCACGTCGTAAAAAATTACGAATTTTGCATTCGTCGTGTGTTCTTCGGAACGTTTTTTTTTTTTTGACATCCATTTCCACAATAGAAATAGTAACCATAGTGCATGTAGTAGCAGAACCGAAAAGTATTCGTTCACAACGGCTGCCGCTCCATCATCTCGCGTGGCTCGGTGCGCTTTTCCGAACGTCCCACATCCCTTTTTCATCTCGCCTCTATCTCGATTTTCACTGCACGTAGGTACTTGATATACACACGCGATCGTACGTGACTCGAAGGCTAAATATACGTAGAATGGATATATTTATATATATATATATATGTCTGAATGTAAAAAGTTGACGAGCCGTTTCGCACGGATGCGTGCGACGTCATGCACATTATTGAAATGAAAACGTCGATAAAAGAGACTTTTTTAAAATTCAGATAGAGTCAAAGTGTGATATTTAGGGCAATATAGTGCTGCATACTTCTTTTCTATTTGTCCCTCAATGCTTGAGCTATGTGGTGGCTATTTGTTTTGTATCTCTGTATATTATGAAAAGATTTGGGGGTCGCCGTATGAAAAATGGAGATGATCCCCCTAGCCCAGATTTTTTCACGCCCCCTATGAATGCTTCCCTCCCCTGGCCCGGATTATTCTAAGATCAAGGCCAGTTTATTCCGTCTCATGGGACCTTCGATTTTTCTAAGCCCGTGGAGAAAAGATGAGGAGTCCAGGGTGGTACCTGGGCAGAATCCAGGATAGGTCTGGGCAGAATCCGAGATGGGGTTTGGGCAGAATCCAGGATGGGTCCTGGGCAAAATCCAGCATGGGATCTGGGCAGAATCCAGTATGGGGTCTAGGCAGAATCCAGTATGGGGTCTGGGCAGAATCCAGTATGGGGTCTGGGCAGAATCCAGTATGGGGTCTGGGCAGAATCCAGAATAGGGTCTGGGCAGAATCCAGAATGGGGTCTGGGCAGAATCCAGTATGGGGTCTGGGCAGAATCCAGTATGGGGTCTGGGCAGAATCCAGTATGGCGTCTGCGTAGAATCCAAGAAAGAGTCCAATATGGGTTCGGATCAAATCCCATTTTTCATCATGGACGAAGCAGATTCCATCCGGGACTGCTTAAACCCTGTTCTGGAGTCATCATTTTTAGGCGGGAATCAATATGGGTCATCAAGTCTAGAGGGAGAGGAGAAAGGTTGTCTTATGTATTGGTATTACTGGAGCGCGAGGACTCTTAGCGCCCGGTCAGTACGAAACTCTACTGTATATACATACAACTTACAAAAACACAGAGGTATCTGTGAGAGCTTAAAGTACATCCCGTTTGTATCCATTCTGAGCTGTATGGACTCGGGAGATGCAACTTCGTGGACACTCGTAAAGTGTTTGTGATCCGACTTGAAAACCCTTTTCACGACGACGAAAAACTTTCGGCTCTAGTGGTTTGCCACGACCCGAAACTTTTAATGTTCCTTTATTTTATTTTCAAATGCTCTTTTTTTTAGTTTCATCAAATCCTTTATATTTCTGTGCTCTAGCCGAATTCATAAAACATGCGAAATTTTGCGACATTGCTAATTCGAAAAAAAAAATTACACAACTTTATAGTTGTAGCATTATTTCGATAATTTCAATTAATACAAATTTTAATAAACCTCATTAAAATATTCTTTATTATGCTGTCAAAAAATAACGCACGAGTCGAGTAATAATATTTATAATACCTATTTCAGACAGTGAGTCAGTGGATTTAAGTTCACATTAGTTGAAGAGTACTGTAATAAATTTAACGTGCATTCTGCAGAAAATCTGCCTGTCATATTCACAATAATGAACCTACTATGGTGAGCACGACCGAGAGTCCGGATCTACTTTGTCCTGCCCTCTTCCATACCGTCAGTCCGAACTCTTTGGTCTAGCGTGAAACGAAAAACTTTTCTGAGTGGGTTGAGCGCCCAGCATTTTCCCTTTATCTCTCTCGATCCCTCTCGAGTAGCAAGATGTTGGAAAAGTTCGTGGCGCGCCAGTTAATGTATAGAGGCAGGTGAGAGCCGAGGCAGACGGTTTTTCGAAATATTTAATCACAGACACTTTACAATCTGCGATCTACTGTTAGTAAAAAAGTAACAGCAGGCGCTGGGCTTGAGAGACGATGAGATGAATAATGGAGAATAAAAAAGTGCGTGGGAGGTTTAATTTCCGAATATTTTCAAGAAAGTATCTTGATAGCATCGATGAACAAAATAAGTAGAACCTCTACATTGCTGTTGGTCTTCTTTGTATTTTTTGCATACATACATCGCCCAGTAAAAAAATGTCTGGCATAGAGATAACAGATTCCATATTAATTTTTCAATATAAACTGTAAAATCAGCGTTAAAAGACTGTAAGGTTTCTCAAAACCTACTATAAAATTTGACTTTTAGGATTATCCATTTAATAGTCGATTTATATATCGTGTGAGTGAAATGAGAAAGACGTATATCATGTGTGTTAATATTTTACAGATTTAAAAAAAATCGATTTAGAAATTTGTCTGCGAAGGAAAAAATTAGATTTGGTCTTCCGTGTTCAAGTAAACATGCACATAAATAACTGCTAACCTTCACACTTGGTAGTTTCTTTTTAATTAAATTTAATACGAGGTCATAGTGCAGATGACTAGAAACTGCTGAGTCCAAGACTAGAGTTTCCAAGAGGTGACCGCCGTGAACCGGCAGAATGCCGTGCACCTATCTACGTGACGAACGATGTAGCTCGTTCGTACAATATCGATCCAGCAATTATTCTCCTCGATGATTTACGGGGTACAACGATCGTGAATTAGATTAAGCCTGTGACACATGGTGATATGAGTTACGGGATCAAGACTGTCGTTTGTTCCGCTCGCTTGGTGACTACTACGGAGAAAGGGTAAAGAGCGGACATGGAATCTAACTCTCTGAATCATACTTGTCATTTGCATGCAGTTGAGTTTATATAATTTTTTCATATTTTTGAATTATTGATTCTTGATAGTTTTTGGGAATATCCGACATCTTGCTGCGCCTCGTCATCATGTCCGCTTTTTTTTCATTTGTGTGATTCACTTTTTTAAAAAATTAAGAAACACTTTTGGGGAGTTTATTTTGAGCTTTATTTATTAAGCCATTTTTTCAAATGAGTCGGAAAACCAAAACTGACCTTATGTGCCAGTTTAAAATTGGCTGACAAAATTCCTCTTAAGAGGAAATGTCATTTCCCCCAGAACTTTCAAAATTTAAAAATCTATTTTTTCTTTGCAAATAATCTGAATAAATGGGGCTCAAATTTTGAGAGAATGCGCGGAATAATTCTGGTTCTGCGATACTCGAAGCCATTTTTTTTTTTAATGTTCGTTAATCCAAAAATGAGATCATGTGCGAGAAAGACAGACCAACAGGTATTCAAGATTGGACGTCGAAATTCCCACGGGGATATCACTGCCTTTGAATGTTTGCTTACGTAAACGGACAGAACGAGTAAGGATGGGAGAGACAGACGGCAACGAGGATTAGTTAGATTTGGGGAGAACGGTGATCCCGAAGTCAACCGAGTGCAGTGAGTGCCTTGTTAACCGTGTGATTTGAACCACTTCCGATTCAACCACTGCATCTCCATTTTGAAATGAAATGAAATTTATTGAGCGTTCTGGAATGAAATCCCCTAAGAACACAAAAATACATAACACAGGGGGAACAAATTTGAAAAATGAATTAGGGCAGAAACAGCGCCATTGACCAATTGTCAGGAATGCAATAATAGATCGCGGTGAAATAGATCATACGTTGTTTGGGATATAAAAAAATAAACATCTACCTAGTGAACGTCATATCGATACAACCAAAAGGCAAATGCACTTAGAGCCCTTAACTCATTTGGTTAATGTACAACATGGCTTCTTCATTACACCTCTTAAACCTTCTGTATCCCGGAGACTATAAAACGCACATTATAGCCCTTTGAACATAGTAAGATTTACCGTTTACAATTAACCATCGATCGCTTGTTATAATCACGGAGAGAAATTTCTGTGTTGTGACAACATAAAACGAGCACAACAAAAATCGTTACGTTAGGCTGGCAAATTTTTTGTTCGGCTGACAAATCAGTTTTGCTACGCTGATAAATCTTTTGTTCAGCTGACAAATCTTTTGTTCAGCTGACAAATCTTTTGTTCAGCTGACAAATCTTTTGTTCAGCTGACAAATCTGTTGTTCAGCTGACAAATCTTTTGTTCAGCTGACAAATCTTTTGTTCAGCTGACAACTCTTTTTGCTGGGCTGAGCAATTTTTTTGTTAGCCTAAGGTAACGATTTTTCTTGTCCTCGTTTTATGTTGTCACAACACTGAGATTTCTCTCCGTGATCATTTCCAGGATTTGCTATGATTTTGTCAATGGGTGATCAGGTTGTCATAAATTTCCAATGATGTATTATTGACATGCATAATTATGGGGTCCATTTATGAAGTCGGTTCACTAACCACAACAACAGTTTCCATGATTGGCCCTTTCGTCTAATGTGTTCAGAAACATGTTTTTAGATAATTTCAAGCATTTTTCAATAAATGGTCCAATGACGACGGATCCTCTACTCGAGTTGACAGTTTCCAAAAAAAAAAATGTTAGTTATCACTGGACAGCGTCAAGTTGAATATAAGCTACAACAGATGATCGCTGAAATGAAGCCACGAGTTTCTGATATAGAGGTACCAAATGAAGAGCAACATCACTCTATGCCCTCTTGGTATTGCGGTATCTCAACCGCTTGACTTTTTCAACGACGTCGAGGAATTGCGCGAGATGAAAAGCTAACTTTACCACAAGCCGGTGCACCGTCCGACATAATATACGGGGATGGAAGGGGGCTGAAGGAGAGGATGGAGAAGCGCAAGCCGGGGAAGTGATATAAGAGAAAGGGGGCGGGAAGGGGGAGGCGGAATGAGAGGTCGAAGGAGATCGCTCGTAATTCGCCTGACTTCTCATAGACCGTTTCCACGTGGAAAATCGTGCGAGTGAGCGCAAAGAGCTTTCGACGGTACGAAGAAGTCGAATCTATCGATTTACGCTCAAGGAGCAATGCACAATGTAAGGTATAGGCGAAAACGACGGCGAATCGAGCTAGTCATAGCTTGCAGACTCGGGTCAATGCTCCAAGTGATGTTAGTGCCATGGGCGCAAGCAACCGATGAAGAGATAGATTTGACGTTCTTTCACATTATTCATGAGACGTTGGCGTTGGCCCTTTTGAGCTGAATAATCCAACTAGTCCGCCGATGACATCACCAGCGGAAAATGAAATTCCTCACGGTTTCTTGAAAATCTGTTGATTTTACACTGAATCAATGTTTACATATTGTTATGTCAGGTTTGAAATGATTGGTGGGATGTTTCAAAATCTGGAGCATTCTGCTGATCCAAATGAACATCAATCTAAATGTTAGTCCTCGCGACAAAGTCATTGTTACACGAAGAGAAATTTCTGTGCTGTGACAACATAAAACGAGGACAACAAAAATTGTTACGTTAGGCTTACAAAAAAATTGTTCAGCCCAGCAAAAAGATTTGTCAGTTGAACAAAAGATTTTTCAGCATAGCAAAACTGATTTGTCAGCCGAACAAAAAATTTGCCAGCCTAACGTAACGTTTTTTGTTGTCCTCGTTTTATGTTGTCACAACACAGAAATTTCTCTCCTTGTAGTTACTGGAAAATAGCTAAGTTTTTGCCGGGTCTCGCCAAGTTTGTCTTAGTCATCAGACGTTGACTCGGACATAACTTAGCAAAATTTGGATAAAGATCGTTTAACAGTGATTGAAATCATTCCATGTAATATATTCTTATTTGCTGGTTGTCGTAGATTTTGTCGTTTTATTGTTTTGCCAATTGCAACACTCTACGAGTGTGAAATTTGTCAGTACTCCTTTAAACTTGCAGATTTTATTATTCAATCAATATTTACAATGTTAATAATCCTGAAATACGTTCTTTGCATCATATCTTCATAATACATAGCAGATTGTAACTATTTATTTGATTTGTTCGGTCGTTGTTGTTTCTCATCTTTTATTCCCGAAGTAATAAATTTTCCATAACTAACTTAATGGCAATTTGTAAAAACAGTGTTACAGGAATGGCTTCATTTTCGTCAAAAAACACGAGGACGTCGGAAGTAGGTTCTTAACCGAGTGAACCCGAGAGACTTATTACATCGTTTATAATTGATGCTGTCACGTCTTTTATACACTGATTATCCTGAATCAACGAGACGTTCATGTTTACGAGATTGTATTTCCATCGAGCGGTGGATTATTTTCGAAAAAACAATCCAGGTCATTTATTGGCGTCACTCGCATGGAAGTTATTAAATTTCGAATTGCTTGTCTCACTTGATCGTCTTAATCAACATTTAACATCAGAATGTTGACTTTTCACACATAAAATTCATTCAATATCCAAATTAGCAGAATACCGAAACTGACATTCGGTGCCACAGATTATTTTATTTTACAATAATTTCCTACAATATTGAAGTGCAAATGATATGCAGAATGAGAAATATCAAAACCTCAATGAAAAAATAATAAATTGAATAATATTAACCCGAAATAATAATTAATTAATTATCAGTGGAAAATCGCTGCGACGATGCAGAAATAAATAATTCTGATGTAATCAAAAATTATATTGAAATGGAAGGAAAAGAGCAAAGAAACTATAAAATACATATCAATATGATCTTTCATATTTTAGTTCGAGGGAGATTGAGAGAGAATTACGAACAGTTTTCGATGAGATTAAAATCTGA
Organism: Ephialtes manifestator; assembly: GCA_963970395.1. Lineage (NCBI taxonomy): Eukaryota > Metazoa > Arthropoda > Insecta > Hymenoptera > Ichneumonidae > Ephialtes > Ephialtes manifestator. The sequence goes on from OZ019978.1 coordinate 27,875,908, forward strand.
AAAAAATCAAGCATATGGAAGGTGCTAAAGATATTACTTTGGCACAATAATAATTAAAAACTATTATTAACAAATTACTGAAATAAATAATTGTTCAACATAATACCCGGCAACCCAATTTTTGTTTGTTATGAAAATGATTTTTTAATTTTTCTGCATAAGTATGAATTTTTTGTGATGCTTGAAAGTTGAGATTTTTAAAAATGTTAAAGTAAAAAATATTAATAACATTTTAAAATTATTATTGTACCAAAATAATTTCTTTAGCACCTTTCATTTGCTTGATTTTTTCAGTTTTTTGTATCTCATCGAAAACTGTTCGTAATTCTCTCTCAATCTCCCTCGAACTAATACAACGTCAGACAAGACGTTCATACTACCTTAAACAATCACTGCACGTAAATCTGAATTTTTTAAAAGACAATTTGAATCTTTCTTGTTACATGCAATAGTAGATCGAGAAAGTTGACTTTGTTGGAAGGAAGCGATTTTCGTGCATCAAGATATGCAAAGACAGCAAATCATAGATTGCGCTCTCTTTCGTCTACTCCAACCGTTGTTTTCGGCTTCCGGTGGAATTCAAACTGGTTATTTCCACTCCACGTAACGCATACTCTGGTTACATTAAACGCGCGGCAGCCAGAAGTATGTGTGCACCCATAGAATGTGCGAAGTGGTGCGGTGAGTTACGTGAGTGGTTTGCGAGCTGCGAACTACGCTGTAAGTGAGTAACCGAGTGGCAGAAGAAAATCGCACACTCGCGCATTACCGTAAGTGCGACGGTATACTTACATTACGTATCGTACTACACGTAGCAAAGACTTCATACTTCGTTAGGTACAAAGTCACTTATATCCAACGGTGCTTAGAAACTAAAGCTTGTTTCGTGATTATGAAATCAGCAGAAATGTATTCGAAAATTCGCTCCAGTAATTTCTGTAAGGATCTAAATTAATCATTCAAGTATTATCGTAGCATATTTGCTACTTTGCATAAATAGCCATTTATCAAAACATCTTTCTGAATTTAATAACAAAAATTCGGGAAAAAACGTACAAACAGTGAAATATGATTAAAAATTTATTTTACACTTTGGTTTTTTTTAAAAAAACGTAATTACATCTATAAAGTAAAAAGATAATGAAAAGAAAAATATTTCATTACGACACAGAATCTGTTTGCCAAGCAAATACCAAAATACGTTGAAAAATGTTGATGATAAAAAAACATAATAAAAATATACCTTTTTCTTATTGAGAACTGCAAATAATTTTTTTCAAATGTGTGTATAAATTTCTCGCTCCGTTGGAATTTGACCCCAATGCGATTCTGCATATGTCGGAATCGCAGAATAATAAAAGGAGAGATGGGAAGAAAAAAGCAACGAAACGTAGAATCTGATTGTAAAATCGCGTTATTGAATTAATAAAAAGCTCTGTGACATCTCTATGAAATGCATATTGTCGATTCTCTCTTTCAGAGAACAGACAACCGAACAAAGCATTGTTCCTACTCCTCGTCATCGTTTTTGCATGAAAGACTATTCGCTAGACCGAGATCGAGATTCACGAATAAATCCATTCATTCCTTCGCATCAGTGAAACTGTTGTGTTCTAGTATACAGGAATACAAAGGACGTATTGTATGCATAGTTTATGAAGGCCTATGTAAAAGCGTGCTTGGCATGATTATACATCTCTGATTGGCAAAACGTGGTACAAGTAGCTTTGTGACACCAAGACGATGAAAGACATCGAGATGATATAACGACCGAGTATTGAATACATCGAGAGAAAAAGTTTCATTGATTCATGGAAATCTTTGCCAATGAAATGAAATACTTGAATTTCAATACTATGTTTTCTTTGAATAATCTCCAACTCAATAAAAAGTAGTGACATTGTTTCGGAGAAACATTTCTTTAAACCAATGAACCTTTTTCAATGATTTCAAAGATGTCGTCTCTGATTCAATGAAACCTTCTTCTTACCACCTCAAAATTTCGAAACCTTTTTTTTCCAGAAGTACGCGGCAGATAAAGTTCAAATTTTGTGAGTATGTAAGGAAGTACGGCAGAAATAGGCTAAGCTTCTGGCTCCTCGAAACTCGAAGCCGTTCGGTCGGGAGAACCGGAAAACAAAAAAGTGAGGTTAGGTGCGAGAGAGAGAGAGATCAAAGAGAGATAAAACAATAAAATTGTTTCTTTATTATATGCTCACTAAGTAAATCTTTATTTACAGGCAATGAAATGTTCTCTTTGAAATTCAAATGCACTATTGCATTGAAATCAAAGAAACATCTCGTTGAAATCAATGAAAAAAAAATCAATCCACCCATTTCTTTGGCGTCAATGAAATCTTTTCTCTCGGTGTACAATCAGAACTGCAGATAGTTGTACTTAACGTAGGTTGCATAAGTTGTCATCAAAACATGAACAGATTATTGAATTTTGACGTCATGAAAGTTGGCAACAATTAAAAAAATTCCTGAATTCCCGGATATTCATGTTAGCTCACATTTTTTTATTTCGACATTGCTAACTTCTACCCCATGGATCTTGAATGAAGTGAATAAAAATGCTTACCAAACTGAAGTTGAGGATCCGTTTGAATGAATTCAGCTGAAATCGGTTTTCAAGAGAAATAATTCAACGGATCCTCAACTTCACTTTATTTGAAATGATTTAACAGCATCTGAACGAGCTAATGGAATTTGATGTATTTTTGCTTTTCGATTATAGTAGTTGGATATTGCAACGAACTCCAGTGAAAATCATGACAGTTTAATTAAATGTTCCGCGAGCTGAAATGAGCAGTTTTAAACGTATTCAATGATAGTTTCTCTCAACGAAATCCTCCTGAGTTTAGAAACTGTGCAGCAGGAGCAACTTGATATACAGACGTTTCCCACCGTGTCACCTTGACTCAGTGGTTAATTTCGTAGCCACGACTGCAAAGCTTCGGCTCGCCCCTTTTCCCGAGGGAACAAAGCACATCGCAGCAAAAGCGAGAGACGAAACTCGTGGATTCCTCTTTGACGAGCAAACAACCGAGACAGTCATTCGTTCAAGCCTGTTTTAGAATTCCGTCGGTGATAGGCGTGTAACTTTTGTGTGGTTGTGGCGGTTTAGTTTTTCCACCCTTCTTTTTGGTCTCACGTTGCTCAGTGTAAAAAAAAGGGTGCGCAACAAGAGAATACTCCGCGACATGCCTGACGATACTGCTTCTCCTGATACGTTCTTCTCCACAAAAAAAAAAAAAAACAACCGAGCGGTTTGTATTCCCTCTGGTATGAAGAGCCCTGTTGGAAAAACGTGACGTCTCTCACGGAGAGAATGTTGCGCACATCAAGGTAGAAAATTACCTTATTATACCAGCCACGGTTGACATACTGTCCAGAGACTATTTTTTTTAAAGCTGTTTCTAGGTATGAGGCCTAAGAATCTCTCTGGGTTTAAATTAAGTACGAAGTGACAAAAAGAAATATTGAATTAAGAAAAATAAAACCACGACCATTATACTTCGAACCTTGTTTTGCAGCAGGCTCGAAGTTCAGCTATAAATAGGTTAGATTGCATAATTTCCCGTTTATAAAAGTATTGTCAAACAAAGTAGAATCTTGCACAAGGCTTCCTCATTATTTTTCGGTTTTTATAGAGCTTCCTCTATGAGAACGTATGTTAATCTATGAATTTTGGAATAAAATAGGAAAAAAACCCTTTTTTCAAAACATGACAAATACACCACTTGCGTGCATAACAAGGATACAAAGTAGATCTAATTTGCATCCATGTTCTTATTACAATTCTCTTCTCTAATGTAAAGATATTTTAAATTGGTAGTTAAAGTATCAATCAAAAGGTCATTTTTCTTCTTTAAAGTGGTACTACATTTTTTTCTGCAAGATCAACGGCACGAAAAAGAAACTTTTCAAATGTAACGATGAAAGCCCACATCAGGAAAACCCACCGGCTACCGAATTATTCGTATCGGTAAATGGAAACGTGGAAAGCATCTCAACGAAGGTTGTACAGTTTGTAGGTCTATAGGAGTAACCCACCCGGTCGACGTATCCTACGTCGAGGTACGTCCTATCCACCTTTTTACTCTCCCCTTCCGCCGTTTCCGTATCTCCATCGGAATAGCGACACTCGGGCTTCTCCTGTTTTATGCTCGCGTGCATGACCCTATCTTCCCGGCGCATTACAAGTTTATGTACACAATGCATAGCATTTAATATCTTTCAGCGAGTGCCAGGTGAAAGGTTTTATAGTATAACAACCGAGGTAAAACAATGTAATATGCAGCCACGCCTGCAGCATACACACGTTAATTGTTCCCAAGCTCTCGTGTAGATGTTCCATGGAAATCGCAGTCATGTTTTTTTAGCATCAACGTCATTTGTTAAAGTCGCAGCGTTCGGAGAACGTGGCATCCATGCATACATTGTACCGTACAGAAACTGCGGCGTCTCTGTACAGTGTTAGGAAACACAGAGCGCGCTTTATACAAGGGTAGTAGGTAGTGAAACGTGGAAGTCCATTAGGAAAGGCGTGCCGCACGCTTTCTGTCCTCACGTGTACGTGAACGTTAGGTATACTTGTAATACAGTGAATATATTGGTAGAAGAGGTTACGATCGTCGCGTTTGGCCTGCTTCTCCATGAGTAACCGAGCCGGGACCTCCCAGTGAGAGCTCGCTGCACGTGGCAAGCGATAGACGCTAGATCGTTTGCTCGCGATGCATGCAAATCGCCGTGGGTATGCACAGGGTATGGTAGCCGGATATGCATGGCTTTTAAATCAATGTTCCTCCACGTGTGAGTCGAGCGAAAAAGCACGCGACTTTTGCGTGCCAGTGTTCAACAGCCGCTAAACCACTACGAAGTGAAGGCCGTAGTAACCAATTCGGCTTCCTGGAAGAAATGTTAAGGAGCCGCCTGAAAGGCTGGGAAAGGCACCGAAAAACTGTAAAGGGAAAAAATAGCGAAGCGCTTGGGAGAATAGAAAAATTGGATAATGGATTGACGGTGTTCAATAGGTCTAATGTGGAAACGCTAGATATGAAACCACTTAAAACGGACAAAAAACCCACGGACACTGGTCAACACTGGTCTCGTGTCCGTTCAGACTTACAACCGTTCGGTCTTGTGTCGATTCGGTCTTATGACCGTTCGGTCTAGTGTCCGTTCGGGCTTGTGTCCATTCGGGCTTGCGGCCATTCGAGCTTACAACAGGACCCCTCTAATTTAATATTGCAAGCATAGCATAGCATAGCATAGCATAGCATAACATAGCATAGCATAGCATAGCATAGCATAGCATAGCAGAGCATAGCATAGCATAGCATAGCATAGCATAGAATAGCATAGCATAGCATAGAATAGCATAGCATAGCATAGCATAGCATAGCATATTATAGCATATTATAGCATATTATAGCATAACATAGCATAGCATAGCATAGCATAGCATAGCATAGCATAGCATAGCATAGCATAGCATAGCATAGCATAGCATAGCATAGCATAGCATAGCATAGCATAGCATAGCATAGCATAGCATAGCATAGCATAGCATAGCATAGCATAGCATAGCATAGCATAGCATAGCATAGCATAGCATAGCATAGCATAGCATAGCATAGCATAGCATAGCATAGCATGGCATAGCATAGCATAGCATCGCGTAGCATAGCATAGCATAGCATAGCATAGCATAGCATGGCATGGCATAGCATGGCATGGCATGGCATAGCATAGCATAGCATAGCATAGCATAGCATAGCATAGCATAGCATAGCATAGCATAGCATAGCATAGCATAGCATAGTATAGCATAGCATAGCATAGCATAGCATAGCATAGCATAGCATAGCATAGCATAGCATAGCATAGCATAGCATAGCATAGCATAGCATAGCATAGCATAGCATAGCATAGCATAGCATAGCATAGCATAGCATAGCATAGCATAGCATAGCATAGCAATGTATAGCATAGCATAGCATAGCATAACATAGCATAGCTTAGATAAGTTTATCATGTTACACCTTAGCAAGGGCTCGGAATTTTAGCTCAGTACATGATCGCACATCTTTTTTACACCATATTTGAAGATAATTCTATTCGACTGAAACCAGACATATAAACAGTATTTAATATGTCTTCATTCGATTGTCCATGCAACAGAGTAACCCTTATAAAAACGTATTTCGATTCCTTTCGCGGATGTCGTGCCAACTTGATACACTTTTATTATCAACGACTCCGTAAGTATACCAAAATACGGAACAGCGTTGAATATGGCGTAAATCCGTTTTGCACGTGAATAAAAGGAGAGAATGGGGATAGGATGACGAAGTTATGCGAGACAGAAATTTAATTCCCTGTCTATGTGCACGAACCCTGGTCATGTGCATCACATCATGCGTTCGTGTTCTGCACGGAGCACTGTGCGCTTTGAGAGGGTGCATAGAGGTACGAGATAGAGTGGAATGAGCGAATGAGCACGCTGCAGACACACGGAGGCCGGGTCTGTGATATCCGCTTGTGCATCTCTTGCTTGCCCACAAGGTTCTATCTCGGCTACGGATGATAGGTGGTATGTAGGTGTATATAAACATCATACACGTATATGTCCATGCACTCCGTTATTGCGGGTATGACATGCCGAGGGCGTAGGGCTCGATCCAGCGCAAGTAATTAGGTGATGTGTTTATCGCGCATCGGCGATTACTGCGTCGCCGGGAATCCCTTTCCCCTTTCCTCTGCCACCGGCCTGTGACCCCATCACCGTACTTACACCATAACGAACTCCTAATCGATTATACCTCGCACTCCAATCTCATTTTTTACAGTTTGTCGAGTTGCAACGCTACAAGTCCTATACTAGAAAAAAAAAATAAAGGACATAGTACAGTAGCCTGCAAAGGGATTATTTGCACAGAGTAACTTAGTCGAAAAGTATTGTGTATTTTTATTTACAACTACTTAGTTATTTTTCTACAGCATATAGTTTATCATCCAAATTTCTAATATGAGCGTTACATTTTTTGTTAATATTTTCGGTACAATTGTATATTTAAAATAACGTTGTTGTATAATTATATGTGTGCTGATTAGTTGTCAGAAAAGTGGCTATAAACACATCAGACAAAAAAGTTTGTAATGACAAAGAAAATTTTTCTTAACTGTAACAAGCAACTTGTAATATTGAATTTTTTTCGTCGTTGATTTTAATGTATGCTTCTGGCCAATGGGAATCGATTAAAGCTTAGAGAAAGTGCAATCACCTATTGGGCTAATACCAACCAAAGTTGAAGTCGTTTCAGTACATTACACGCCGTGTAGGCCGCACATTATTGTGCAAGCTCCGTCAGAGGTCCAAGTAGTTTAGTGCACGATAGTTCAAAGCATCCAGAACCTACATGTATATTAATCCTTCCTTAAGAGTGGTCTACAGTATATGAAGTACCCAGCAGCTTTGAGCACAGCAATTTATGAACAATAATTACGCCATTCGTTTAATAGCATATCATTTCGCGGGTGGCGACGATACATCAATGTCGATTTTATCGCTCGTGGCACGTGGCGCAACGAAATCGATAACGGTTGTTATAAGAAATAGTAGGTCGAACTTACAGGGTTCGTTGTATAGTTTCATTCCATTGTAGATTGCGATACATCCAACATTGTTGCTGCATCATATCCTGTCATTTAAGGTAGTTCTGTCGGTATACCGGAGTCATAAATCTCAGAGTCTATATGACATTTTGACTGCCTCAATAATAATATCAAAAATAATCGAGAATCCTTCGAAATTGTCGTAATCAAATTAAAACGATTATTTGTAAATAGTTGATATGTTTAGTGCGGATTTGACTTCATTTTTACGATAATTAGGTTAGGAAACGTCATTTGGCCCGGTATCGTGCACTTTGACCTTGGTTCAATTAAACATTATTCCGGAGACTTCACCTTTTTTCATGATGCATCAATTCCTGAATGATTTGCGAATCCGTAGTACTTTTTATTTTTTCTCTATCTTTGATTTAAGTATGTTAATTTTCGATTTAAAGATCAATTTTTCCAGCCCTCCCGTGAGCGCCGTGTAAAAAGATCGATTTGCAAGTTTTAATTGTTCATTCAAATACTTGGTAATAGCCTTCAAGATTTTGTGCAAGTAAAATTGCATAGCTAAATTACAACATGTCCAAAATTCATGCATATGACTTTGGATTGCTTTCACGACAGAACTACCTTAAGTACTTAAAATGAGATGAAGCCTGTGTGCCATGTTGGTGGGGGGTCAAAATAGCAAATCATCAAGATGGTGAATGACTAAAAAAAGCGAATTTCAAAATATCCAACATCTACAGTGTTAGAAAAGATTGGAAGTTTTTATCCATAAACTCGTCATCGAAATTTAATATACAATTGTGGTATTAAATTCATATATTTTTCCAGTAAAATTAAAGCAAATTATTAAAATTAAAGTACTTTTACTGTAAAATTAAAGTAAATTATTGAATGTGCTGTACCATACATTAATTTTACATTACACTTGTATACTAAATTTAATATACTAGTTTATGAATAAAAACTTCCAGTAAAAATACACTAAATTTCAAGTAGATTTTTCTTACAGTGTAAATCTAAAATGGCTATTATTATGAAATTCGCTATTTTAGCCATTCGCTATTTTTGATGCAGCAAAAAAAATGTAAATATCAGTGGTTACGTTTGTTTCTTTGTCAGATGTATGTCAGAAAAATCTGGTGCGATTGGTGGCAAATCTGTCAGCTTAATTTAGCAGAGGCTCATGTACTGGGATTATCGTCGATGAAAATATAGACTTCGAGAATGACAACAAAAGTCCACATATCTACAAAAGTCGATAGCTTGTAACAGCTTTCAATACCTGAATAGTCCTCAGCATGGATATTATTCTCGGCTTACCAATGCTTGACAGTTTTCATTATTTCATTCAGGGCATTCGTCGCCATGTGTCTTTACCTATCGTTTTTCGTTGCTCTATTTTTCACGTGTTATCCGGACGGAATTTAAAATAGACTGAAGTTCTCGAAATTTATATTCATTTCTCCACAAGGCGTTGATTTTTTGGTAGACGCTTGTTATAGATCTGCACGAATGAGTTATAATATATATTTTAGTTTCATCTGAATTCGTATTGGCTTCGAAAACTCATAGGTCAACTATTATTTCGGATACTGCATAATAGATGACATTTAAAAAACACGAGAATTCGAGGAACGTAAGTACATTGAATATTAAAGTATATTTCTCGGGTTGGTTATGACGTGTCAGCGATAAATCGGTGAGAGAAGAATAATCTGCGAATATTTTGGATTTTAATTAACAGCAATTTTAGTTATTCCCTCTCTTGAGCCCGCATTATAAATGCTAGCATTGCCTCGTCAAAAACAGCTTTTAACGATTTTCCACAGCTCGCGCAAAGCCCTGAGCGATAAAACCCTTTCCTCGCTGTTCGTGTGTGCGTGTATGTGTGTAGGTTTGAAAATAAAGGTACACGCATTCAACCTCGCCCTCAACGTTGCTCACCTCCCGGCGAAACTCTATAGTGAACTGCAACGTTGTGCACGTTTCATTGTCGCAGCACGAAACATGACGTATACTCTTGTCAGCCGGTACAACCCGATAATAAAAGAGAAAAAGAGAGAGGGAATTTGCCACGAGCGAATTAATTAACTGTATGAAAGGCACGAGAATTCGCACCCGGTGCACACCACAGCTATGGTAGAGATTGACATACAATAGTCCACCTGCAAATATTATCTAATACTGCAACTATGTTACTCATCATATTATTATGTACAACTACTATGTATATCTATTATATCTTATTGATCACCTTTTTCTTACAGCGCAAAGTCGGCTTTATTAAAAAAATAGATTTCAATTAATAATAATGAGAGTCCTAGTCAAAGTGGTTAAACAAATATCACTCAATAGAAGTTGTTGTTCGCATTGAAAAAAACTTTTGAAAATGTTGAAAATGTTCAAAATGAATCTTTGTGTAACCAAACCTGATAGTTACTTATTGTCATTGGAACCAATAACTGGTTATTGGTTCCAACGACGAAAAACTAACTACCAGATTCATTTGGTTTTGTTATTTCGAATGTCATTTTGACCAATTCCAAAAGTTTCCACTGTGCAAAAAATAACTTCTATTGAGCTTTATTTTCATGCTCACTTTGATCATCACCGTGATTGCCAAGGAGTTGGTTCATTTCGTGAATTAAAATATGAAGGCTGAGGTCGTTGTATGTCTGCTTTGTGTTTTCTGATATGAATCAAGACCTTTGTGTCTGTTTATGACTAGACACACAACATGTTATGATCGTATCCAATTGGAAAAATATAGCTGAACTATTAGTTCATTTCCAATATGTTATATCATTAATGCGTTCGCGAACTATTTTCATACGACCTACGTATGCCTGCCTACAATCATCTGAACAAGTTCCCATTATAACAACACAATGTGTTCTCCATCCAGTGAATCTTGTCTGAGGAAAATCTATCGTCTCCATAAGATACTATAACCCATAGCCAAACTTCCACCTTCTCAATGTCTGCAAGGAGATGCAGGGCTCTATATCCCCCTTTACTTTGAATCTAGTGTAACTAACCGTAACTTGATTCGTTAGGGGAATGGGACATATCATTTCGTGAATTAAAAAATGAAGGCTGAGGACGTTGTATGTCTGCTTTGTGTTTTCTGATATGAATAAAGACCTTTGTGTGTGTTTATGACTAGACCCACAACATGTTATGATCATATCCAATTGGAAAAATATAGCTGAACTATTAGTTCATTTCCAATATGTTATATCATCAATGCGTTCGTGAACTATTTTCATATGACTTACGTATGCCTGCCTACAATCATCTGAACAAGTTCCTATTATAACAACACAATGTGATCTCCATCCAGTGAATCTTGTCTGAGGAAAATCTATCGTTTCCATAAGATACTATAACCCATAGCCAAACTTCCACCTTCTCAATGTCTGCAAGGAGATGCAGGGCTCTATATCCCCCTTTACTTTGAATCTAGTCTAACTAACCCTAACTTGATTCGTTAGGGGAATGGGACATATCATTTCGTGAATTAAAAAATGAAGGCTGAGGACGCTATATGTCTGCTTTGTGTTTTCTGATATGAATCAAGATCTTTGTGTCTGTTTATGACTAGACCCACAACATGTTATGATCGTATCCAATTGGAAAAATATAGCTGAACTATTAGTTCATTTCCAATATGTTATATCATCAATGCGTTCGCGAACTATTGTTATACGACTTACGTATGCCTGCCTACAATCATCTGAACAAGTTCCTATTATAACAACACAATGTGATCTCCATCCAGTGAATCTTGTCTGAGGAAAATCTATCGTCTCCATAAGATACTATAACCCATAGCCAAACTTCCACCTTCTCAATGTCTGCAAGGAGATGCAGGGCTCTATATCCCCCTTTACTTTGAATCTAGTCTAACTAACCCTAACTTGATTCGTTAGGGGAATGGGACATATCATTTCGTGAATTAAAAAATGAAGGCTGAGGACGTTGTATGTCTGTTTTGTGTTTTCTGATATGAATAAAGACCTTTGTGTGTGTTTATGACTAGACTCACAACATGTTATGATCGTATCCAATTGAAAAAATATAACTGAACAATTATTAGTTCATTTCCAATATGTTAGATCATCAATGCGTTCGCGAACTATTTTCATATGACTTACGTATGCCTGCCTACAATCATCTGAACAAGTTTCTATTATAACAACACAATGTGATGTCCATCCAGTGAATCTTGTCTGAGGAAAATCTATCGACTCCATAAGATACTATAACCCATAGCCAAACTTCCACCTTCTCAATGTCTGCAAGGAGATGCAGGGCTCTATATCCCCCTTTACTTTGAATCTAGTCTAACTAATCCTAACTTGATTCGTTAGGGGAATGGGACATATCATTTCGTGAATTAAAAAATGAAGGCTGAGGACGTTATATGTCTGCTTTGTGTTTTCTGATATGAATAAAGACCTTTGTGTGTGTTTATGACTAGACCCACAACATGTTATGATCGTATCCCATTGGAAAAATATAGCTGAACTATTAGTTCATTTCCAATATGTTATATCAGCAATGCGTTCGCGAACTATTTTCATACGACTTACGTATGCCTGCCTACAATCATCTGAACAAGTTCCTATTATAACAACACAATGTGATCTCCATCCTGTGAATCTTGTCTGAGTAAAATCTATCGTCTCCATAAGATACTATAACCCATAGCCAAACTTCCACCTTCTCAATGTCTGCAAGGAGATGCAGGGCTCTATATCCCCCTTTACTTTGAATCTAGTCTAACTAACCCTAACTTGATTCGTTAGGGGAATGAGACATATCGGTAAATCTAAGTAAGACTCCAAGCAGGAGCAGTAGAGTCCTTGCGGTGCGTCGAGTTTGCTTGCAGATAGCTTGCAAGGAGCGTCAGCATGGGCTGGAATAAGAGAAGAGGCTGTACTGGTGCGGTGTGGCGTAGCATCGCGCTGTGCTGCACTTCAATTGGATGTTTCTCAGGCCACCTCGTCAGACTATCCGCAGGAGAATCGCAATGAGTTTCTCGGCCTTGCTCCTTCAACATACATAGAGCAATTTACCCGCCGACATTTACCTACACTCTTATTACTAGTATTAGTACCGAAGCTAGAGCATTCGTTTGCGGGGAAGTTCAACGGCCAGGCTGTCTCTAATTTCAGAATGACGTTTCTGGAAAGTCATAGTACCGCGTGCACTGCCTTTGATGCGATGAACAAGATGTGGAGATGGAATGGCGGGAAGATAGAACGCCAAGCCCTTCTGATCACGAATCGCAATTAGCCTACTTTCGGGAATCTCCTATTGTCTATGGCCTAGTTGGAAAACGTTGACGCTGTCGTCAATTGGAAGGAAGAAAGACGACTAGAATGTCATATATATACACTGCTCCCGATAGGATCGGCTGTTCGGATACGTTTTGATGTCGACCGCAGGAATATCTGATTCGGAACATAAGAACAAAATTGCCGAGTTTTTTGGGGTGAGGGTCAAAATAGCAAATTACCAAAATAGCGAATGGTTAAAATAGCGAATTTTAAAATAAGGAAGGTCTGAATCTAGAATGGCCATCATTATGAAATTTGCTATTACAGCCATTCGCTATTTTGATCATTCGTTATTTTGACTCCCAATCTTATTAAAATTCATTGAAAATGGCGAATGGTCAAAATAGCGAATGGCTAGAATAGCGAATTTCATATTGATGACGTTTCTATATTTAGACGTTTCTTATTTTGAAATTCGCTATTTTAACCTTTTGCTATTTGGTTCTTTCGCTATTTTGATCCCCACCCGTTTTTTGGAAGATTTTATTTCGTGTATTTCTGATGTAAAGTCTCGGCCGATTGATTAACAATGGCGACGACATTGTTATAGTCAATAATACTGTCCTTTGATCAATGGAACTCTGGAATATATGTTCATACGGTCGAATAGCTGGAAACCAGTTGTGCAATCGGGTTGTCGTACTTAATCTATACGTGATCACTCTTAATCATTCTTGATCACTCTTGAGGTATATTTTGTCACTCTTGATCACTCTCGCTATGACAGACAGCTCGACTTACAAGTAAAAATTTATTCAGGCTTGTGATCTTTCTTATTAGAGTGGTAAAAATTTCGAAACCTAAAGTCTTGTTTTGTTAAACGATTCTACGTTGTAGTTCCAAGCGTACGATAGTCCCAGTGTATACCGCTAGGTGGCGATATCACGACCCGTTTCTCGCAAATGAAGTAGTATGACCATAACTGCATAAGCTACGACGTAAGGAAACGACGTTGCCTGTTGAAACTACCTGAAATAAGTGGCAATACTGTTAGTATAATTAACATTATGGAGCCATCAAGCTAGGCTAAGCCTTTTGGTTAATAGCCAATACATACTAACATGAAATTAGTCAATATTCCTAAACGTTGTGTTCACGAACGGTAACTAGGAATACATATTTTCTTCCCATTTACGTGTTACATTCATACTTAACATAAGCAGAAGTTAAAAAGAGTAAAAATCTACTGAAGATTTAAAAAGATTTAAAAAGATCTGCTCGTAGAGTGAAATAAAATGCAAAATAAAAATGAAATCTCACCTCGTTGACGTCCTTTATGTTACGTCGAAGTGGCACGTATCAAAGTTTTTCAATTTTCACGCTTTCACCCTTTTTCCCCTCTCAAGCACAGTCTGCACAACTAAGATGGGGGTGCAAAGCATGAGTATAATCTACCCTCACGAACATTCGTGCAATATTGCTGCTGGGAATACTCTCACGTTAGCTATACCTTGAGGAACACACTATACCCAGTCTCGAGTGAGCGTCACGCTAATCTAAACCACCGGAACGTGTTAGTGTACGAGTATAGCCGGGAATATGGACGTACTGTTACACATTAGGGACAGGGAATGGAGAAGAACATGGAGAGTAGTGAGTTCGTGTACGCAGCACGCCCGTAATTAGTTTCACCCGTTAAACGACTTCGAAGTTAACTTCGACGCGATAAGAAAGTACGCAAGCTCGCGACATCGTGAACTCATACACAGACATACGTACACACAGTATACACATATATATATTTATACCAGCGCGGCCTTCAACAGTTTAGATATACTTTGCTCTGCCACACTGAGAACGCGAAATCCTTGGGAAGGAAAGTTTCAAAGAGGTCGTTTTCAACTCTCGACACACTGGTACTTTTCTGAGCAGCTAGAAATACAGCTAAGAGTAATAGATATTACTGATCCCCTGTGTCTAACTACTGGGCATATAATTTTCAGTATATGATTAATAAAAAATTTTTTTTTAAATAATCAAAGTGTTCCAAAGTGCATTTTCTATGGATAACTTGATTAGTTCTGTCAAAATAATTTGATGTTTCTTGAAGGTGTCAAATAAGTAAAGAAGATTTGAAGTTGGCAAATAAATACTCTAAGAAGATAGTATTAGCTTTGTCATCCATGAGATATTGGCAATACTGTAACAATCTCAAAGAATCCACATCATCCAATTTGTACAACAATTTATTATCGTATCGCTTCATAGTTTCTTCGACTAACCCCTTGACTCGATATTCCGACTCCTAACAAGGTAGATTCTCTATGAAATTGAATGTTATGAAAACTTTTCTACCATTTGCCTGTAACCGAACTCGAAGAAACGGGATTGTTGCTGGCGTTTCGAAGACAAATGGTAGATTTATGGAAAATTCAAGTGGATACATACGAAAGTGTGGAGGGTTCAGAAAAGAAATGCTCGTAGAATGAAATAACAGAAAAATATGGTGAATGGAACTCGAGACTTTGCTCTACTTATGTGACGAAAAATACAATTAAAGGGATCGCCCGAATAATACGGAGACGGTGGAGGTAAGTTAGTGGTATTTGCTGGCCCGTCCTGAAAGTTTGGAACGTTCGTTACGTCGACGTCGACGACGACGACGACGGCGACGAAGTGGCGGCCGGAACTTCACTCGTGAATAATTAGAGGAAGCGGCATACAGCTCTGAGGTTTTGGGTGTCGCATATGCTGAGGTACCTACTTCGGATCATGATGCCAGAACACCACTGGTAACTCCTTAATCCTTTCTTGTAATTGCGTAATTGTTCAATTGCTCTCAGCTTTCTGGGCTTGCCTCGACTAGAGAAGGTTCGTCAGTGGTACACTGCAAGACAGAAAGCTTGGCGAAGGAATATAGATTAGCACAGGAATCAAGCCAAGCGAAAGCTCCAGGCTAAGTTAGCTTCACAATTTCAGTATCCCGATCCTCTTCGCGAGTCTGTTTGACTTGAAAGTGTGGCGAGTTAGTTTCTTAAATCTGATTATCCGAGACCAGAAGCGTTATGCCAAAACTTTGAGGGCATTTACATATTAAGGAATAATTAATTTACTCAATAGTTCAGCTATCTACGCATATATGAAAATTAATATATCTAGATTCTTCAGTGATACTAAATAACATTTAGAGTCTGTCTGTAGAATCACAATTATAATTATTTCCACTTATATTATATCTATTTTCAGTCACCAAATTCGATTATCGGTTTTTCAAATATTTCAAATGCTTTTGTCCATATATATTGTCCTCATTTGTATGTATTCATTCACATATCACCTTTTTTGTATTCATTGGTAGAATAACAAATTGTACTGCAATGACGGATCTTTCGATTGTCCGATCATATCCTACAAAATAGAAGAATGAGATTCAACAATGAATATATTATGTAGGGAAATGGAGAAGTCTGGATAGCCAATCGATATCCTGATTTAGATTAGCTTGCTGCTGAGTAAAAAGTTACTAATCAGCGGACAGATATCACAGAAAATGAAGAAAGTCCAGTAGGAGCAGCTACGGCGAGATCGAAGCGAAGTCAATTAAGATGGTCGGTCAATGCGAGAGGAGAATGAGAAGGAGGAAGTGACGGAGAAGGAACTGGGAGGTGGATAGTGGAGGATTACACCATGGGGTAGTGAGTCGTTGGATGGAATCAGCACGATCTCGGTGAACGACCCAACCGTGTACGTACAATGGCCGCGGTGATGCGACGTGGTCATTGTGGATTACCTCTGGTTCGCTGGGCTATCACACGGGGACCTAGATCCTGATTTTACTGTTTCCTACTCGCCGGTATATCCAACTGACTACATTCTGGCTTGCCGCATCCCGTTTTCCTAGCGCTGCTTTCACCATCGCTCGACGAATAAGGGCTAGTTTCATCTAACGTTGATTTTCATCCACGCCTTTCGTCAGGTCAAGCAAAATACTAATCTGAATCGCAATCGGAATTTGTAAAGTGATGACATGACGAGCGCAAACATTAAACAGAGAATTGGATTGTGTCCAATTAATTGAATAGTCAAAGTATATGTGAAAACAATCGTGTTGCATGCTACAGAAAAATAAATGTAATTACTACTGAAAATATGTAATCATCTTAACGCATGTATAAAGCATTACTTTTGATACGACCTCTCTTCTGGATAGAATCAGCTGTAAGACTAAGCGAAAGCTGTAGATTGTAGTCATGTTAAGCGTCGAGATTAATTCAGAAGAGAAAACCTTCAGTACACCTTTTTGATGGTGTCCAATTTATTAGTGAGTCAAGATATGTGTAAAAACAAGAATCCCATTGTATACAAAAGTTAAATGAATGTAATAGCTGCAGAAAATTTGTAATCGTCTTAAGGTCTAACACCATTGCACGTCGAAAGCATGATGTTTCCATGTTACGGCGTTTGACATGATCGCTCTTCCGAGTAAAATAAACCGCAAGACTAAGCGCTGCTTTCACCACCGCTCGACGAATAAGGGCTAGTTTCATCTAACGTTGATTTTCATCCACGCCTTTCGTCAGGTCAAGCAAAATACTAATCTGAATCGCAATCGGAATTTGTAGAATGATGACATGACGAGCGCAAACATTAAACAGAGAATTGGATTGTATCCAATTAATTGAATAGTCAAAGTATATGTGAAAACAATCGTGTAGCATGCTACAGAAAAATAAATGTAATTACTACTGAAAATATGTAATCATCTTAACGCATGTATAAAGCATTACTTTTGATACGACCTCTCTTCTGGATAGAATCAGCTGTAAGACTAAGCGAAAGCTGTAGATTGTAGTCATGTTAAGCGTCGAGATTAATTCAGAAGAGAAAATCTTCAGTACACCTTTTTGATGGTGTCCAATTTATTAGTGAGTCAAGATATGTGTAAAAACAAGAATCCCATTGTATACAAAAGTTAAATGAATGTAATAGCTGCAGAAAATTTGTAATCGTCTTAAGGTCTAACACCATTGCACGTCGAAAGCATGATGTTTACATGTTACGGCGTTTGACATGATCGCTCTTCCGAGTAAAATAAACCGCAAGACTAAGCGCTGCTTTCACCACCGCTCGACGAATAAGGGCTAGTTTCATCCAATACTGATTTTCATCCTCGGTTTTCGTCAGGTCAAGCAGAATACTGATCTGAATTATATTCCGAATCTGTAGAATTGATGACAGGACAAGCGTCAATATTAAACAGCGAACTGAATTGTGTCCAATTGGTTAGTCAAAGAATATGTGAAGACAAGAATCGTGTCGCACGCAAAAGACAAATAAATGTAATAACTTCTGAAAATACACAATCATCTTAACTTTCAACATCTTTGCATACACAATGAGCAGTAAGACTAAGCGAAAGCTGTAGATTGTAGCCATATCAAGCGTCAACATTAATTCAGACGAGAAAGCCTTCAATACATCTTTTTAATTGTCCCCAATTTATTACTGAGTCAAGATATATGTCAAAACAAGAATCCCATTGTATACAAAAGTTAAATGAATGTAATAGCTGCTGAAAATTTGTAATCGTCTTAAGGTCTAACACCGTTGCACGTCGAAAGCATGACGTTTCCATATTACGACGTTTGACATGATCCCTCTTACGAGTACAATAAACAGCAAGACTAAGCGAAGAAGAAAGCAACATCAGGCTGGATTGTTGCTGGGTGGGCTTTTAATCCTCGAAAAGGGGGATACCAGCCGGCGCTTAAATGCTACAAGCTTATAGCAGCGTGTACTCTGGTAAGCTCGGGACAATAGCTTCGGGGGTCGTATCGCGAGGCAGTCGCGTATTCGGGAGAGATGAAGACCACGCGGGAGAAATGCCTGATACCTTCACCGAGTTCCGAGTCACCGGTAGAATGAGACGGAGGCGAGATTTAACACGGAATAAGACGATTACGGCCTAGCTTAGCACAGGTTCCGTCCTCGTTTTCCTTAGTCCTTTTGCTGTCTCACTTTTGCGTTCAACTTTCCCGTATCTTGTGCTCTTGCCCTCCCACTGCTTTCTGAATTCTTAAGGCTCGTCTTTCTCCCACCGCTACCTATTTCCCAGCAAGAATCTCTCAGTGTCGAAGCAAACTTTAAGGCGATACTTGTAAACCGTCCGACTTCCGCTTCCATTCATGCGTGAAACCCTCTAAAGTTGTACATTTTTTCTGAATTATATATATATAGGTGTAAGTTATTCAAGCTATGTATTTCATGCGAACATGGTCTTAAAGCTCCAGATTACAGGAAGGATTTAGTTTATGCTACACACAGTTTCCGGGCGTAGTAGGCAACTGTGTAGTGGAGGATTCGTCTCGATCCGGAGCTCGATAATACTCATGGATGCATTGAGGAAACTGTGGTAAACATAATACCAACGAACCAAAATTTCCGCGGTGTATTTGATATTTTGTATGCGAAAACACCTGCACTGGTGTCCTCAAAAAGCATTATGGAAGTTCTCAAAATTGATCGATACTAACAAATGTGACCTCTCATAGCGTTGAAGTCATTATTAATATGATAAAAAGATGAATGTATCCAAATTTCCTAATCATTATATCATAGCAACCTACAATATTTCCATTCCCAAAGCTTAATTTAGGCCCGAGAAGATGCAACTACTCATATAGTTTCTTTTTCAACGTCTGATATAATTTTCTCAGCCTTTGCCTTCTACCTCAAGATTATTCTTCTTTTTCGTCTTTGGCCACAACTTCCTTTTGAAGAAAAGCTTTTCCACACGGGCTTCGACGTTCTTCAGCAAAGAACTTCCATAATTGGTTTATGTATTCACAATGGATGCTTTTTCAGGCCAACGCGCACGCTTTTAGGATTTTTTCTTCAGCAGCATACATCGCAAAGGTGAAAAGTTATATTCGGAAAAGGAGGTAGAGAATAAAAGGCTAAATATTACATTTTGTTGAGAAGATCGCTG
This sequence comes from Ephialtes manifestator, assembly GCA_963970395.1. Classification (NCBI taxonomy): domain Eukaryota; kingdom Metazoa; phylum Arthropoda; class Insecta; order Hymenoptera; family Ichneumonidae; genus Ephialtes; species Ephialtes manifestator. The sequence goes on from OZ019978.1 coordinate 27,895,819, forward strand.
GAGGGGACATGACTTTCAAGACGAGTCGTAAGTCAGGTTTATCCTCTCTTTAATTCTTTGGCTGAGTGAAACCGGAGGAAATGGACCTTCGTGAACATTTATTTTTCGTTTGTTCAGACTTTTATGATGTCGTCCTCTGCTGGACTTGTAAGTTCCACTTTATGTCAACTTTGGATTTCCAGCTATTTTCTTTGCTCCCACAGAAATGAGACAACGAATATTTTCAAACGAATTAATATCAGGGTTAGGTTAGGTGCAATAGCACGTGGATGTACACAGAGGCAGTAAGCACGTGCCATTATAATTAACAAACCTATTATTGTTATACACATTTAACAAAGTTCACAGAGGAAATCAGAAATAGCCAAAAATGACCTTTTCAAAATCGCAGTAAAAAACGTTGAAATTAATTTTTCAATGTAAATGCCAAAATTAACACAGAAACCATAAATATAAGCATTAAACGTTCATTTTATACTTCTGAATTTATCACTACTATATCAATCCGATATAGAAATGAAGCAACTGGCATAAATCAATATTTTTGAATAGCATCAAAAGAATTTCGTCGAACGGGGTCAATGGAAAATTTCACCATCGTTTCCCTGCCCGTGCACAGTTACACGTCAATTCGCAATATGCAAACATGGAAATATCACGAAACGACGAGCCTTCAAATTGAGAAAAATATATTTCAAATATTGGACAGGATATGACTGACGGAAAATATAGATATAACAGGAAATGTCCTGCGGCATCGTGACTGGCTCTTGTTCCTGTTGAAATCTGTATTTTGTTATTGTATTCCATTCGTGTTATTATTACCGTTCATTTGCTTAAGTCAATGACGATATATTTTTATAATTCACGGAAAATTACAAATTTATGCACGAGTTGATAATAATGAAAATATTTCCCGTGTTGTCGATTTAATAAAGCGTCATGTGGCCAACAACACATTATCAAACAATTATTCATTCACAGCGGAAAACGCGAAATGTTTAACTATTATACATAGTAGCTTGCTGTTGGGTCTCCATTATTAATGTACCCAGTTTTCTCTGTATATTCCTGGACGTGTTGCACTCATTATGAAGTTACTCACTCGGCAGTGTCATGCATTAATTTTACAAGGAGACGTTTCTGACCGTACCTCAACCGAGTTCTCCGTCGGTCACGTTTCCATGAATGATTCAACGATACGAAAAGCACGAGCTCTAGTGCACAGGTTTATCTGGACTGCGTTGCACGATGTATAACAGAGATCCATTATTATGTTATAACGATGAATGAATGTACCGCAGTCCGGCAAAACAACGTCACATAACTGTTCAGTTTTGTAGAGGTATTAACTAAATTAATATTACCATAATGAAGCTTGAATGTTCGAGATGAGAGAGATACAGTTAGAATCATAAGGAAATTGTCGAGAGAGTCTACAAAATATTCTACTGGCAGGTTATTTTAGCCTCGCGCACTTTGCAAACTCGCAGCATTTCTACGTTCACATATGGGTTCGGAAAATCTTGGAATAAAAATCCGGTTTTTCGAAAGGAGACTAAGAATAATATGGGCCTGGGTGCTCATGTTGGGACTTGGAATAATTAGGGCCTGAGTGCGGGGTCATAAGGCGACGTAGAATAATTGAGGGTCCGGGGGTGTTCAAGTTGCATCTTGGAATAATGAAGCCCTCAGGACAACATTATGGGGAGACTTGGAAAAATCAGGGCTTGGGGACGACTCTACAGGGACACTTGGAATAATCGGGGACTGGTCGGGATCGTAGAGGGACTGGGTGGGACTGTGAGGGGCCTGGACGGGATCGTAAAGGGACTGGGAATAATCAAAGCCGGAGACCAGGTCTCATAATGCAACGTCGTATAATTACGAGCTGCGAAGAGTTCATATAGGGTCTTGGAATAATCATGGCCTGGGCGGGTCGTTAGGGAACTGGACGGGATCGTAAAGGGACTAGGAATAATCACAGCCGGAGACCCGGGCTCATAAGGTGACTTAATATAATTATAGGCTGCGGAGTGTTTATGTTGGGTCTTGGAATAATCAGGACCTGGACGGGATCGTAAGGGGACTGGACGGGAACGTAAGGGAATTGGACGGGATCGTAAAGGGACTGTGAATAATCAAAGCCGGAGACCAGTTCTCATAAAGCGACGACGTATAATTACAGGCTGCGGAGTGTTTATGTTGGGTCTTGGAATAATCAGGGCCTGGGCGGGATCGTAAGGGGACTTGTCGGGAACTTAAGGGAACTGGACGGGATCGTAAAAGGACTGGGAATAATCAAATTCGGAGACCCGGGCTCATATGGGGACTTAATATAATTTCAAGCTGTGGAGTGTTTATGTTGGTTCTTTGAATAATCAAGGCGTGTGGACTCATTAAAGGAAATTGGAATAATCAGGACATAGGAAACTGTCCTCATATGGAAACTGAGAATAGAAGGGAATAATAAGGGCTTGGAGGGTGACATTTAAGGCTAAGTTTGTACAATTTATTTTTGGCCACGATAATTTCAAATATAATTTTTAAAAAATGTAAAAAAAACTATAAGTATTCGATATCAGATAGCGATGCGCAATGGTCGATGTGCGCATTGCTATCTTCTCGCTAACATCCCGCAATTTCTGCGTTTTCTTCATGGATTGAGGCATAAAAAGATAAACCCTGAAAGTATCTTGAGGTGGGGTTGAGAAGACGTTCCTGAACCATCAGTGGTAACGGTTGTGGAGGATCGACGAAAGGCGATCGATTCCAGCTGTAACACCGCATGCACCTAGCTTGCCTTCTAGCAAGCAAAGCACAACCGAGCTTCACCATTCCTGCTACACTTCCGCTCTGCTCCATATGTATTTTTATATATCGCCCTGGTTGCGTCAGTGATATCCTTCTTTATCATTTTTATTGCCGAGTTAGAGGTCGTGAAATGAGCCGCCATTTATCCCGGAACCAATAAAACACACGCCGCGAGCTTTCCCGGCAGGGCAACCGTTGCCCAGTCATATACATACGTACGTACCTCCGCATCTCCAATACCAAAAGTACTTTTGTTGCCTGCTTCAGATGTGCATGCCCATTTCCTTGCAGGAGCACAAATTTTCTCCGCTCTACGTCGTTGCAAATATCGTCTATTTGTTTCTCTATTAAATATCTGAAACAGTTTATAGTGCATCAAAGCATTTAATTTTTTTACTTGTTTTCTCATATCCTCTGAAATTTATGCGAAGTTTTATTGGATACTCCTTAGTAAAAAAAAGCATTTCAAACCGGCGATTTCTGTGAGGAAATATACACTGTTAAAAATATTTTGACAATTAATATATGTATTGGAAGTTCTTTTTCAGATACAATCGTAAAATTCCAATAATTATATTATAAACACAAATTTTATGAAGTATTTAGTATACTGTATATTAATTTTACAACAATTTTTTTGCATATTAATTAACATTTGTGTATTAAATTTAATATACGCGTATCCGCAAAAAAACTTCCAATACTTTATATTAATTTTCATATAATAATTTCTAACAGTGTACGAATTCAAATAATAAAAAAATAAAAATTCACAATAATAGTGAAGGCCAAAATTCGATGTTTGAAACGAAAATTCGTGGTGGAACATTTCGACTGCAATCGATGAATTATTAAGTAATAAACGTCGAAAATTACTTTCTGTAATAAAAATTCTGTAAAAAATGGTAAAAAAATCATAAATAAAAAATAAAATTAAACTTTGGCTTCTGATAAATCTTCATGTATTACAATTTGTCTAATGATAAGTGAGAAAATCGAATTATCCAAACCTTATATGTAGGTCTTATTGTAAGGTTTTGATTTGATAAAACATTTATCAGAAGCTTTACAAAGAGAAATATCTTTAAATTATGGAAAAATTTATAATGCACGTACCAAAATATGATAATAGGCAAGATAACCACGACCATAATTTCATTATTTTCTTCTTCAACACGGGCTTAAATCCGTCGTACAGACTTTGCGGTTTTGTGGATTTCGAGACCAAAATACACCTGCTTTATAGCAAGGCATCTCATAGAGTGTGCTTTGCACGGTTTACACGCACTCGGATGCACCGTGCATCTTCAGTATCAAGTATTTACGTTTTGATGCTGCACCGTGCCCCGCATTCGTGGAATATTGAATTAACGGCGTAACAAGACAGCCCGCAAGGTAATTGTTGGCTGTGGCTCCGCGAGCTTATACCCCCAGTACACAACTGCCTTCACCGAACGCCCGCATGTTAAGTGAGATTTGCAGCGTGAAAATACATCCGAGCTCTAAAGTCACGTTTCCCGAAAACGAGGGCAAACTGCGTAATTAAATAACAGTGATAAAATTTGATTAAACGCTTTTTCGTAACTGTTGTTTTTGAAAAAAAAAAATACAATATTGTATCTTTATTAAAAACATGAAAATACTCGGAATTAATAATTTCGCCAAATACGAAATAATTTAGTAAAAATGAATAGCATTTATAAAAATAATTGATTCCCATAAATAAAAAATATCAATAAAACAAAAAAATCGTATATTTAGCATACTGCAGAATTAAATATCATGAAAAATATTTATAAACGTTTTTTCGTTTCTGTTTATTATTCATTATTAATATGCCTATAATCAGACAAGTTGTTTCCGAAAAAAATACAATATTGTATCTTTATTATATTTAGACTAGCATGATATTGATGTAATTATTGAATAACATGAAAATACTCGGAATTAATAATTTCGCCAAATACGAAATAATTTAGTAAAAATGAATAGCATTTATAAAAATAATTGATTCCCATAAATAAAAAAATAACAATAAAACAAATAAAAATCGTAAATTGAGCATACAGCAGAATTAAATATTATGAAAAATATTTATAAACGGTTTTTCGTTTCTATTTATTATTCGTTATTAATATGCCTATAATCAGACAAGTTGTTTCCGAAAAAAAATACAATATTGTATCTTTATTATATTTAGACAAGCATGATATTGATGAAATTTAGTAAAAATGAATAGAATTTATAAAAATAATTGATTCCCATAAATAAAAAATATCAATAAAACAAAAAAAAATCGTAAATTTAGCATACTGCAGAATTAAGTATTATGAAAAATATTTATAAACGGTTTTTCGTTTCTATTTATTATTCGTTATTAATATGCCTATAATCAGACAAGTATTATCGTATGTTACTTTTTTTTTGTGGCCCATAATATGACTACTGAAAAATGCTGCATTGTGAATTACGATATGACCGATCGAATTCTGTTGTCGCGAAATTCAAAACGAATAATCAAATGTTCATGTGGAGGAAGTCCTTCAGTGATTTCGATAATGCACGGTAATCCCTGAGTGGTGTACATCATCCTCCCAACTCTCCCTCATTGCGATCGCATGGGAAATTATTTGTGATGTTCAGCATGATATTGAAACGTACTATATGATCCGTGGATAGGGGAAGTGAACGGCCGTCAATCTTGTCAACAAGAATGTACATATTCCGTTAATTCCGAGCTTAAGGCCGCTGCAACAGGGACGCAAGAGATTATTACAACGATAAAGAGAATTCAGGCCACGATTATAATCTCTGACGTATGTGTTGGAGATACTTTTTTTAATTTCGCTGGGCCCATGAGATTTTAGAAATTTTGATTGCATTATTATCGTTAGTATTATTATTATTATTTTACGAAATAGTGTCTTTATTAAAATCTTTATTTAAAAAAATAGGGTCATTTTGAAATCCACTAGATATAATTATATTACAAGCATTGAATGTATTATAATATTTAGCATAGTTAATTATTAAAATTGCTTGCCAGTGAAAAATAAAATTAACTTGGCGTCGAGTCGCCACCGCGACTTTTGATATATAATTTGCTGTGCCCATGAGATTTTAGAAATTTTGATTGCATTATTATCATTAGTATTATTATTATCATTTTACAAAATAGTGTCTTTATTTAAATCTTTATTTAAAAAAATAGGGTTATTTTGAAGTCCATTAGATATAATTATATTACAATCATTGAATGTATTATAATATTTAGCATAGTTAATTATTAAAATTGCTTACCAGTGAAAAATAAAATTAACTTAGCGTCGAGTCGCCACCGCGACTCTTGATATATAATTTGCTGTGCCCATGAGATTTTAGAAATTTTGATTCCATTATTATCATTAGTATTATTATTATTATTTTACAAAATAGTGTCTTTATTTTAAAAATAGGGTTATTTTTAAATCCACTAAATATAATTATATTACAAGCATTGAATGTATTATATTATTTAGCATAGTTAATTATTAAAATTGCTTGCCAGTGAAAAATAAAATTAACTTAGCGTCGAGTCGCTATCACGACTCTTGATATATAATTTGCTGTGCCCATGAGATTTTGGAAATTTTGATTCCATTATTATCATTAGTATTATTATTATTATTTTACAGAATAGTGTCTTTATTTAAAAAATAGGGTTATTTTTAAATCCACTAAATATAATTATATTACAATCATTGAATGGATGATATTATTTAGCATAGTTAATTATTAAAATTGCTTGCCAGTGGAAAATAAAATTAACTTAGCGTCGAGTCGCTATCACGACTCGTGATATATAATTTGCTGTGCGCATGAGATTTTAGAAATTTTGATTGCATTATTATCATTAGTATTATTATTATTATTTTACAAAATAGTGTCTTTATTTAAATCTATATTTAAAAAATAGGGTTATTTTGAAATCCACTAAATATAATTATATTACAATAATTGAATGTATTATATTATTTAGCATAGTTAATTATTAAAATTGTTTGCCAGTGAAAAATAAAATATAGATGACAATTACGAATATCACAGAGTAAAAAGCATAGTACGAATCTTAATCCTTAGGAAAGCAGCAATATTATAGTATATGCATAAAGTGCATGGGAAATCTCAGATAGATTAAACTAGCGAGACCAGGAAGCTAGTGGTCTTCTTGTGGTGCTCCTGTTTTCTCGGCTATGAAATAAGATACTTCGGGAAAGTAATTTTCTCGGAAAAGTAAGTTTTCACGTTGGAGTAATACTTTGTGCGTTCGATGGTGGTAGTAGAGCGCCTATTTGGTCGTTCTTTGGTTTCGAAAAGGGGCGGAGGAAAGTGGCGATGTAGTGCTTCAGCGCAGAATCCCTTCGGCTCCTCTGTATATTGGCGGAAAATATTCCACCTTTGGTTCCACGCGAGCGTGCAAACACCCGGAGAGCGAAGAAGTGCAGAGTTTTAAGACCTGTGTATAACTTTGGCAGTGAACGACGACGAGGAGCTTTCTACTCAACTCGCGAATTATATAATGCAAGGACCTCCACTCTCACCACTCCAAACTTCTTTCTTTCATTTGTATTCGGTTACTATATGGTTTATTAGCTGTTTAACACTGATGTGCTTATCCGGATTTATTGAAAAATGATGTTAAGTGATTCTGTCGCTGATATCAATTTGCAATATAATCTTAAGGCATTCCACTTGAAAATTGTACATTGCAATTTGTGTGATAATTGTTCAAAGTTTTGAGGTGGAGCCAAGTTGTTTGAAAACCACTCATTATCACCCAGAAAACCATTAATGGAAAATCTATGCGTGACGTTAATATAGGATTCCAGAAGTTTGGTTCAAATGGGTCTAACTTTTATAAACGCATTATTAATATTATCATTTAACAAAGAATATGTTTATGAACATCGGGAGTTTGAAAATAGAAGCCGAACTAGTATACTAGATGCAATGGACGCGTTGACTTTATAGAAATACCCATCCACAATTTTCTTCGTTCACTCTAAATGGTCAATTTTTCAAACAGAACTTCATTGAAACAGTTGTCAATGGCTAAGAATAGTATATTGTGCAACAAGGGACGAAAGTCGCAAACCCCAATTTTGGCCCGTGTTGCACACCATATTTTTTGTAACAAGTGCATGAATAATGGTGCTTTGAATGTTTTGCGGGACGAACAGTGAAAAGAGAGGTTACCAACTTTCCACCCTAGGGTCGAAAGTGAAGGCATCGTGAACTGCGCTCGCGCCAACCTGTCGTTTCAACACTGCTATGAAACTAGCCACTTTCGGCCCGCAAAACTGCCATGGAAAGTACCGCTGTTCATGCACGTGTTACAAAAACGGATATTTATGAATTTAAACATTTAATCTATTATTACTTGGAGTCCATACAGTATCGCTTTGCGCGATAAAATGATTTACATTTCACTTGAAAATTGTGCAATGAAATTTGTGTCATAATTGTTGGAAGTTTTGAGGTGGAACCAAATGACTTTAAACCCACTTTTTCTCACCCAGAAAACCATTAATGGAAGGTCTATGCGTGACTTTAATATATGATTCTAGTTCAGATAATATTATTATTCGCATTACTAATATTATCATTTAACTAATGTACCTGTTGGCCACGCCCGTCCTATAGAAATCCCCATCCATAATTTTCTTCGTTAACTCTAAACGGTCAATATTCCAAATAGTTGGTTAATGGCTAAGAAACGGATATTAGTACATTCAAACATTTAATCTGTTATGATTTGGAATCCATGCAGCATTACTTTACGCGAATCGAACAAATGTGAACAATAATTTGGGTGATGTGATGAATTTATTCTTGATTCGTGAAAATGTCCGAGTTATAGCAGGATACACAGTTAGGAGTGGAGCACAGAGGATATTGAGCCAATTAATCGGCGTTCATAATTACGGATCGAGTGAAATAATTGTTGGAAATTTTGAGGTGGAACCAAATGACTTGAAAACTACTCTTTCCCACCCAGAAAACCATTAATGGAAGGTCTATGCGTGACTTTAATATATGATTTTAGTTCATATAATATTATTATTCGCATTACTAATATTATCATTCAACTAATGAATCTGTCGGCCATGCCCATCCATAATTTTCTTCCTTCACTCTAAATGGTAAATATTCCAAATAGTTGGTCAATGGCTAAGAAACGGATATTAGTACATTCAAACATTGAATCTGTTATGATTTGGAATCCATACAGTATCACTGTACGCGAATCGAACGAACGTGAACAATAATTTGAGTGATGTGATGAATTTATTCTTGATTCGTGAAAATGTCCGAGTTATAGCAGGATACACAGTTAGGAGTGGAGCACAGAGGACATTGAGCCAATTAATCGGCGTCCCTGATTACCGTTAATTATCATGAATAATTCAACCCACTGCTATTGCTGTAGTGTGGCCGCGTGCTGTCGTTGTTCCTGGTGGCTTTAGCTTTAGCTTTAGTTTCCATGCGGCTTCGGGCGCAGGTATTGCATGTCATTGTTTGCATGTCGGAAAGCACAGGGCTTTAGGTCAATGCAGAGTTGCCGTTAGCAAATTGTACCTCCGAGAGTAAAAGCCACTAATAACCACGAGCGCGAGCTCGCCATTGCTTCCACATCGAACCCTTTCACCTACAGACACGACCAACACCTGTACCTCCACCCCCCTGCTGTTCTTAAGCTAGCGCAAATTTATTCCTTATCGTACGTCTTGCTATTATAATCTCTCTCACTTTCTACGTCTTTCACCATACCTATCCTCAACAATTAATTACTGTTTTAAAGTGCATTTATGATTGTTTCAAAATTACTTTTACTGGAGTTTGACATCCACTCACGAAACATTATTTTATTTTAATACTAAGCCTTTGCTTAACTGGACCTCCAGCAATCCTTCTTAACATGGAGAAAACAGATTATTGAAAATCACGCTTTAGACGCCAACGCAAATTAGGCGCAGGTTTATAAACTGATTAAGATTTACGGTGAATAGAATTTTAAACAAACCTTATTGCGTTGGAAATGATGGAAAAAAGCCCTCGTGAATAAACCATATTTTTTATTTTCATAAAAGCTGTCAATTGGTAATTTAGAGAATACAGAATGGAAATTTAGTTTGAACATAATTTTTTTTTAATACCCAAGTTATTAGCATCTCTTAGTGAGAATTAGCAATTTAGTGATTCTCAAAGATAAAAATAATCATAGTAAAAGCCTGACTAGCTTGAATATCTTGAAAAGTATTTTATGCTACACACGTGCAAAATGTCAGGTTGGTCTTCAAGCTTCTATATAGTTAAGGGTGCTTTTTTTTTTAAATAACGGTCCGAACTGTCGAGACAAATTATAGACTTCGACAAACTAAAATGCTCAGGTGGTAGAATGTTGAGATAAAAAAAAAGTGTGCGACGTGTCACACGTTTTCCTGTCAAGTACGAAAATAAGTAGAGTGAACGACTCGCAAGCGGTGTTAACTCGTCTACATAGTGTCTCGACGTTCTTGTCGCGCTGACTCATGCTGCGTTTTACATGTAGCTGCAGTCGCAACGAACAGTTACGCGTCGCGACAGTAATTGTCCGGCACACGAAAAGTCTAGACGCACATCGTAAGGGCGTTTCGACTGTGATAATGCGACATGCGCGTGGTTAATAATTCCGACTCCTGACGTGAGCTTGCACAATCAGCCTAGATGCCTTTCGTGTACTACAGCTAAATTTAAGGGTGTCTTGTGTCCAGCTTCAGACCTAAAACCTTTTTATTTAGTTTCTTTCACTCACTGTAATTACTGGTCTATCTTTCAGTGGATCTGTGTAGTGGCCTGAACACGATGGACATCGGGGAATTGAAATGTTGGATAAGCACGCAGAAGAGTTTCCAGAATGACGACACTAGTGAATATTCACATTGAAATAATTTTATTATTTTATTATTTTTACTTTGTCACCCTTACAGTATTATATACTCTACTTAAAAATTATATTCGGAAATATATAATTTTTTTACTACATATATTTCAGCCGAAAAATTGTATATGTCGGATATATTTTAGGATATAAGCGAAATATTAGATATATTTTTGGATATACTTAATTTTCCACGGGGGTGAGTTTATGTAATGACACAAGAAGTATTCTTGTCTATTGCTCTTGTACAAATAAGTTGCATAATTAGCGATAACGACGTGGATTTGAACACTTGGCCGGATCTATTTAATTAACGAAGATATTCAGTTTTTTCTCTATTCAATTGTCGTCAACGTGGGACAATATAATGAAACGTTGACGATGTGATACTTCAAATCAATACAGCTGTACCAATTATTACGGAATGCAAAAAAAAAAAAAAAAAAAAATATACAGAATCCTGAATTTCGTCGTTAATTGCGTCTCGTAATTGCGAATTTAGGTTGGTTAGGGAATGAAAAAAAAACGTTAAAAAATTCATACCTATCATCTTTTATTATTTACACCGATAGACGTTAGAAATATTTTACATCACTGTACGGAGCGATCTAATTGTAAATACAATATAACCCTATATATTATAAAAAGATCTCGCTGCGCCGCCGCCGTGTCAAGAATCGTGCCGTATATAGGGCGTTCCATGTCAAGTCCCCCCATGTATGGTTCATCTGTATCAATTTTTTCTAAGTCCCCCAAGGGGCCCCGAATTTTTCAAGGTCTTTTATGAAGCCTCAAGGTCTGATTTTTCCAAGTCCTTTATGGAGCCCCAATGTCCGATTTTTCTAAATTCCTTATGGAGCCTCAATGTCCGATGTTTTCTAAATTCCTTATGGAGCCCCAAGGCCCGATTTTTTCTAAGTTCCTTATGGAGCCCCAAGGCCCGATTTTTCTAAGTTCCTTACAGAGCCCGAAGGCCCAATTTGTCTAAGTCCATCATGAGACCAATTTAAAAAATAGCAATGCAAGCGGGCGAGCCACAATTACCTTTTGTCTCTCTATATTATAAAAAGATTTCACCACCGCCGCTATCGTGTGAAAGACGGGGGTTAGTCAATCGGCTAAAATCACGGAGCGGCTAATCATTCGGAGTCGACAATCTAAAGGAACGGCTAATCGCATGGAGTGGCTAAACCGACCGAGTGGCTAGCCTCACGAGGTGGTCAACCTGACGTAGTGGTTACCCTCATGGAGTAACTAACCTCACGGAGCCACCAAGGCCCGATTTTTTCTAAGTTCCTTATGGAGCCCCAAGGCCCGATTTTTCTAAGTTCCTTATGGAGCCCCAAGGCCCGATTTTTCTAAGTTCCTTATGTAGCCCCAAGGCCCGATTTTTCTAAATTCCTTATCGAGTCACAAGGCCTGATTTGTCTAAGTTCCTTACAAAGCCCCAAGGCCCAATTTTTCTAAGTCCATTATGAGACCAATTTAAAAAATGGCAATGCAAGCGGGCGAGCCATTATTACCATACGTCTCTCTATATTATAAAAAGATGTCACCACCGCCACTACCGTCTGCAAGACGGTGGTTAGTCAATCGGCTAAAGTCACGGAGCGGATAATTGTTCGGAGTGGACAATCTCACAGAACGGCTAATCGGACGGAGTAGTTTAACTGACCAAGTGGCTAGCCTTACGGGGTGGCTAACCGGACGGAGTGACTAACCTCACGGAGCCACCAGGGCCCGATTTTTCAAAGTCCCTTATAAGACCAATTTACAAAAACAGCAATGCGATCCACGCGTGCCACAATAAGCCCCTAGTATTACATATATCCGATACATACATTATTCTACTATGAATAGCCCATACGAGGTATGAACTCCATAGTACTGTCCGAGATATTCCCAGGTACCATGAACTAAATTCTGCGTCCGGATAACGCCAGGGCCAAGCTTAGGCACCGAGTAAGGCAACTAGTATATCTGTCTACTACAGTTGCAGCGGCAGGATGACCGGAGTGTTGCACAGGTCGAGACAGTGCAGCCGGTACACTCTGGATGAACACAGACTGACCCGAGGAGGCGAACGATTCTGTTGTACGTGCAAGACCAGTTCACCAGCGAAGCTTGGTCCAGGGTTGAGAGGAGGGTGAGGGTGATAAGGATGGTAAAGGTCGCGGGCCGAGGTCGTGAACGCGGTAGCGGGTACAAGGGAGGTTAATCTCGAAGGTGTCTGGCATGATTCCCGGATGGAGGTTTATTGCGTCGTAACATACCACGGCGGGCGGACAGCCTGGCAGGCGAGAGCTTGCAGGAGGTGGTTGGGTATAAGGTAGAGCCACGAGGTCCGCTGAAACTGGTAGAGCCAGCAGTAGTTGCAGTAGCAGAAGCAGCAGCAGCAGTAGCAGCAACGCCAGCTTTGGATTTTGTGGCCCTGGCTTCGGCTCATACACGCAGCATTTATTTCCACGCTTCAGCACGTACTACGTATCTGTACGTAGATACGACAGCGGTACGAAAACCCGCAGTAGTTGGTCTACTATATATATATATTGTTCCTGTGGGATCTGGCATATGACTCGTGGTGGATATATGGGCGGCTGCTTCTTGCGTGCAGTAGTAAAAAAAAAACATCTAGGCTCAGTTTTATTGTCAGTGCTAATGTGTAGGATTTTTTTTTTCGATGGCCCTGTGAACTAGAAATACATGGGTTTTATACAACCCGTGCAGAAATATAGTTGGGGCTCCAACTTGGCCCTTTCTAGATTGCCCTAATTGTAGTTGGGGCCCTACTAGGCTAGTCACGCTTGAAAGTACTACCCTTTAGAGACTCAATATGGACGAACCTAGTGAGGGTTCCACATTTAAGCCTGATTAGACCCCGAAGTTTGTCGTGGTTGCCTCTGTTGAGCCTAGTAGGGTTCTAGAGTAGATTCCCTATTGTGGATGCCACGTTTATACCTAAAAAGGCCCCTTATTTAATCGCGGCTGCCTGAACTAATTTCTGCACGGGAAGTGATCCTGATTGTGATTAGGTCATTATCTTGAATAGAGTCCAATGGGCTTTGCAGAAATATTTGTAAAGATTGGAGAAATAGTCATGGTTTTTATAGTGTGATGGAAATTGATTACACTGTGCATATATGATGCGATAAAAATAAACTGGGAAAAATGAGCCGGTAGATTCTGACATTCTTTCGTGTTACCCATTGGTTGGTTATTAATTGGAGGAGGAAACTGTTAGAGGTCATCATAAAACGGACAACTGTTCTTAACTAGGCCGATTATCTCACTGAGAGAAAATTATGGTATTTGTAACTATAAAGTGACAACTATTCATTTTTATTTCATACAAGCAATTTTTCAATAGTTGCCACAACTATCAAATAGTTGCTATAACTACCAAATAGTTACCATAACTATGAAAATAGTTGGATGGACTAAAACTTAATAGTTGTCACTTTATAGTTGACTGTACTACTACGATTTCTCTGAGTACTTAGTTAACGATTACGCTTAAGGGAAATATTTTTTTTAATGATTGAACAATGACCCAATTTTCATTGAAATCAACTTTTATGCCTGTGCATCACCGTAATTATTGAAATTCTTCGAAACGTTTTTACTTACATGAGTATCAGTTGAAATTTATAGCGTTACGTCAGACATAAATCAGACCCTTTGTAGCGCCAGATTCGCGTCTGATATAACGCTTCAAATTTCTACTTGGGAGTGACAACATAAGTTGCTTCATTTGAATGAAGCTCACGAATATTCTGAATGATGCTCAAAATATCTTGGAATTGAGTTCCTGGAAATAATAAAGCAGTAGATCAATAAAAGTGGACACAAATGGTTGGCAAAGACACTCACCGAGAATTTTGAAAGGTCAAATAAATCCTTCACAACCAGTATGCGCTGATGCGGCTGGAGAAAAACGAAGCAGGGAATTAAGAAAGATGTTTCTTCCCACGAAATAGTCATAAATAACTCTGTTACGAGATATCTAGGTTGCGATTTATGCCGGAGGACTGACCACACTGGAAAGTACCGGTTAGGTGGTGAATCATTGGGTGAAAACCGATGTGGCAATTAATAACAATTAAGCTGACGCTTCAAGAATCCGAACAGGATTTCTTCGAGTGTATCTTCAGTCGACCTGTGATGATTTTTTTTTGCTTCACGTTTCTCCTCTCTGATGTCGGAAGCGAAGTAATAAGTCTTAATAAGCACAATGAAAGTGTAGCTGGAGATCTGATGCCAAGAAACTTGGACGGAGCTACAATGTTGATACTATTATTAATTGAGTTCAACTTCGGTTTAATTAGTACAAAATGTTGTCAAGTGCATTTACAAAAATGGTTTTTAATTGTTTTAAAAAAGGTTTACGTGGTAAACTGTTTAAAATTGCAACTTCAGGCAACTATATGCAGTGACTTCCCTGAGCCTGGAGAACCGTATCGTTCTGCTTATGAGCTGCACTGTGAAATTAATGCGACTTTCCGACTCACATTAAGGACCCACTTCCTTCCAGCTTTTCTTCCCCCTCATCCTCCAGCCACTCTCGCTCGTTCGTTAAACTCGAGCCTTACCTTGCACAAACTCAATCTCGGTTCAGGTACGAAAACTTCAACTTTCGTCGCCCTCTTTTACTTTTGTTAAAATGAAAAACCAAGTTTCGAACTCGTGGGTTTGCTTTCTTTTTTTTTTAATTATTTCAATGTTGGATAATATCGCAAACTGAAAGTGGACCACCAAGACAAACTCTGTTGAGTTCCAGGGCTCGATTTTTTAGCACTAAATATCGACATTACACACTCAGAAAAAAGCTTGGTTAGAATTACCAAAAAATTGGTTAAAAATGTTATCAAGAAAACTTGGTGGGCACAACCAAGTTGTTGACTAACATAACCAAGTTATTAGCTAACATAACCAAGGATTTGGTAAGACAACCAAGTATTTAGTATGCCTAATCAATAACTTGGTTACGCCTACCAAATTTTTCTTGGTAAAATTTTTAACCAAAATCTTAGTAAGCTCAGCCAAGCATTTTTCTCCGTGCAGTGCTAAAAACGCTGGAAATTTTTTCACGAATAAATAATATTTGTGTTACGTTTTAGTGAACAAAATGGATGATATAGCAACTAAAAGATCTCAAAACTATTGAATTTCACACATAACCTGTGAAGGAATAATTGAAAATCAAAGAACGAAACTTTTTAAAAGGTTTCTAAGCTACAAAAATAAATTTCAGTTCTTTGCTAAAAAGAAAGTATTTGCCCCCGTTACAACAGTGTTTACGAGATGCGTAGTCGAGTATTCGGAACAGCGGTGACAATGGTAGCCTGTGGGTTGGCTTTATGTCCTACATAGAAATGTAAATTTCCCCGGAGACGAATTTGCGTCAGGTGTGTGGAAAATACGCGCGAGTACGAAAGGGAGAAAGTGTTTAGGGGTTGGAGGGTTGCTGGTTACGAGTTTCGTTTGGGGTTTTCGCGGTGTTGAGGCACTGGGGAATGAATGTAGGTGTCGACGCTCTTACTCGTCACTGCTGATGCCTTACGTAAGCTTTTAAGGCTGTGCTCGCTGAATGGTACTTCGAAGAGTGGTCGCTGGTTCACCGCAGCACAACAGCTTTTATCGTGCCAAAACTTTCTCCAGAGTAGAAGAAAACGGTTAGACAAGACAAAACAAGAGATGTAAGCTTTTCTTCCATCTAATTCATCCTAAATCTCCTGATCTTATCTTCTGCTTGTAATTTGTGATTACTATAATCAACACCGCCATGGTTATTCAACTTTTCCTCAGCATGACATTGACACCATTTATCTCCACGTGTAGAAAAAATCTGGAGTCCAAAATGGGATCCAGGGCTGAATTCGGGATGGAGTTTGGGTTGTCCAGAATGGGAATTGTGGTCGGATCAAATCCCATTCTACATCATGGACTACCCAGATTCTATGATGGATTCATAATTTTTACGTGGGTCTGAAGATGGTTCCTAGCTGAAAAGTCTGTACCGAGAATCAGAGATTCAAGATTAAACCTCCTAGACGAACAAGTGACTAAAACGTGCTCTTCAGAACGAGAAAGGAATAGCAAAGTCACAGGAGCAGCGAGTATTGGAGGTGCTGCTTCGGAAAGGGATAGAAACGGCCGTATAACGAGTGAGATCAAGGATTCCCTCGTTTGCCGAGTACTTTACGTCGCGTTGAGCGCATAAAAGACCTAGTCATACCCGACGTCGTAGTTGAAGTCGAAGTGCCTAGTACCCACGTCGTCACTATGTACCGAGCAGTAGCACAGCACAGAAGAGCCAGTGTGGCGAGGAGAACGAGTCGTGATTCGAGAGTCTTGTCGTTCCTCCTAGTGATGTACGTCTATATCTTCTTCGTTCTATTATTCTCTCGAGCATTTTGCCCACACTTTTCCATCGTTAGTGGAACTTTATTCCTCACGATGGTCATCGCACCATGAATTAGTAAATTCGGACATTCAGGAACAGCAAACGAGGCAACAGGTCAAAAACCGTATTTCGACAAATATTTTATCCTACAAAGGTTCAAAAACATCTAAAACACATCTCAGGGGAATTCCGAAAATTGAATTTAAAAAAAGAACGACTTAAGTAATAGGCAAGGAAATCGATGATCGTTGTTGGTATTATTTTTAAATGGTTTCTATGTACAACTTGGAAGCGATAAGAGAATAGTATATTGTGCGACAAGGGTCGAAAGTTGGCGATTGCGACGTGTGTAATCACACGAGTCGCGAACGCCACTTTTGGCTCGTGTTGCGCACTATATTTTTTGTATCAAGTGCATGAATAGTGGTGCTTTGATTGGTAGTTTTGCGGAACGAACTGAAAAAGTAAGGTTACAAATTACCATCTCGAGGGACGAAAGTGAAACACATGCACATGCGCCAACCAATTACTTCAACACTGATATGAAACTAGCCACTTTCGTCTCGCAAAATTGCCATGGAAAGCACCACTGTTCATGCACGTATCGCAAAAAAAAATTTCCACAAAAGCGCCAACTTGGCATGTATCGTCCGATATGAACAGATCGCTCTATAAAACCGTTTCGTTATACTCAAACAAAAGATTAGTAGCAATAGCCAAAAAATCAGTTGACACAATCAAACGATTATTTTATTTCCCTTACAACTCAAATGGTAGTCCCAACGATTCGAATGGCAATACCGACAATTCGAATGGTAGTCCCAACGATTCGAATGGTAATACTGACAATTCGAATGGTAGTCCCAACGATTCGAATGGTAATACCGACAATTCGAATGGTAGTCCCAACGATTCGAATGGTAATACCGACAATTCGAATGGTAATACCGACAATTCGAATGGTAGTTTCAACGATTCGAATGGTAATACCGACAATTCGAATGATAGTCCCAATGATTCGAATGGTAATACCGACAATTCGAATGGTAGTCCCAACGATTCGAATGGTAATACCAACAAGTCGAATGATAGTCCCAACGATTTAAATGGTAATACCGACAATTCGAATGGTAGTCCCAACGATTCGAATGGTAATACCGACAATTCAAATGGTAGTCCCAACGATTCGAATGGAAATACCGACAATTCGAATGATAGTCCCAACGATTTGAATGGTAATACCGATAATTCGAATGGTAGTCCCAACGATTCGAATGGTAATACCGACAATTCAAATGGTAGTCCCAACGATTCGAATGGAAATACCGACAATTCGAATGGTAGTCCCAACGATTCGAATGGTAATACCGACAATTCGAATGGTAGTCCCAATGATTCGAATGGTAGTACCGACAATTCGAATGGTAATACCGACAATTCGAATGGTAGTCCCAACTATTCGAATGGTAATACCGACAATTCGAATGGTAGTCCCAACGATTCGAATGGTAATACCGACCATTCGAATGGTAGTCCCAACGATTCGAATGGTAATACCGACAATTCGAATGGTAGTCCCAACTATTCGAATGGTAGTCCCAACTATTCGAATGGTAGTCCCAACTATTCGAATGGTAGTCCCAACTATTCGAATGGTAGTCCCAACTATTCGAATGATTACGCTTACTAATTTCCCACGAACTAATCGTGTAAATATTTGAGGTTACTATTCAATATGGTTGGGGCAACTAATTAATGCCACCACAAATTGGAACCATAGTTGTCACAACCAAACATTTCTCTCCGTGTAGCCCAAGCTCTGTATACCACATACATACTTGCAGTCTAACTGTTCACTTTTATGAAGCAGTTTACCATTTGCGGTGATCGGTTGGATATAGGGCAACGAGTGTGAGAATTGTGAGGCTAGGGTGTGGCAAGTAACGCTTACGCTTATCTTAGCGCAGCATAAAGTTCAAGTGCACTGAGGTGGAATAAAGTAATAACTGTAATTGATCTGATAAGTTATCGTTCCTCCCAGCTGCAGTAGGTAGCAGCTCGTCCCTGCAAACCTCACTAGCTAGACTCACGTTCTATCTTTCTCTATCTCCCTTTTCGCCTGATGCACTTCCCACCCTTACAATTCTCCCTCGGGCCGACGATCCTCGTGGTGTGGCAGTGGTGTTGGTGGTGCTACTGCCGCTGCTGCTGCTGCTGCTGGTAATCAGAGCGGGGTCACGGTGCGAATGCCCCCGCCACTATCCTCCCACCTCACAATGTTCACTACTCAACCCTCCCCTCGTTTGCTAGCACGGACGGCCGTCTCTGTGGTCCGCGGTTATTATTATGCAATAACACCAGCCGGCTGCTGCAGTTCGTGCTCGTGCTCTGCTTCTGCTCCTGCTGCTGGCGATGTCGGGGCGGTTAAAGCGTTAACGGTCGATTTCTTTATCGGCCAATAAACATCCCTCGTCTCGTCGTTGCCGAGGTGAGCGAGCGACGGGATAACATTCTCTCTGCTATGATAGTTCCACGGTACGCTAGTGATATTCTATACTATTTTGTGGTCATGTATGGATCTCTACAGGTATGATCATGGCAGTCATATCGCAGACGAATTCAATGAAGAAATAATGGAAAAACAGAGCCGCTGTGTTTGATGAAACAATAAATAGAACTACGGGAGATAGATATTTACTTTCAAGTATTTTCGTTACGTCAAAGTTTATCCAGGTATTGGTGCGAGAAAATTGGACAGGAAAATGTCAAGTAAAAAACTGATATCATAGAGACTATCATACATGAGGGATTTTTATGTTTGACGAAAGATGGAGATTTTATTTTGGGACATAACATGCATTTTTCCAATCTGAAATCGATCATGTGGAGACTTCAAATGATAACATAGGTTGGAATTTATTTTTCCAGTTCCAGACTTAGAAATACGTGTCGAAATAACAAGTTGTTGAAGCTTTCATATGCAATTTTGTATCGTTTCAAATTACTTGCTTGCTTCTGGCGTCTTTTGTGAACTTAATACTGATGATTCTTCTATAATGACGTTTTATGAAGCCTTGACAATCTTCTATCAAATGTGGATAACTTTTGAAATAGACACTTGAAAATTACTAACCAAAGGATATTTGCAGGCTAAAATAGTTTCTTGCCTTATTTTCAGTACGTTGGTATATGGATAGCCCTAAGGACAAAAAAATTATGAAGTTGTGATAACATGAATGCTGCAAAGACCAAAATCGGTTGAGATTTTTCTTCCAGCCGTAAAATACGTGTAGAGATAACAAGTTTTTCAAGATTTATTATTCAATTTTGAATTCTTCCATATTAGTGTCTGCTTCTGGCCTCTTTGAAAGATTCAGTACCGGTACATGCATGTTGATATTATTTTTTCGAAATTTATGTACCACAGGACAAGGAATTTTGTTGTCGTACGATTATAAGTAGAATCTTTTAGCTAGGTGTTAGGTGTTAACAGGAACAGGAACGATGAAGTAGACTCTACCACACGATCTATCACCATCCTTTCCCTATGCCTACTATGTACAACTTCTCTCGAACTTCGGGAAGCGTTCGTCCCTTGTGATTTCAAGGTACTTCCCGCCGTATATATCAAACTGAAACCTGCTGGTGTCTCTTCGTCAGCGTATAGCAAAAGCGCGAAGAGTACAGTCTAGAAACTCACCGAGAACATCTGACAAACTTGTGTCGTCAATATAGTTACTCTATAAATAAATTCACGAGACACCTTCGGGAAATAGCTGGACAGCCACAAGAGAGAAAAATTGAGAAAAATCGTGCCCCTTACGGTTCTTCCAACCGTATCAATAAAGCAATTACTCCTGGAAAACTTTCATTACCGGTTGGCTGAGTCTCCATCGGTTGCAGTGGTGTCTCGTGATAAAGAAAGAAAAGTAAACGAAAACGTACGGCGGAGAAAAGGTAAAAGGATAAACAAGGCCAATGCATCGCATTTTCGCTTCACGTAATTCTTACCTCCGCTCGAAGAAGCTCGAAACAAGGTGTGGGCGCGTCCAACTCATAGTATATTTTATACCCTCTGGCTTACTAACACCACCATGACTCTGCTCGTACCCTCTACACGATTAATTTCGATTCGGCACGTTCTCGCGGAAACCGAGACGGGAACAAAAATATATCCCTCCACCTCATCGATTTCCTAACTCCCAAGTAAGGACTTCTATGCTGCTGCTGCCCATCTGGGCTTTAGTGAGTGTGTCAGTAATTACCTACTTTATCTAGAAGCGGATTTGTGAACCACATTTTCGTACTCGCTTTATAGGGCAGAAAAAAGAAAGTTGTAATGAGTTTCCTCCACTATTTTCTCTCAACACTTTGAATTTCAAATCAGTTTGAAAACAAATACCTGTTTTGTTTTATTAATGATACTTTTTAAAATATATTAGCTTGCTCAAAATTTACGTACAGATAGATGGTTGACAATAAATGTTTACTCACTCTACAAAAAATGATGAATACATTTTACCTATAAATGTTAACAGCGATTTGAAGGAAACTACTTTTAACGAGCATGACAGTATTTAAAAAAAAATTTAACCATGTATTTTAACAGTTGATTTCATATGTATTGGGAAGAAAAAGTGTACAAACTTGTGTTCGTTCCTGAATCGCCGGCATTTTGTTAGATTTTTTTTCAAATGACACAATCACAGTTTATAATGTTTTGAATGTACAGGATGCAAAACTAGAAGGGGACGAGAAGTTTAAGTAATTACTAACGATTTTTTAAGATGTTTTCGTAATGATTTTGAGGACAGTAATTAAAGGCATTTTGTTAGATTTTTTTTCAAATGACACAATCACAGTTAATAATGTTCTGAATCTACAGGATACAAAACTAGAAGGGGACGAGACGTTTAAATAATTATTAACGATTTTTTAAGATGTTTTTGTAATGTTTTTGGGGACAGTAATTAAAGGCATTTTGTTAGATTTTTTTTCAAATGATACAATCACAGTTTATAATGTTTTGAATGTACAGGATGCAAAACTAGAAGGGGACGAGACGTTTAAGTAATTACTAACGATTTTTTAAGATGTTTTCGTAATGATTTTGAGGACAGTAATTAAAGGCATTTTGTTAGATTTTTTTTTCAAATGACACAATCACAGTTAATAATGTTCTGAATCTACAGGATACAAAACTAGAAGGGGACGAGACGTTTAAATAATTATTAACGATTTTTTAAGATGTTTTTGTAATGTTTTTGGGGACATTAATTAAAAGCATTTTGTTAGATTTTTTTTCAAATGACACAATCACAGTTAATAATGTTCTGAATGCAGAGGATGCAAAATTAGAAGGGGACGCGACGTTTAAATAATTATTAACGATTTTTTAAGATGTTTTTGTAATGTTTTTGGGGACAGTAATTAGAGGCATTTTGTTAGATTTTTTTTCAAATGAAACAATCACAGTTAATAGTGTTCTGAATATACAGGATGCAAAACTAGAAGGGGACGCGACGTTTAAATAATTATTAACGATTTCTTACTGCTCGTTTTTTACTAAACGATTTTTTATTTTTCACATACATACAAACATCCGGACAATTTTTCTAAATCACTTTTCTCCATGTTTCAGACCATTTTACACGTTTTGACATGAAAATCTCGAAAAAAAAAATTTTCATGAAAACAAAGCTTCCTCTATGAGGAGGCAAAAGAAGTACATACATTTTTCGAAACTTCATAAGGAGTGTGCACGAACAGACAGACAAGTAGGAAGATTGTGCACGCAGACAAGCCTGGAGAGTTCTGTGCTGGACGTAAACGCCGAGATGTGGGTGCCAGTACGCGGAGATTCGGCGTTCACTGTACCGCAAAGTAATTCGTATGTCCCCTGGAAATTAGTCGGGTGGATGTACGATAAACGTACCTAGCAACATGCGAACCGAGATACTCAGAGTGCGGGTGGTGTTCTACTCAGCAGCACTCTGAGTAAGTGAGCCCAGCAGAAGGGTCAACCGTTCAATTTGTGGAGGAATTCCAGAGAGAAATTATACGCATTTACTTTATCTTCCGCTTTTCTTCCCATTCTGTGTCAGTGATGTATTTATAAAGAGATGGAAATGATGTAATTGAGTCACTGCCAATTCTGTATTACCGAAAATCTAATGATCATCGATGCTAAATTACTTTAAATCGCTATTCTTAAGAATATCATATCATGGTATTTGAATGAGGTATTTAAACTTGTCTATAGAAATAAAAATGTTAAATTTTTTACACTCCAAAAAAATTCTATCGTCAGTAACTAAGTGACAACAATTCACATTAAGTCCATGCTATTTTTTTTAAATAGTTACCATAACCATAAAATAGTAATCACAATTAAAAAAATATAGTTAGAACCATTTTTAAATTTTATATATATATATATACATGCAGATCGATTAGCTTCGTCATCGGCAAGAATAATAAAAAAATCTGTAGCGTGGTTTAAGAATAAACTTAAACTTAACACGACATATCCAAGTCTTCTATTCCATGGCTGACTATTATAGTTACGACTACTAGTTTCTGAAATAGTTACCATAACCATAAAATAGTCGTCACAATTATAAAAATATAGTTAGAACCCTTTTTAAATATTATATATATATATACATGCAGATCGATTAGCTTGGTCATCGGCAAGAATAATAAAAAAATCTGTAGCATGGTTTAAGAATAAACTTAAGCTTAACACGACATGTCCAAGTCTTCTATTCCATGGCTGACTATTATAGTTACGACTACTAGTTTCTGAAATAGTTACCATAACCATAAAATAGTCGTCACAATTATAAAAATATAGTGGGAACCATTTTTAAATATTATATATATACATGCAGATCGATTAGCTTGGTCATCAGAAAGAATAATAAAAAAATCTGTAGCGTGGTTTAAGAATAAACTTAAGCTTAACACGACATATCCAAGTCTTCTATTCCATGGCTGACTATTATAGTTACGACTACTAGTTTCTGAAATAGTTACCATAACCATAAAATAGTCGTCACAATTATAAAAATATAGTTAGAATCATTTTTAAATATTATATATAGATATATATACATGCAGATCGATTAGCTTGGTCATCGGCAAGAATAATAAAAAAATCTGTAGCGTGGTTTAAGAATAAACTTAAGCTTAACACGACATATCCAAGTCTTCTAATCCATGGCTGACTATTATAGTTACGACTACTAGTTTCTGAAATAGTTACCATAACCATAAAATAGTCGTCACAATCATAAAAATATAGTTAGAACCATTTTTACATATTATATATATATATATATACATGCAGATCGATTAGCTTGATCATCGGAAAGAATAATAAAAAAATCTGTAGCGTGGTTTAAGAATAAACTTAAGCTTAACACGACATATCCAAGTCTTCTAGTCCATGGCTGACTATTATAGTTACGACTACTAGTTTCCGAAGATGCCGCTTTGGAACTAAAGGCAAGACGAAAGCGTGCGGAAACTCCTAATGTTGGTTTGGCGATGAGCGAAGCCTTCCGCCAGTTCGTAGTTACTTTGATTCTGAGTCGTGGTACGCTTGCACACTTCGATCATTAACCAATAGATTTATGTTATACTCGTTACGTATATACTGCTAACATAGACATATACAGAAGCGTATATGTCTATATACTATGTAGCAGAGTAGACGAACTCAAACTTAGCGCTTTTGCAGGCTGGAGGTTAAAGCGGTTCGCGTTACTCTCCACTGAGTAGGTGATTAGAGCACGCCCGGTCTGCACTATACTCTTGGCCAATGGCCGACTATGTCGGTCCGTTACTACTTGGAGCATGGCTTTGCTTTGCTTCTCTCTCTCTATCTCTCTCTTCAGCCTCAGTTTTCACTCTACCACTCAGCTTCTCTCTTCCTCATGAGCACTAATCTTCCAAAGTAGAAGGCTAGCCGAAGCAACGATCGTGCTGTTACGCTGTACTATATGGAGTGCCAAGGAGAAATTGTGCGGTCTAAAGAGCCGCGGATATACTATATATACCAACTAGCTCTACTGCTACTCTCAGTTTGACTTGTCATGCTTTAACGTTTCTCACACTTCTCTGTAATATAATATACGTACGTAAGTTGCATGTGGTGTAACTTATTACATGATGCGAGCATGTTTCAGGCTGACATGATGTGTACCTATTTTAACATTAATTAACCAGGTTTTGGGATATCGATAAGTTTCTCAGAACATTTGTTACAAGAACTTAAGGATGTTCGACTGTTCCACACTAGTCAAATCAGTGCTAAATTTTTGTAATTGTTTCAATAAATTTTAATTTAATTAAATAACTGTAGTGAAACACTTAACCGAGAGAAAAATAAATAGTGACGGATTTGAATAAATATTAATTGATTAACGTTACTTTCCCATGGGATTTATTTTCGTTCAGGTTTTTCCAAGAATAATCTATAATTTTTTGCCAATTTTGATGAGTGATGGCTCATTCTCTTTCTTAAAAGATGCTCTATAAACTGACCGGCTGGATATTTGATATTATAGATCATTTAATAATTATACCTATTTGTTTATGAAAGTATTTTTATTTTTGTTAAACAACAGGCCTTAGTTATTAAATGATTAATAATATCAAATATGCAGACGATCAATTTGCAGAGGATCTTTTAAGAAAGAGAATGTGCCATCGCTCAGCAAAATTGGCAAAAAATTATAGATTATTCTTGGAAAAAACTAAACGAAAATGTATCCCATTGGAAAGTAACGTTAATTAGTTAATCTGTATGCAAATCCGGCACTATTAATCTACCTCTGGGTTTAGTATACATGCTTCAGTTCAAACTACTCTCTACTATTGTTATTTAATGCATTAAACTTTAATGAAAAAATTATAAACATTTAGCACTGATTTGACTAGTGTGAAACAGTCGAACATCCTTAAGGAAATGACTGAGGCAAGTTCAGAAAATAGTCTGAACTTCAGACAATTTAACTATTTTCGCAGGGTGAAGAAAAATGGCGACTCACTCTTCAATCATCTCAAAAATCAGAAAAAATGTTGAGTTTTGTCCTGTTAACATGATTCATCACCAATTTTACCCGAAGTCATTTGACTGCTTAATAGATCAACAACAAAATAATCTTATTGTGGTCACAACATTTATAGAACCAACAAATATATTTTTATCCATGTAGACATTTTTTGTTGGATAATTGAAAAAATTTGCCGTTGTCTCCCGAGTAGAAAATATACAACAGGTCAGGAGTCAGTTGATCTTGAGATACACTCAGTACAGCTAGAATATCATGAGTCTCAAGTAACAGATGCATAGCTTGCACTGTGCACTTGAGGTAAGGTGATAAAGGGCGGGGGTAGATGTGGTTTCCCCCTAGACGAGCATCTCAGATTAGAGATTAGTAATATACTCAATGACATTATTAATCTCGTTTCTAGCAAGTATTCCATGTCCTGGGTTATTCCCAAGAGACGATAAATTTTGAGTCCACAATGGACACTAACCAAAGTGGGCTTCTATTGGCCCTGTGGAACCTTTGTTATTGACTAACGTTATTGGGCTCCCGAACAGAAGATTGGTCATCTTAAAGGAGACCACTAATTATATGAATTAATGAACATAAGACAAAATAGTGAGAAATTTCATGACTTTCATCCTTTCACCTCACTCGCTTTTCGATTGCTTCCTAAGTTGTACGCCTAAGTTCACCGAACACAACCCGAGCAGCTTGTGTTCCAGATTGAGTATAACAAGTTTTGTTCTATGTCTCTTTTTCATCATCTGATACTTATGTTATGCAAGAACTTGCTACGTTTCCTTCTCTCTTAATATTACAAAGTACCATTCAACGAAGGTCCGTTGTAAATGAACAAGACAAACGGAACCTCCTTGGACATTAGCATTCTTATGATTATGTGAACTAATCCAGTTGGTCATTAGATATCAATACCTACAGCCAATGTGCCTAGGATCATTTAGGAAAATGCTGTTCATTATTGTCATTTCAACTTTGACACCTTGTGTAAAAACAATCCATTTCATGTTATCCTAATGAACATTCTCAATAATGAAGTCACATTGAATCACACCTTTTTCCGTTATAACTCACAATTCCATCGTCACTTTAGTCAAACCCGTGGCATGTTCATTCGAAGCAACAAAAAAGTTGCATCGTCAAAAGTTTAATCCGCAATTCGTGTAGTCGTGGACTATAGCAATGCGGTGCACTATGGCCGCATACCATTTCGATATAGTATACGAGAAGAGTTCAACGACGTAACAGGTTCATCACGGCCTTGTACAGGTCGAGGGGAATTGTACGCAGCCCTGTGGGATCAAGTGAGAGGTCACGCGAGGGGCAAACGAGGGGCAAAGGGAGGGACAACAAACGGTATGGATGACAAGTGGATTCGTGGGAACCGTGGATGCATCCTGACCCTCAGATATGGGCAAAGCGAGGGAGACGAGGATGGCAATAACCAGGAGCCAACGAGCGTAGCAAACGAACGTGCCCTGGTTAAGAGACAGACGGACAGACAGACAGACAGACAGACCGCGACGAGGGACAGGTTGCTGTCGCGAGATGACGAACTATTTTGAAAATCGAGTTAGTTTGTCATGACTGGTGGTGGAGAAAGACGAAAGTGTGTGAAAGAGATGGATCGAAAATGTTACAGACAGCACAAGACAAGTTGAATGAGAGAGAGACTACCGCCCGGTTAAATTAAAACTTTCCTTGGATTTGCACTCACGACCTCATGCTACTCTCTGGTTCTGTCCTTCAAGAAGCTCTGCACTACGTTTCTGAAACAGAGGGATGAAACTTGGCGCGCTCGTGCTTCCGAATCGGCAGCGCACTAGTTTCCTATGAATTTCTGGATGTCCTTGGAGAAACGGTGAAGAGGCAAGTGGAAAGGGCGAATCCTCGAGGAAACGCGATAGTTTCGAGCAGAATGCGAAGGACAGAAGTGGAGGGAAATGCTATGGGATAGCGAAATGGCGGAAAGTTTCCAGGTTTCTGGAGTCCACAGCTGTCAGCGGTTACTCTCTCCGCGTTGAGATATAACGGGACTGCATTCGTTTACTCGCGTCTCTACTACCGGGATTTTAGTTGTCAAACACTATATAGGGGATGGATACTGATAATGCGGGTCATCCATGGAAAAACATGCATATTGCTTTGAAAAAATACTTGAACGTTGACACAAATGTTGAAGTATATTATGAGCTTACTATACAATATTTTACGTATAATCACACTGTTAGAAAAGACTGGATTTTTTTATACATAAACTCGTAATCGAAATTTAATATAAAATTGTGATATAAAATTCGTATACTTCTCCGGTAAAATTAAAGTAAATTATTGGATTTGCTGTACCATACATTAATTTTACATTACACTTACATATTAAATTTAATATACTAGTTTATGCATAAAAACTTCCAGTAAAAGTACATTAAATTTCAAGCAGATTTTTTTTACAGTGCAGCAGCTAGAAGGAATTTGGTAGATTTTTAATAAAATAAATACGAAATATATTATGGCTATTTAATTACTATAATAGAAATTGATATTTAGTATACATTTATATTAAATGCCACATGGAAAAAAGTCTTCGTTGGTACAATAAAGGATTTGGTTAAAAATGATGCACTGTAAAAAAAATCTACTTGAAATTTAATGTACTTTTGCTGGAAGTTTTTATGCATAAACTAGTATACTAAATTTAATATACAAGTTTAATGTAAAATTAATTTATGGTACAGCACATTCAATAATTTACTTTAATTTTACAGTAAAAGTACTTGAATTTTAATAATGTGCTTTAATTTTACTGGAAAACTACATGAATTCCATACCCCAATTGTATATTAAATTTCAAATACGAGTTTATGTATAAAAACTTCCAATCTTTTTTAACAGTGTACCAAAAAAACTTACTACGCCTAACCAAGTTATTAACTGGGTGAACTAACTATATAGTTTTATTAACCAATTCTTTGATTAAGCTTACCAACTATTTCATATCAGCTTTTGTACCTAATTTAGTATTTGTATAAATTTTCAAATATTTGTTTAAGATTACTTCATTCATAATTGTCGGTCAGACAAAAAATTTTATATTTCAGGAATCGAAAATTCTTTTATTTTGATTTAGTATCTATGAATTTTAGATGCAGTCCAATAGGATATAGCTTTGCGTAAAAACGATGTTTAAAAAGAACTCATGTTCTGATCGTCCCTGGATTCTCCGTAATAAAGGTAATCCAGATTGCCACGTCGGTTTTTATTGATATTGAACCATATACTGGGTAATAGTTCGTCGTTGCCTACGCTCAGTGTAGGGTATGAGGGTTGAATGTAACGACGTGTGCAGCTTCCGGTGCTGGAAATGGATGCCGTTGCTCTCAGCATTCCCTGTATGCGGACGTACTGCTGCGAGCTTTATCGCTTATAGCTCGGATTATTAGAGGTGGAAGCGTGCGGCTAACGTTTAACGGTAGAATTAACAGCAAAATAGCTACCGTTTCTACCAGGCTCGCGCTCACTTATATCATAATTGTTTGACAATGCTCTGAAAGCATTAAGCTAAGAAAAAAATTTCTTACATAAAACACAATTCTAAGATTACAATTGCACCACACATTGCAAATTTGACGAACGATGACATGAACTTATTTTTTTCCCAATTTATTCCTCATAACCTTATAAAAAAAATTGTTCAGTTTTAATCTCTGACTCATACGCACACTGTTAAAAATATTTTGAAAATTAATATATGTATTGGAAGTTCTTTGCAGATACAGTATATTACATTTCATTTAATATATTAAATTGATAGTATATTAAATGAAATTTAATATATTAAATTAATAGTATATTAAATGAAATTTAATATATTAAATTAATAGTATATTAAATGAAATTTAATATACAGATATGTCGTAAAATTCCAATAATAACATTATAAACACAACTTTTATGAAGTATTTAGTACATTATATATTAATTTTACAATAATTTTTTTGTATATTAATTAACATTTGTGTATTAACTTTAATATATGCGTATCCGCAAAAAAACTTCCAATACTTTATATTAATTTTCATACAAAAATTTCTAACAATGCATCTGCAATTCAGTTTTATTAATCCCTAGGGAGAAAAACGGTTCATTTCTGAACGGCGAAAGTAATAAAAATCATCCTCGGATAAAATTACGTACTTCAGCCCCTTGTAGCATAATAATCTATCCACTATTTGTCAAATTAAAGTTCAAAAAACAGGTTAAGGTGCTTTCTTTTTTTTTTTGAAAAAAAAAAAAAAAATTTGAAAAAAAGTATAATAGATACATTTTATTGAAATATTAACATTGAATGAAGGTAAAAAACGTTGCATATATTATTTTATAATTTATTCGTCACTAGTAATAGTTTTTTTTCATGCTTATTATTCGATGCACTTTGTCTTTATAATAATTATTACTCGCACTTTTTTAATATCCCAGAGAGTATAAGAGTGAACAAAGTTCCAAATTAGTCGCAAGTAGGTGAAGAGAATGAATACGGAAGTAAGGAGAAAACGAGACGAAGTTATTGTGAACTTTCTCTTTTGCTTCTTCTTCTTCTTCCTCTTCTTCTTCATCTTCATCTTCTTCTCCTTCTTCCACTTCTTCGCCTAGCAGCAAAGAAAAAGTTTAGTAATCTGATACTTTGAAACGTTGCACCGCTGCACGGATAGAAGCGGTAGACGCTACCGTTTCTCCACTTTTCCCTCTGGTTACGACACAGGTGCGCTCCTAGGTAGAAGAATACTTAACAAAAGAGCAATTTGCAGAATCGTAGTCGTAGTTAAAAATTTACCATTATACACTTTTTCTGAATAGACCAATCGTCCACTCACTAAAATGCTCGGAACTTCTGTTTATATCACTTTAGACCGCTAAATTGAAATTGTCTATTTGTGTAATAGTAGTTTACTAATTAAAGTACACAATAAAAGGTGCATTGACCTTTTTTGTTCGCCCTAAAAAAATGTCCACTTCTTGTTAATCTTACAGAAAAATTTTGATCAATTTTTCTATTCATCCATCTGTAGTTTAACAAATCATTTTTGTACTTCTTTCTATAAAACTTGAATCTCAACAAATTTTCCTGTAAAATTAGCAAAAAGTTCTGTGAACGTTTGCGAACAAAAATGTCAATGGATTATTTTCTGTGTATCTTCACCAGAGTTGTAAATGTCTAATACTTATAGAAATAATGATGATGATACGATCAGCTCTATAACTATGTTTTTATAATAATAACATGCAGCGATAATACGATGATTAAACTTTGGAATGGCTGGAAAAATTATTATTTTTTAATAAAACTTCACGGTAATTCTTTTGAAAAAATGGAAAAAAATAAGTAATGCATTACTTATTTCTTCTATTTGTTCCACTATTTCTTGCAATATTAAAGCGAAAATTAGTATTTTTTTCAGCTATTCAGATGTTTACACTCTATTTTATAATCACTACAGATTATTATTATGAAATCATAATTACAAAACAAATTGTACTGTAAATTATATCTCATGAATTAATGGGGATTTACAACTCTGATCATCACGAAAAAATATTGATCTTTAATGCAAAATTATATTCCGAAAGTCTGGAAATATCGATACTTAGCCAATAAGATATAAAAAAGAAACTATAAAAAATATGCTATTCTCCTAAAAGAAAATGAGCGTTGAAAGCGAAAATCATGAAATCGAGTACAGTGAAAGCGGGTATGAGTTAGTATAACTTTGCGTTGGAGAATAAAAGCCAGCATCTTTGGAGGGACACGAAGTGCGAGGAAAGGAAAGCCGTTGTTACGCGTAGGGCATCGCAATTAGCAATAAAGGACGGCTGAGTATAACGGTGGGATTAAGCTTAGTACTACGCTCGTGGCTTCGTGAAACGAGAGAGTTCGAGGAAGAAAAGAAATAGGATGGACTTGTCGAAGGTAGTTAAAAAGCAATGTCGAGTAGGTACTATGTTAACGCCTTCACTATCAGCTCTTAATGATCAGAAGTAAATTTCTCTTCGCAATACAAGTGCAACTGTGGGTTTTTCAAATTTTAATCAAAGACAAGATAATTATATAGATGAGTATGGAATAGGGGAAATGGGGGCAAAACGGGCAGGGGGGCACAACAGACACCTTCTCAACTTTCGTAAAAACGATTTGTCGCAGTTTTTTACGTTTCTTAGAAAAGGAAAGTACGAAAAATACGTCAAATTGTCGTTAAAAAAATCGATAATTTTCATCACATCAGAATTTTTTTAACCAGCCTTTCAGAACTTTTCTTCGAAACTTTGTTCAGCAAATTACATTTTCGAAAAATTTTTAATCACACTATTTTTCCGAAAAAAATGTAGTCAAATGAATTTACAAAATATTTATAATCAAATTAATTCTTAAAAAAAAACGTCGGAATATCATAACGAAATTATCATTTATCACACTTAAAAAAGGTTTGGTGCCAATTTTGCCCCCAATACTTATATGTAGCAGAGATGCCTGTTTTATTGATATCACCAACTATTTTCCGAAATTTTCATGTGAGCAATGTCAGGAAATTGAAAAAAGTCGTTTTCGAAAAAGTTGAAACGACGCCCGTTTTGCCCCCATCTCCCCTACTTATCAAATTTAATTTTCTTCTCTTCCATCATAAAAACTTCTCTTCCAAATAAATTTTCCTTCAACATCGAAAGATCTCTTTTGAAAAACACACGCTAGTGTAAAATAATTCCACCTCATTCCTTCATTATGCATTTGCATGATTAATCATAATACTTTTTTTATTTTTTTTTAGAGTGAAGAGATTTATCTGGTAATAATTAATTAATTTGAAAACTGGAATTAAATAAATATGTATTTTGCATAGAATTAAGTGTAATTCTTAGTGGATTGGAAAGTCGTATGGATCCGTAAGCTTTCGTAAAGATTAAAGATTGTAATCAAATAACGCTCACACAAATAGGATACGAATAAGACTAATAAAACCTCTCCATAATTTCACCAAAACTCACTGTTCCGTTAATAATATTCCAGCGGCAATTCGCTTTGCTATTCCGATGGTTTAATTATACAAATTGCTTGAGAATTTAAATTCCCTGGGTTAAAATATGAAATGTGTCTAACCATTGTGGTTGTATACACAAAATAAGTTGAAAGTATATATATACTGCGACAAAATAAAAATAACTTTCTCATTTTCATTATCATTCCTATAATAATAATTCTCACGACACGAAACATTTGTTGTGATAATACGTTTCATTTTCCATCGCTCGTAATTATCCGGGAGTATTTGTTCAATACTTCCCCAGTACTTAGATTCAGCTGTCATTTTTGTATCGAATATCAATAAACCAACACTTTTTCCCATTACGAATTCTAAGAGAACGAGAAAAACTTTGCAGATCGCATCGGAAAAAAGCATTATCGAAGCGAGCCCTTGTCTTCTCATCTCTGGAGTATATTGCACATATGCAGAATGACACGATGCTGTGGTCCACTGGGAAAATGGCACCCGGGAAAATCCACAACGACGACAACGGCATCTACAAGTTCTTCGAAGTAGTCGCCTTCTTTGGTTGGCTTTGCGTGTCCGTGATATTCGCCTCTGCGATTTCCACCTCAATCGTACTTTTATCTCTGCATTTTCCTCTTCGCTGTCCCTCTTCCAAAACGACACTATGCAACGAGGATACGCCCCATTTTTCCCGAGAGTTTTCTCCCTGATTTCCCGATGCGACGACCAATTTCCATGTGTATTTCCTTTCACTGTGTATCTGCATGCATAGTGGCATAGCCACTTCCGTGAATTGCCAGAAGGCTCCAGTAAAACGTACCCAAAGGTGTGGAAAGAATATGTGTTGCAACCGTAGTCGTCATCGAATAACATCGCCTGAATATGCGTGACACTTCTATCGGTTTCATCCTCGAATGTCGGTGAATACATGACTGACAGAAAACGAAAATTTCTGGAGCTTACATCGATACTCTAGGGATTTTTTTAATATTGGGCATTTTTTTAAATGTCTAAGTAATGATAAAATACTTATATTTATTTTTATCTTCACAAAATGCACAGTATAAAATAGCTTTTGTAAATAACGAACCTTGTTTTTTTTATTTTACTAATATGACACAATATTTCTTGCGTTTCGATCATTATTTTAAATAAATGAAAAAAAAACAGCGGCGTTAAGACGTTTAACGTCTTATCAGTATTCATGTGGAAAAAAGTAGAAATTTGCACATTGCTTCCTCATTATTTTTCGCTTTTTACAAAATTTCCTCTCTGAGGAAGCAAAAAAGTATGTTATTCAATTTTGGCTTCCTCATGGAGGAAGCTTTGTAAAAAGCGAAAAATAATGAGGAAGCAATGTACAAAGTTCTACTTTGCATCCTTTTTTAAATTAGATAGATTTTTAAATTAGATTTTATTATTCCGTTATTTCGTTATTATTAGAGCGTTTTCGAAAGTAAATGTGATAACGTATATTATTAAAAATAATTCGACATTCCATAAAATCACAAATTTCATACCGTTTGCCACTAAATTATACATATATAATGGCTGAATGTTGTTTCATTTATATACAAAATTTGAGCTCGCTACTTCAAGTTTTGCAAAAGTTACAATAGAGCGATAATGTCAATTTTTTGAAAAATTCAAAATTCCATAAAATCTGAACCACTTTACCGATTCGAGCCAAATTCAATACCAAACAGCATTGAGTGCACCTACTCTTATAACCAACTATTTAGCAAAATAAACTAAATTTTACGAAAGTTAGAGCGACCACGTCCTTTTTTCAAAAAATTCAAAACGGCATAAAATCGAAATTTTCACACAGATTTTGTCGAAAATTGCTACAGTTGAAGAGGCTCTGCTGCTACACTAGTGTGCCAAATTTGAGCGCGATATACAAAACCGTTCTTGAGTTATCGGCGTTCGAATTTTCGAAGTTGTATACATACACACACACACACACACACACACACATACATACGGACATTTTTTCTAGATCAATTTTCTGGACGTTTTGCACAATTCTAAGTGTCCTGACATAAAAATCCCGAAATTTTTTTTTTCATGAAAACAAAGCTTCCTCTATAAGGAAGCAAAAGGAATAAAAAGTAACGATTTCACGAATAGTAGAATATGACGAATGTAAAACACATATATATTGAATTTACATATTGTTGATGACAACCAAAATTACATAGGAATAAAAAAGACAATTTAAAAAAAATTAAAGACTTTTTATTAAAAGTTAAAAGAAATTCATTTAAATCTACACTGCTGATTTGTTAACAACAATAATTTATTAAAAATTTTCTTGACTTTTAAAGAAAATAACTGCTAATCTTTATATAATGATGGTCATATCTTACCATCTTACAAGATTATCTCAAAACTTTGCTCTGCTCCTTAATATTGCGTGTATCTCTACTATCGTCGTATCTCGAAGATTTTATGGATAAAGAGACTGGACGAGACTCGATATAAAAAAGCTTTCAGCTGAGGCATTTTGGAAAGCTGCTTTTTCCCTACTTAAGTTTCCATCCAAAAAAGTATGTGTCGGTTGAAGTTTCCAATAATGATTGTACCTATAGAGTGACGAGTGCATTCCGGTCTCTCGTTCAAGGAAAGCCTATACCTCTCGATAACTAGGATAACAAGCACTGATACAAAAATAGACGTGCGACCTGGTGGATGTCATGGAATCGATAGAGAATATAGGTTTGGTACACACAGACTCCAACAGCAGGATCTACCAACACAGGCGGTCATAGCGATGTCTGGGAACGCCGAAGAGTCCAACAAACAAGATGTTATCCTTGGCTGGCTGGGCAAACCTGTCGACGAACCTTTTCAAAGCCCCATCTTTTTTCTTCATCGTCTCGATTCCCTTTTTTTCCCTGGGCATCCGAGACTTCCAACTCATAACTCGCTTTTTTCGCGACTTTGTTCTAGTGAGCTCGTATACAGAGGCTTTATAGATTTAGGGACTCTTGGTGCGACGAAAAGAGTCCCTGCGAGTCCAAAAAGTGGATATTCCCTTGAGACTACAAGGCAGCACAGCAAAAGCAACGAACGCAGAACGAAATGAAGAATAAGATGACCTTAGGAACCTCTGCGCCTTCTATACTGAAATATATTAAACATTCCGGCCTGTAAAGTTCATATTTTTTATAAAGTTACATTTCGTTATTCTGTTATGACCCTCAAGGTTGTCGATTTAACATGTTTTTTATTTATTGGGATTGTTTGCCAATAAAGAGTTAAGAAAAGTTAAAAGAAGATTTATTTAAACAAATAACAATTTAGTTTATTACAACATCAAGCTCGTCTCGATTCCATGACTGATGGGCGAGTCTGACCTTGATGTTCGAATTAAGACTGATTTTGGGTATTGCAGTTGCTAACTGCAGTAGCCATTAGATGAGCGACCTCATGATAATTCTATCTGTCAATTGTGAGAAATAGAATTATTTTCCAATTTTTATGGAAATAATTCTGGGCAGAACAATTTTGACAAATTTAGAAAGATTATTTTTAACGTTATATTTCACGTCATATGGCATAGAATAAAAGCCTGCAAAGTCGAACCTTGCAAATTGCTTCCTCAGTATTTTACACTTTTAGCAAAGCTATGAGGAAGAAGGTTGATCAATTTTGGCTTCCTCATAGAGGAAGCTTTGCTAAAAGTGTAAAATACTGAGGAAGCAATTTGCAAGGTTCGACTTTGCAGGCTTGTTTTTTATACCTTGTGTCTCTTTTGCAGAGGTGTTTTATACAGCTATAAATCACCTGTGCAAACACCGTTACATCTAATTTTGATTAGATACAAATTTTTGTCGTACTTTCTCAACTTTTCCGGAAGTTATAGCGAAAATCTACATTTTTTTTAAAATGAAAAATGGTGTAAAATCCGAACGACTTTACCGATCATCACCAAATTTGGTACATGGCATTTCTGAATGTTATTTTTCGTCTGTACAAAATTTCTGTTCATTTGTTGAAATTCGACGTAATTTAGATCAAAATCTATTTTTTTCGAAAAATTCAAAATTTTATAAAATCCGAACCGCTTTACCGATTTCGTCGAAATTCAATACCATACAACATTGAACGTATCTTCAGTTATGAAGAACTATTTAGCCAAATCGGCGAACTTTTACGAAAGTTAGAGCGACCACGCCCTTTTTTCAACAAATTAAAATCAACATAAAATCTTAATGACTTCACATATTTTGGCAAAAATCACAACATTCAAAGAGGGGCAGCTACTCTACTTGCTTGCCAAATTTGAGCCGGATCGCTCGAACGGTTACCGAGTGAGAGGAGATTGAATTTTCGAAGCCCAGCACACACACACACACATACATACATACGGACATTTTTTCTAAACCACTTTTCTCGACGTTTTAGGTGATTCTAAGCATACTGACATGAAAATCTCGAAAAAAAAAAATTTCATGAAAACAAAGCTTCCTCTATGAGGAAGCAATAATGTGGAATGTAAGAATTGCAGGCAGTTCCATTTGGCTTAGAATGTCCCATATGGACAGTAGATTACACTATAGATACTAGAGAGAAAAAGGTGGTGATTCTTTTCTCGATACAGCAGTGGATTGAGATAAATAGATTGCTATGGGAAAGGAGTGAGGAACGAGGACGGAAGGAAGGAAGGAAAGGGCCAGAGATACAGATGAAAGATGATTACCGAAGAGTCACCGGCGCTTTTTCAAGCAGCCTCGGGCGGCACGGCGACGAGTTTCGTCTCGGTTTTAACGAATAGGAAAGACCACACAGCCCTCTGCCCTATCGTTCGTTCAGTCGAGCTTAATTACGGAAAGTTCGATTAACGTCCCCCTTTACCGCCACGTCCGTTGGATAAGTGGGAGAAAGGAAAAAAAATGTTGCTGGCATCTTTCTTCGCGATTCATTGAATACCGGATTTAATAGTATCCACCGAAAAAGGATATAAATAGTTTGGATCGATATCCACGTTTATTTATTCATTTTATTAGACAACTTTACTGTGGATTAAATTAACCGGCTGTTTATCTGTTAATATAGGCAATTATTAATGTCTGACAATACTTTTATTTGCCAAGATTATTCTCTTCAGTGAAGACGATGGTATAGTATATTATGTAACATGGACGTAAAGGACGGTTTTACGCCCGCGTGCTGATCACACAAGGTCGTAAATAGTACGCCCGCGTTGCATACGATATTTTTTGCAATAGTGTGCGGAAAATTCGTGCATGTAAATAACTTATTATACCGCGATAAATCAAAAAATTATTGAAGTGGGGTGCGAGGCAGGCGCAGGAGAAGTGATACAGGAACAAAAGTATTGTTCAATATAAATAATTATAATATAAATTATAAGAATTATAATTATAAGAACCGAAATCTAACAAAATTATCGGCAAGGTAGAATTTGAAGCATCCGAAGTATAATAAGGACCCTCTCGTTTTCTTTTTCTTTGTATGAATCGGATATTTAAACACAAAAATCCGAGTTTTTCATTTCACGCCCGCATTTTTGAACCCGTTTAAACGCAAAAAACCCAATTTTTCATTTTACGCCCGCAAGTTGTAAAATCGATTTTAACGCACACTGTTGAAAAAAGTAGCACTTTACACCCGGAATATCGAGGTGTAAAATCGAATTTTACGCACACTATTGCAAAAAAGCACATTGATTAGCTTTCTTGGAAAAGTAATCATTAGTTTCTATTTATCCAAAGAATAAAATGATTTTTTATGTGCCAACTGTAATTGCAATCGTCATATTTATCAATGTTACAC
The DNA here is from genome assembly GCA_963970395.1 of Ephialtes manifestator. Lineage (NCBI taxonomy): Eukaryota > Metazoa > Arthropoda > Insecta > Hymenoptera > Ichneumonidae > Ephialtes > Ephialtes manifestator. The sequence goes on from OZ019978.1 coordinate 27,934,921, forward strand.
TTTGAAACGTTATAATCTGGCATAAGCCGTGAGAAATCAAAACTGGAAGGAATTGTGGCTTAGTGTTCTATAAATCTTGGAGAATTAACCTGGTCCGATTAATGGTTCTGGAAATCAGTGTGGTATTGGAAGGCAAAGAGATCTGCAAAGAAGTTAAACCTTCCCTAGACTATTTTTTACCCCGTCAAAGACAGTTCCTATGGACGAGTGAGGCAACGTAATTTGTGGATTAAATTAACCGGCTGCTCATCTGTTAATATAGGCAATTATTAATGTCTGACAATATTTTTATTTGCCAAGATTATTCTCTTCAGTGAAGACGATGGAAAAAACACATTGATTAGCTTTCTTGGAAAAGTAATCATTAGTTTCTATTTATCCACAGAATAAAATGATTTTTTATGTGCCAACTGTAATTGCAATCGTCATATTTATCAATGTTACAGTTTGAAACCTTATAATCTAGAATAAGCCGTGAGAAATCAAAACCGGAAGGAATTGTAGTTTAGTGTTCTATAAATCTTGGAGAATTAATCTGGTTCGATTAATGGTTCTGCAAATCAGTATGGTATTGGAAGACAAAGAGATCTGCAAGGAAGTTAAGCCTTCCCTACACTATTTTCTACCCAGTCAAAGAAAGTCCGTATGGATGAGTGAAGCAACGTAATTTGTGGATTAAATTAACCGGCTGTTTATCTGTTAATATAGGCAATTATTAATGTCTGACAATATTTTTATTTGCCAAGATTATTCTCTTCAGTGAAGACGATGGAAAAAACACATTGATTAGCTTTCTTGGAAAAGTAATCATTAGTTTCTATTTATCCACAGAATAAAATGATTTTTTATGTGCCAACTGTAATAGCAATCGTCATATTTATCAATGTTACTCTTTGAAACCTTATAATCTGGCATAAGCCGTGAGAAATCAAAACCGGAAGAAATTGTGGCTTAGTGTTCTATAAATCTTGGAGAATTAACCTGGTCCGATTAATGGTTCTGGAAATCAGTGTGGTATTGGAAGGCAAAGAGATCTGCAAAGAAGTTAAGCCTTCCCTACACTATTTTCTACCCCGTCAAAGAAGGTCCCTATGGACGAGATCCCTTCTACCATTTTCTCCAAAGTTCTTGTCTTAGAAGACCACAACTACCACCACTAAAATGACTGTCTGAGTCGTATATCCCTGAAGAAGTTTCTCACCAAAGTGAGAGAGGATAGTTACGACGATGCATGCAGCTCACACATACCCAAAACTTCTATACGAGTTTTCCGTGTTTTTCTGAGAAAAGCGTCCACCAGTCATGTCGTCCTGCATCCTTTGGCTCGATTACGTCTATCGAGGAGCCCTTGTGTACCTTCTTGAACAAGAGAGACGCAGGCGTCGAGGCAGTCGTGACCAACTTTATACCAAACTTAAGGAATGGTAGAACTAATGAGCTTTTAAATTATTCCTCAGTCTGTAGAAGAATAGAAGAAGAAGAAGCACTGAGGGCAGAATCTTCAAGGAGCAGACCGCTAAATACTGGTATTATGAGGAGTCCTAAGACGTTAAGTTAATTAATGGCATGATAAAGCTAGAGAGATGAAAATATAACTGGAAGAAATAACACAAGATGGAATAATGATAATGTAGATGAAGGAAGCTTCATTTTAAAGATGAAACAAAAGTGGATTTAACAACATACAACATGTTAATTATAATTAGGGTTAAGAACTCGGCCGTCAAAACATCTGAATCATTATCCAATTTTGATTGTATCTTTTAAGTTCAACATGCCAATAAAACACAAATGACCGCAAAAAAATTTGCCACGTCAGAGACTAATCAGGATCTAATTTGTGCCTGACGTAATCCTAAAAATGTACACTCAGGTTTAACTCAATCTGCAAATTTTGTGCCCCAAGTTTAATTTTGAATATCATCCAGCAGATTATATTGATTTAATTTTATATGATTTTTCAGTTACTTTTTTAATTATCCACATTATTCTCCGACCCCTTATACAAAATGACAAATTGTTCCAATAATCGCTAATGGATGGAGTTCCGTTTCTGTTCTCGAATTCTTTTTTGTCTGGAAGATGTTCAGGGGTTAATCCGTCGTTCGGAACGACAGTTGGTTCGGAAGAGGAATTAGTTGGATTTTCGTAATCTTCCAGGTGCTGGATGGACTTGATCAGCGAACACCTAATTCGAACCTTGAAGTCTGCTTAACTCGGTTTCTCAGCATTCTATATATGCTTCTTGAATAGTCAAGGAGGATAGTCAGACACTGTTTTCGAATCGGCTCTGCACACTCTCACAAAACCCACTAGAGGCCAAGCGAAATCCTGAGGAAGCAGAGGTAGCAGCATTCAACTAGAAGCAGTTTGCCACGTTCGAGGAGAACGCTTTCCTAATACCCTCTGCAGCAAAGAGCTTGAAATCCTATGGAACTACCAGCAGCCCATAGAATCGATGCTTAGACTGCTCATTTGTGGCTCTTCTGATTCTCTTATAGGCATTACGATGGTTAGCCACGTCATTCAGCTCCTACCACCAATCTTAAGGAATGGAAAAGACTAATTAAGAACTTCTGGTGGATCAATAAGTTTGCAGAAAATCCAAGAACTGGTAGTTCGACCGACTGCACGAGTAATTAAACTTTTGTTTTCTTTTCTATAACATGTTTAGTTGTGATGATAGCGTATATGTATTAATGATACGAACAGTTGACAAAATATTGAAGTTACGCTGTGTATGAACTAAAGAAAGAAGAAACTGAAGAAAATAGTGATGCCTAATTTCTGGTAGACATTTGTTTGATAGTATCCTCTACATCTATAAAAGCAATTTAAGAGAATTAAGAGAATTAACCAGACATTGGAAGGATTGTATAAACCACTCCAGGAAGATTATCAAGATTGGACACTTCGCAAAAAATACCTCTAAATTTAATTACTCCCTTTATTATTCTGCGATCACGAGATTTCTTTTCTGTAATGAACGGCCAAGAGATAAGCAGTGAATGGAGCTCTGAAATCGTGAAACTGATCGTGACTTAGTAAGACAGAGTGGCTATATACACTACATCTAAAGTAGAAGAAAAAGAGATTGAAGTGGAGCAAAAAGCTCTTGATCTCGGAAGTTAGAATGTAGTGGAAGAAATTCTCAGTATTGTACGATAGAATAAGACTGGAGGAAATAATAATATCGTCGCCACTTAGATGTGTACGTATGCGTCCCGACGGAATTACTATATATCCCTTTATCTCGTACCTGCTTTCTTTCATTCTCAACGTATACTACGCCCCTGTGGCTTATGGCTACAGTCGTAGGACAATGTAAGCGTCCGGTGGGACTCATGACGCGAGATGGCAAGCAAGATGCCGTTAAAGAATGGTTTGTAGTTGGGATAGAGCACTGTACGAGATGAAAACACAGGACCATATAAAAAATTGACACTAATTTGAATCATATCTTGCATAATAATGAATAACTTTTACCGACGAAATACTGCTACTTATGTTTCATCAATTGAACAACGTGATATCTTCTTTATACGATCTTTGTCCTCCAAACCAGCCAAAGTTCATAAATAATGGTGATGAATTGTCCATAAAAAGCAAAAACAGAATTTGATCCATAATCGTAGGTTTGTAGTTAGAAATCTACTTCCTGTTGCCCCTCGTCATGATCTGGGTCAGTTTCGTTGATGTTACAAACGGAAAAATAAATTCAATGGCCGAGTCATAATGATGGAAACTCATGTCACCTTCCTATTATCATTTTTACATTCAATTATGAATAACACAATCTGTTTCTGTAGTGTAAAAAAATAACAGCAATTTATAATCTGATTGAAATCGGACGTTTCGTTACGTGCAAAGCTTATCTTTCACGACCTCTATGCCTGCCTTTGCTATCAAAGCAGATTTCAAGAGGAAATATAAAGTGAAATAGGAATAAGACGAGATCTCCTTACTTAAACTATACGATACTACAAAAGACTGGCTTCTAGATGACGACTACACTGAGTCCGTGAAACGGAGTGAGAGGAAAAAGACTCTGATATGCGAGAATGCTAACTCGATGGGGGTTGGAGAAACCGGAATATAGTAGTACGCTTACATATCTATTCGCGAATATTGGAATAACTCGCATGCCGGTTTCCCCAAGAGCCAAGGAAACTGGGAGTACAAGAGACGCTCCCGGGTATCCAACCTCTCACCGCGCTGGGTGAGATACCCGCGGTGGCACATCGGAACGGAGGAGATACCGCATTGGAACTCGCATGCGATTCCCAGGAACAAGACATTCTTTGCGGTCTCATCCTGTGCTGGTCTGGTGGTTCTGCCAGAACGACGACCCAACAGGAGGTCCCAGTACCGATCGTCTCCAATGCTGAGAGAAAGGGAAGGTATAAAACAAGGAATGAGGCACAGGATGAGAAGAGGAAGAAGAATGAAGGCCCGGGCGGACTTCTCCAACCCAACAAAGAATTCTTCTTCACCTTCGGTCGTTCGCGCGAATCAGACAACTCTCGCGGCGTGAACTAATACCTCTGGTTTCTCGTTTTCCGTTTCTCGTCGACGAAATTCCTCACGGCTCAGGACAGAGTTTTTTCGTCGCATCGCCGAGATCCGTTTCTGAAAGAGCACGCTAGATTGATCGGAATCTTCGCGCGATGTTCGCGTTCTCGCGCCCCTTTATCCGGAACAGTTGGAATCGAATTTACACTTTGGTGGTGGGTTGAATTCAGCCGTAAAAATAGTTTAGGGCTTCCCGAGATTCTTGGTAAGCTAAGGATGAGGAGTTTTCGATTTTCGAGCATTAGATGGAGGAAAGGCGTCGACAAAATGACTGGAGAGTTGAGAATTATGGCTAATGGCAAGGCGAACACTCTGCCTGAGGGTCTTTGTCTGACCACGAACGTTTTGATCAACTGATTAGCCGCACTAGGATGCACCGACGTACCTATCCACTACGAGATACCGTAGACGCTGAACACACCGGGATATCGTCGACGGTGATCTCTATATACTTCCATTTATGTCCAACGTCGCATATCTACGACCTTAAGCACTGCATCCGCAAGCGTCTCCTACGCTTGGATTTAACAGGATCGCTGCGCCAACGTTTCCACTGCTTTACGAGCTCCATGCTTGCGCAGATATGCACCATCTTTTATTCGATGTTCTCGGCGCTGCGAAGTTGGCTATAACGTAAAACAATAAACTCTTATTGTCGTCAATCGGAATTCCTTGCGCAGTCTATCTCGGCTGTTATCTTATTTTCAAATGTTAAACTGCAGAGATGCATTCGCAGAAATGGTTCCCAAGCTTGGATGATCATGACGATGACCTGGATTTCACCCGCACCTCTGAGTTTGACAACAAACGGGTCTGATTGGAACATCTCTAGGCAAAATCGAGCATGAGCTTGTGATCATTATGGCACGGAAATAGGAGCACTCAACGAACATCTGCAATAACTCTGATCTCCTTCTGCGACTAAATTTTCCCGAGTGAGCGTGTACTACGAATATAACCATTCAATGGAAAGCGTTTCTGATCGCCTTAATGGTATGTAGGAACGCCGTTATCAAGGTTTTAACGATACTGTAACTGGGGCTCTTGCTATTATCGTGAGATTTCCGTATCCTTCTATAGCTTCGTACATGGTATTTCTTGTTGAATTCACAAACATCTAATCCGAACCGTAGAACTTACTAATGAGTAGCATTTGCATCAGTACACAAGACTAAAGGAATTATAAAACTACCAGCTTTATTCTATCATAATTTATCTATCCTGAATGTAAATATATAATTTAGTCATAACGCCAAAATCTCAAAATGACACGATTCTCAAAAAAATCCATTCATAAAAAGGCAGAAAGGAAACTCTAACAACCCGCGTAAAAATTATGTGTCCATGATGGAGTCTGGGCAGTCCAGGATGGAGAATGGGATTTAATCCGATCCCATTGTCCATCTTGGACTCCATCCTGGACTGCCCAGAGTCTATCTTGGATTTTCCAGAATCCATCCTACACAGCCCAGACTCCATGCTGGATTCTGTCCTGGATTCCATTCTGGACGCCGCATCTTTTTTACGCGGGAATGCATCAATCCTTCTGTAGTACTTAAAAAAATTGATATTACCAAAATTCTGCCGTAGGTTCCAAATCCAATATCTTTTTAATGAAAACACGTTAAAAAATTTCGAAATTAGGTAAAATAAAAGATTTCCAATTAAATCGATGATTTGTGGAGGTTCAAGTTTGAGGACAGGTCTCGTCCTAATTTACCTCGAGTATTTAGAAAATTCGGAACACGTAGTTTTCGTCAGCCCGAGTTTGTTACTGCGGGGGTTTAGATGGGGCTTAGTTATAGTGAGTAAGGGAAGGTAAGCGTAGCTCTATACGTTATGGTAGGTGGGGAGCTTTGGAAATGGTGGGCAACACATCACTGCGAACAATTTCATCTCCGTGCGAGTAGGAGAACGGGAAAACGGGGGAACGGGGTTTGGCACACGGTGGTTCGACATCGACGAAGAGCAGAATAGCGAGCAGAGGGTGGTACTGGTGGTGGTGATGGCAGTAGGGGAGAAGGTTGGAACTGCGATTAGCGCAGCGAACGCGAGGCGGCGGTGCTACAGGTACGAGGATTGGGCTACTAAGTAGCATTTAATTGAACGCTCCATTCGAGTTCGTTAGCGCCGAGCGCAATTATAGCATCGTAGATATACCTCTGGCCTATCTATTAGTAAGAGTTTGATTATAATTACCAGGAGGTTCGCGCTCGAAGGTATAACCTCCGAGGGAATGAGGCAAAAACGGGGTAATGTGATATCGGTGGCATATAAACTCCGCTGCTTATCAAACTCTCTAGCCCCCAACACTGCGTAAACATTAACTTCGATAATTCGACGACATGACGAGGGAATGAGTGTAGAATAGATGAAGATGAAAAGGCTTCACGAGTAAATACGAGCTGGAAATCGATAACGAGATTACAGCCTTAATATATTGGGAAGGTTGATCATTGAAAATATGTTCGATTCCAAATAAATAGGACAAAAAAAGTTTGACAAAGAAAATTACATTCTGTTAATGAAATTATAACTACACTGAGCAATAATCGAGGAAAATATTACATTACAAAGTTCCTCTGATTTAGGATTCAATTCGCCTGATAGCAAAATGGAGAGACACTCCGATGACTCGTTACTGCTCACCAGTCAATCGTTTTCTCAAACCAAACTCTATTGACAGTGCACAGCTAATATTTTTCAATGCTGCCACATGACGTTGGTGAAGTGAAAGAGCGAAATAGAGAAAGCGAGACAGCTGAACAAACGAGCGGAGCTTTTGGTATATCGACATGACGTGAGATTTATCGCTCATTGTTTCTCATACGATACTGCTGCTGCTGCTGTTGCTAGCTGTGTATGTATAGCCATCCGATTTTCGACGTTTCTGGCAGAGAGAAGCGAATGATTGTTTTGCGTCGACACCGTGGTGGCCTGCACGGGACACATAGTGGTACCGTTGAAAAACTCGTGGTATTTGGCTATCAACTAAAAAAAAAAGAAGAACAAAACAGTAGGACTTCAAACGATACCAGAAAAAAAACCATCTTCAGGAAACTACAAAGCATTAGGAAATGTAAAATCGGCAAATATAGATCGACATAATATCATGACATTAGACATTTCGTCTAATCACAGTGGCAATGATTCAACCACCATAACTTTTGGCACGATAGTTTATTCGTTAGCATCGACATCGTTGCTAACAAATGATTGGAGTACAACAAAAAACAAATGATTGGAACATCCATTGATAGACTCATATACAAAGGATTCCTCCAAAACTTATGAAGGTGAAGTGATGGAATGGTTTCCATACTTCGTGTTGTAACAACACAAATAAGTGACAACAGAAATCGGTTTCCCACGCTGATATATCTTTTTGCTGAGGTGATCAATATTTTTGTTAGCTAACAAAACGATTTCTGTTGTCACTTTTTTGTGTTGTCACAACACAGAAATTTCTCTCCGTGCTCAAACAAAAAAGATAATGTCTTGCCTTTCATCCGCAGGATTGTCGTTTGTCACGAATATATCGTGATCAACTAACATGGGCTGTTTATGAGAGACTCTGTAGTACTTTTCGGCATAGATTACGCTGCTATAAGAAATGTACCATAAACGAGAGGCCTACGAGAAATAATAAAAGCACGAACGTCGACGATCGCCAATGGAAAGGGAAGAATCGTTGGTGGTGCTTTCTGGCTACTGCCGGTGTGGAGCATCCATCCGACAAAGCGAGAGAGCCAAGGGAACGAGGAAAAGAGCGAGATAGCGAGGTTGCTCGTTTAAATCACAATTTTTCCGGTAGCCCGTCATCCGCAGTACACCAGAGGTTAGCACAGCGAACAGCAAGCTTCATGGCCCCCTAGCCCGTGAGCTGGAGCGCAATGTTAACAGGGACTCGGGGATTCCGTGCTCTATACTATACTCTCGCATGCATATAGACACCTCTACTCGTGCTCATAGCTTGGGAATCACGACAGCCAGTGATATCGATTTTATTGGGTCAACCGTACCATCCAGTCACGTATATTCCCATGACGTCGATCAAAAACCATACACACCTATGTCACATACACATACATTTGGAAAAAGCCACGTTGCATAACCTGGCATCATTTGCTGCATGGTATACAATTTTGAGACAACGATTTTCATTCCCAGGAAAAAAGGAGACTTCAATTTATTCTTCTCTTGCTGTTCAATCGTTGTTGAAAATTCACCTCTTCGTAAAAGCATTCGAAAGCTCCAGAAATATTAAAAATAGTGTCTTCTTTGAAACTACACTCTAGGAATTTCTTTTTGTTTGTCAAACGGATATATGTATTCTCATTTAAGTGACCGACAATACCATCTTGTTTAAGTTTAAAGCAGCCGACTGGCTCGAACATCGCATGTACTGAGACGATCTGACGTCGTGTTGGGTTCTGGGGAAAGTTCCTCTTCTGTAAGGAAATTAGAGGCTTTACTAGAACGGTGAACGGAAGAAAGAAAAAGGGACGTACAACGTCGTCTGAAATAAACCGTCGCCGCGTCGAGTCCGGATGCTGGGAAAAGCGAGAGGGCGGCTGGTGAGAAATAGGAAGAAAAGAAATGCAGGGATGCAGAACAGAAGAAGAGAAGCAACAGCAACTCGGGGATTCCGGAAAACGTCGAGCCGGGTACGGCGGGCGTGGTATTAACTACATAAATAACACGCAAGCCAAGGGGACAGCAGCAAGGGTGGAGGTCACCAAGGGGAGGCAGTTGCATACTCACAGAAAAGAAAAGGAACATTGAGCCCCACAGGAACTCCGCTTAACCCTCAGTATCCGCGTTGGAACCTCTTGTTCTCTCTTCCTAGCCCAACTTGTAAAAGGGATAAAAAAAACCAACTAGAAAAATCTGGTTTAATGGGGTCATCAGCTCCTTATAAACCCTCATGATTTGGATATCGCCATTTCAGGATCTGGAATAAATTATCGCAATTTGTTATTCCAGATTTTATAAAAAGTGATTTTCTTCCGTTTCTGATTCCAGAATTCACAGATCCGACTTCGAGTCAGAAAAACCAACCTAAATTTTTTTGTCTTCACTGACGTTCTCAAGTCGCATATTCTACCACACAAAATACCGTTTACAAGCCTTTTTACCATGATTAAAAAAAAAGTAACTTTTTTCCGTTTCTGATTCCAGAATTCACAGATGCGACTTCCGGTCGGAAAATCCAAACTGAATTTTGTTGTCTTTGCGATATCGGATTTGGCCTTCACTATTTTTCTCAAGGCGCATATTATACCACAGAAAATATCAGTTACAAGCCTCTTTACGATGATTTTATAAAACGTGACTTTTTTCCTTTCTGATTCCAGAATTCACAGATCCGATTATGAACTGTCTCTGGTTGTAGAGCGTAATGTCAGTGTAGAGGTAGGTTCACGTTTAAAAATGTAACTACAACCTTATCATTTCAAGCTTCGCTACAACATTTTTATCCTCCAATGCTCTGTAACAAAGGACCCTTGTTTCGTCCTCCACCTTATCTTGGCAGTAAATAAATGGAACTCGTCGAGGGACACTGTATGTCAAACCGTGGCTGTCCTCATCGATAAACTCAAACTTTTCGGAGGCCCAGACACCGACCCAGGCCTGTGTCAATATTTGATGAGGAGAAAAGTGAAAGAAGAGCCGTCGGAGAGTTGGTGGGTTTGGAATCGAGCCCCTGCTGACTAAACCGGAGCCGATTATCATTGCCCTTTATTCTGTTTGCTCAGAGGCCACCAAAGTTTGTTTCGTTCGACGAAATCGACTGAGAAGAAGAAAACAATATATAATGGGAGGAATCCACTTGTAGCTTTCCAAGAAAATCGTTGATAGAAACAGGTAAGAAACTATATCTATGATGTGATGAATGTGGTCTACTTTAATATTAAAGTTGTATGGTATCTGACAGAATTATTTTCAGATAAAAAAGAAAAAAAATGGTTATTGCTATGACACTTTGATAAGTCCTTCCATCAATGATTCACTTTATCATATTTATGCCCAGCAGGACTTTTCCTAAAAATATAAACGTTCGTTAATCGTGAGGGTCTCTTAGTGGTTATAAATGGCACACACAAGTTCATCTTAGCGTGCTGAGCCATATTTTCTACATCTACCTTACGCAAAACAGTCGGAAGGTTACTCGAATGGTCCCCGAAGCACCAAAGGTCGTTTTACTTTTGTCTCTTCTGTCTTTCCCTCTTTCTCTCTCTCTCTCTTGATTCCCTGGTAGCCTGTATACAATACAGCGCAAATCGATATCTCGTAATAGCCACCACCATCAGGGCAACCCTTCGGGGAATGAAAAAGTGAGGTGCGAGGGAACGAGAGAATGAAATGAATAATTCGAACGGCGAAATTCTGGTGTTAAATTGACACCACACAGAGCAGGCACCAAACGATATATAACACTAGGGAATTTGGATGGTATACATCGTAAACGTGATCATATGTAAAATGGTACTTTTTTGTTGAGTGATCGTGTGGCTTTTTTAGCTATACTCAACAAACGAGTAAAGAGCTTGAACGAGGAAACTGAAGAAAAAAGAAGATTTGTTTGCGGGTCGAACGGTTCGGCTTAATTTAACGACGTGAACGTGCTGAGCCGAGCCGTCTCCCTTTCATCGATGAAAGGATCCCTCGTGATTTTCCACCGAAGAATGGGCAAACCCTCGGAATTCCGTTATCAAAGTTTGTCGGAGGCCGATAGTTCCGTGGGAACGATGTAGCATTTGCAAAATGAATTAATATCGGATCATAAGGCTCTTTCCAGCGAATCTCCGCTGTGCTGTGACGCTCGAACGCTTGCAATAATTGCAATCACGATGTCACCAGCGAAGATGCCAGAGGCATGCGCTTAAAAAAAAAAAAAAAATCAATTTTCCACGCTGTGATCCCGGAAGCCACATTTTTCCTTTCATCTTATGGTACTGCCGAATACCTCCACGCTTTTGTGAACCTTTTTTCTGGAATATTTTAACCATCACAATGGATTCACATACATGACGAACATTTTTTATGGCTGAAAAATTTACCCCCCCAAAGAGGGGACTGTAGCAAAAGGGATATTCGGGCAAAATGAAAGCTGCGAAGTTCAATAACAAGTGGATGAAAATAAGACGAAATTTTTAGCACTTTAATTTTGAAAATTGATTGTTTTCTACTTGTTAGTTAAATATTGTTAGGCAACTTTCCGCTGAAATCTAAGACTATAAAGCATTCAAATAGTCTAAACAAATGACGTGTAAGCTGATCAAATTTTCAAACCTGACCATTTTGTTCCACTTTCCCCTACTGCAAGTGCAATGTCAATTGTACTGTAAATAAACGGCTATTTCAGACCTAATGAAGTCAATTAAGACGCATTTATATGTAAACTAGGGCATATTATGGCTCGCGCACTCCGCGTTCTCGCACAACCTCGGTTAAATATTTCGAATCTATTTTTTAGAGTTCCATCGCCAAATTAATACCACTCGCCGCACTGACGGCCCGAATTGTTCTAAGTCTCTAAATTCGGGCTTTTTACGGCCCGAATTGTTCTAAGTCCCTAAATTCGAGCTTTTTACGGCCCGAAATGTTCTAAGTCCCTAAATTTGGGCTTTTTACGGCCCGAATTATTCTAAGTCCCTAAATTCGGGCTTTTTACGGCCCGAATTGTTCTAAGTCCCTAAATTCGGGCTTTTTACGGTCCGAATTGTTCTAAGTCCCTAAATTCGGGCTTTTTACGGCCCGAATTGTTCTAAGTCCCTAAATTCGAGCTTTTTACGGTCCGAATTGTTCTAAGTCTCTAAATTCGGGCTTTTTACGGCCCGAATTGTTCTAAGACCCTAAATTCGGGCTTTTTACGGCCCGAATTGTTCTAAGTCCCTAAATTCGGGCTTTTGACGGCCCGAATTGTTCTAAGTCCCTAAATTCGGGATTTTTACGGCCCGAATTATTCTAAGTCCCTAAATTCGGGCTTTTGACGGCCCGAAATTGTCTAAGTGCCTAAATTCTGGCTTTTGATGGCCCGAATTTTTCTAAGTCCCTAAATCGGGCTTTTGAGGGTCCGAATTTTGCTAAGTCTCTGAATTTGGGCTTTTGAGGGTCCGAATTTTTCTAAGTCTCTGAATTCGGGCTTTTGAGGGTCCGATTTTTTCTAAGTCCCTAAATTCGGGGCCCATTGAGAGACTTAGAATAATCCGTGCTTGGGGTCTCACAGAACCTCCTGAAATTTCTAGGTCCCTCAATTCTTGACACGACGGTGGCGGCAAAATCTTTTTATGATGTAGAGAGATACTAATAAATTATTATTTATTTGCATATTCATTTTCTAGGAATATAATTCAAAGTAATAAATCATAAATGGTAAAAAATGTAATCTTTCAATCAATTGTATTGTTATTAAGAAGAAATTTATTTTCATATATTTATTGAAACGTTACATAAGAAAAGGTGTGAATATACAGTGCAGTTCGGTACGTATCTATTTTCCAACATGCATGGTCACTCTGATGTATACAGTTTCCTGTTGTGTGCGGCCTGAATCAATCGGGATCGAAAACTGGTTAAACGTAGACGGGCCACGGGAACGGGTTAAAGCTAGATTGCCATACAGAAGCTGGGAGAAAAACTGTAGAGAAGAGAGAAGATTGATCCGTGCATGTATCCGCTTCATCGCCGTGCACATAGAGATAAAGGATAGAAAGAAACGAGGGAAAAGTGAGGATATAGCCTCGCGGCTGGCCAGCCGTTCGCCGCGTTTAATCTCTTCATCCAGAGTAGAGTCGTTCGACGCTCCTGCTACTGCACTATGATACCGCCTTTCAACGTGTGCGGTTCAGAAAGAGCTTGCATAGATAGAAAGTGAAATAGAGAAGGATGAACAGAGGGATGATTCGTACCTACGTGCGCCATGGAGTCAGGTGCTCGATCAGAGCGAAAAAAAGAAGAAAACAAAAAATGGACGAGTGAGAAATCGACAGGGAATGAAGCGCCGAGGAATGAGACGCAACGTTGGGCAGTGTAGCTGATAACGGAAAAAAGTGAAAACAAAAAAAAAACTAGACGGTGGAGTGATGCCGTACTACCATCCACTCACGGCACCCGTCGACGATTCAAAACTTTCTTTTTTGTTTTTTGTTTTATTTTTTCGTGCCATTGGCAGTAATCGAAGTCGTTTTCCATTGTGTCCGTCAAATAATGCGTTCGATCGGGCTCTATTCGCCACGGGCTCACGTCAGAGATGGTGATTGATAGCCGCCGGGCATCGCCACGAGTGGCAGCATCCAACCCAACCCGATATGCATATAGAGGAATGCTCAATATTGATATAGATAAACGGAATTTGAGATAACATCGATCTCAAAAATCCAAAGTATTTCTTGTTAGATACGATAGACTTGGTACTTGACTTTCACGTAGTAAGATATAGTTGACGGATATGAAAGAATTTTTAATATAAAAATTGTAATGTCAAGAATTTTTTTGTCAACTGTATAAAATTGCTACCTGGCGGATCAAGCAGATGTTGTGGAAATGTATTGATCACTGTTTACGTTAATTCCATTAACAGAAATGATAAGAGCTTAAAATATGTCATATTTTAAGTGCGATATTTAAATCTACGATACAACCTTGGATCTTTGTGCGGTGTAATAAAAATAGGGTTGCTCAAATGATAAAAAAATGCCACACTTATTGACTTATAAAGTTAGAAAAATGAGGACTCGAGGGACTATTTAGGGGATCTTAGAAACATTACGTTGGGGGCTTAAAATAATTCGGGCCAGTAGGTGGGAGTCATAGAGGGTCCAAAGAATTTGGGTCTGGAGGAATCTTAGAAAAATCCGGGCCCTCAGCGTCATAGGGGGGAATTAGACTAATTCAGGCCTAGAACACTAAAGAGTCTTAGAAAAATTCAGGCCTAGAACATTAAAGGGTCTTAGAAAAATGCAGGCCTATAGCATTAAGAGGTCTTGGAATAATTCAGGCCTATAACATTAAGAGGTCTTACAATAATTCAGATGTAGAGCATTAAGGGGTCTTAGAATAATTCAGGCCTAGAACATTAAGGGTTCTTAGAATAATTCAAACCTAGAGCATTAACGGGTCTTAGAATAATTTAGGCCTAGAGCATTAAGGGGTCTTAGAATAATTCAGTCCTAGATCATTAAGGAGTCTTAGAATAATTTAGGCCTAGATCATTAAGGGGTCTTAAAATAATTCAGACCTATAGCATTAAGAGGTTTTAGAATAATTCGGGTCTAAAGTATTAAGGGGTCTTAGAATAAATCAGCCCTAGATCATTAAGGGGTCTTAGAATAATTCAGACCTAGATCATTAAGGGCCTGAGAATAATCCAGGCCTAGACCATTAAACTGTCTTAAAATAATTCAGGCCTAGCGCATTAAGGGGTCTTGAACATTTTTCAGTAGACGCAAAAAAAAATCGATTATAAATATAATGACCGATTTTCGCAAGTGGTTTAAAGATGTCGTCGATATTTTCCAAACTGAAATAAATGGCATAGAATTTATAAGTCTACAACTTTGGACAAAATATTGAGATCGTACAAGTGTGAAGTAAACTAAAACACACACTGACGTTCCCGAATGACTGAGTTCCGTCTCGCTCGGCATTTCTTGCGAGCTCGGGAAAAGAAAGTTTCGCAAACTTAACCCCCGCGAATCTTAGCGGGGATCTCAATTTCTGGGTTGGCATGAAGCGGACCGCGGAACCTCGTGATAAGGCCATAAAGTAGGAAAGGGGACTACCGTAGGGACGAGGAAAGGCAGGTAAGGGGTGGAAGGGTGTACGCCACATGGCCTCCGGCGTTGAGCGAATACCAAGTCCGTGAACGCTTGCAACGTCATTCCAGTGGCGAGACGAGGCAGCCAAGCATACTCGCGAAAACTCACCAAGCTTCAGCCTATGCAGACTACCGGCGGCGCATAGCGACAAATTGCTGTAAGTCATCTAAAAGTAAAATCTTTTAAAAAAAGTTCATACCAACTTAGAAATAAGAAAATTACAAAAAACCTTAAAAAATAATCAGTCAACACGAAACTGTAACAAAAAAAAAAGAATTCGGTCATAATAAAAATTGATGCTCCTAATATAAGAATCACCGACATGTTCATCGTTTTCATCAAAACTAAATATATTTTATATGTATTATCCATTAGCAGAAATTAAGACTGAATATTAGAAAGAATGGAAATTAAATAATCATTAATTAGATTAGGAAAAATAGCCAGGATGTAACAGGAGAAAAAATAATAATCGAGTCCTCAAAAAGATGTAATAAAAATAAATTAAACAATTTAAAAAAAATCTATTATTCATATCATAAAATTTGGAGTTTCATTATATTTTATTTACAAGTTATTGGCAAATTATTACATTTTTCTATGAAAGACGCTAATAATTTATTGTTACTATTATGTCAACTAATTGATGAATGTTTATAACCTTCAAAACAGGTAAACTTTGTTAGACGTATTATTGGCTCTTTGAATAACGTGACGATTTAGGCAGACGGCCATGATACAAAAAATGCTAAGATTATTGGATCAATATTAAAGGTCGACCGAAGGCGAAGTGAATGAGATGGAACGAATTCACAGAGAATAAAAAATATTATATATTATTGGCTCTTTGAATAACGTGACGATTTAGGCAGACAGCCATGATACAAAAAATGCTAAGATTATTGGATCGATATTAAAGGTCGACGAATGAGATGGAACGAATTCACAGAGAATAAAAAAAGATAAAGCGATGTTTTGGATTCGTGCGATGAGATAATTGCAAACTGTTGTTCCTTACTTTCTGGCTCTACTTTACATTCATTCTATATATTCGTTATATCTGTTTTCGAGTCTCGAATAATGTAGTCTACCAAAGTCTCGGCACTTTGGTAGGAACGTGAGTACCACTATACTGTAATGTACATCTATAGGCCCTATGTAAGTAACATATAGCGGAAGTGCATGTGGAGGTGAGCTTGGAAACTGGAGAACGATAAGAAATAGTGGGTAGACGTGCAGGTGCACGGTCATACTACCTGAAGATATATTACCGCGAAATGTACAATGCGCAGACTTGAACTAGCTCCACAGTCTACCACACAGTCTCTACGTCGATTTTTAGATTTGTTCCTTTTTTTGTTTGTTTGTTTGTTGTATATTCAGGGGAATCTGCGGTGAGTTCCGAACTTGGTGGGAAACTTATTCATTGTCAAGTTACAACTACATGGAGAAAAACGTGTAGTTGGTACCGCCACTTTTTTACGAGTTTACGGTATGAATGATTTATCACAAATATTTATTAATTTCCCATGAATTGAGTCTTGACATCTTGGTAGATGTTTAGAAGGAGTTTCGAAAGAAATCTTGAAAATAGTCTCGGGAGGAACCTCGGATGGAGTCTTGGATGGATTCTTGGAAAGGGTTTTGGAAGGAGTCTTGGAAACGGTTTTGGTAGAAGTTTTGAACAGAATATTAGAAGAAGTTTCAAAAGAAGTTTCGGAAATAGTCTCGGGCGGAATCGCGGAGGGAGTTTTGGAGGGAGTTTTGGAAGGAGTTTTGGAAGGAGTTTTGGAGGGAGTTTTGAAGGGTGTTTTGGAGGTAGTTTTGGAGGAAGTTTTGAAGGGAATTTCGAAGGGAGTTTTGGAGGGAGTTTTGCAGGGAATTTCGGAGGGAGTTTTGGGGGGAGTTTTGGAGGGAATTTCGGAGGGAGTTTTGCAGGGAATTTCGGAGGGATTTTTGAAGGGAGTTTTGGAGGGAGTTTTGCGGGGAGTTTTGAAGGGAGTTTTGAAGGGAGTTTTGGGGGGAGTTTTGAAGGGAATTTTGGGGGGAGTTTTTGAGGGAGTTTTGAAGGGAGTTTTGGAGGGATGTTTTGGAGGGAATTTCGGAGGGAGTTTTGCAGGGAATTTCGGAGGGAGTTTTGAAGGGAGTTTTGGGGGGAGTTTTGGAGGAAATTTTGGAGGGAGTTTTGGAGGGAGTTTTGGAGGGAGTTTAGGAGGGAGTTTTGGAGGGAGTTTTGGAGGGATGTTTTGGAGGGAATTTCGGAGGGAGTTTTGCAGGGAATTTTGAAGGGAGTTTTGGGGGGAGTTTTGGAGGAAGTTTTGGAGGGAGTTTTGGAGGGAGTTTTGGAGGGAGTTTAGGAGGGAGTTTTGGAGGGAGTTTTGGAGGGTGTTTTGGAGGAAGTTTTGGAAGGAGTCTTAGAAGGAGTCTCGAAAGAAATCTTGGAAAGAGTCTCGGAGGAAATCTTGGAAAGAGTATTGACAAGAGAAAGAACTCTCAGGATTTGGGATGATACTTACTCCCTAATCTTACAAGGCTTTTACAAGTTGTCCAATTTAATTCTTAGCCTTCCTGCGAGGATCACCGTCAAACTCTCACTGAATCCATTCTCAAGGATCTTCAAGAAAATACACGCCGATAAAAAATTTCCTGGAATGAGTCCCAGCAGATAAGCTAGGTTCAATCAAGCAGCTCGATACACGAAGTTTGAAGATAAAATGCGAATACCAAAAATTATTCCTTCAAAATAATTGATTTTTCAACCTATGAGATCAAAATGAATTAACACTGCGGTGTAAAGTCTCAAATCGCTTGTAACTAATTATGAATATACGACTACACGTAGTTACGAAAAATATTTAATAATTTTATTACTTTCTTACTTTAAGATGAAAAAAAGTGTTTCGAGAATGAACGTGGATCTATTCTAATTGTATTTTACCACCGTACGTGTTAAAATGAGAATTCAAAGGCTCCAGTTAATTATTAAAGACCCTGGCCAAGAAAGCGTCTGATCATACCTAGGTCAAACTACTAGCCGTCGCAAGCTTAACTAGATGCACCGTACGATGATGCTATACATATACAATAGCACGCGCCTGTTCGCCATTGAAGCATGTCAGTGTTACCAAGCAACGGAGGGGCCCTCACAACCGCCCCCTTAGTTCTCAACATCGAAATGACTAGTGATATTCCAAGCACGGTGTATTAAAGGCAGAAAAAAAAAAAAAAAAAAAAAAACGTGAGGAGCTCAAGATAAAAAGCTCCGCACCTGATGTTTCGTAGTACACGCAAACACAGAAGAACTCGAAGTGACTGAGTGCGAAATGAACTAAAGAAACGTGAAATATAAAAGTATGGCATAAGAGACGAGCATTTTTTTTTCTCTTTTATTTTTTTTTTCTACGCCTCTTAGAATACTTAAGCTCGAATATACCGTCACACCTCCAACCCTCAGTTTTGCCATTATACTTGAAAACATTTTCACACTTTTAGGTTTAACGTGTACAGTGAGCAAATGCACCAGTGGTAACGGCACGTGTGGAGCTTGTATAGAGCTTTTCTTTTTTTTTTCTTTTTTTTCACCCCGTTTCATTCGAATCGAGCTTGCTACCCTCTGATGCTACGGATTGCATTCTCTCAGCTCTTTCTCTGGCCCCTATGTCGTTCTCACTCCATACTCGGCAAATTCTCGATGAGAAAATCACGCGCTCGCGTTGGCTGCTGTTCGGACGAGTGCTTGATGCGAAATGCACTGGATTCTCCGCGCCTCCGCTTTTCCCTCGAGCTTTTTCTCTCGCTCCGTCTGTCCCTATGTCTCTAGCCTTCCGTGATCGAACAGCTGCTGCGTGTGCAACGAGACTAAATGGAAATTTTAAGTGCCGCCCCGGCAGCAACATCAACCCAAACCAATATATATCTATATATATGTATGTATGTGTGTGTATATATATATGCATGCGACTGAGTTGGGAAATAGAAGAACGAAATAGAGCATGGAGGGAAAACGTGGAAAGCGAAGTCGAAATAGGGCGTGTGGAATATAAACGCAGGTCGTAGTCGTCGTCGTCGTTCAGGTCTTTGCTGAAAGCTCCTCGACTCTCTATTCTATCTTTTTTCAACTTTCAACGCTAGGAATACTATGTATTACACTGCCATTCGTATTCGTTGGGTAGCTTCAAGATCAACCAGAGGCCTGACTATTCAGGCTTGAAGTAATTTTACGCTCGCTTATTGGATAAGCCTGAAGTAGATTTGCATTCACAGTTAATAACAATTTTTCCTGGGGCTTTTCAACTTAAGAATTACCGTACGGTAAATTGACAATTTAGAGATTCGTTTGTGAACAGACTGAAAATAATATTTTATCACGTGGTTTTGTCAGAATTGATCGTTATTAAATTTTCTTGGCAATTCCTCGAAAGCTTAAACATCATTTTGTAAGAACAATTATTACAATGAAAATAATTTTGCCATCCTTTTTTTTAATTACTAATAGAGTTTTATAATTTTGTGTCGTATTAATCAATTGATGAAGAATTATAATTTGTATCGTTCAAGTATCTAATAAAATATACTGACAGTTCAATAATGACTCGTGGAATATTTTCATTTTCAAAGCATTTTCTACATAACTAGACTCATCTTTTTATTCTAATACGCAGCTTAACATTATTAACTGCGAATTAAAAAACACAATTTATATTATTGTGAAATCAAAATACAAATGGAAATTTATATTTCGATATAACGTTTATCAGCAATTGTAGTCAATGAACATTTCTGTCTCTTCCAAGATTGTCCATAATTTTTACCAACAACCGTTTCGGGGCTACGACTAGAATTTAGATCTGCATGAAATGAAGAGTGAAAGTCTTACCTGTGCCATCGTAGTAGCCAAGAGTGCACGCACGTGCTTCCAAAGCTTAAAGTCGTATTCTTATCTCGTATTTTTCAATCTCGTTGGCAACGTGAGGGCACTTGTACGAAAAGTATGGCTCGAGATAGGGTAAAATGAATGACTAGCATAAGTGTATTCCCGTGTAGAAAAGAGTGTGTGCGGTCTGGTGCAGCAGGTCCCCTTCCCCCTCGCCCCACCCCCAGTAGTCGGTAGTCAACTATATCCACACTTCTCGTGCCGGCGATCGCACGTACATTTTGTGCTATATATATGTATATATGGGGTATTCCTGGCCAAATCAGTAAGCGTTCAACCCTGACCCCTTCCAATACGCTCCATATTTTTTATACTATTCGATATGCTCGAAAGAGACACTTTTAATTTTCTAAATATTTTTTTTACTGAAACTTATCTTTTTCATAAATTTTATAAATAAAAATGTTGCGCCACAATTTAAAAATTACAGTTTTACTTCACTTTAAAAATCACATTTTTAACTTAATTAAGAAATGACATTTTTAACTCAATTTAAAAATGAAATTTTTAACTCAATTAAAAAATTAAATTTTTAACTCAATTAAAAAATTACATTTTTAACTCAATTAAATAATTACATTTTTAACTCAATTAAAAAATGACATTTTTAACTCAATTAAAAAATGACATTTTTAACTCAATTAAAAAATTACATTTTTAACTCAATTAAACAATTACATTTTTAACTCAATTAAAAAATTACATTTTTAACTCAATTAAAAAATTAAATTTTTAACTCAATTAAAAAATTAAATTTTTAACTCAATTAAAAAATTAAATTTTTAACTCAATTAAAAAATTACATTTTTAATTCATTTAAAAAATTACATTTTTAACTCAATTTATAAATTACATTTTTAACTCAATTTTTTAATTACATTTTTAACTCAATTAAAAAATTACATTTTTAACTCAATTAAAAAATTAAATTTTTAACTCAATTAAAAAATTACATTTTTAACTCAATTAAAAAATTACATTTTTAATTCATTTAAAAAATTACATTTTTAACTCAATTAAAAAATGACAATTTTAACTCAATTAAAAAATTCAATTTTTAACTCAATTAAAAAATGACATTTTTAACTCAATTAAAAAATGACATTTTTAACTCAATTAAAAAATGACATTTTTAACTCAATTAAAAAATGACATTTTTAACTCAATTAAAAAATGACATTTTTAACTCAATTAAAAAACTAAATTTTTAACTCAATTAAAAAATTACATTTTACGCCACTCTGAGTCATAGCTTAAAAATGTTGATGTCTAATACAGGATTTTTGAGAATAATTTCAAATTTTTCAATTGGGGCGCCAAATTTTTATTTAAAAAATTCACGAAAAAAGAAGTTTCAGTTAAAAAAATCTAAACAAAAATGAAAAGAGTTTTTTTGAGCATGTAGAATAGTATCAAAAATTATGGAGCGAATTGGAAGTGGTAAGGGTTGAACGCTTACTGCGTTGGCCAGGAATACCCCATATATATATATACGATTTGTGGTCTCCTCGACCTCTCGTGACTTAGCGGGCTTACCCCACGGCCCCTTCGCACTCAGATATCTCGAATCTTTCAATTCCTCGCACTTTTTTTACGTGCTCTATGCATAGACCACCCGGTGCCAGCGAAATAGGGAAGAAAATGAACCCACGATAGAACAGAATAAAACAGAAATAAGATAGACTCGTGGAATATATAGGTAAACGACCCTTGGGTCTATCGAGATAAAACATGAAGGGCTTTGAGGTAAGGGAAGCAGATCGTAATTGCTGATATCGGTTCAAGAGCATCTAATGTTTTTGGTAACTCACATTATAATGAAAAATATACACTATTGACCCATATAACACACAATATTTAGCTCCGTCATAAAAACATATAGATTTTGTTGGTACCCTAAAATAAAAAAAATGTTTTACACACTAACACTAATAACAAGAGAAATAATAGGCCAAAAATATGCGAAATAAACTAAAGTGTGACATTTTTATTAGAAATCTTCATTGTACCAATTTATGATAGAGAAATTATTTGTGAAATATCGTGAGAAATGATTTTTAAATTATTTATTGACATGCAAATAACTATTTCATAAATTGCTTACGTTACCAGCTTCAAGAGGAAACAAAATGCTATATTCAAGCTGGACTAACAGGAAATTTGGCTCACTAGTTCTCTCGCGATTATTCTTCAAAGTTTCCAAAAAAATATTGGAGTTTAACATTCACAAAAGTTAAATGTTTTTGTCACGCGTTAATATATTCTTTGTTTTAAGCGTCAACAGTGTATATTTTTTGTTTCATCACCAGTAGCTAAGCAACTAAAACGAATACCAACAAATTTTATCTGACTTCTATCCCTGAAAGGTCTTTCGCATGATCGATTTGCTGAGTAATTTTTATCGAGCATTGACATCACTCGATGAGAATTGTAATTTCTGATTCCGTTCAGGAATTTCCATTTCCACTTTCCTTAATGGCTGTAATCTCGTTGTGACTCTCACATTTTGGTCTTCCTTTGTATTCTACTGCCGTCCTTCGATTCTTTCTGTATTAATAAAGTCAGAAATATTTTACCGTGGCTTTTACGCCGTTCACCCTCGTCGTGATGTAGCGTCGCTTAGGACTAACCGACTGGGAGGTTGAGGAGCCCTAATAGCAGAATTCCGTGTCGCGAGGTCGGACCTCCTAGAGCTGATGGCCCCCGCCCATCCTTGGGAAAGCATGTTAGAGGGTGCGAGTGCGATAAGGGTCACTTATAGAATATGTATATACATATCTGTATATCTCTCTATATTATAAAAAGATCTCGCCGCCGCCGCCGTGTCCCGAATTTAGGGACTTGGAAAAATTCGAATCGTGAAAAGCCCGAATTTAGGGACTTAGAAAAATTCGAACCGTCAAAAGCCCAAATTTAGGGACTTGCAAAAATTCGGACCGTCAAATCCCGAAATTAGGGACTTGGAAAAATTCGGACCGTCAAAAGCCTGAATTTGGGGACTTAGAAAAATTGGGACCCTCAAAAGCCGGAATTTAGAGACTTAGAAAAAATCGGACCGTCAAAAGCCCGAATTTAGGGACTTAGAAAAATTAGAACCGTGAAAAGCCCGAATTTAGGGACTTAGAAAAATTCCAACCGTCAAAAGTCCAAATTTAGGGACTTGCAAAAATTCGGACCGTCAAATCCCGAAATTAGGGACTTGGAAAAATTCGGACCGTCAAAAGCCTGAATTTGGGGACTTAGAAAAATTGGGACCCTCAAAAGCCGGAATTTAGATACTTAGAAAAAAACGGACCGTCAAAAGCCCGAATTTAGGGACTTAGAAAAATTTGGACCGTCAAAAGCCCAAATTTAGGGACTTAGAAAATTTCGGGCCGTCAAAAGCCCAAATTTAGGGACTCGAAAAAATTGGGGCCGCCAAAGATCAAAATTTTTCATGTCAAAAGTGAAAAATTTTTGGCCGGGCGGCAACCTTGGGGGGGGGGGACACCTTTGGGTGGAGGAACCCTTGGGTGGGGGGCACTTTTCTTGGGGGAGATTGTGAGCGCGCCTCACAATCTCCTAACAAATCCCGGTGCACGGTAATACAGCTCGTCGTTCAGAATCGGGTCCCGATCTGGAATCCATCCTGATTCTAAATAGGACGGCTCTCTTAGGATAACCCTAGCAAATCCTAATCGATGATGAACTATCATCGAGTGCGTAACCAGAAATCTATGTGGGATCTATTAAGATTCCAAGTTGGATATCCCATTTATGGAAACCCGAGCCAATCCCGACCAGGATCGAGTTTCAAACTGGGACGCCCAGACTGACCTCTACATGGATAGGGGCAAAATGCAACGTAGGACATGATGGCTACGGATGAATGGTCCGGAGATCCGAGGCGCCCCCTTCGTTCCATAAAAAAGCTTAACGCAACGATTTTTTTTATTTTTCGTTTTTACAACAGTTTAAAAAATTGGAAAAAAATAGTTCAGTCGCTTGCGCCTCCAGACTGCGGTGCCCTAGGCCTGGGCCTGGTCGACCCAGCCGTTAAACCGCTCCTGGGTACGATGGAACAGGGGCATAATGGCATACCTCGTCAAAATGGCACCAGCGTATGCTGAAATCGTAAAAGAATTATTTTATGGCTTAATTGCCATGATATTTACCTTACGATATCTTTGATATAAACTTTAGTAGAATATAAATATATATTGTTTTTTTTACATAGAATCCTTAACGGTTTTCTTTTTATATCGTTGCTCTTTTTATATCGTTATACTATATACGCATGTCCAGAAGGGATATCGCGGCTAACATAGTCGCGTATATATAATACATCCTGAAGAAGGTAGGAAGGAACGAGTAAACGCTTCGAACGACGGCCCTTGACACGATTGACGCAATATTGTATTATTCATTTGCAAATTGGGTACGCGAAATGCGTCAAGGAATTATGGATAATATATTATTATGGATAAAAAAAATTCTCGAGTGTTAAACACTTTTACAAATTAAAAAAAGATGCAAAGTAGAACCTTGCACATTGCTTCCTCATTATTTTTCGCTTTTTACAAAGCTCCCTCTGTGAGGAAGCAGTATGTTATTCAATTTTGGCTTCCTCATAGAGGAAGCTTTGTAAAAAGCGAAAAATAATGAGGAAGCAATGTGCAAGGTTCTACTTTGCATCTTTTTTTTTATACCTTGTGTCTCTTTTGCAGAGGTGTTTTATACAGCTATAAATCACCTCTGCAAACACCGTTACATCTAATTTTGATTAGATACAAATTTTTGTCGTACTTTCTCAACTTTTCCGGAAGTTATAGCGAAAATCTACATTTTTTTTAAAATGAAAAATGGTGTAAAATCCGAACGACTTTACCGATCATCACCAAATTTGGTACATGGCATTTCTGAATGTTATTTTTCGTCTGTACAAAATTTCTGTTCATTTGTTGAAATTCGACGTAATTTAGAGCAAAATGTATTTTTTTCGAAAAATTCAAAATTCTATAAAATCGGAACCGCTTTACCGATTTCGCTGAAATTCAATACCAAACGTCATTTAACGTGTCTTCATTTATAAAGAACTATTTAGCTAAATTGGCGAACTTTTACGAAAGTTAGAGCGATCACGACATTTTTTGAAAAAATTAAAAATTGCATAAAATCTGTTTACATTGATACATTTAATTAAAAATCACGTCAATAACAGAGGAGTCAATACTCTACCTGCGTGCAAAATTTTAGCTAGATCCATCGTGCCGTTCGTGAGTTATGGGCAATTGAATTTTCAGTGTCTGGATACATACACACACACACACACACACACACACACACACACACACACACACACACACATACACACATACAGACATATTTTCTAGACCACTTTTCTCGAATTTTTAGGTGATTCTAAGCATACTGACATGAAAATCTCGAAAAAAAAATTTTTCACGAAAACAAAGCTTCCTCTATGAGGAAGCAAAATGGAAATGTGTTTTCCTTTCATGAAATTAAAATATATGATACATTCCTAATAGGATTCCTCGGTTTGTAATTATTTTTCTGCATCTCCAGATCGTAATTAAAATAGATTGTCATTGAACCCAGAATATTTAAAAAAACTGTTCAGTTATTTGAAATTGATGGACGCAATGGAAGATTTTTATTTTCAAATATCTAGGGCACGAAATGTCTATTCATATTTTTATCAGAATGATGGAAAAGTAAATCAATTTCAGTAAAGTGATAAATAGTAGTTTGATGGTATAAGAGGAAACAGCTTCTGTAAATAACGTGTTACATATGGTAGAGTCAACATTTTTATAAAATTGAAGTACTGTGAAAATATTTTTTTCTCTTCTGTGTATTTAGAGGAAATAGAAGCAGCGAAACATACAAAAATTGTAAAAACATTTACTCAGAAAAAGTAAAAATCGTCTTGCATGTGCATATCTAGTTTCACATGTGTGAGAGTGAATTTCTATTAAATTATAACATAATTGTTGAAAACATAATTTACTGGCGAAATTGGGTCATCCGTTTTCTAACTAAACTTGTATGATTATAAATAAATGATTGATCATAAATTATATCATGTCACGTGCCGAAAAACAATTCTCAGATTCTTTATATTCCGATAATTAATTTTTATCTGAAAATGTGAAACGTTTATAACACAATTATGTCAAAGCACTGTAAAAAAAAAATTTACTCGAAATTCAATCTACAAGTACGGGTAATTTTTATGCATAAACTGACATATTAAATTTAATATACAAGAGCGAAGTAAAATTAATAATAATTAAAATAAAATAAAAAAATAATTAGCTGCAATTTCAATAATTTACATTTATTTTACTGCAAAAGTATTTTAATTTTAATAATATGCTTTAAATTCACTACAAAAATTACATTCATTTTATATTACAATTATATAGTAGTAGTAGTAAATGTATTTATCGACAATACATTCAAAGTGTGTTTGAATGTTTCTTGTTCACTCGTACATTCGTTTATTTTATTTTTTTTAAATACATAGCTTAGATATAATTATATATAAATTACAATATATATTGCCAATAGGTCATCGAACGTGGTCCTCGAGCCAGGGATTTTTTTAAAATTCTTACTACGCGCATTTTACTTCCTTTATATGAAAAGGTAGTTTACAATTAGGAATACGTACTATAATTAGGAATTAGCAAATAGGAATTATGTACAATTATGTATTAAAATAAATTTATGAGTTTCTGCATAAAAAGGTCCAATCTTTTTTGTGCATCAGAGGTGACGTGTGTCCGTTATTAAAATTTAAGAAGGAAGTCTGTGTCATCCTCACTTGTCTTCCGTTTAAACAATAATTTCGCCGGAGATGCACAGTTGAGGCTTAGGAGACAACAGAAGTGGTTGCATAAAGTGAGTGCTCTTCATTGCCTGGTCGTTTAAGCGAGAAAGGAGAAGCGAGACTGAGTTAAAGTGTGAGTAGGTGTGCGAGTCAATCCCTGCCGCCTTCCGGGCACCGGCGCCAGCGTACAGCTCGCTAGTACTCGTGATATTATTTTTAATCCACTTTTACCTCGTCCTCTTCACCTCACCTTCTTCCTTCTTATTCTCGCCTCACGTAATGACAGGCATTAACCAATTAAAGGCCAACTGGATGGTTACCTTCTCTCGCCTGGGTTCAAGATCCTGGGGCTTCTCTATTCCACCTCCGCCAACATGAGCGAGTTTCCTGCTGGCCAAATGGGTTCGAAAGCGGTTAAGATCAGAGCCCCGAGGGTTGTGCTGACCTATTTTTGGCGCGAAATGAAGTGTACCTCGCGCTAGAATTGCCGCGATAAACCGCAATCTTCAGATGCACTTTAGGTGCAGCGGGTTCTCTCGCTTCCCTTTTATACACTTGATGCCAATCCTTTCAGAAAATACCAAACCAAACGGAACGATTTATCGCGAAAATAAATCATTCATATTTTTATATTGCAGGAAATATAATTGCTGGAAAAAGCTTTCTAAGTGCCACTTTAATATTTTACAATACAATGCGATTTAATATTCACAATAGCTGCTCTTTTTGAAATTTGTTAATCGTTAGGTTATTCGTCTATGTTCAAAGTTAATGCAAACATAAAAATAATGGCATATCCTAAGCGTACTTATCGAATTTTTAAACATTAAAAATACAACAATTTATTTAATTTCGTATGCGAAAAAAATGTACTTTGGAATTAATAATATTCACTATCCATTTGCCACATAATCTGAACATTATTTTTTAAATTATTTGTCATGTTTGGTTTCCATTCCGGATAATAATAAAAATTAAAAAGCAATTTAAAAAAAGATATTCATATGTACGAATATGCTAGACATTGCTATATTATTTGCAAATAACATTGTTAACGATAGGATGTGAAAATAAAGGCACGTTCATGAAAATAATAGAATTATACAATTCCAATGCTTTTCAATTTGTTGCATATCCGAATCAACGTGCATATATTTAACTAATGTAATTTAGGTGTCGACGATACACATGTACGACTGGAAATAGCTTTGAATATATGAAAACACGAGGAGATATACAGATCACAGTAAGAGAGGGGGATGAAGGGCCCTTTCAAAGGGGTTGGTTGGTTGGTACGCTCGACGAGCGCTTCGCTGGTGGTAGTGACATATTAATTCATAACACACGAGCTAGCACTGGCGCTGCAAGCTCGAGAGACAAGAGGGAGCGCCGGTACGTCGTGCAACCCTTGAATACTGACAACCAAGAGATCCTACAGTCGGATCTCGTACCCTATATCGCAATAAACTTAATTAATTTTCTTGACGAGTACAGTTTTCGAATTGTTCACTACATGCAAAAAAGTATATTAACGGATTAATAAAAATATTGATTCCATTTGTTAATAATTATTCCGCCGGCCTTTTAATTAAAAAACATATAGGTTACGAAAAGGAAAAAACAAAAAATGACAAGCTGGCATATTAAGGACCTTGAAATAATTTTAAACAAAATAAATAAAACCGCATAAACCTTAAATGGAGGATTCTTGCTTTAATATCCATCAAGAACCACTAGAATTTCTATAATAATTGAATAATCGACAAACCTGATTGAATCCGATGTTTAATAAAATAATTGACAGGTTAAACTCACCAATCAGCGAAGGTCCGCGAAAAAAGTCAGCGGCTTCAGACAGTTCCAGAAAAGTTGTCACACACTCACTTCACAGTCCCTCGAAGCACGAACAAGCTCTTAAAAATATTATGTGATATAATTCATAAATCAAAACAAAACGGCAACTACATTTTTCGAATCGGCAACAGGTCACAATGAGCACAGAGCTTGAATAATATATTGAATAATTAATTGTATATTAAAACCGCAATTATAGCCGATATAAACGATGAAAAATACGCGAGGCGCGTGGTACCTCGTGCGACGTCACTTGGAGGAGTCGCGGGGTTGGATCGTATCGTAAGAACGCGCGCGCGCGCGCACACGCTCGATTGTATACGCGGAGCAACGAACGAGAGGGCGATAACGCGTCGAAGGCGGCAGGAGGAACAGCGGAGACCTCTGTCCCGATGCGCCGTTCGAGTACGACTGAGTGAGGCAAGCCCCGCGCGACCCGCGACCCGAAACCCGCAAGCAGCAGCAGCAGCAGCCGCTAGGCAGCGAACCACCCGATGTACGCGCGACCCTCCGCCCCCCCTGCGAGGTCGCACCAATCGGCGTTCATCCCTGCGCAACTATCCCGTGGACAGTGTCCGATTGACCACATGCTCCTCCACGTCCATCATGTGTGTCTCTGTGCCATCAGTTATACGTGTTAGGTACCTTTCGCACATGTCCAATACCTCAGAGGCGCTTCCTGCAGGAGATATAAGGGTTTGGGACTCATAGAAAGGTACACTTCGGAACCCTAGAAAGCTATTACTACTACTGACCTGATGGAGAGGGATGATCGGGATTCGAACTCCTCACAATTCGCACGGTAAAGATCGGAATTTGACCGAGTTGCTTACTCTCTGATTGAGAAGAGGCGGAAGCTTAAAGAGGCTAGAGACAGATATTTTTTTGTGATGAGGAGGTAAAAGATTATCACAATTCACAGCGTGGGCTACCGGTAAAGATTGGAATTTTATCCAGGCGTTCGTAATCAGCGTTTTTCCCTGCGCAACTATCACGTGGAAAGTGTCCGATTGACCACATGCTTCTCCACGTCCATCGTGTGTGTCTCTGTGCCGGGTTAGACACATGGGCAGGTAGATCCACATGTCCAATACCTTAGAGGCGCTTTCTGCAGGAGATATAAGGGTTTAGGACTCATACAACGACACACTTCAGAACCCTAGAAAGCTATTACTACTACTGACCTGGTGGAGAAGGGTGATCGAGATTCGAACTCCTCACAATTCGCACGGTGAAGATCGGAATTTGACCGAATTGCTTACTCTCTGATTGAGAAGAGGCGGAAGCTTAAAGAGGCTAGAGACAGATATTTTTCTGTGATGAGGAGGTAAAAGATTATCACAATTCGCAGCGTGGGCTACCGGTAAAGATTGGAATTTTATCCAAGCGTTCGTAATCGGCGTTTTTCCCTACGCAACTATCACGTGGAAAGTGTCCGATTGACCACGTGCTCATCCACGTCCATCATGTGTATCTCTGTGCCATCAGTTATACGTGTTAGACACATAGGTACATGTCCAATACCACAGAGGCGCTTCCTGCAGGAGGTATATAAGGGTTTGGGACTCACACAAAGACACACTTTGGAACCCTAGAAAGCTATTACTACTACTGACTTAGTGAAGAGGGATGATCGGAATTCGAACTTCTCACAATACGCACGGTGAAGATCGAAATTTGACCGAGTTGCTTACTCTCTGATTGAGAAGAGGCGGAAGCTTAAAGAGGCTAGAGACAGATATTTTTCTGTGATGAGGAGGTAAAAGATTATCACAATTCGCAGCGTGGGCTACCGGTAAAGATTGGAATTTTATCCAGGCGTTCGTAATCGGCGTTCTTCCCTGCGCAACTATCACGTGGAAAGTGTCCGATTGACCACATGCTCCTCCACGTCTATCATGTGTGTCTCTGTGCCATCAGTTCCACGTGTTAGGCACATAGGTGGGTAGATCCACATGTCCAATACCTTAGAGGCTCCCTCCACTTCGGAATCCTAGAAAGCGATTACTACTACTGACATGGTGGAGAGGGTTGATCGGGATTCGAACTTCTCACCATTCGCACGGTGAAGATCGAAATTTGACCGAGTTGCTGACTCTCTGATTGAGAAGAAGCGGAAGCTTAAAGAGGCTAGAGACATAGATATTTTTCTGTGATGAAGAGGTAAAAGATTATCACAATTTACATATTTTGAAGAGGTCAAAAAATAGACATTTTTCTGTTATGACCGGATAAAAAATGATCACTATTCGCAGCATGGGCTACCGGTAAAGATTGGAATTTTATCGATTGACCACATGCTCCTCCACGGCCATCGTGTGTGTCTCTGTGCCGTGTTAGGCTCATGGGCAGGTAAATCCAGATGACCAATACCTTAAAGGCGCTTTCTGCAGGAGATATAAGGGTTTGTGACTCATACAAAGACACAGTTCGGAACCCTAGAAAGCTATTACTACTACTGACCTGGAGACGGATATAGAGGGATGATCGGGATTTGAACTCCTGACAATTCGCACGGTGAAGATTGGAATTTGACCGAGTTGCTGACTCTCTGGACTCTATCAAACAGTTTGAGAAGAGGCAAGAAAAAGTATTATAGCTGGGGACATCGCTGGTTCGAAGGTATCGATAGATTTAATTCTTCAAGAACGGGATTGATGCACAAGACGACATGATATGCCATGTTGTCGAATTATTACACAACATTCTACGTTTTGAATCCAACACAGATCAATATTTTTTCTAATGTCGGGATAAATAATTATCATAATTCGCAGCGTGGCCTACTGGTAAAGATTGGCATTTCATCCAGTTGCTGATTATCTTGATACAGGACCAAAGGGACGAATCATCGGTGGGGACAGCGGAATGATTCAAGAAACGCTAGTTGGAAGCTATCGATAGCTTTAATTACCCTGTAGAAACACTGGGCGAATGAGAAGTAAAGGCAATGCTGAACGGACAGGTCAAGAATCGACAGGTTTCGGTTCAGGTTTTAAGTGGTACTAAGATATTGTATAACGAGGGGTTGATTGACAACCCTGAGCGACTAAACCTAAATCGGGCATGGTCCAATTGGTCACATGCTTCACCACGTCCATCATGTATGACTCCACAAAATCAGTTATGCCTCAGGTATAACTGATAGGTAGACCCAAATGTCCATATCGTATAAGTGCCCCCTACAAGAGACATGAGTTTATTGGCACACGGATGCAAAGTCACACTTCTGCACCCCAGAAGGCTCTTTGATAGAGCTGCCGCTTTGTTTTCCGCTACAACCACTACTGACCTCCTGAAGGATAATCGGGATTGAAAGTCCTCGCAATCCGCACTGTGGCGACTACTGGTTAAGATTGGAACTCCACCGAGTTGTTGTTCTGTGGACTCTATCGAGTACTCGAGAAGAGCAGAAGGCTTAAAGAGCCAAAATGGAAAATCGTGGTTGAGGAAAGTGGAAGGAATCACTAAACTCTGGTTTAACGTCATCAATAGCGCTACTTGCTCGGCAGGAAATCAAAGAGATTCTAAAACAAAGGCAAGATTTCGAGTTTGAACGCAACTTTGTATCAAAGTTCGTCCATTGGCCTACCTAATGCAACATACGATTACATTACTAGACGATTAAACTTTTTTTTAAACTGAATTCCGCGTACCAAATATCACTAGTCACTAAAAGACTGCTTATCCATTAAATTGGATAAGCATTTTCATTCCTCCTTGTACGTTGACAGAACAAATAGGATTTTCTTAGAATAGCTATGACGGGTCGGGTTGCCGTTTAATATAAAAATTTCCATATAAATTATGAATTTAGATAATCATTCTCATAGTACACACACATATAAACACGCAAAGCCCTAAGAGGAGGACGTTCAAAGTATCTACAAAATGCAACGATACCGGGAAAAAGGATATGGCTAAGGATCCAAACAATTAAAATGCAAGGGTAGATATCCTGGAAACAACTGACTGTATGCAAGAGTGAATAGAGTTTGGCGCGAAGGATGATGGCTTTCATAGGTTCTGCAGTTCCCTGTAGTAGTGCTGCTGCTCCTACTGCACGTCGAATGAAATTTCGTTGGTCGGACGAGTCAGAAATTCGAAATGAAGTCGAAACACCGGGTGCAAGGCATAGACAGCAGGAGCGTGGAGACAAGTAAACGGCGACGAAAGAAGATGAAGGAAAGCTAGAGCTTCATCCCAGACGGCGACTTTGAGAGCCTGGAACGGAGAAGGAATTTTTCCATTAGGAGTATAGGTATATATTGCGTGGTCTACACCCGTTTCCTACGTGACGGGTGTTGGGACGAGAATGCGAAGAGTGAGTAAAGAAAGAAGGCGAAAGTTACAGGGTGATTCTGATGGTAAACGTGTACAAACATCCTAAAGAAGGAAACTTTGCAATGAGCTATAATAGTTTTTTCTTAATACTCAGACTAATAATAGTAATAATAATGATAAGAATACACATTATAATTAACGTAAAGCATTGTTGATTATCCAATATTCATAATTATCAACTGTCAGTCATCGGAATTAGGAGAAATTGCTATTCAGTGCGGAACAATCGACAGTATTATATTACATCATACTCCACTGTATAATAGCTTCACTCAATCATGCGAGAGTAGTACATCTCCAAAATGTCGATAAGCCGATGAATAACTTCTATTCAATTAAGCCAGTGGACACATGAAGTAATTAAGTTGGATATATACGAGTTTGTTTAAATCCGATAACATATGGCGGCATAGACTAAATGACAAGGTGTCATTTTAAATGTTGACCCAAGTTAATACAGAATTTCATCAACATTTTCAATCATTCATCACGCAAAGTAAATTGCATTACTAGTAGATTTTTAACTGTGAAGAAAAACATATTTCAACACAAAGAAAAGTTGTTTCATATGACAAACAAATTACTCTGTTAAATATGGTCTCGCCATTTTTGTTTTTTGTGCCAACTGACAAGTTGTTGGGCTTGTTTCTCTATTAACTACATAACAACCAATTAGTTAATTAGAACAACTATTTGATTGAATAGAATTACCAATTAGGTGGATAGAAAAATTTGTGAATTGGTTAGAACAATCAACAAGTTGTTCAGATCAACCAAAATAACTCGACGGTTGGTTGGAAATACTCGCAAATTTTCTATTGCAATAGTTAGTTGGTCAAAACATGTCAGTTGACCAGTAGTTGTTTAGGATACAAAATTGCTCCAATGGATATAACACTCGGTTAGTTGATTTGGACAATGACTTCATTTTCTTAGGATTAACGGTTAACGACAAGAATCAAATAAATTTGTTATGACATGTACATAGTTATTTGCTCACAAATTTCTCCGTAATTTGGCAGTCCATTTTCATTGAACAATATCGAATCACCGACCACAATATCGGTCGGCAAACTTTGTTTCTATTCACATAGATACGGTAATCAATATTGGCAGTTACAATACTGGGATTCACAGAAGGAGACTAACACCCGTTGCTTCGGATTTCGAAACAAAAGTATCGATGTCACGACGCGCTGTGCTAAGAAAAGAAATATGGTGTGATGTAGAATCCGGCTTCGAGTATCTACTTACGCTTACTGTCCTGGGTACGAAACAGAGAGGATTTCCGAAGCGGAGGATCATGAAGAGATGCTTCGTCAGTGTAGTCTGCTAGTGCTGGGGCATCAATACAGTTTACAATACGTACTATAGTACGTATACGGTGCTGTTCGGTATGTGGACGACGAGTACTACTGAGATGTAGTAGCAGCAGATGAATTTGAGCAGAGGCCTAAGGTAAGAGCTTTGCGAAGACAAGAATGGGTCGAGGCCAACATTGACTGAATCCCAACACCAACATCTGAGATACTAGCACCAGCTAGTCTAGATCCTGGGGTAGCAGATGCGACCGAGGCAGAACGAACGAGGGATTCAGCCGAGCTGTTCTACAGTCCTGAAGTAGGAAAATGGCGAACATATAATGCGCTCAGGCATATTTATGGTAAGGATACGTAGACCATATGCTGGCTCGCTGGGAAGACAAAGTGAAACTTCACATGTGTACTGAAAAAAAAAGGTATAATATGTTTGAAAATTTAATCCATGGACTTACGTTCAACGCTATATGCGGAGAAAAATGATTAGTTGAAAGAACACACTTTTTAATGGTTGCAGGTGTGTCATTCGGAATTGCCACGGAATTTATCATGGAAACGACCAACCGCTTCGCTCATTGATTTCCGGATACTTAGCGTTGCTGATCTGTTGGTTGGCATTTCCAATCAGTTGGTCCGATATACCAAATGAAAAATCAATTTGTTGTACTGTCCAATCTGGGTCGTGGATAGGTTGCGATTGGTTGATTGACACGACCGTTGTGAAATCAACCAATGGAAATTGGTTCCCATGTACAATTACGTTTTTACTGCCATGCGAGTCAATCGAACCGGATCATTTTTTATAGATTTCATAACTAGTCGTTTTTCATCGTGTATAATGGGAATCATTATAGTTATTCTGATTTTTAATATATTGTCTTTTGGGATATTCGCCATAAAAAGGGAAGATGGAAAGACTTTGTGCTGAGTATTATATCTGTAATTTATCAAAGTTACATCTGTATATTCATGCAGCAACGCTAGAGTCAATAGTTAAGTGGAAGCGTACTTCCTACATCAATACACGTGAGATCATGATGACGCACAGCGTGGAATCGAATCTACTGTAAATACACACACTGGATGGAGGCATCCCGTTGATTAGCTGCTCACTTGTGAGCTTGCAATACTCGAATCAAGCAGGCTCTAGCCAATATAGGGATAGTTCGTTGAAAATACATCTACCGCAATTGATTACATCCAGAGACTCAAAGCAGTTCAGAGTATTCCTCTGGAAATCAAGAATCTGTGCAGTTTGATTTGATACATCGAAATCTATCTGTTTTGATGGTCTTGTGAATATCCCATAGAACTGTAATAATCTGAGCAATATTAAGTATAAAATCTACTCATAAGGGTAAAAGCATGAATAATCTAATATAATAAATAAAGGCGATTGGTATATACTTGAGTACACATAAATAAAACTCTGCAATTGAGATAATTAAGTTTTTTTTCATTAATAATAATAGACTTTCCAAAAACGCAAATCTGTGAGGCCTTCAACGCGACCTCTAAATATTTATTGATCACCCGGAGATTTTGCGAGATTAATTTCACAATAATAAAAATAAGTTTTCGATGTCAGAACAAAAATGAAAAAAATCAATGTCGAAATCTTGTCTCACTATGTCATATGATTTCTTTGTTTCCTCACAGAAGAAGCTTTGAATTCATGCAAATTTTTTTTCGTGTTTTTTATGCCAGAGTGCTCAAAATGGTCATTGAGAAAAGGGGTTTGGAAAAAATGTATGGATGTGTATGTGTGTGGCTGTCATTCAATATTCAAACTTAAATATCTCAAGAATTGCTTTAACAATCGGCCTGAAATTTAGCACACATGTGAAGCAAGTCATCGCCTTTGTTTATGGTAATTTTCAAAAAAATTCAAAAAAATGTTCAAATTTTATTTGCCTTTGCAATTTTCGAAAAATGTCTATACGCTCTCTAGCGTCCGCAAATTTTTAACTATTGAGCTAAATAATTTTTTATGAATAGAGTTATATGAAAGGAGGATCAGTATTGAATTTGAAATGAATCTGTAAAAAAGTTCGATTTTTATGGGATTGTGAATTTTTTTAAAAATATTCGTTTTGCTCTAACTCACGTCAAATATAACAAAATCAACTAAAATTTTCTACAGATGAGAAATAACATACAGCGGCTGCTACCTATCAAATTTGATTGTGATCGGTAAAGCCGTTTGGATTTTACGTGGTTTTGAATTTATCAAGAACTATATAGGTACCAAAAAAAGTTTCAAAGTAGAACTTTGCACATTGTATCCTCAATCACTTTCATTTTTTACAAAATTTCCTCTATGAGAAAGCTAAAATAAATAAATGAGCTCACTCACAGAGGTAACTTTGTGAGAAATCCCGTGCAGAAATATAGTTGGGGCTCCAACTTGGCCCTTTCTAGATGGCCCTAATTGTAGTGGGGGCCCTACTAGGCTAGTCATGCTTGAAAGTACCGGCCTTTAGAGGCTCAATATGGGCGACCCTACAGAGGGTTCCACATTTAAGCCTGATTAGGCCCCGAAGTTTGTCGTGGCCGCCTCTGTTGAGCCTAGTAGGGTTCTAGAGTGGATTTTCTATTGTGGATGCCACGTTTATACCTAAAAAGGCCCCTTATTTAATCGCGGCTGCCCGAACTAATTTCTGCACGGGATAAAAAATTTATAAATTTTTCATGTTATTGCAAAAATAAACAACAAATACGACATTGGGACACAAAAGACATTGCAAAGTAGTTGTCGATACACAAGCACGTCTCCATACGAGAAGGGATGTTTGTGCGACTGTTGGAGGGCGGAAAGTCTGCCCTCCCAACCACCCTTCCGGTCGTCCAGCCAGGCCCGATGGCTGCTATTTTGCACGAGCGAGCGGAAAAGCGTGCTCTGGCAACGCCATCATACCCACCACCCCTTGCCGGCGGCATAGCCGACGTTGTTGGATAAAAGCGAAGAGCGACGAGGCGAGACAGACGGTGAAAGGGAGTTGAAAACGGTCGCGGGAATAGTGGAGGAAAAGAGACACCAAAACGAGGAATAACGGAGGTGACGAAAGGACAGGCGACTCGATGGGTGGCAAGCCTGCGAACTGAAAGCAGACAGAGAGAGATGGCTTATACGCAGACCGAGAGGATTGGAATGATAAAACGTGGAAAATCGTCATTATGCCCACGCTCACTGGTAAGCGGTAATGGCAGTGTTGTAGCGGAGATTCCGTGTGCATCGTTTAGAACCGGTTTTCCAGTCCCATAGTCAGCCCGGTCAAACCACGTTCCGTTTCCACTTCCTATTTACACGAGCACGTACTATATAATCGCGCATTCCAACGTACCTACGATTTGGATGCAAACGCAATTCCACATTAGGACGGGTATGCGCCAGAATATAGTAATTATGACTCGCCAACATAAGCTGGCAGAATCGGGGCCTATTGAGTCAGGGCAAAGTTTAATAGAACCAGCTAAACCCACTAATATGACCTGCTACGGGAACGTAATAATATTTAGCTATGCTAGATATGAAATTTAATGAAGGTCGATATAGAGATCCAAATTTGTTCAAACCCTCAATTTCTTCTGTTCCGAATGATTGTTTCTAGCGTCTAAAAATTTGTTAACCTGTTTGTTAGAAATCAACAAAGACGTTCAAATTTTATATCAGTTGTTATCATTATCATCTTATGCTGCTTGAGCAGCCTGCTGTCGAGCCTAGTGGTTAGGCTGGCGTATTGTTGTTTTGAGCTTATTACTTTTTGTCCTAGTCCTTATTTTTTGCTCGCCTATCATTTTCTCTGTTGTATCGCCTCATTTAGGTTAAGATTATTTCCTGTACTTCTTCTTTGTCTGCTTTTGTTTATGTATTCTTTCTTGGCTCAGGTCCTTAGGGGGTTTAAAAATCCAGGATCTTAATAAAAATCTAAATCTAAATCTATTATTCTGTGTACAACTAAGTCCCGAATGTTGCTTATGTGTTTTAATGTTTTGTAGGTATAAGAAAATTGTCTAAAAATGGCAAAAACAGAACTGATTCAATAGACCCCGGTCTCTTCTGTTGTGGGATAGTCAATGGTTGTGGGCGATGGAAGAGGGTGAGTATAGAGCGAGGGGAAGTTGGTTGGTGGTCGAACGGGGTTCGGGGAGAAATGGACTTACTGATTCTCTGACACGCGACTTCATTAACGGATGAGCCCGATTTGAATGGAGCTAAACATCCGTTGGTATTGTACAGCATAGCAGAGCGAACGCAGGAAGTCGGTCGAACGCGCAGCTGTCCCGCCTTTAGATTCCAATAGTAACGCCCGGCAAGCACGAGCTCTATGGTCGTAGGACGACGAGCAAGCACGAGCTGTATGACCGAAGGACGACCCGTAAGCACGCTCTGGGTCAAGCGATGATTAATTACGCGCTCCACCTCTTCCCCGACGACTAATTAGCAATTAGTCCGCGCGAGGAATACGACGGTAGCGACCAAGACGAAGGACCCAAGAAAAGAGCGATACAGAGTGGTTTTTTATTAATTTTTAGTGTACTCTACTTACCAGGAGTGACGATGCAGCTTTTTTTAAATAGCTGACTACGAAATGAACCGCGTTAGTTATTTCTTGCCTTGACTGAAATTTTCCACGATTAAATTTTACGACAAAAGCTAGAACATTACTACGTCAAAATGTTTATAATTAAATAGAATTTTCATCAGGAACACAAATCCTCTTATCTATCCATCCTGCTTTCATCCGATATACTTAGAGATGATTGGTATTATGGAAAAAATTCAAATTCGACTACATTTCAATTCAAATTACATTTTATTTTCTTCAAGATATTGAATTCAACTTCACTATCGTTCTCAAGTAACATATTCTACCCCAGAAAATACAGGTTACAAACCTTTTCACGACGCTTTAACAAAAAGTTACATTTTCATCATACCTGCGCGGAAAGTTCGACTTCCCGCCCTACGGGCTTTACGTAA
Organism: Ephialtes manifestator; assembly: GCA_963970395.1. Lineage (NCBI taxonomy): Eukaryota > Metazoa > Arthropoda > Insecta > Hymenoptera > Ichneumonidae > Ephialtes > Ephialtes manifestator. Next base: position 27,974,585 of record OZ019978.1, read on the forward strand.
TTCGAACTTTCCGCTGCAGATATGGTGAAAAATAGTATACTCCACTGGGGAGTGAAAGTAGACTATCCCTCCCTAGTGACGTAATATACTATTTTCCGTTTCTGATTCCAGAATTCACAGATCCGAATTCCGGTCTGAAAATCCAACCTATTTTTTTTTTTCTTGAAAGTTATCGAATTTGGGCTTTCACTATCGTTCTCAAGTCACATATTCTACCCCAGAAAATACCGTTGACAAGCCTTTTTATTTTTATTTTAAAAAAGTGACTTTTTTCTGTTTCTGATTCCAGAATTCACAGATCCGACTTACGGTCGAAAAAACCAAACTAATTTCTTTTTTTCTTCAAGACATCAAATTTTGGCCTTCATTAAAATGTATGCTGAAAATTTCATCAAAAACATGTAATCGATTTTTCGAATGGTAAATACGATAAAACTTGGCCCCTCCTTCTTCTCAAGTGTGTTGAGCTGTCAGTGTCCGATTGGGCAGCATAAGCCGAACGACGAGCCCTCCCACATAGAAAAATATATATGTAACATATACGGTAAATATATAGCGCCAAAAAGTTCTATATGCTGCATATATTCTGCATATATGTGTGCAAAAATATATTCAAAATATATGGGATATATGTATGGAATATATGTAAAATATATTTCATATATTTTATATATATTAATTATTATATATTTTAATATATAGTTTAGCGCCAAAAAGTTCTATACGTCGAATATATCGTGCATATATTTCTATTTCCATGTGGGCTATGGACTATGAAAAACTGCCGGGGTAAAAAGGGATATGGATAGAGGGCATAAGAGATCGGTCTTTTTTCCGTTTCTCAATCCAGAATTCAGCGATCCGACTTATGGTAGGAAAAACCAAACAAATTTTTTTTTTTCTTCAAGACATCGAATGTTGGCCTTCACTGAAATGTATGTCTGAAAATTTCATCAAAAACACGTAATCGATTTTCCGAATGGTAAATACGATAGAACTTGGCTTCTCCTTCTTCACAAGTCTGTTGAGCTGTCAGTGTCCGATTGAGCAGCATAAGTAGAACGACGAGCCCTATGGACTATGAAAAACTGCCTGGGTAAAAAGGGATATGGATAGAGGGCATAAGAGATCGGAAAGGCGTAGCAGACGGTGCCTGGGCTATCGTCGATTTCAATCTCAGAGATCGCTTCGGATATTTCACTCGGTTGATCCTGCTCTCTCGTCGCGTACGAAAAGAAAAGCTTTGGCCTACATCCTGCTGGTTATAGGCGCCACTACAGTGAGCAAGAAAGAGCTTTCGTCAGCAGTGGGTTGCAGGCTCACGTATGTTCACCTGGCCATTCGTTGCAGTATAGAAGTCACTCCGGACATCCTCGTAGGGCGAATTGGATGTCAACTAAGACATATATACGTATATATAAAGGGAGACACAGACGTATGCAAAGGGCTGCTGCGAGGTAACCGGCTTGAAATATTTACGCCCGTCGGCTTCAAAGGAATAAATATCATATGTGCTGCTCCGACACTGGTGGTGGAGTCTGCTCATCACAGAGAACCAGTGAAGGGCGAAAGTTTGCCAAGTGCGCAAGGAAATGGATGCAAAGAGAGGAAAACCAAAAGCAAACATAAAATTCCTTTCCCGACTTATACCATACCAGACCAGCGAGCAAAGTCTGCTAAATAAATGTATGTCTGTAATGTTCTTCGATGTAAATTAATTTTTACTAGGCACTTTCACAGAGCTGGAAAATCGTGTCTACAAAACGTGTATTTAATACCATTTGCTACCTCACGATAAAAACTTTTGGACATGCAAAATAAAACCAAGTGAAAATTTGAATATCATAAGATTAGAAATAAGAAGAAAATCAATCTGCAGACTCATTTCAGTCCTGATGGTGAAATGATTAATTTTGTACAACTGATCGATGATTGACTTTGAATTAGTCAAGGTAAATATTTTATTCATATGAAGGCTTTTTTATTTTATACAATTGCTTAATATACGTCTCGATAATTTCTTCTGGGTTAATGAAATAAATCGAACTAGAGCTTCTGTCGAAAGAAGCCTACATAATTGACAGTAATGCGATCAATTACCTATCCTGAAGAGGGCCTAATACATGTGCTACAAGTACCTCTATTTACTAGTGGTAATGTTCGTAAGTAGACGAACCAGAGTAGAACGAAACTGTGCACAGACCACATGTGTTAACGCGATTTTTTTCTCTCAGTTTTGCCAACAAAAAGAAATAGAGGTTAGCGTGGAAAGAGTAAAAATACGAGAAACGGGAAGTGGACTCGTATTAGGCAGATACGCAGAGAATGTGGTAATTACCAACATACATAGTCGGATGAGTTTTCCTGCTCGACGATACTCAAAATAGGGAAGAACCATAACGCTCGACGAGAGTAAAGAGAGGTCTCTAAAAATTCTCGTTGAAATACCCTCGCACTACCACTCCACATATTTTTATCGCCGTATTCTCATGTTGCAGATAACGAGAGGAATAAAATCCTGAGCGTTGATGCTTCTCGAAGGAATTAAATACGTATATGTATAGGTCATCCGACTGCGATGAATATATCAAGATCAGCTTTTTGAGTATCGCAGGAAATGAAGGACGATTACCACAAAAATTACATTCATGTTGGTAGCTCACTAACAAACTTGGGGACGACTTGAGATCGATAGATATGATAAACAGTCTATTTTCAGACGTTAAAAAGTACGACAATGAGGGATATTTGTTATAAGGAAGAATCATTAGAGTCTTTACAACGAATATGCCTGTAGCACACCTCTAATGTACACGCATTTCGTCCCGTCTCGACAGATCTCTACGGGGTATCAATTTCATATATCAAAGTTCAACACGACAAAAGTTTCACACTGTAAACTTGTACATGAAAAAGTTCGACACAGACCCATCGCTACATATGCTATAAAATATGTATATGTACATATTTTTGCATGAATACGGGTTGTGTTGAGCTGTGTCTATATAGAGATATGTCTGTGTCGAACTACGTCGGTTTGAAACTATACTGTGTAGAACGTTTGCCGTGTATAATATTCGCCGTGCATAATGTTTGCCGTGTAGAACATTTGCCGTGTAGAACCTTTGCCGTGTAGAACGTTTACCGTGTAGAACGTTTACCGTGTAGAACTTTTACCGTGTAGAATGTTTGTCATGTAGAACGTTTACCGTATAGGACGTTTACCGTGTAGAGAGTTTATCGTGTAGAACGTTTGCCGTGTATAATATTCGCCGTGTATAATGTTTGCCGTGTATAACTTTTGCGTGTAGAACCTTCGCCGTATAGAATGTTTGCCGTGTAGAACATTTGCCGTGTAGAGAACATTTTCCGTGTAGATCATTTACCGTGTAGAATGTTCACCGTGCAGAAAGTTGGTCACGTAGAACGTTTACCATATAGGACGTTTACCGTGTAGAAAGTTTATCGTGTAGAACGTTTACCGTGGAGAACGTTTGCCATGTACAGCGTCTGCTGTGTAGAACCTTTACCGTGTAAAACGTTTACCGTGTAGAACGTTTGTCGTGTAGAACGTTTGCAGTGTCGCACTTGTGCTGTGTAGAAAATTGTCATGTCCAAGTTTTATATGTGTCAACTTTTGTCGTGATGATTCCTGCTATGAACAGAATTTTTATGCCGGGTTGAATCATCAGCAGAATTTCGTCGTGTATACATTGACTGCGATATAATTTACCGTGTTGAATACATATTTTTTACGACTTCCTTCTAGTGGACTAGATGTGTTTTGAAAGAAATGGGTTCTGTAAAATCGCGGTGCTGGCCTAATTGTACCCTATGTATTGATCGTATAAAAACCTATAAAAAGAACCTATAAAAAGCTCAGCCTTCATCATCTCCTCAAAACGGCAAATGATTTATAGTAACACTCGAGTCACACTTGCCAGTGTATGTGTCCTAGATTTTACCGAATGAAGCGCGGATAGGGGAGCTTTTTCGTTGATATATCTGTAAAACGATGAATTTTTGTGTACACACTGTTAGCATGTACATTTATGCATGGAGGACGCGCTTGTCGAGCTCGGGAGTGAGGAGGTGGTCGACGCCGTCGACAGCCTGTGGAAAGCTTGCATCTTGTAGTCCTGCATATAGAAGCTTGTGGGACACATTCGGAGATGTGAGAATGTCTTGAACATCTATCCTTGTCATTGGGACGTCTCTTGCTCCTTTTCCTTCTCTCTCTAGTACATCGACGTCGCCAGTCTGTCTTTTATACTAATGTACATATATTCTTGTTGTACAATACGTATTCCACACTTCAGTAACAGCACCTCCCTCTCTTTTCTCTGTCTGAGACGTTCCAGTTCTGTTTCTCACCACTTCATCCTCATCCTGCATCTTTGTTCGCCTCTTTCCACTTCTGCTACTTTCCTCACGCTGCTCACACCATCCAAGAAGCTGCACACCTTAAAGGATATGGAGGGATCTTGTTTATACGTATAGACCCTCGAATGTCATCGTGCTAACAAGTTGGCCCCAAACTTGTTCCTCTAATTTGATTAATAGAACACTTGTAACTTGTTTCATGGTTCGTAGTGCTTTGGGTGGAACAGCCCCACCCACTTTTCTGCAGTGAACGAGAAACTTGGTGAAATGTCGAGTGGAAGTGATTACCGTAACCTTCAAATGCACAGTAATTAATCGCATATAGGATTTTCGTCGTCGATAAAACGAGAACAAACATTGATGATTGATAGCAATTTTATTTCAATCCAATGGAGTTTCTAAACCCAATTATCTATGTGAGTATCTTACAGAAAAAAAGTACAGATTAATCGCATATAGGATTTTCCTCGTTGATAAAACGAGAACAAACATTGATGATTGATAGCAATTTTATTTCAATCCAATGGAGTTTCTAAACCCAATTATCTATGTGAGTATCTTACAGAAAAAAGTACAGATTAATCGCATATAGGATTTTCGTCGTCGATAAAACGAGAACAAACATTGATTGATAGCAATTTTATTTCAATCCAATGGAGTTTCTAAACCCAATTATCTATGTGAGTATCTTACAGAAAAAAAGTACAGATGGCAAGATTCACGCTAGAAATCTCGTCAAGGGTTTTGATTATCATTTCTCCAAAATTCCATTCGAGACTTATAATTAAATTTGACAAATAACACTTAGAATCCATTTGACAGATTTAAAAAATCGACGAATGACTTTTTAATTTGCAGAGAGAACAAATGGATCTAGCGCCTCAAAAATGATTTAAACAATGATTCATGCGACTGGAGATGGTTTCAATATAAGAATTTTAATATCGATTCCAAACATGGAATTTCAATTTTCTTGCACAGGTTGTTTATATACTCCATGCTTGACATCCAACACGAAGTATATTTTCCGATAAATCGAATAGGACTTTGAAAGAAAAATAGTAACGTGCTCCATTCTATCGTGGAAAATCAAAATTGAGAGCAGCGGACCTGGACACAGTACGAGAATCATATCGAATTGTGAATTCCCAGAGTGGCGATGTTCGTACGTGCGAAACCAACGTTCCTGCGGGCATTCGAAAAATCTGGAATACCGGTAATCTCGGTGAAGCAGGTTTCGAGTGTTTGTCTGTGCTGGATGGTTTTGACGATATTACATGAAGTTGCCGAAGTGAAAAGATTTTAGAAAAGAATTTCGACTGAAAAATGAAATCGAAAGAGCGTTGTGCTGTTCATTTTTTTTTTTTTCTTATACTGTGAGGCGTCTTGTCATGCTTGAATTCCAAACCATAAGCCAAACCATAAGGATTCTATGATACCTATGGGTAATAACTAATCCAAGCATGGAAAGTCTACCAGAGTATAGAGAATAGATTGAAGTGTCGAATCGAGATGTTGGAGGCTTTCTTTTCTCTTTGTATTCAATTCCACTCAAGCCACAAAGTCGATTCCCCAAAAGGAACGAACGAGGGAGTGTAAAATTCATGAAATATATTCGACCTGGAGAGGTTCACGGGTTCGTTTTATCCCTATTTGGCAGGTAACACGGAAAGGAAAAGAGGGCCGAGACTTTGTGCTTATTGTACGGATAGAGTATGCAAGTATATACATAAGACGGGGCTTCGAGTGTGTATACATATATATATATACGCACACGCTCACATATATATAAATATATAAGTGTGCGTGAGTATCTTTTCCCTGGTGTGTCCATTTCACGCTTTCAATTCCCGGTTGAGACTGGCTACTTTCTCGCGTCTGCACTTTCCACCTTACTCACCCTACGTGTTTGCTTGGCGTGTAGGTTGGAAATTGACACAGGGAGCGAAACGCTCACCGTGGCAGCCACGTCCCAGCATTTTCTTGTTAAATTTAAATTCAAATAAATTAAGAGCGGGGGTATTTCTGAGGTGGAAGAAAAGTAGTATATTCTGTATTGCCAGTGCAGGAAAAATAAGATTGGAGATGAGAGGGACAGCACACCATGACTTGACGTTTTTAAGCAGTTTCAGAAGCTAAACGGTATATAAAGATCTAATTGGGGGGATGGGGAACGGAATTGAGGTTACTGTCCGTGGAACACAATTGAGATAGAAATCTTTGATGATCAGAGATTCTGCTGAACGGAGAGTGAATGAGAACTGTTACTTGCATATTAATTATATACTAAAGTTGGGACATTTGCTTTTTTAAAATATATGCTATAGACTAATTGTTCAAAATTTTGTTTACAAAATATGATATATACATTTGGCTATTCTGGGTTACCTACAATATGATTTTCTGTTTTTATATTTTGCATAATTTTAGATGGAAAACGGGACCACAAATATTCTGAAATAATGGGGAATTAAGCGAAAAATCTCACTTTCTCTATGAGTTTAGCCACTGAAGATGAAGTCAAACTGAAGGAAATATCATGAATTAATAATTATTTTTTTAATTCTTAATTTTTTTTATGTTCCCAAATTTTTCATTAATTTCACTAAAAAGAAGGTAAAACTACACTCATGGAAAATGTGCAGATTGTAAATAAGTAAAATATAGCGTAAGTAGCCCAGTATAGAAACAAATTATACTTTGTAAAGACTCACTCTTAATTTATTTAAATTCAAATTTATTATTGTAATAAATTATAAATTAATTATATAAATATTATATAAATATATAAATAATTATATAAATAAATTATAAATTCAAATAAATTTAAATTCAAATAAATTAAGAGCGAGGGTATTTCTGAGGTGGAAGGAAAGTACTATATTCTGTATTGCCAGTGCAGGAAAAATAAGATTGGAGATGAGAGGGACAGCACACCATGGCTTGACATTTTTAAGCAGTTTGAGAAGCTAAATGGTATATAAAACTCTAATTGGGGGGATGGGGAGTGAAATTGGGGTTACTGTCCGTGGGATACATTTGAGATAAAAAATTAATATGAGGAATATACGGAAAAAAGCTTGCGAGACGTAACTTAGAAATCTTTCATGATAAGAGATTCTACTGAATGGAGAATGAACGAGAATTGTTACTTGCATATTAATTATATACTAAACTTGGAACATTTGCATTTTTTAAATATATGCTACCGACTACTTATTCACAATTTTTAAATGTATGCTACCGACTACTTATTCACTAAATATGATATATGCATTTGGCTATTCTGGGTTACCTACAATACGATTTTCTGTTTTTATATTTTACATAATTTTAGATGGGAAACGGGAAGATAAATATTCTGAAATAATTGGAAGTTGAGCGAAAGATCTCACTTTCTCTATGAGTTTAGCCATTGATATTTTTCAAATTCATAATTTGTTTTTAAGTTCCCAAATTTTTCATTAATTTTACTTAAAAAAAGGTAAAACTATACTCCTGGAAAATGTGCAGATTCTAAATAAGTAAAATGTAGTATAAGTAGCCCAGAATAGAAACAAATTATTATTTGGGTCCTTTCCTGTAAATATTTACAGCCTGAATGTATAACTTAACTAATTTATCATTTTTAATTATAAATTAAAAGATCCTAATTTCGCAGAACATTTGTAGGATTTTCGTTGCAGATTATAGAGAAATGAAACTCTCGGGATTGTCTAAATCAAGATTGGCAACAACTGCGAAAAAATGTATGATTGCAGGAGGGATAGACTCGATTTTTTCCGACACCAAATACACGAGGTATTTTTAAAAGAGTTGGAATAAGGATTTGCATAGACAATAAGGGCGGGTGGTAGGTACGATATATCGCGAGAGAACTTTTAGCGTAACTCGTTCGTTCTCGCTGTAGGAATGAATAAGCCGTAAATAATTCCATTCGCTTTTCCCTCACCCCTCGGGCTTCCAGCGAGAGGGAAGTTTTTTCTTCTGTCTCGCCATCCCTCTTACTATGAATGCACGCTACCCCAACTCCCTTTCACACCGTTCAAAATTCATGCTCCTTTGCTATCGCATGCGAGAAGTCTTCGAAAAATTTTCATCGTTGACTCAGAACTCTCGGTCTGTTCAGTCGAGATACGACTTTCCATGACTGACGTACAATCTTCGAGAACACGTAAAGGAAAGGGGAGCAAAAGAGATAGAGGCTGTAAAGAGCTCAAAGAGTGCCGGTCCATTTACTACCTCAATGCGGCTGTGGCAATAAAGCTTCTTTTATCGCTCCGCGAGGGGAAAGTGTGAGGATAGAATTTCAGGAAATGTAAAAATGTGAGTGGATGAAAAGTTTTTACTCAAATGTCCGACTACACTGGATGAAATGTTCGTCCGATAAAATCGGATTCATCTTTATTGATCGACGGAGTTAAGCAACTAGTAAGTAAAAGTACATTGGGAACAGTTTGGAAACTGCTTATCTAGCCGTAGATAAGTTCTAGGAGTTGATGCAACTAGACCAACTGCTAGCAATGATTCTCGTGAAATTATCTCAGAGAGTAGAAGTTCGGGCAATAAGTTCGGGAGTGATTTAACCGGCAGCGACTGCCGTACCGTTTCAGGCTTTTTCTCGTAGATGGCGCCAGTGGTTTCATTTCGATGCCGGTGCCCGGGTGTTTGAATTTGGAGATTTCCACGTCATTTAGATTTCTACGCAAGCATTATGGTATGTACTTAATTTTTGATTTTTTTGTTAATGTGTGATCTTTATTTTATTTTTAAAAAAATGCATAAGAGCTCACAAAACAATTCGATTATCAATTTTTGTTTTCTAATGAAAGTGTTTGAACGACCAGGTCGAGATTTTAGACACAATTAACACAAAGTCTTGCCAAGTTGGAGCTTTATTTTTAATTTTTAAAATATTGATAAACATTGAAGTTATAATTATTCATACAAAGTGCCATCGAATAATCTATTCATCCGATTCACTTCAAATTTGGATACAGCATAATTTATAACATTTTATGATTTTTCAATAAGATTATTTATTTGTTAATAACAAATTATTAAAATTATTATAATTTTTTTTCGAAAATCGTTTTTTTTCTGCAGCTTGTCGTTTTCGTAATTCTTAAAATTTCGAAAAAGTATTCAGTTATAAAATAGAAAATATTATAAACTGTCCAAATTTTGAGTGAATCGAGTTAATAAATTATTCTTCGGTAGGACTTTGTTTTATAAAAGAGCTGTAGACCAATTTTTTAATATACCGGAAAAAAAAGTTGTATGGAATTTTAAGAAATTGGTGACACAACACATTATTAATATACCAACAAGTCAGAGTCTAACTGTGTTTTTGACAGGTCAGCTCTACCAACAGGCACTTCCGCTCTTCCAAACAATTAGTACGAGATAGTATTGAAGATGAAACTTGCCTGGGTGATTAGCAACTTGTCTTATTAACGAATATATACTATACCAGTTAGAAAGCCATTCATTCACTGTCTGCTAGAATGACGCGAGCATTTACCGCGACGAGCGAGAGAAATATTGATCCAGAGGTTCAGCTCAAGCTTTGATATATGACAGTCTGAAAATACAGAGGAGAAACAGCAGCAGCAGCAGCAGCAGGTACAACAGCAACGCAGCATAACGAGAGTGAGACAAGAGACACGAACCATCGAATATTTTGTTCAGCGAGCTCTTGAACAGGGTCACCCTAGTATTCCCTGCAGGAGTGAGCGAAAAGGAGTCATAACCGCGAGGATGGGACTCGAGAGTCATTACTCAAATTCTCATTAGTACGCACGAACCGAACCAGCAACGAGTTTACCAATTAACGACGGGGAGAATCAGGCTGGGGCATTGCGAACGCTCGATATTACGCACAGAGACCTCTTCTCCGGTGGAAATGCGCCCACAGCGAGAGAAAAGATACGCGCGAAAGATCGATATGCATATGGGGCATTTCTGGCCAACTCAATTAGCGTTTAATCCTTCCAATTCACTCCATAATTTTTTATACTAACCTATATGCTCGCAAAAACATTTTCAATTTTTTTCTGATTTTTTAAAGTGAAACTTTCTTTTTCATGAATTTTTTAAATAAAAATTAGTGCGCCTCAATGTGAAGATTTGAAATAATTCTCAAAAATCCTGTATTAGATACAATAATTTTTGAGCTATGACCCAGAGGGGGCAAAAATAAAAAATGGAGCATTTTTTAAGCCATTTTAGTCGAAAATAAAAAATGGAGCATTTTTTAAGCCATTTTAGTCGAAAATAAAAAATGGAGCATTTTTAAACCATTTTAATCGAAAATAAAAAATGGAGCATTTTTTAAGCCATTTTAGTCGAAAAAAAAAATGGAGCATTTTTTAAGCCATTTTAGTCGAAAATAAAAAATGGAGCATTTTTTAAGCCATTTTAGTCGAAAATAAAAAATGGAGCATTTTGTAAGCCATTTTAGTCGAAAATAAAAAATGGAGCATTTTTTTAAGCCATTTTAGTCGAAAATAAAAATTGCTTTTTTAATCCGGACGCAAAATAAAAATAAAAATAATTAGTGAAAAAAAAGTTGCCGTGAAAAAAATCTAAAAAAAATGATAATGATTTCTCAAGCATATAGAATCATATAAAAAAATTAGGGAACGAATTGGAAGGAGTCGGGGTTGAACGCTTACTGAGTTGGCCTGGAATACCCCATATATATGTATATATCGTTTCGACGGGGTTTTAATTAGCGCTGAAAATAAATGCAACTCTGTCGCTCCTGGACAGCCCGTTTTTTCGTCGTTGCTTATGCAAACTAAAGTAAAAAATGATATAGGAAAAATGTAAGAGACAGGTTGAAAGATTTGTTAATGCCCGCAGCCCGGAGATACTTGAGCTGTCACGATATACTAACTACGCTGAAACTTATATATCTCTACCTGCAAAATGTATTCACTGCGTATTCGTTTTGCCATTTATCTCTTCAACGAGAACTAAATATATATTTCGTCGTTAGCACTGGATGACGGCTTCACCAATTACTTCTGAAAGCGTCCGGGAGCTGTGGAGCTTTAGACGTAATTGACGAGAACTTAAATTTTATTTAAATTAAACGTATGAGTGAGATTTTTTTAGCAAGATTCTGTTTTTTTATTGTTTCTTAAAATTTATATTAGAATAAATATACATGGTTGTTGTTATATATATTATTCCCATTATTGTATAATAAAAATCTGCTAATTAATCATACAACAAATTTGATAGATTTAATTCTATGACAAAAATTCTGATATAACCAAAATTGGTTACATCAGAAAATTGAAAAAATTGAAAAAAAGGTGAATAGTGGACCCTAAATTTGCCCATACACGGAGAGAAAACTTTTGTTGCATCAACAAATTTGTTGCTAATATAGTGACAGAAAAGCCTTATTTCTTAACCTAACAAAAATTATTTTCTAGGGTTGTCAAAAAATTTGCTAGAACAGCAAAAAGATTTGCTAGGCCAGGAAAATTATTTGTTAGGCCAGCAAATACATTTTCTAGTCCAACAAATAAAGTTTACTGTCACTATGCTAGCAAATGATTTTTCTCCGTGTATTTGTGGTTTAGATACAAAAGTCGTACAGATACGAAAATTCATACCTGTACATGGGATAATAAAAAGCGACTAATTCTATACCCATGCTACACTCAAAAAATCAAATTGACATCAAGTACATAAAATATGCTAATATTGGGTGGAGGTCAAAATAGCGAATGACCAAAACAGCGTATGGCTTAAATAGCGAATTTCAAAATAAGGAACGTCTAAATATAGAATCGCCATCATTATGAAATTTGATATTTTAGCCATTGGCTATTTTGACCATTCACCATTTTGATTGTATTTTAATAAGACTGGAGGTCAAAATAGCGAATGATCAAAACAGCCAATGGCTAAAATAGCGAATTTCACAATAAGGAACGTCCAAATATAGAATCGCCATCATTATGAAATTTGATATTTTAGCCATTGGCTATTTTTACCATTCACCATTTTGATTGTATTTTAATAAGCCTGGAGGTCAAAATAGCGAATGGCTAAAATAGCCAATTTCATAATGATGGCCATTCTATATTTAGACGTTCCATATTTTGAAATTCGCTATTTTAGCCATTCACTATTTTGGTCATTCGCTATTTTGACCCCCACCCCTAATATTTAATATTACAACAAAAATGCTGATATAACAATTTTTACGTGAATAATAGATTATATGTTTGCCTATATTTGTGACCATCGAACATTTAGTAGTATTTATCGAAATGCTAAGCTACACATTTTTATGAGTTCATTAAATCTTCCGAAACAGTAGGAAGTGGTGGAGATACGAAGAGGCGTACCTTTACATGTGATAATAAAATACGACCAATATCTATACCTGAGGTAAATTCTATAGGTTACAGTAAAGGACACTGCAGCCAGAGCTTACAGCCTCGCAAGCCAGCCACGATATCTCACATCGTTCGAAAGATTGGAGGGGCTCTGGGAATCCTTAAGAATAGAGTATTGCTCTCGGTGCTATCCTATAATCGTAAAATACCGTTAATGCGTTCACCCCCTTTGCCTGCCTCGCCCTGTACCCCAGAGACGAGCATACGATGTAGCACTTGCACATAGTACTAGTGTATAGTGTGGTATCGATCCTCGAGCGGTCGTCGTGCCCGGCTCAACGTTCGATATACAATGTGTCGGTAGCTATAAGACTCACACCCCTTCCACTCGCTCTACCTGTCGTTTTGCAAGGGGTTCCAGCTATGCCCACCCGTTGCCTCTACAAATGCCCGGCTCTTCTTCCCACAGTTGAGAAGGATAAAAGATAGAAAGTCTAAAGAAAAAGATAAGTGATAAAAGAATCGATTTCTATTCGTTGTAAAGGTAAAATATGATTTATCGTATTAATGTAAGATTCATTTTTTTTCCCTTTGCACACAGTAATCATAGTTCAACTGGCAAGTATCTATTGATAGTTCAAACAATGAAATGTTAATATTGAAATCGAGATAAAAATAAATCAGAAGTAGAAGAGAAATAATTATATGGCCTAAGATTTTTCAAAGTGTTCTTAAAAATCGTTCGCACATTTTTTTCTACCTGAATAATTATTTATTGTTATTTTAGATACAATTCAATACCTACGCAAAACTCAAAAAATCAAATTGCCATCAAATACATAAAATATGCTAATATTTAATAATGCAACAAAAATTCTGATATAACAATTTTTACGTGAATAATAGATTATAAGTTTGACTATACTTGTGAGAACAGTTGAGAAGGATAAAAGATAGAAAGTCTAAAGAAAAAGATAAGTGATAAAAGAATCGATTTCTATTCGTTGTAAAGGTAAAATATGATTTATCGTATCAATGTAAGATTCTTTTTTTTCGTTTGCACACAGTAATCGTAATTCAACTGGCAAGTATCTATTGATAGTTCAAACAATGAAATGTTAATATTGAAATCGAGATAAAAATAAATCAGAAGTAGAAGAGAAATAATTATATGGCCTAAGATTTTTCAAAGTGTTATTAAAAATCGTTCGTACATTTTTTTCTACCTGAATAATTATTTATTGTTATTTTAGATACAAGCTGCGTAATTCAACAATCAGGTGGATAATAAAAAGCGACTAATTCAATACCTACGCAAAACTTAAAAAATCAAATTGCCATTAAATACATAAAATATGCTAATATTTAATAATGCAACAAAAATTCTGATATAACAATTTTTACGTGAATAATAGATTCTAAGTTTGACTATATTTGTGAGAACAGTTGAGAAGGATAAAAGATAGAAAGTCTATAGAAAAAGATAAGTGATAAAAGAATCGATTTCTATTCGTTGTAAAGGTAAAATATGATTTATCGTATCAATGTAAGATTCTTTTTTTTCGTTTGCACACAGTAATCGTAATTCAACTGGCAAGTATCTATTGATAGTTCAAACAATGAAATGTTAATATTGAAATCGAGATAAAAATAAATCAGAAGTAGAAGAGAAATAATTATATGGCCTAAGAATTTTCAAATTGTTTTTAAAAATGTTTCGTACATTTTTTTTTCTACCTGAATAATTATTTATTGTTATTTTAGATACAAGCTGCGTAATTCAACAATCAGGTGGATAATAAAAAGCGACTAATTCAATACCTACGCAAAACTTAAAAAATCAAATTGCCATTAAATACATAAAATATGCTAATATTTAATAATGCAACAAAAATTCTGATATAACAATTTTTACGTGAATAATAGATTCTAAGTTTGACTATATTTGTGAGAACAGTTGAGAAGGATAAAAGATAGAAAGTCTAAAGAAAAAGATAAGTGATAAAAGAATCGATTTCTATTTGTTGTAAAGGTAAAATATGATTTATCGTATTAATGTAAGATTCATTTTTTTTCCGTTTGCACACAGTAATCATAGTTCAACTGGCAAGTATCTATTGATAGTTCAAACAATGAAATGTTAATATTAAAATCGAGATAAAAATAAATGGCTATCACAAGTAGAAAAGAAATAATTATATGGCCTAAGATTTTTCAAAGTGTTCTTAAAAATCGTTCGTACATTTTTTTCTACCTGAATAATTATTTATTGTTATTTTAGATAGATGCTGCGTAATTCAACAATCAGGTGCGCTGTAAAAAAAATCTACTTGAAATTTAATGTACATTTACTGGAAGTTTTTATTCATAAACTAGTATATTAAATTTAGTATACAAGTGTAATGTAAAATTAATGTATGGTACAGCACATTCAATAATTTATTTTAATTTTAATAATTTGTTTTAATTTTATTGAAAAAGTTCATGAATTTTATACCACAATTGTATATTAAAATTCAATGACGAGTTTATGAATAAAAACTACCAATCTTTTTTAACAGTGTGGTTAAAAAGGTGTATTTTTTTGCAATCATTTAATTTGAGGTGTATCGCAAAATGATATCAGGCATAATATTACAAAATTGGTAAGTTCACAGATTTTCAGTAAAATCGTCAGATTTTCAGTAAAATCGTCAGATTTTCAATAAAATCGTCAGATTTTCAGTAAAATCGTCAGATTTTCAGTAAAATCATCAGATTTTCAGTAAAATCGTCAGATTTTGAAATTTTTATTATTCCTTTGAATACGATTGAAAAGAGGATTTTTATTTAGGCACGATTTTACATGATATAGGACGTACATTTATCGTGAGACGAAAGGATATATTTTTTCGAAATACGGTAAAAATTGTAGTGTACATGTAGAAGATCTATACCCACGTACAGGAGATGTCGACGGGATTCGCTCGCTCACTTGCCTGGCATGACGTGGCATTCGCTCGAGAAATTTACCCCGGCTGTATACACGGTTTTTCGGATGATTAACGATCCGACTACTTTTCTTCGGTGCTGCTACATATACAAGAAATACAAGAAGGTAGAAACGGCGGAGAACACGCATAGAGATTGTAGGTATATACAGACTATAGTGTTATAGTATTCTGCGGGGGTTGAGAAGTAGCATAGGGACGTGAATCAGTCCGTTCGTTCCTCATGCCGGTCGAGGATTTTCTTTTCGCATGCTTTTGACGTGTTTCCGCTATGTTTGGTCAACAATTAATGTTTCCACGGCATAATAATGGTATAAATCATTCGGGCGTGGAATGAACGATCAATTATGCCAAGGGAGCGAAAAAATAAGCAGAAACCGTGAGTTAAGCTGGTTTGCTCACACGTCACAGACACTGGAACGTTACACTTGAATCTGAGTTGTGGCATTTGTGGTATACAACAACAAAAACACAACTTGCTGGATACTGAAATACGAGGAGAGTTGAATAAAAAAATATGCAGCAAGTCTGAGCACGAAATTGAGCGAGTGATGAACGATCAGTCAATGATTGTTGAAACGTCGTGTACAAAATGTATGTGCGGCACACTCATGTCTACAAAAACACCGGACGTTAATTAAATGTAATGATAAGGGATTAAAAAAGAAGGGAGAATTAATTTTAAAAAAAGGGAGAATTAGTTTTGCAAAAAGTGAAAAGTAATGAGGAAGCAGTGTGTAATGTTCTACTTTTCATCCTTAATTTTAAATTTATAAATAAATATGGTGTATAACATCAATTAAAAAATGCATAATTACATAAAATCTGAACCACGTTATCGATTTCAGCTAAATTCAATACTAAACAACTGCATCTTTTCTTATGAAGAACTATTTATCAAGATAGAATAAATTTGAAGAAAGTTAGAGCGACTTTTATATTTTGAGTTACATTATTCATTGTGACGTTAGCTAATTAGGATAATTATAATTTTATAAAGGTAAATAATTAGTGGTTTTCTGATACGATGGGAATATGTAAAGAAAATATAGTCATGGATATAATGATTATATCATATCATATATAGGCATGGCCTATCACGATTTATCTGTTTTTGAGTGCAGAATGTTGTTAATATTATACGAACTTGGACATTCGCGTTCTGTTCAGCATTTCTTTACCCATTGCTGGTAGGAGTTTTACTACTAGTGGAAAGTAAAGCTCGACAGGCTGTCCGAGCGTTGAGGGGTAGTCGCGGATCTCCCCGATATGAGATAGAAGAGAAGTAGTAGACGAGGCCAGGATGGATTATTCGCTAGACGGGGAATCCCCATTAAGTCAAAGTACGCTCGACTCTGGCTATCTCTCTCTTTCTCTCTTCAACTCGCTCGGAAATTACCTTGCGACGCGAACGGGCGTTTCATTAAATATGTACATAAGTTTGGCAGCTTCTTAATTAAAAGAGCACTCGCCGCTCCATTCGCTGAATCTCTTTCGCAAGAACGAGCGGCATCCCGAGCGACAGATCTTCGACTTCTTTACATTTTTTTCAACCAGTCTACTACTCATCCTCCGACAGCTTTGCACTCTAGTTCTCAGCCCTTTGGTCTGCTGCATCAATCGTCGAGGAATAGCGGACATCAGTCGGTGTCTTTTTACTTCCTGTGACACGATGATATGACTAAAAATTTGCCTGAAAATGAGAAGAAATTAGTTCTTAGTTAAAAAATAACCATGTTTTAGAATTCCCACTCCAAATTATGTTACGTTAATCACTCGAGACACTAATTTGGAAGTATAGCATCGCGTAGCATCGCGTTGCATTGCGTAGCAACGCGTAGCATCGCGTAGCATCGCGTAGCATCGCGTAGCATCGCGTAGCATCGCGTAGCATCGCGTTGCATCGCGTAGCATCGCGTAGCATCGCGTAGCATCGCGTAGCATCGCGTGGCACCGAGCAGCACCGCGTAGCACCGCGTAGCACCGCGTAGCTCCGCGTAGCATCGCGTAGCATCGCGTAGCATCGCGTAGCATCGCGTAGCATCGCGTAGCATCGCGTAGCATCGCGTAGCATCGCGTAGCATCGCGTAGCATCGCGTGGCACCGAGCAGCATCGCGTAGCACCGCGTAGCACCGCGTAGCATCGCGTAGCACCGCGTAGCACCGCGTAGCATCGCGTAGCACCGCGCAGCATCGCGCAGCATTGCGCAGCATCGCGCAGCATCGCGCAGCATCGCGCAGAATCGCGCAGCATCGCGCAGCATCGCGCAGCATCGCGCAGCATCGCGCAGAATCGCGCAGAATCGCGCAGCATCGCGCAGCATCGCGCAGCATCGCGCAGCATCGCGCAGCACCGGATAGAGAAGGACAAACTTCTTGTAGCTATCTTAGTAGAAATCATCTTCAGTCAAACAAGTAAATGTTCTTCTAAAAATTATTCATAAGCCTTTTCAGGTTCGAAGTGCTGTCTTCGAAGAAACTTACACTTTCTTGATGCTGAAATAACAAATTTTATCTCGTGTCATAAAAGAAGTAGATTACCGAAAAGAAGTTGGACCAAAGGAGAACTCGTTCGTTTTATTTCCAACTTCTTACCAATTCTCTTCTAACCATCCATCTATATCGCAATAGCCCAAGAGACAATTTCCGAAGGCGAGCAGCTGATGTACTTTACCGTCTCCAGAAGAGGCCATAAACGGCGAGGTAAGTGTGCTCAATGTGTCCTGCTGGAATGATGGAAGGTTCTAGATAAGTGGAGAGGCGGTTTATAAGGTTGTGTCTCGTAACACTTTAGTGTTTTGCTAGGATTCAAGCTGCTGGTGATGATGTCGCTTCTGATACTCTGGCATGGACGCGCTTTCCTATCCACCGTTGTGTGATACAGTTTCGCCCCTAGATTGATGTCCCCGCGGGTAACATCATCACGCGGCAAGCGAGACAGAGGAAGTCACCATCACCCTCTGTTGTCATTAATCATCTGGACGGTGTTAACTTCACCCTCAAAACAGCCGTCTCGTGCAACTCTCTGCAGTTCATGACCCGCAGACAAGGGTGTACATACAGTCTGCAATCAACAACTACAGTCGCTTGCACTACGTTAAACCAGCATGTTTGTTCCTCCACTCTGTGTTCTCCAATGATAAGTTAGATCAGAAGAAAACACAAACTCCCCGATAATTTTCCACTCAACTTTCACAAATCAAATGGCAATAATTAGTGAAAGGCTGTCGAACTTAGCGGAACGAATGGATATGGAGAAAATAAATAAAAAAACGTAATACGAACAGGGAAAATTCAACCAGTGCCGCACCCTCAATCGATCATTGGACTCTGACAGGTTGACCGCTTATTCGCGAAATGAATTAATGATGAAGGCCTGGCATGTCAGGCTCACATACCGTGCTGCATGGTATATCGTTTTCCGGCCACCGTCAAACGACCTGCCATTGACTCAAGCCTCAGAAGAAACGTGAAACAGTTCAGTGCACCCTAGAGATTTTTACCTCTCGAAAAATACACATTCTTGAGAATCCAACGCTTGACGTTCAAATGCTTGTAATTCTCTTTTTCATCAAACGCTACCACTGCTTTTATTCCACACGACTATTTTCAATCTGTAGAACTAAAGAATGATTAGTAGAAGAGTAGAAATAATTCATAGATAATTTTTGTTCTTTCCATTCTGTGGAAGTGAAAGTTCCTATATTTAAATCCTTGTTTCTCCATGTTTTGTAGGAAATTCTTGGCATTAAATTGTATTTCGACGATAAGTTTTTTTCGGAGACTCTGCTTTGGTTGAACATTTCATCCATGTTTACTTGTTGGAATTATAATAAATTTGCTTTTTCGGTACTGAACAATAATTCAATAACAGTTTTTGTATCTTTATGTCCCGTCGATATGTATCTGGTGAATGATTTTTTGTCAGCGCACCCTATCATTGCCAGATACTGGGGGAGTGTGGATTTCTCTGAAATCAGCGGTTGGGTTACCGGTAAACGAGCGAGGCACCGGGAAAACGAGGAGAACTACAGACTGTATATGAATGCAGTAACGTTCTGACGATTCGCTCACGCCCGTGTGTTGCCCGTCCCGGTCGCTGTACCGAACTGGGCGTAATTCCGGTACGGATGCAACGCAGGCGATAAATTACAGAGAACTCACACCCCCAACCCGCATCGAAGCTGCTAACACCCTCTGGTAAACCGGTGGAAGCTTGTTTCTCACCCTCTTCTCGTGCACTCACTCCACATTTCCCTCTATGTGCATCCACATACGCACATTGGAATCGTTTCAACGGGATGCCTAGTGCATTTCGCTCGATGCGCATGCAACGATCGTAACAACAAATCAGTCTCTCGCGTATAACATTGCATTTTGCAACATGATCTACCACAAAGTACAAGAATTTACGGAAAATAACGCAACCAAAAACAGTTGTTTATTCACCGGGCCAACTGGATTCTCGTTTTTTTACGAGTAATGACACTCAGAGTAAATGTGGCAATGATTGAAGAGGACACCTATCGATTTCAGGCAAGAAATGCCAAATAAAATAAACAGTCAACAGAGTATAATTAAAAAATATTTTCGATAATTTTTTATAATCAACTCCTGGTGATAAAATTTCATAGCCCAAAGTAAAATCAAACTATCCAAGGTTTAAGATTAATTTAGCCATCAGAAGTAACACAAAGATCAAAGAATCAAAAAATTAGATAATCATTTTAAAAAACCCTATAATTCAAACGATTTAAAAAAATGTTTCTCCACAATCTACAATGTATATATTTACAATTATATTTAATGATCATTATTCAGCTCCTACACTCGACATTCATACACCTACATTACCTATTCCTCTGACGCATATGCACAAGAAACGTCAAAGTAGAGAAAGAGAAAAAAAAGAAGAAGAAGAAGAAAAAGAAAAAGTCAGCGAGGAATACGGCGGCCCGAGCTATTAAACGCAGAAGCGTGGGTGTATTGGAAAGGGCTATTCTGGTAATACCAGCGTAAATTGACATTAGCTCGAGCGAGGAGTGGCACGCTCTTGGAATATACAGCGTTATACACAGAATCAACTGTATGTGAATCGTTGGTATATGTGCAGGGCGATCCTGCGGCGTGTTGTGTCCTCCTAGGTGGGTAGGTGTATAGGCAGGACTTTACGCCCGTACATAAACTGTTAGCTGCCTCGTAGTCGTCGTCCTTATACCCGTAAAACCATACCGACTGTACACACTGCGGTAACATCGTAATGGCCAGACCTTACCAACAGATACCTTATAGAGAATGTCACCGGTGCGAGACTCGTTCCTTCGACTCTTTCAGCTTTTTCCCTCTCTCTGTATCTCTAGTCTTAACCGTAATATTGTGCGTTTGCGTCAACCTTCTCCATCGAGCGTTAAGTCCTGTAACGAGAATAATATGTCATACACGTCGCTACATTTAATGTTCGAACGTGTTTTTATTACTGTATGTAGGGAGTGTTCGCTATGCCTGTTCCTCGTCAAACATTTAAGCTTCCGGCGAAGCTTCGTCCGCGTCTGGACACACAACCGGTTGAGGTGAACCCTGCACTCACTGTCAAAACTCGGCGATTTATAACATCGTAAATGAATTCATTGCCCAAAGGATATTGGAATTTAAGAGCTGTCATTGAAAAGTGGTTCACTAAAAGCCTCGAAGACTTGATTTGATTATAAATGAAATTAAAGTAACATAAATGGAATGTTAAAGCCTTGTGAGGTGTACATTATGGTGATTGTGGCGCATATCAAGTTTGTTATTGCAACTAGCTTTACAGCTTTTTATATTATTTTATGTTAGTTGTCAAATGTTTAGCTCGCCAATCATTTATCTAGTAACATCAAATATCAATATAAACAAGATCAATCAACAGTTATCAATCAAAACTTTGATAGGTTTGTACTGACCAACCGGGTTAATGTATAGGTTGCCTGGTGGTTGGATACAAATTTGGGTGTTTTCCCACTGTGAATCCAATCATCAAGAATTCGTTTTCCTGGAGAATTCAATTTTGATGCCACATATTTGATGCCATGTGGATTATTTGGCTTTTAGCACTTTGTTGGTTTTCCGCGCTGATATTTAATTGTTCCTTGTGTCTTGTATTCAAAGGGGCTCACAACTGCACTTCAAACCAGTTAAGTTGTGATTTCTTCGTGTGACTCGACAAGATTGTAAGTGTTTTTATTTCAATGCCTAAGTCCATGACTTGCCAATCATTTGGTTCAGGACATCAATCGAAACTTCAATTGGCTGCCCTGACCAATCGTAATACATTGTTTTCCAACAAACTTAAGCAGTTGGCTGATATGAATTACATCGACGAGAATTCGTTTTTCTACTCAATTACTTTTTGATTTCGACGATTCACTGAGATGGTTATCTTTCTCCGCATCTCTGATAGAAAAGAAAATTCACAACTCCACTGTGAATCAATTAAGTTATGCTTTCTTAATATTAGCCGACTGGATCGTTTGTCTTTTTTTTCAATGCCTAACTTGATGACGTTACTACTACAGCTCATCTGCTATGGTGAACTAAACCAAATAACCATTGTTAGGCGCGTCAGACCACGAACTTCCTAAAGCCCGAATCTCCAAGGACCTCTGGTCCTGTGGTCTGTCTGAATTTTCTGAAACAACATTGAACTTCGGCAGCAGTTCCCACGAGTATTGACGGAATATTGTTTTTACAAGTAAGGAGGCAACGCGAACGAGAGACTAGAACTGCTTGAACTGCCCGCAAGCAGCTTGCTTCAACGACCATCTCACCCTTCCCTAGACAGCAGTCGGGACGTGGCGCCTGCATCCCTTAACTAACTCGGGAAACGTGCGCATACGTACACGAACATGTGGTACACGTGTTCGTTTACACTGTGTACCTTGTTCTCGACGACCACATGGTGACTCGTGTCAAACATTGGATTATTCGCTCTGTTAATTTGGTCTTTGCGAATTGTATTGTTGACATTTGGAATTTATTGGATCCGCGGGCAACTGACTCGAATAAATAAATAAACTTTTTATCAACAATTCATGATTTAACAATTACTATTACTTAGTTATGAATTGTTGCAACATAGACATGATTTTGTGTGATGTTTCGCATTGCAGAGTAAAAAGGGTGTGTGAAATAAATAAACCAAAAATATATCCGCATGGAAACAGCACCGCTGATGTAAAGCCCCATGTGGAATCCTTTGATCTTGATCATCTTCACCAGCACACTGGGACGTAAAACTTTCAGACAGCACTCGACGGCAGCCACCATTACATTCACCACGAGTCTTTCCTCTTGCTTCCTTCGACGGAAATATACGTCAGATGATGTATATAGGAAATACTTAGCGTCGAGAGGCTGCCGCTTCTCTTGATCAGTAAGGACTAGCAAGGTTTTGATCACACCAACAAGCAGAGAAGCCTACACCGCACACTTTAAAACTGTATACTGGTAGAATTGTAGACCTTTTTTTTCTGCACTAAAAATTGCTTACAAACCATTATTCATAAACATATATACACGGTGAAAAATCATTTGCTGACATACTGACAGCAAACCTTATTTGTTGGCCTAGACATTTTTTTTGCTGGCCTAGTAAATCTTTTTACCGGTCTAGCAAATCTTTTTACTGGCCTAGCAAGTTCTTTGTATTAGGCTAGGAAATAAGGCTTGCTGTCACTATATTAGCAACTGATTTACTGATGCAACAAAAGATTTCTCTCAGTGTACCCTTCTTGAAAAAATCAGTGGGTGAAATATCTCGGATTTTCGATATAAGTATTGTTGTTATTTTGTTCGTTTCATAAGTGGCTGTCATACCAGCGTGAAGTTGATTCGCGTCGACGAACAGCTTCAGGCATGTTGTTCATTTTGACAGTTCTAAAATTGACACATCACGAGATTGTGATTTGTGTTAGGCAATAGGAAATTATAATTAGAAATGGAGAAGGAAAGTATTATTATAAGGATAGTATTATATTCTAAAATTGACACACCGCGAGATTGTGATTTGTGTTAGGCAATAGGAAATTATAATTGGAGATAAAGGAGGATAGTGAAAGTGGTGACAAGATATTCCAGATGGATTTCACAACAAAAAATGACAAAAACGTCGACGGTTTTTCCGGGGACTCCAAACGGTCGATGACGCGAAAGCTTATTTGATTGGTTATCACCAAACCTCTTCAGGGAAAAATGTGGTCGACTCAAAAAACCGTATCAATAAAATTTACAAAGAAAATTATGTTTACCTCATGTGCACAAAAAGATGGCTCAGTTGTTACGCACTCAAGCATGCATTCTCCGAGAAGGAAGAGATATATACGCCACTAGCTCAACCACAGGGTGAGCATGTACAGCGACTGTGGTTTAGTCGTCTGGGAATACAGCCATTATCCTCTCGACGTACAGATGAAAGCGAAACCTGACCGCGGAATGGATTTATCTCGTGAAAACGTTACGCGCCCAGAAAAGGGAACGAGAAATCTCGTTTGGTTTCCCTTTGGACAACCAGTCACCTTGTCTCTCTTCCTCGCTTATCGTCAGTGGAAAGCTCATGGCGCTGCTTTCTTGCAGTTTATAGCAACACACTGTATTTATTTTTTTTTCAGGAAGGGACGAGAATTTGATCACGAAGGGACTCCACAGACTCTTTGGTCCATCAAACGTATGTAATCTCTTTGATTCCATTTTTTATTAACCACCAAGTTATACAGCATCAAAATCAATAAACATACGAATGAAAAAAAAATGGTTAAAGTTGTGGATTGATATTTTATATGTGAACGACAATTTCTTACAAGAATTTCCTTTACAAAATATTCATATTAAATAGTAGAATTAAGGTTTTTCTTTTCAGTTCAGAAGAAATTTTACAAGAAGACTTGTTATCAAGGCGTAATATCGTATTTTTACGACTACACGTTTTTATTATCCACTCATAAGGTCATAATAAAATTACTAATGGCAGGTCAGAAAACAAGTATTTCTAAATAAAATATATAAAAAAATAATGGCAAATGATTGTGGATAAATTCGTTTAAGCGCGAGTTTTTCATATAATCCTTCCAGGTTCGGTAGGGGTATCCCTAGGGTCATACACTACCCCCTAGTGCTTACGACTAAACTCGGGTTCACCGCGAACGAGAAACAAAGTAATACAAATAAATCGTCAAAGGTATATGGGCAGATGTTCCACGTACGATATTACTATACGTGAGCTGACGTGGGGATTTTCGGTGTCTGCGGCCGTGGCAGAAGTAGATGGACGAAATAGGAAGGCGCCGAGCGGATAATCCCTTGGGAGCTAAAGGCACCACCGACTTATAAGTCCGTGAACGGCCTGTTTGTTCTCTTATGGTTATAGCCAAGCAACAAGCAAATATTTCACATACGCACTAAAACCCATAATGCATCTACTAGACAAAAGAAGCATAGAATAAATAATCAAATTAAATTCATTGAATTGCTCAAATTTTATTTCTGCATTTGGTACTTGAGAATCAAAAATTTATAAAGTTGACACATAAATGCATAAAATATTTTTTTGTAACTGGATACGTTTGTGGAATATTAATTTCCTCAATCACTGAATATTCCGTCGAAGGTTTGTCGGAGATTTACATGGAACGTAAAGAAAACTTATAACACCACCAGTTTCCTTAGAGTTTTGCAACGAATGAGCTGTCATATGGTGTGCCGAAAGTTGTGACAATAAATACTGCGAGTACTCATTGTCATTGGAACAGCGAAGCTTCAATATGTCCCATAGTCAACGTAGCAATAAAATCATATAGGGCTGCTGGCTCTCAAGCTGTATCAACATAGAGCTGGTGCTCGAATGGCCCAAAGAATTCAGCAGAGTGCACGGTGAAAAGAATCATTCCGCATTGGCACACTTGTTTATTTTATATGAATTGGCAATCGAGTAGGTCTGCCAAAGTCTCATACAAGTTTGGGGACGTACAACCAGGAAATACGTGGTAAAGCGATATAAAGGACCAGTTTTATTTATGATGCTGACCAAGAAGCTCGCGCGTGCATTCGACAAACGTACGTAACGAAAAAAGAGAAGCCGTGTTTCGCAATACCAGCGAGAAAAGCTCCACAATCTTCAAAACCACTTTACCAAATGACTGGTTTAGTCCACGTTGGTTTGTACAACTGCGAATAAGGAGGAAACGAGAAATGAGGGGTCTCCGGGATAATACAATGCCTTACGCAAGTGAGTAAATTGTGATGCGTCGAACACTCAAACTGGCCATACTGAAGAATTGAATTGAACAAAGTGATTCGATCGTGAATAGAGGGTACAAGATGTTCACGTTTTCCGGGCGATGGTAAAGAGAAGCGCTCGGCTCTCGTTTCTAAGGTCCATCCTCCTGTACGGTAACACTATCTGAAGGGGGAAAAACATGGTGAAAAAGAAAAAAAAAGAATCGAAGGCCTTTTCCATCAGGCATTCCGACTATATCTTTTGCAGAAACGTAGTTGAATCGGACAATGCGATGAAAGTGCTGCATTCCTCTTAGGTAGTAATAGACAGGTCACTGGACCCATGTAGCTCATCCGATATTCAACAGCATCAACCACTTACGTATCCAACCCTCGTATCTTCAAGAGATCAATTCGTAAAAGCCCACAATAAAATGTAGAGCTGCCAAAGTTCACATGAAAAAGGAAGACAAAGTTGATCTTTCGATGAACATATTGACACTGTCCCTTGTCGGGTTCCAGGGCGCGAAGGGCAATTGATACTCCAGCCGTATATCCGGAAGGGAATTCTGTCGTGCTCCTTAAGTTGTTGTTGCAGTCTACGCACGAGATCCGTCGTTTTTTGCACTTCCATTTTCTCCTTCTCTTTATTGTAGTCTCCACTGGATATTCGCATTTTCCTGGCTTTCCGGTCATCCCATTGGCTCCCTGTCGCTTCTGCTCCTAGCGGCTTCCATCCAAGACTGTCCTGACCGGAATTTTAATGTCGATATGAGGTAGTTGCGAGGTGGAAAACGTCGGGGAAGACATAGTCGGCTTCGCGAGGTGTCGAACAAGGTTGCGAGTGGAGAACGAAACCGAGACAGAGACAAAGATACGCTTTACCAATGGTTGGAGAACTGAACGGGAGTGATCGATGGGAGACATACGTCAACAGGACAGAACGGATGGGACCAAGTTGCAAGGACTCGGTGGCTGGCAATGCAGTACATAAACGAATGGAAGAGGATGGTACGAGTATAGTGTAGGTGGTATAGAGATGACTCTGTGGAGGCTGGCCAGGAATGGCGAAATAGCAGGAAGCTAAAGTAGAAGGAGTAGACAGAGCGAGCTGAAGGAGGGAAAAGAAGGATGGATTTAGAATGAGGGTAGAGCCTGGTGTTCCGGCTAACAGTCACGAACCTCGTCCAAGAAGGGTGATGCTGGTGGCGTGCGGCTGCCAGGTGGCGAGACAACATCTAATGTGAATACAAATTACTCTCGGTGCGCTTCGGTTACCGCTATCGAAGTGCGCCAGTTACCAACAACCTTTCTCACTCCCTCGCCTATCTACTTTCCCTTCTACTACTATTGTCCTTCTTCCTTTTCCGTCATTCCGCTGGGTCTGAATGTTGGTTTACTGCAAAGCTTAGCTACTATAGAAGCTATTACAGAGGTATATTGTTTCTCCTTCTGCCACCAGGCAACGGAATATACCGCTACCAATCGCGTCTTGCTGAGGACCCTTAGTGACGCGGATTACCTACCGTCGGTGACTCCACACCGTCATCAACCACACTGGATGCCTATCCGCCTGCTTGCTTCAACTTGGCAAACCAAGTCAAGCCACACTACCGCTTGTCCTCGTAATTGCGATAAATTATGCGAGGCTGTCGCAATTCAACCTCGAGCCTGGTAGTTGACGAAAGTGCTTGGCCCACGTTGACGACTATGAGACTGGTGACAGCCGGTCGAGAAAGCTGCTTTTCATTGTACCTTAGTTGTACTCAGACTTCTGGGAAGCTTATTAGAGGCATCGTTATAGGCATATGTTTCTCGATTACGGTATGGAGGGAGTTTATAATTCAAACGTCAAGGTTGTGCATTCGCACTTCGGAGTTTAATTGACTATACAAACGTATTAACTGTTGAAATGGGAAACGCTATATATCCGAGCTTACTTATAATTAATCCTAGTAGATGATGTAAGTTGAAGATCGGAGTTTGATACATTTTCCAGCTTCTACCTCTGTCGTCGCTGGTTTAATTCAATAAAAATATTACTCAACAGCGACAAAATAATGTTTTACTCTAACTGCCATGTTAGTTCAAGATTTTTTTTTATGATTCTAATTTAGTATCTTGATAGCAAGTTACAGGGCGTACAGTCTATTGACAATTTACGCGACACGTGTCGTAAATACTGTGCAAAAATAATAACTTAACCGACACTTTATATGGTGCAAGAACGCGTACATTAACTCGCTTCAATGGCGGGTACAGTACAGCACAAAGGAGCTATTTCCACCTGCACGACCTTCGTGGCTCCCTCGATGGCTAAAGAAAACTCAATGGGTTAACTTCTTTTTACCCTTTTTGCAAACCACTTGTGCTCGGCACAAGCAGGGTTAATAACAAATCCTTCTACACGTGCCTGCTGCAACCTTCGACCTACATATACCGACTGACGCTTCAACGTGGTCGAAGTGAAAAAGCTTAAAGATGATTAATGATCTTTTTAACCTTTTTTACTTCTACGACAATGCTTGCGTGGTCAGCGACAAAAATGATACGAATCTTTAAAGGAAGCAAAGAATGAAGGGTGACGTAGCTTTCAACCAATCGAGAAATCCAGGTATTAAAGCCACAAAACGAGGGCCCATAAGTAGTTACGTGCGACTGCTGCCAATTCGCAAACTGAAGGCGGATACGTGACCAAAAGGTAAAATCAGAAAATTGCCCAATAGCTTGTACGTCTGTGGATATCGAGCATGAGCCTCGTAAATCATTCCCTAATCCGGGAAAATCCTTCGCTAATGTGTGGAGAGCCGAGAGGCACGAGTCCCCGCAGATGAATGGATCGAAAAGGGGCCCTACGAGCAACCCTCGAGAGTTTTTCACCCTTGAAACGAAACCCAATGAACTATGTGACCTTTACTAATAATCCTCTGTGATCTTGCATAACGGAAAAAAATCAGTTGGAGACATAAATCCCTTCGATAACTCCTGCAGTGTTGATTGATTGTAAAAAATTAGTGTTACCCGGTGGTAATAAATGTCAAATATGTGAATAAGTCTGGCTTAAAAACTATGAATGGCTTTATACACCTAAAAATCCTTGATTTAGTAGCATCCAAATTGTGGTAAATTTTCCGTTTGATAGAAGGTACCAAAATGATGTGCGTTGGAAAATCTTACAAAATGTCGGATTCCTTGTCAGATTTAGTACAATTTAGTATTTGGCGGTAAAAAAAAAGGAATTCTGTTATCCCATTCAGAAACACAGAACAAACAACAGGCTCTACTTAGTTCTACAAACGACAAATGTGCGTGACTGGAGACCCCACGTCCTGGTTATTCCAGTCTCTGACAAAGTGCGTGAGCACACGCTACACGTCAAGGATGATCTTTTCCTGAACCGCCCTCTTTCATTCAAAATTCTATCCATAGTCTCCGATTGTTCTCTCATCTTCATTGTTCACTCGGAATCAATTGACACCCGCCAGGCCAATATACGCCTGGAATAAGAAATATACGTTCGGCATACGACGCGTGTCAAAAATCCCGCAGGCGAATTGTCGTCCCGTGTGTATTGTACTGGTGTATTTAATATGATATTAGGAATTTGTTTCCACGTGGACAGCTGCTACTACCGGTGCTTCAACACAGCAGCATTGTTCAGGATTATAATAGGAACGCCTCGAATTCCCTGCAGAATCCGGAAAACGACATGAACGGTGTAAGGGTAGAAGTATATCGTACCCTAGCAGCTTCTAGGTGTTGGGGAAAGAACGTTGATGGTACAGGAGGTGGTACGAGGAAGATACATGCCACAAGATCTAGCGGAGAACCAACGAATTCCCACTCAGTTTCTCGTTTTCGTCTGCTATACCACCTTTCTATTCTGTTCTTTTGCCAGCATTCGCCAGGGGAGAGTGGGGCACGATGGAACAGGGGTATAATGGCACATTTCCTCAAAATGGCACCAGCGTACACGGAAAGAAAAGCTTGGTTGAAAGAACCAAGTGCTATGGTTATATATGCGCCAGACAATTAATTGGTTAGATCGACCAATTTCTTGGTTAGGCTACCAATTTTTTGGTTAGACTAACCAAGTGACTTGGTAAGCTAACCAAGTGACTTGGTTAGACCAACCAAGAAATTGGTCACCTAACAAATTACTTGGTTGGTCTAACCAATTAATTGTCTAGCGCATATATAACCATAGCACTTGGTAGTTCCAACCAAGCCTTTTTTTGCGTGTACGCTGAAAGCGTAACAGAATTATGTTATGGTTTAATTG
Source organism: Ephialtes manifestator (assembly GCA_963970395.1). Taxonomy (NCBI): domain Eukaryota; kingdom Metazoa; phylum Arthropoda; class Insecta; order Hymenoptera; family Ichneumonidae; genus Ephialtes; species Ephialtes manifestator. The sequence goes on from OZ019978.1 coordinate 28,004,848, forward strand.
CCATGATATTAATCTCACGATATCTTTGAAATTATAAATTGATACAAATAAATTGAATAGAATATACACATCTATTGTTCCTTTTTTCCATCGAATACTTAACTTATTTTATAAATTTTTTAAATTACATTAGACATTTGACGCTATTCTCATCAACATCACGAAAAGTGTGCCCATTTTTCCCACGTATTACAACGTATCCTCGACTCCGTCGATTGTTAATGCAAACCACTGCTAAAAAGGCCGCAGATGAGATTGACTTTTTTTTCAATAATTCGGAGCTTTGCCATTGTTAATATTGTTCGTTATGATATGAAGAACATTTGTGTAAATTAACAACTCCCATGCTGTGTGTCGAAATACTATTTTTTTTTTCACGTATCGCATTTTACCCATGCGTAATATAAATTTTATTAATATTATTGCATAATAACACATTGTAAAAGATTGTCCGGAAATTAATTATTAAGTTCCACATTGTTTATACCGAATATGATAAAAAAAAATGACTGAAATAAAATAATTTACTTAAAGTAAATACAGTTCTATTAGATCGATATTCAAAAACTTTGTTTACGTCAATTAAAATCTAGTTCGGTCTACTAGATCTTTTTTCTGGGTGTGTTCCATGGTGCCCCGTAGCCATTTTGCCTCGCTTTCCCTTACCACCTTTCTATTCTGTTCTTTTGCTAGTATTCGCTATGCTTCCACTGACTCTTTCTCTCTTGTGATGCTTCTCGGTTTTCTCCGTTGGAAACCTCCTGGCAAACGGAAACCCGCTTGCAGAATCGCGCCACCCACATCCACATCCCTCCGGCACTGGGCGGTAGTCGCACGTTCAAAATTGATAAGGCTCCATCCTACTCCAGCCTGGATTTCCTTTTCTCTCCTACGGTCTCCCTTTTCCTTTCCCTCCGACGCCCGTCGCTTTCTCTCGCGGCACTATACCACAAAATTTATTTGGCCCGAGTACCTCTACGAATTCGAGGGCACGCGCGTCGTACCCGTAAGTCTACCCTCTCGAACCACATCGACTGACTTATGAATACCCTTGGTGGAAGCAAGCATTTCCTTCGTTCTGAGGTTCGCGCACGTCACGTATGTATATGTGTGCACAGAAGCCACAATATCCCGAGGGATATACCCCCGCTTGATTATTCTCTTTGGAAAAAAATCGATGGGCCAAATTATGGGAAATGTGGTTGGTTTTAAATCGAGTGCACATAAAACGAATTGCCTCTTTTCATATTTGTATAAGTGCATGTCAACTTTATCTTCTGTGACGTAAATCACACTTTTTTTATACGAAGACAATTTTATGATCTACTCAAATAATTTGTGAACTATTTGGATTCGTTATCATTATTTATTATATACTGTTATCTTAGTGGGAAAAAATATGATAGTGGCAATAATTTTATGGTCGGAAAATTTTGATGTTGTCATAAAAATAATCATATTCATAAACAGGTAATAATTTTTATTTATGTGTAAGTCACAAATAAATGAATTGGTTGTATGTACCAAAAATAGAATTAACCAAATTGACGTTTAGTAAGCATCCAAATCGATGACTCAAGAAAATTCCCAACTTGATGCATGCCCTGTTTTAATGGACAGTCCATTCTTGAATACAGTCCATTAGAACTATTATTTAGATCAAACTTCCTATCAAGATTTAAAAAAAAATTGAAATACGCCTGAGCTTCTTGACCTTGATGTTATCAATTTTTCCAACTCCTTGTATTGAACCAGCTATGGAAGTCAAACAGGTAGAAAGGATCTCTGGCGACCTGTTCTCGAAAGGAAGCCTTAAGGTAGTCACAAATAAATGAATTGGTTGCACGTACGAAAAATAGAATTAACCAAATTGACGTTTAGTAAGCATCCAAATTGATAACTCAAGAAAATTCCCAACTTGATGCATGTCCTGTTTTAATGGACAGTCCATTCTTGAATACAGTCAATTTCGAACTATTATTTAGATCAAACTTCCTATCAAGATTTAAAAAAAAATTGAAATACGCCTGAGCTTCTTGACCTTGATGTTATCAATTTTTCCAACTCCTTGTATTGGACCAGCTATGGAAGTCAAACAGGTAGAAAGGATCTCTGGTGACCTGATCTCGAAAGGAAGCCTTAAGGTAGTCACAAATAAATGAATTGGTTGTACGTACTAAAAATAGAATTAACCAAATTGACGTTTAGTAAGCATCCAAATTGATAACTCAAGAAAATTCCCAACTTGATGCATGCCCTGTTTTAATGAACAGTCCATTCTTGAATACAATCCATTAGGACTATTATTTAGATCAAACTTCCTATCAAGATATAAAAAAATTGAAATACGCCTGAGCTTCTTGACCTTAATGTTATCAATTTTTCCAACTCCTTGTATTGGACCAGCTATGGAAGTCAAACAGGTAGAAAGGATCTCTGGCGACCTGTTCTCGAAAGGAAGCCTTAAGGTAGTCACAAATAAATGAATTGGTTGTACGTACTAAAAATAGAATTAACCAAATTGACGTTTAGTAAGCATTCAAATCGATGACTCAAGAAAATTCTTTAATTCTTTAATTAGAACTATTATTTAGATCAAACTTCCTATCAAGATTTTAAAAAATTGAAATACGCCTGAGCTTCTTGACCTTAATGTTATCAATTTTTCCAACTCCTTGTATTGGTCCAGCTATGGAAGTCAAACGGGTAGAAAGGATCTCTGGCTACCTGATCTCGAAAAGAAGCCTTAAGGTAGTCACAAATAAATGAATTGGTTGTACGTACTAAAAATAGAATTAACCAAATTGACGTTTAGTAAGTATCCAAATCGATGACTCCAGAAAATTCCAAACTTGATGCATGTCCTGTTCTAATGGACAGTCCATTCTTGAATACAGTCCATTAGAACTATTATTTAGATCAAACTTCCTATCAAGATAAAAAAAAATTGAAATACGCCTGAGCTTCTTGACCTTGATGTTATCAATTTTTCCAACTCCTTGTATTGGACCAGCTATGGAAGTCAAACAGGTAGAAAGGATCTCTGGCGACCTGATCTCGAAAGGAAGCCTTAAGGTAGCCCGCGAGTTACCATGCCGAGGGCTCGATCAGTTAACAATCCTGTTTTATCGGATTCGAAGTCTATTCTAGCATCTCACAGCTGTAAGATGCTGCAGTATAGTTGGTACTACACAGCCGCCTTGTTTATTCGACAAGACGGTTGCTTATGGTACGGCAGCACGTAACTCACTCCTCGTCGTCGTCGTTGTCGTCGTCTTCTTCTTCATTCGAGTTCGAAAGAGAAGCAAGAGGAAGAAAGAGATACTTTAGGTGCACATAGTAGCAGCAAAGAGCATCGCGCAGAAGAAGAATGTCGGAAGGACGGTCCGAAAGATCTCGAAGAGGCTTCTCAAATGCCTCGATGCTTCTCAAGAGGGTCAAAGAGAAACGCTAATCGCCGAAAAGGATCTCGATTCCAGCACGAGCAACACGCCAAACCAGCAGAGCCCCACACATTTAATATATATAATATCGACGCTGTAAATATCCTCGCGACGAATTAATTTGTTCGGCGTAAACGTAACGCAAAGTTTTATCGTCTCCGAGGGAATTTACGCGCCACGCTTAAGAAAAATAGTCACGTAAATTACACCAACCCTTCTTACACGACTATATCAAACGTACCATCTTTTGATACGAAATTACCATGCGAATCTCAATTTGATCGCAACCGAATCGCATGACTGTCACCTTTTATTCGTTGGATCAAATTTAGCGATTACCATCGATCGAATATAAATTTTCTTGTGGCTCCTTTTTTCTTTTTTTGTGCCTGGGGCAATAAAAATTTGTTGGAATTAATTTATGGATCGCGATAAAACAGCCGATTCGACGAATACTTTTTTTTTTTTTTGTTATACGTATTGCACGAATGTCAGAGAACATCGGTGTCATGTTTGGGAATGGACGTGGAGAATATGACAATGGGCGAAAGGTTCGTTTCACCTGGGGCTCTCCGTTTCTCGTTGCCATTGAGTGGTGCACTTCATATATATATATATATATATATATATATATATATCTATAGATCGTCGGGCATGTATTATAACGCACACACATTTAGGTGTGCACGTTTGAAACGATCGAGAACCATTCTACTCAACGATGTGAAGCCTTCGTCATGAGTAGGAGTCAAACCCCTGTGACTTTGATATCCACTCTCCAGCCATGCAGTCTCCGAGGAAACCGAGAACGTGAGATATGACATTCGATATAGGCCTCTCCGCATCTGCTCATCTCGCAAACACATGATACGTATACTCGTTACCGAGGTGTCGAGGGACGGGACGTATATAAAGGGATTTTTTGAAATCTTACGCCTCGCAGGTCTCAAGAAGTGCCAGTTAAAAAAAAGAAACATGTCACATTTGGTTTTTAGTCATCATCAAAAAAATTAATAAATAAAAATAAAAAATCTATCTGTTGCAGTTTCGGCACATGCCAGATAATTGACATAATTTCTGAAGAGTGTTTTTCAATCCGATTGTAAGAATAGATAATTAAATTGAATTTATTTTTCGTTTGGATACATCGTGGTAGTCGTGGTAATAATTATTGATTATTAATCCACGTAACCATTTTTATATTCATAATAATTTGTTCCACTGTTAATTTTGTATGTATGTGTGTATGTATATTTTATTGCTTTCAAAAGGGATGCAGTGTTATCCGTATAGCAAGGGCGGTAGCGCATTTTTTTAATTAAATTTTTTTTTTTCTTTTTTTTTTTTTTTTTTCACTGCTTCTTTTACTATAATTGCTGCGACTAATTGAGAATAGTTATTGACGTGGGATTTTCAATCCGACTGTAAGAATCGCCAGTAAAATCAAATTTATATTTATATATATTTTTTTGTAACATAGTTCGTCGGTGCAACTATTTTTTATTTTTAATTTTTTTTTTAATTTTGCAGTGAACGGGACAAGTCCCTTGAAAAAAAACCATAATAATAATGGCGCATTACAAAAAGAAAACAAAAATGACACAATTATATACATAATAGTATTCATGTATAATTTCAGTTTGAATTACAGATTACACCACTGGACCAAATGAACTAAGCAAGATCAAACTATCTTTTGAAGGAGACACCGTCATTTCATTTCAAGTTTCCACATAGATGATATATTCACTTTGACAGTAAATTCATATTTACTATTTTTAAAAATTATTAATTGACATTTGAGATTTTACAGAATTACTAAAAAATATTCGCATGAACCATCAATTGATAGTCGTCATCGAAATAATTGACAGGTCGATTTCTCTTCGTGTGTATATATAAATATTTAAAAATTTTTATTTATTTTTATTTTTATTTTTTATTCACTATTACTTTTACTATATTTGCTGCGACTAATTGAGGATAGTTATTGACGTGGGATTTTTAATCCGACTGTAAGAATCGCTAGTAAAATCAAATTTATATTTATATATTTTTTTTTGTAACATAGTTCGTCGGTGCAACTATTTATGTATAATTTCAGTTTCAATTACAGATTACACCACTGGACCAAATGAACTAAGCAAGATCAAACTATCTTTTGAAGGAGACACCGTCATTTCATTTCAAGTTCCCACATAGATGATATACTCACTTTGACAGTAAATTCATATTTACTATTTTTTAAAATTATTAATTGACATTTGAGATTTTACAGAATTACTAAAAAATATTCGCATGAACCACCAATTGATAGTCGTCATCGAAATAATTGACAGGTCGATTTCTATCCGTGTGTATATATTTGTATCACAATAAATAACAATTGTTTGCCACAAAACAGTTTTATACGTAGCAAACAGTGTCAAAGAGTAAAACAGACTAAAATCCATCTTCTTCGTACCTCACGTCAAAAATTCTCGTATCTGTAACACGGAGGGTAAAATATTTCTAATTTCAAAAGCTCATAGCTCGAAAATTATCTACAGCTTCCAGGTTTCAGTGGTTGATCGTTGTGCATATTCCCGATAGAGGCTATATTGATGAGCAGCGACTAATCTTAAGCAAGAATATACAATGCACAAGGGTGAACCGTTGCGGCGAGGGGAGTTGGATAATATATTGTCTCCAAAGTTCAGAAGCAGTACGAACCCCATAAAAGAATCTACCGAATCATATTTCAATATGTAATTGAATCTCGTACACGTACACCGCGAATTCTCTGACACATTTTTCCATCCCTTCATTATCCCAACCCTATAATCATCAATCATTATATTCCCTCTGGGATAAAAAAAGAAAATAACAAAACAAGGCTTAAGCAATGTGACTAATGGCATTCACGATGCTGATGCAGACTTGGCCAGTTCCATGATGATAAAAACCATTGCTTAAAATTGTTTTATCGCGTGACTAAACCGTTACAATAAGAGCAATAGAGGGCGGGGCAAACGTGCACCTGATCCCTTAATGCAATATAAAAATGTTGCTATAACTATATAGGGACCACAAACATGTCATTCCGTAAAAAAGAAAAAGCTGCGGAAAATGCTGTGCACACGAGTAAAAGTAATTAGAACGGGGTTGGCCTCCAAGACCATCAGACACGTTATAGCACTTTTTTTTCTTCTTTTTTCTCTGGTGGATCTCAAACTAAGCTCGTGTCGCAAAGTGAGACACGAGGTAGTCATGTCCCACGGGTGACCCTCAGCCTCAACGCTACTGCGGCCAATGTGTTGAGAGAAACGTGCGTGGCCTTCGGGTCGCACCTCGTCGTCGTCGTCATCCCCCTTCGCTATCGCAAAGCATCAAGGGTAGTGGCTAGCCAGTGAAAAACCCCCCGGGAGGTACCGAAATATCCTGTCATCTCCTCCTCGTTTTCTCGCTGCTTCCTCTTGCTATAGGTATACGTATTAAGAGTGCTAAAGATACTCAGATGGGTGAAAAGCACGAGAAGCATGTCGACCATCGACACGACGAGAGAAAAAGTCACAAGTAATCATGTCGGGCATCACGTGCCGCTTAGTAACTTGGCGAATGTGATGACAATGTGGTGAAAGTTCAATATGTCAGCGAAACTTTTTTTTACAACAGGATAAGGTATACAGTAGTTTATTAGGTTTATACGGAAAAACAATTTTTCGTAATTAAGACTTGTTGTTGTTGTAGTTATTAAATGTTTTTTAGTTTTGGCATGATAAATTAAAAGAGAATTATTTTAGTTTTCATTTTGTATACAAAAACATTGAGCAAAGCGAATAGAATTCTCACCTTTCTCATCGTTGTCGAAATAACAAATTTTCAAGTTTCAAAGCTTCTTTTTTTCTTAACTTAATAACCCTTTAGTCGCCAAATTGAAGAATTAGTCATTTTTCAATTGAAAAACAAATTTAAATAATAGCAATAAATTTGATTTATAAAAATAATAGTTTTAAAATATATTAATAATATAATAATAATAGTTTTATAAAATAATAGTTTTAAATGTAAAAATAAAAAATGATTTTTCCAAAGATCCTATTATTCCATTTTATTTCATACACAAAAGTGTCGAAAATATGAGATATATTTTTTTCAACAGGAAAGGAATACAACCCCTAAGGAGTTATAGTATGCAGAAAGTGCTACTTTTCTAACCTTATTTAAGGGATCTTTCCAGTGTGAAAAAAAATGGATTTTTTTTGTCTTATCCATTAACATATACGATCAAAAATATCCTCTCAAATTTTTAAAGCGAAATTTGAAATACTTCGCTGGCATACTTTATGGACCTGGCATCGCTGATTAGTCGTAAGTACACAATTTTAGGTATATGAAATTTTTACACCCGAAACTTTAAACGCGTTTTTCTCGAAACGACATTTTTCAAAACGGTGGACATTCTCCAGGGAACAATTTTCAAGCGATCGTTTTCAAATTTCAGGATAATATTCTTCACGCTATTCTCTATCATGCTATAGAAGCTTTTTTTTTTTTTTGAAATCTCCCATTTTTTTAAAAGAAAAACTGTCGAAAAAACGGCTAAATTCAGGACTTTTTTTTCAAACCGCCGCCATTTTGTCAATTTTGATAAAAAAAAGCCTCCAAAGCACGATAGCCAATCGCATACTAATTAATAATCCTTCGGGTTATTTTTTTGATCAAATTTGCGCCCCCTAGGATGTCCACCATGAGGCTTTCTTTTTTATCACCATTATTTTCAAGAATTAAAAAAAAATATTTAAACAATAAAAATCGTCTTATCAAAAATCATTTTCTGTCATTCATGATTACCTTAACATGTCATAAAAATTTCAGATTGATTGGCTTACAGTAACCGTCCGAAAAAAAATCGTGAACATAGGCTAGGATGTCCACCATGAGGCTATCTTTTTTATCACCATTATTTTCAAGAATTAAAGAAAAATATTTAAACAATAAAAATCGTGTTATAAAAAATAATTTTCTATCATTCATAATTACCTTAATATGTCATAAAAATTTCAGATTGATTGGCGTATAGTAACCGTCCGAAAAAAAATCGTGAAAATAGGCTATTTTTCGGGTCGTCACACTGCAAAGATCCCTTATTTTCAATTTCTACATATTTTAATCTTGAATCATTTACCTATGATTTTACTAAAAGTGATGTAATTAAAAATTGAGCAAGTAGTTATACAGTCCGTTAGACACTGCGTGGTATGTATGCAAAGTATGGGCGTTTCAGCGTGTAAACTCGACTGACAATTCGCGCTGTCATCGACATGCAGAGATACGGTCTATGGTGTCTCTCGACTGCACAGAGTTCAAGGGTGACGTATGGTTCTTGCGTTTCTACTATGCCAATATACGCGGGGGAGTTTAGCATCTCTGTATATGTATGTACTACTCATGGACCCACGCACAGTTTGCAGTACGCCCTGTGTGATGACGTAGCCATGAGTGGTGAATGGAATGAGACAGAGCAATCATTCGCTAACTCGCTTATCGCGACACATATACACTTCGTCCTTATCGAATCTCGTGTCGTGTTTCATTTTCGTGAGACAAGATTAAAATGTCGGACACTTCGGTTGCAGTCAGTGCCAAAGTTGCCAACGAGATATAAATTAAGACGACGAGTAATATAATATATCGTATGTATAGGTGCATATGTGTCCTGTATAATATTATATCCACACATGGTATCCAGCGGTGAGAATAAGTCGTAAATGCTTTCGACTCTGTGGATCATCACAAAACGCGAATTTATGCTAACTTTATCACTCTGCACATCTGTATATTTAATGCACAAATTTATGTGCCGATAGATACTTTGGCGGGATTTAACTGCTGTTTATAATGAAGTAAACATATGTTTAACCGATTTTTAGTACCACAATGCAAATTTGCACACTTTATTACGACTTTTTGAAAATGACGTTTTATTATTCTGGTTCTGTAATATTATGCGTTTGAGATGTTACTTTATAATGGTATTTAATGACGAAATTTGAATATCAGAAATCATTCATCTTATAAACATCGTGGTCAATATTAACCCTTTATGTTGTACATTTGATAAATCGGAATCATAATTGTTTTTAACAGCATATTTTTAAAGCCGAATTAAAAAATTTACGAACATCTTCGTTAAAAATATTCTCATGTTTCGTTAAAAATTTTGTGACAGTATGTACAATAAAAAATGACTTCTCCGAAAATAAAATATATGACGTATAAAACTTTTTGGTATTTTAACTGCATAAATTTCGTTAAAATATATTATATTTTCCATACATTCGACATAGGGGGGGGGGGGGGGGGGGGGTGGCAAAACGGGCAGGGGGGCAAAACGGTCATCACGACTGAAAATGACAATTGGGGGCAAAACGGTCATCGTTTCAACTTCTTCGAACACGACTTTTTTCAATTTCCTGACATTTCTTACTTGAAAATTTCGGAAAATAATTGGTGATGTCAATAAAACAGGCAGGGAGGCAAAACAGGTATCTCGGCTAAATATAAGTATCGGGGTCAAAATTGGCACCAAATCATAAAATGAGAATTTCGTTCTAATTGATTTCTTTATGATATACCGACTTTTTTTTCAAAGAATTATTTGATTATAAATTTTTTGAAAAATTCATTTGACTATATTTTTTTCCTTTGCTCAACAAAGTATCGAAAAAAAGTTCTGAACGGACGGTTAAAAAAAATTCTGATCTGATGAAGATTATCAATTTTTTTTCATCACCAATTTGACGTATTTTCCCTATCTAAGGAACGTAAAAAACTGAGACAAATCGTTTTTACGAAAGTTGAGACGGTGCCCGTTTTGCTCCCAATCCCGATTTTTAATGGAGCTGCCTGTTTTGCCCCCATCTCCTCTATATTTGTCATATATTATCACAAAGATATATGAAAAATATATTTGTCATACGTGTATCTCACATACTAATTTTTCCATGTGCGTAAACGCAAATTACATTAAACTCACTGACGAACAGAGTTGGGCAGCAAAAATTACTTAGGTCAGAAATTACTGCTTTAATTACAATTACTTTCAGTAATTATATTGGATTTCAAATTAAATACAATTACTTTCAGTAATTGTATTGGATTTCAAATTAAATACAATTACTTTCTGTAATTACATTTTGTAATTGTATTGGATTTTAAATTAAATACAATTACTTTCTGTAATTACATTTTGTAATTGTATTGGATTTTAAATTAAATACAATTACATTTTGTAATTATATTGGATTTCAAATTAAATACAATTACTTTCAGTAATTGTATTTAATTTGAAATCCAATTTATACAATTACTTTATATACAATAAATACAATTACTTTCAGTAATTGTATTGGATTTCAAACTAAATACAATTACTTCCAGTAATTTGTATTTTGTAATTTTCCATTACAATTTTGCCCAACTCTGCTGACGAAAATATAATTATACCAACACTACTACTACTACTACAAACTACTATATGTACTACATAGTGAATGAAACGCTGACCTTGTCCTCAGGGACCACCCAGTGACGCAGAATCAAGCAGAGCATAGCACCAGAAGAGCTAGCAAAAAATAGAATGCACCGGAGAATACAACTGCAGCTGCAACTGCAACTACAACTACTTTCTCTATATACACACGTACATTAATCCCACACGTTGGTCGCTTTTCGTAAAACGTTCAAGAGATTGAGTGCTTGGAGATACGCTTGCTTTGTCGATCTAACGATCTCGGTGTATAAATCGATTTTATACCAAGAATCTCCGTCCGTTTCGCCTACTACTTCCATTAATCCCTCTCAAACGCCTTAAGTGAACCTGAAAGTGTATTTAAAAAGTTAAGTTTCATGACAATCGTGTTTGTTGCGTCTAATGAAGTCGCCCCGTCGTGCAAGAAGAAAGGGACAAGAAGCTTTTGGACGATGAGAAAGGCAAGAGAGCAGCAAGGAAACTCGGTGCAGTTCACGATGATACTTTAGCAAAGCGATAACAATCGACGGTGATAGATTATCATGGCGCCGGGTTTATCTTCGCGAACGAATCCGTATGCTCCAACAGCCAAGAGTCTCTGCCTCTACGGTAACGACGATGAAGACGACACCCACGTTGAGTCGATATTCCTTTTATCCAGATTTCTGCTAAGTATATACTGTACCTTATTTAAGAGGTAAGTGCCAAAACGATTTTTAGCTATTTGCATTTATCTAATATTTACCAAAGTTGTAAAGTACTATCAATTTATTTTGTAAGAATTCTTTATAAGTTTCTATATAAATTATTAATGAAGTAATTACTTAAGTTGCAAAAAAATGTAATTTCTTAATTGCTTAAAAAAATCAGTCAAGGAACAAAATAAATTATATAGGCATTCATAGAAATGCGTTAAAGAATAAATGAAGAAACGTACTGTTCCTTTTTTTCCCAAAGTTTTTTTTTAGCAGTCGGTTGAATCTTTTTTGTGGTTGCTATTGTATAATAGTTTTAAGATATTTTTATAATCGCTGCAGGTTATCGTTCGGAGATAATAATGGTGATTAATATATATATAAGTGTGAGTGGACATGTTTTGGAAATTGACATATTTTCTAGTTGTCCGCCATTTTATTATGATTTAATACATCTCATTTTGTCCATTTACATAAAGTCATAAAAATGTATAGATAATATCTAAAAAAAATCAATACAAACATCCAAAACATTTTCGAGTTAATCGTATTTATTCTCTTCAAGTCCAATTTTTTAAATAAAAATAAACTTTATTTTCGTAATCTCGCAAATAAATAATAATTGATCGCTATAATTTTTTCAAGGCTATTCTAACCGTATAATTTATGACCATTTTTTTTTGTAAATCTTGGCAAATGCAATTGGCTGCTCGGAGAATCTCTTTTTTTTTTGGCTGGAGTGAGTTAAAGCTTTTGTTAGCTTGGTCAGCACGTGAGGTGACTCTTCGACGTTTTGCCGATCGTATATCCTCATCAGCTTCTACTTTATATAGAAGTGAGACCAATGGGCGTTGCTTTCACTTTGAAAATATTCGACTGGAAGTCGAGTACTGCACCGGCGCTGCAATGGCGGAGAAGTATATATATATATATATATATATATATATTTGTGTTTGTCGGGGGAGTATACAGGCTTTTCAGGTGTCAATGGCAAGTGGGGTAACGAGCTCGACGTGTACGAGAGGTTCGAAGTCGAAGAAGCAGATAAGCCACTGCGGACGACCATGGGCCCAGGGATACTGGGGCCGTTAAACTAAATTCTCGTTTCGACGGCTCGTTAGGGGACTTCGACCGTCTTCGAAGTCTCCCTGCCTCGAGTTACCCTTGCGGCGAAAGAGTGACTCGAGAAAACATTGATTTTACAATCATATACGGTCAGAAGTTACTGCGTTGAAGAATTTTATGACAAATGTGTTTATCAACAAGACATATTCTGTTTGATTGTTCACAATATTTTTTTATGTCACGTCAAAGAAAATTATAGTGCATGCAATTATTTTTTGCTGTATCGACTTTTTTCATTGTTACTGTTATGATAAAAGCGTAATTGTAGTTGTGTCTATTATTAATAATTATTTCACGTGAACAGTGCACGCTAAAAACTCAATTAGTTGGATAAACTATTAAAATAATATCCAGGTTACACCAATTGAGTAAGAAAAGAGAGGGAATTGATGCGATGCCATTGTACAACTTTGACTCCATCCTGGACAGCCCAAACTCCATCCTGGATGCTGCCCTAGATTCCATCCCGGATTCTGCATCTTTTTTATGCGGGATCCGAACGGCGTGTCACGGAGAACAACTACTGTGTCGTTACGATGTTGTTACAGCTTGTCTTGCCACGTTGTAACGACTTTGCGGCACATTCGGACGCACAAAACGCAATAATAGCAATCACACTGTACCGTGATCTTGAATTTCTTACTGCGAATTAACTCAAAGTGTTTACCCAGCTAATTAATAATCTGGGTGGGAAAGCATCAAGCCAGGTGACCAAATTTATTTTGTAACTATACCTAATCCGTTTCATTCGTACTAGAGTGATCTAGAGCCAAGTCAAATCGAGATTCTACACTGAAAGTAAAGATTAGTTGCCATAACCAAAAAATGAGTTGACACAACCAATCGATTATTCTATTCGCCTTACAACTCAAATGGTAGTGCCAACAATTCGAATGATAATACCGACGATTCGAATGGTAATACCGACAATTCGAATAGTAGTCCCAACTATTCGAGTGGTAGTCCCAGCGACTGGATCGGTTAACCTCAATAATTTCGCAAGAACTAATCGTGAATAGTTGAAGTTACTATTCGATATGGTTGAGGCAACTAATTTTTGAGACATTGTGTACAGCAAATTGGAAACGTAGTTGTCACAAGCAAACACTTCTTTCCGTGTACTGTATCCCCAGATCGGTTTTGTGACCTGTTACGAAACCTCGTTGTCCATAAACCATGCAGAGAAGATGGAAAAACTCTTACGTAAGTACACAAAGAATAAGGAAGAAGCAGTAAGGCAGAAGAATTGGTTTTCAGAAGCCTCGAGTGATAGTAACAATGACCGGCTGAGATCATAACCTCAAGTCACCGGTTGGTTGGCATAAGAAATCGTTTGGATTGGATAGCAGCCGTGATAGTTGCAGGAACCAAGTTGTTGGTTATACGTACTATTTTCGCTACCAATCGAAAAAAGTCAAGAGTACGATTCCGATTTAGTTTCAGTAACTAACACGCGGCACAGCATATCCTGGAATTGGTAGCCAGAACTTCTTCTTCTCGTTCCGTGCAGATGGCGACTCATGATACAGGGAGAGTAGAGTGCGCCACAAGTCTCCCACTAAATCCAGTGCTTTCTCTACTCGCTGTTTATCACAGGGAAACAAAAAAAGAGGGAAAACATTTATTTTTTTTTAACCGTATATTTGTAGCGAGTGCAAAGAAACCGGGAGATCGAGATTCGAAGAAAGGTGCTCTCAAACAAGAGACGGAAGCACAAGAAAGACACAAGAAGAAGAAGAAGAAGAAGCAGGAGACGAAGAGCATCCGGAGGCCGAGAGGCTCAGAACGATGCAGCAAACTCATTCAGCTCGTGGAATAGCGGCTCGTTATTTATCCGGCGGCGGTAATAGGTCCCGGCCTATAAAGTCGCGCGCGGGACTCTCTCTCTCCTTCTGCCTCTATAGCTCCCGGTGGTAGTGGTAACGCGAGGCAGCCTCGTTGGTAATTGGGAAGAAACGGGTCGATGCCGCGACTAAAGCTTCTGAACGAAAGAAAGACGCAGATAGAGATATCGGTAAAGACGGGAAATGGAGCAACGCTGGATCGAGAGATGCAAGAGAGACTACTAAGTCGACGAGGTTGGCTCTACGAGTTATCCGCTCCTCCACAGTCTTGGATATCATGCAGAAAGTCCTCGATGTCTTGGCACGTTTCCGGTCTCCGGTCTGTAGTAAACGCCTTCCATGACCAAAGCGTACTACTCCATTACTGTATATGCGCACTACTCGACGAGTTTTGCAAGGGCATATATTTTCTTATGCAGCTTCGAGGAACGAGCGTGCAGGAAATGAACAGCGGGAGGATGAAGTCGATGTGTAAGGTGGGAGGCTTGAAAACAAACTAACGTAATTGAAAAGGGGGGCAATAAATGGCCATGACTTCCAACCTCGACGAAGCTTACCTCTTCTAGGTATCGAAATTTAACCTTCACTATTGTTCTCAAGTGGCATATTCCACCACAGAAAATACGTGTTTCAAACCATTTTACTACGATTTTAAAAAAAGCGACATTTGTCCGTTTCCAGAATTCACAGATCCGTCTTCCGGTCGGAAAATCCAATCCAAACATTTTTCTCTTCAAGGTTTTGAATTTTAACGTTCACTATAGTTCTCAAGTGCCATATTCCACCATAGAAAACATCCGGGTCAAACCTTTTTACGGTGGTTTAAAAAAAAATGACATTTGTCCGTTCCAGAATTCGCAGTTCCGACTTCTGGCCTGAAAATTTAACCCTAATATTTTTCTTTGGGATATCGAATTTTAACCTTCACTGTCGTTCTCAAGTGGCATATTCCACCATAGAAAATACGCGTCTCAAACCTTTTTACTGTGATTTAAAAAAAAGTGACATTTGTCCATTTCTGATTCCAGAATTCACAGATCCGACTTCCGATCGGAAAATCCAAGCCAAATGCATTTCTCTTCAAAGTATTGATGTTTAAGCTTCACAATTGTGCCCAAGTGTGGCATAATGCACCACAAAAAACATCCGTCTCAAACCTTTCCACTGGAAAATTTTTCTCGAAGAGGTAGTTTTCACATTACATATGATTTTAAAAAATGAGGAATGTGCAAGATTCTACTTTGCATGTCTTTGCAGATTATTCTTCTCACCCTGGTAAAAAAATTAGTAAGCATATTAAAAACAAATTTACCCGAACAATAACTAAACTGGAACGTTATCAGGAAAAAAAATCATATATGACGGCTTTCCTGAAGAAATAAATAGACGAGAACAGAAATTCGACCGCCGGTATAATATATTTCAGGTACGGCGGGGGTGGAGGTGGGGAAAAAAAATTAAAAACAAATGAAACCAGATTTTCTATAAAAATTGATGAATACAAAAAAACAAATGTTACATTTTCTTTTATTTTCTGGAAAGGAATACAGCTCCACATAGTTTTGATTTCGCTGTACATAGCATCAATACATACATCTGCCAAAATTGGTGGACCATGTAAACGTTCTTGAAAGTAGTTTACCTTACATGAAGTGTGGACTCGTTTTCCAAGCTTCCTGATCGGCTGGACGTTCCGGACTCGTATTTCGCCGTTTGCACAAGTTTGCAAGAATGAGCTGAGAATTGGAAAAAGCTGAGAGGAAGATCTCCCGAGCACTTCGACTGAAGTTTCCGACTGTATTTCGAGACGTTCCGGTGAGAGCCCTTTCCTCTTGGCGTGAAAATCGCACCACGAATACGTGTCTGGAGAACGTGTCGTATCGTCGTGATTCCACGAGACTGTAGTATCAGGGAAGAGCTAGCTTACAGGGTTGGTAAGAGTCTCAACGAAGGTTTTCGCCGTTGTGGCAGCACCTTAAAGCCCCTTATAGTATACTTGTGCGAAACTCGGTGCACTTTCTTGCTTCGCTATTCCTCTGAGGGTGAAACGTTGATTCAGCCTTTTGCGAATTACTTCCACTTCTATTTAAAAGCGAGACGAAGAAAGTTGTATTATGCGCTACAGACTCGAAGCATTTCTCCGCTTTTCAACCTTCCACATATTTCCACAGAGTTGAGAATTCACAGTATTACAATTAGATCGTAAAATATATTTACACATATTTTTCCAAATTCATACTACAATTTGTAAAAAAATAACGAATTGTCCAATCGTTAATTTCATTCAGTTTTATTTTTTTGAAATTCTCAATTCCTTTTTTCTGTATTACGTTCGCGCTATCGAGATCACCAGGCGATTCAATTATTTCTTGACTTCTCCACCGCAATCCTTTAATGCATTCCATTTTCTTTTCATATTTTTCTTTGTCTGTCTCCTTTTGTTCGTCCTCTTTGTGCATTAGTTTCTGTAGCAGCCGTCTGTCTTTGCAACCCCGACTAATTGTTAATTTACTTCGAAAAGAAGCACACGAGTCCTCGCATTGTGCCCTTGCGAGTTGGCACACCGGTTGTCCATGGACAGAGGCGAGAGACATTACTCAAATACTCATTAGCACGGTCCAAATAAACCTGCGGCTCCTGCTGTTCGCTAATTAACGTGCCCACGGTTCTAGTGTACATTCGTACTGTATTCTAGTATATGTATATTAAGCAGCTGAGGGCGAGTCTTGAAAGTGGTAATACAGCTGCGTGGTTCACTGCTAAAGTTTTCCAAAGTTATTGTTTGTGTCGCGTGCGTCTGACGCCAGGACTGTATTATAACCGGTCGTTTTAATTAGCTACGAAACGAATGGGAAATCGACGTGTCCAATGGGGAATTCTCTTAGCACTGGAGTCAAGAAAGCATGAGGCAAAATCATAAGCATCTTGGAGTAGAGAGACTTCAAAAGGGAATGTGAAAGGTACGAAGTTCAGGACATTCGTACATAATTCTAACAAGAATTTGTGTAAAGCAAAAAAGACATAAAAAGATGCACGCAGGTTGTAAGTTCAACATTGACGACAAATGCAAATATACCTTGACTCAATGACTACAAAATAGCTTACAGACATTTCTTAGCCTCTTCTGATGAGGAGTATCATTTCGTTGATCCGATGCTGTATTTTCTTGACACTGGAATTAAGAAGACAAGATATGTAAATAAAACGTAACATAGCTTAAGAAATAACTTGGTAAGGAAATGTATAAGGTACGTCATAAAAAGACAAGCCGGAGACCCAACTATTTTTCTGCACGGGTTGATGCACTTTAATCAAGAAAATGTTATCAGAGATGCCGTGAACATTTCCCAAGAAACTGACACAGTTAGCGATGAGTTGCAATGCAACTACCGGTATGGTTGAAATATGGTACAAATCTAGGGAATGATCATAATGGAGAAATTGCAGAAATTTAATGTTGTAGAGCGAAAGTCGAACATCCAGAAAAGAAACAAAACACGAGTGAAAGAAAATGACGTGGAAAAATTGGTTGCAGATGTATTTAACTCAGTTTTCCACATTTGCTAACAAAATATTATCAGGGATCCACGTGAAGATTTCGCCAGAAAATTACATAGCCAGTGATGATCCGCGATGCAACTACCGGTATGGTTGAAATATGGTACAAATCTGGGATATGATCATAGTGGAGAAATTGCAGAAATTAAATGTTGTACACTCTATATAACACGTGGCCCTCAAAACCCTTTTACAAATCAGACCAGAGCGAAAGTTCAACGTGCAGAGAAGAAACAAAATGCGAATGAAAGAAAATGGCGAGGGAAAAATTGTTTGCAGAAGTATTTAACTCAATTTTCCACCTTTGCTAACAAAATATAATCACGGTTCCACGTGAAGATTTCGCCAGAAAATTACGTAGCCAGTGATGATCCGCAATGCAACTACCGGTATGGTTGAAATGTGGTACAAATCTAGGATATGATCATAGTGGAGAAATTGCAGAAATTTAATGTACACTCCATATACCACGTGGCCTTCGAAATTCTTTTACAAATCAGACCAGAGCGAAAGTTCAACGTGCAGAGAAGAAACAAAATACAAATGAAATAAAATGGCGAGGGAAAAATTAGTTGCAGAAGTATTTAACTCAGTTTTCCACCTTTGCTAACAAAATATAATCAGGGATCCACGTGAAGATTTCGCCAGAAAATTACATAGCCATTATTGATCCGCAATGCAGCTACCGGTATGGTTGAAATATGGTACAAATCTGGGATATGATCATAGTGGAGAAATTGCAGAAATTTAATGTTGTACACTCCATATAACACGTGGCCTTCGAAATTCTTTTACAAATCAGACCAGAGCGAAAGTTCAACATGCAGAGAAGAAACAAAATATGAATGAAAGAAAATGGCGAGGGAAAAATTGGTTGCAGACGTATTTAACTCAATTTTCCACCTTTGCTAACAAAATATAATCAGGGATCCACGTGAACATTTTGCAAGAAAATTGAATAGCCAATGCAACTACCGGTATGGTTGAAATATGGTACAAATCTAGGATATGATCATAGTGGAGAAATTGCAGAAATTCAATGTTGTTCAATCCATATAACACGCGGCCCTCGAAACCCTTTTACAAATCAGACCAGAGCGAAAGTTCAACGTGCAGAGAAGAAACAAAATACGAATGAAAGAAAATGGCGAGCGAAAAATTGGTTGCAGAAGTATTTAACTCAATTTTCCACCTTTGCTAACAAAATATAATCAGGGATCCACGTGAACATTTTGCAAGAAAATTGAATAGCCAATGCAACTACCGGTATGGTTGAAATATGGTACAAAGCCAGGAAAAGATCATAGTGGAGAAATTGCAGAAATTCAATGTTGTACACTCCATATAACACGCGGCCCTCAAAACCCTTTTACAAATCAGACCAGAGCAAAAGTTCAACATGCAGAGAAGAAACAAAACATGAATGAAAGAAAATGGAAAAGGGGGGCGAGGGTTTTAGCTCTGCTCTGGCGCTTTCGGCGTCCGGATCCACATCTACTCACACAAGCCCCCTCATTAGCGGATCTGCATGTCTCAGTCTCCAATTATCTCGTCCTCCAGCTCGTCGTTCTCCTTCTCGTGGGTTTAATAGCTACATAGACACTCAGTTCCTCACTCACTCTCTTATAGTGTTGCGGCTTGTTATCTCGCTCTGTTTTCCGTTCGAAATTCCAGGTAGCCCCCGACCTAATATAATATACCAGAGTTCATTTCGTGCCAATTTGCATGTACCGCGGCGCATGGTGAGCGAGAGGGCGAGATAGCTAATTCGGGGAAATCGAGTTTGGCCCAGAGCCTCTCGTCGGAAACCTCACGGGGCTTTCTCTACTGCGGGGCTGATGTTCCTGCTCCTGTGGCTAGTCTTGTGTGTTCACACCGGTAGCACGTGCCTCGAGACCACCAGAGGGATTGTGTGCACAGAAAACTTTTTCTTCTCGCCTAGCTTATAGTACATGTTAAAGAGTACAAGCTCGTATTTTTTAACGTGGATCACGTGAGAAGAAAAGAAAGAGGCCGGTGACTAATTTCATCAAAACAAATTGTCTCAACTCATTTTGTTACGATATTTCGTTCATAATATGCCTAATTACATCTTATTCATTACACCTTCTAATTCCATGCTTTTTTTAAATAAAATAATCATTTTTCTCAACTGCTTAACGTATCTAAATATTTGAAAAATATCTTTTATAAAAAAAAATGTTTATAAACATATATTACAGAATTTTGAGATTGAACGTAGATATTTTTTTAATATGTGTTTTGTTTGCCATATTTCTCTTAATGTGCAAAATATGGTACACGAAATATCAAAAAGTCAAGAAAAATATTGTTGAAAAGTTGATTTTTTTTTAACCGAAATAAATTTATGATTAAAATTGTAAGCTGGCAAAACTTGGGTTTTTGGAGTAGGAAAATGACAACAATATACTGAAAGGCTTAGTTTTGCTGAAATGATGTTGAAACAGTGGCACACACTGATCTCTTGGTTACCACATACCGAGAAATTTAATTTGCTTAATCGTGCTACATGAACGTTGGGAAAAAGCGTAGATGGGTGTAAGAGACTGTCTGGTATGGGAATGGGAGAATTCGAGACGAAGAGGAAATTCTCGGGTGGTAAAACCCATGCTAAAACTCCCAAGCTACCAAGTTTGAACAGAGTTGTACTCTGCCCTGGAGGAACGGGTAAAGCGGAAAATTCATAGGCGTACTTCGGTGGCTATTGGATGGAAACATTCGAGACAAATCGCTGGCCTGATATTTAAATAACGATTTAACCGGATTTTATATTCTTTCGTTCAAATTGAAGCATTCAAATTGAGATGTTACACAAAATCTTCGAAATAATAAGGTAAACATTTTAACAGAACTAATTATATTTCCTTGCTCCTATAAATTAAATGAAAATTTAAAAAAGTTGAAATTAATTTTTATCTATGTTTCACCTTCATAAAATATTATTGTATGTTAGAATATTAAATAAATTTTTACTTTTATAATAATTTTTTTTTTTGCATTTCAAAATAGTATCTCATAAATTATTTGGACAACGAGCTTATTGGAAGCTTTGTGACTTGTGCACTCGTTTTAATAGTCGTGAATGCATTTTGGACTGAATTCATTTCGATAATGGATTCGTAAAGAGAGTATAATAAATTCATCAGATTTGATGGAATCTCTTTGAAGAGCTTAATTTTCAAATATTATACAGAGTGATATGTATACTGGATTGATGATGGCTGCTTAATGGAGCAAAACTACAAACACGATTCATTGCATGAATCTAATCTGTAAGTCATAAATGCAGAAGAAGAATTCAGGAAAAATAACCATATCAGAATTTTAAACACATCTTTAGCATAAAAATTCCGAACGTTCGAAATTACGAAAATCGTGGGACTTTTACTCAAAATTGTAATGAAATTTTGCACCCTTATCTTTTTATTTTTAATATGTGGGTCTTCCACAAATGGAACGGACTCATAACGGGTCATAAGTATAGATGACTTTAATATTTAAAATCCACTCTTATTTCATAGCTTTGGTTAAACTGATGCCAGTGAATAACGCAGTTTACTTGTTTATCAAGAGCAGTTTATTCGTCAATATGGCAGTTATGGAAATTAATCAATTTCGCTGAATTAAAAAAAAATTATTAGGCTTACAATAATTTAGTACAGGATTCAATTATTAATCAAATTAATAAATAATCGATGTATCAATTCTCCTTACTATGTTTATTTAATATTTGTATCTACAACTCTGCACTGTAAAAAAAAATCTACTTGAAATTTAGTGTACTTTTACTGGAAGTTTTTATTCATAAACTAGTATATTAAATGTAGTATGCAAGTGTAATGTAAAATGAATGTATGGTACAGCACATTCAATAATTTACTTCAATTTTACAGTAAAAGTACTTTAATTTTAATAATTTGCTTTAATCCCACATGGAAATAGAAATATATGCACGATATATTCGCCACATAGAACTTTTTGGCGCTAAACGTATATGAAATATATTTTACATATATTCCATACATATATCACATAAATTTTGAATATATTTTTGCATACATATATGCAGAATATATGCAGCATATAGAACTTTTTGGCGATATATATTTAACATATATGTTACATATATATTTTTCGAGGTGGGATTTTACTGAAAAAGTACATGAATTTTATGCCACAATTGTATATTAAATTTCGATGACGAGTTTATGAATAAAAACTTCCAATTTTTTTTAACAGTGTGTATTATTTATATAAAATTCATGAAGCTGTTTTTAGAAAATAAATTATTTCGATTGAAAAATAAATTTTCGCGGAAAATATTCATTACGCCCATGACCGAACTGGCGCATGTTGCTTTCGTCGAGTATGAATTGGTGTCTAAGAAAGCACGGTTCGTCTTGCTACAGAGAAATACAATAATTACTCCTCTACTTCAGATTTACGAGGAGCGGGAAATTGAAATTTTAGTGGCACCGTCGTAGGTTCTTATGAAACACTACTTCTCTCTCTCTCTCTTTATTATATATATGTATATTATATAGACGTTCAGTATATTATCGTATATTATATAACCATACCTGGTGGCGGAGAGAACATTTTCAATTATAGCATTATATAATTTGTTGCCACTCTCAACCCCCTTTATACATTCGGTTCTGCAAGAGCTGCACCTCATACCCTAAAAACCCGTTCACTCTCACCCTATCATGATGGCGCGGCTGCTGGCTCTGCCAGAGAGATTATATTAATTTAATTCCAGCTTCTTTGACCGCCTTGTACCAGACGTGGAGTATCTGTATCTAAAGCCCCTGACCCGTAATTCTGATGTACCTTTTTGTTCACTTTCTTTGCATTATTAATTAGTTTCTGTAATTATTTAACTAGTAGTTTATGTGTCCAAAAATAATTACTCCATGATCCAAAATCTAAATATTTAATAACAATGTACATAAAGTTCATTTTATCTTAGGTTTGTTTATCGTGAGTTAAAAGACTTTAACAGCCATGCAAGTTAAACAATATCATTAAATTTTACGGAATCTAAATATGAAAATTGTCATTTTTTATTTTGGGAATAAGTTACCGATTAATCAGAGGGTTACATTTTTTTCAAATATGAGATGAAAATGAAATAAATACTGTAGTACATATTTATTTACATTAGTAACATTCCCAACTTACTAATGTTTATAATATTACCTGGTTTGTAAAAAATGTGAACGTGTATTTCTTTTTAAAAGCTAGATGTAGACTTTCTAGAAAGTAGATGCATAGATTTTTTAACAAAACGCTATATTAAAATCTAGTTTAAAAAAAACTTTTTTTAACATTTAACTTTCTAACTAAAGTTTTTAAAAAAGTTTTTACTTACTAAAAGCTCAAAGTACGTCTTTTTATAAGCAACGATGGGCGTGTAGTTTTTCTCAAAGCTGACGACACAGCATTCAAAAAAAATTGAAACGTGCAGCTTTTCCAGAATACCAAGTAGAATGCAAAGCCATATTGTAAAATGCCCTTTACCCTCCACGACTTTCGATATCTATCATGAAAGTAATTACAGCACCTAGAGGCTCGAATCTACGTGCATTTCCAATGTGGACTGCGTAAACACACGTGCCCCGTTTGTCATGGAATTTAACACGGAGAAAAACCGTCCCATGGTTGTAAGCGAGAGAAGACGTAGAAAGAGGAACTCACGCGAATAGCCCAAAGGTGGTTGGCTGATTCCTCCGTTGAATACAGCGACTGGAGTGCGTGTGTCAGTGTAGGCGTGTATGATGGGCGAAAATGGGGGATGATGCGAAGCATGGAAGCAAAGGAGAGCGCAAGAGTGAGAGAGATGGAGATATGGAGAAGCGAGAGCCAAAGCTACTGTTGGAATGAGTGGCTAGTGTCAACACTCGCTCACTTTGTGAACCGCCAACACGCCAAAACCGTCCGCGCGCGATATTAACGTTCGTCCCTTCCACCGCTAGGTCCACCATCACCAACCATCAAAATCCACCGACGAAACTGCCTACTGCGTTTCTCCTCGTCCACTTAAATAAACATCCACCATTTTATTTGATATTTTACACATGACTCGGTCGAAAATGAAATAACCCCGGGCGGGGCATGTGACGATACGGTTTATTGAACTTCGTCTGACGCTTTGGTAGCTATTGCACACCTAGAATA
Source organism: Ephialtes manifestator (assembly GCA_963970395.1). Lineage (NCBI taxonomy): Eukaryota > Metazoa > Arthropoda > Insecta > Hymenoptera > Ichneumonidae > Ephialtes > Ephialtes manifestator. The sequence goes on from OZ019978.1 coordinate 28,029,227, forward strand.
TCGGGGTTTAGAATAGCTATGTGGCAGATTGCACTGTAAGTAGTACAGTCTCCTCCTATCGGTAGAGTCGATGTATCGACGCAGTCTATTGAGAGCCGCGGGTCATCGCAAACACTCACTATCGCTTCGAGTGTTTTCCCTTTTCCACACGGAGTACATGCTGTTACTCTACGCCCTCTGTCTAATGCCTTGGCAAGATGAGGATTACGGTGAAGTACACAGTAGAAGGGGTTTTCGACATGCATGAAGTTGTACTTGTATACGTTCTGTCTGTTTGTTTTGTGGGGGATGCAACACAACTACTGGTAATTTGTGTGTTAAGCCTGTGGCTACACTAGACGTTGGGGAGGTTCATTACGTTGCGTTGGGTCGATTGACATTTTGTAGTAGCTGACAAATTTAATATCACCGAGGGTGACATTGTGAAGTTTACTGCGAATTCAAGGACAGTTCATACTGAAAACTTGAAAGAAACATCGGAAAAGAGCGAAAATACAACCTAAAACTCAAACTGCATGTAAAAATGAGAAAAAAAAAATCAAAATCTTCATATTAACATTTTGCAGTAGCTGCACTGAAAATGTCATTGATTCAATAAAACCATCGTTTCCCGTGCAGAAATTAGTTCGGACAGCCGCGATTAAATAAGGGGCCTTTTTAGGTATAAACGTGGCATCCACAATAGGGAATCTACTCTAGAACCCTACTAGGCCCAACAGAGACGGCCACGACAGACTTCGGGGCCTAGACAGGCTTAAATGTGGAACCCTCACTAGGGTCGCCCATATTGAGCCTCTAAAGGGTAGTACTTTCAAGCGTGACTAGCCTAGTAGGGCCCCTACTACAATTAGGGCAATCTAGAAAGGGCCAAGTTGGAGCCCCAACTATATTTCTGCACGGGTTGCGGGCTGCCAAAAGAAGTATTTTTGATTTAACTCTATTTCTTATTCGTTCAATCCCATTTAACATTGATATAATAATATATTATTTTAGAATTATTGTTTCGATCTTGTATGGAATTGGAGGAATTAGAATTCAAATTAAGTTAATAACGCTTGTTTTTGGCAGCCCGCAAACGATGGATTTATTGAATCAATGACATTTTTTTTTCAGCGTGACAAATTTAATATCACTGAGGGCGATACTGTGAAGTTTATTGCGAATTGAAAGGCACGTCATACTGGAAGCTTAAAAAAAGTATCAGAAAACAGCGGAAATGCAGCCTAAAACGCAACTTTCTTGTAAAGATGATTGTAAAAATAAAAATCTTCATAATAATAAAAAATTGTTTTAAAATCGCACATAATATACAAAAATCATTACTCCAACCTTTCATTACTTATACGAAAAAAAATTCTCTTGCGGTGAGATATTTCGTTTCTCATCTTATACCTAAAAATTCTGAAAATTAAATGATGCTGCAATTACATACATGAAAACGTGTAGCTAGATTTAAAAAATACTTCTAAATAAGCACAAAAAAATGGAACATTTTCACAATTGCAATATTATTTTTATAACCAACCTCATAGATGCCTAGAATTTTAGAGTTTATTAGGAGGTCCAATTTTCTTTGTAGTGTAAATTAGTAACTGTAGTTTTAGTGTAAAATAGTAAATTAGTGAATAAAATAAACTCACTTAGACTTCCTTACTTACTTAGACCAATGTGACAGGTTAAAAAAAAATAACTAAAAGAAAAAATCAATGAAAAAAAGCGTGCTAGGTCGAAGGATTAAATACAAAAAAGGAAAAATGTCAGCAGGGAACAGGTTCTATCCGATTGTACCGCTTATCCATGAGCTTCTCGCAGCGTGAAGTCCCTTCTTCACCGCTCCATGTCCTCGCACGCTTTCGTGCGAACGAAGAAAGCCGTAACACGTGCTCGTGGCTAGGATACACTCGAGCTTCTACTATATTTTTCCTTTTCCCTCCCGCGGTGCAGCTGTTGGCATCGTCCAGGCGAGAGAGAATCAAGAAGCACATATAACTCGTACAACAATAGGGGCAGTACGTATATCCACCTCGCCACTTGCATCCTGCGATGCAGGGGTGAAATCGTAGATGAAGAATCTTGTTTATTCCCGCTGAGACGAAATATTAAGCGCGATTGTAACTTCACTGTTGTAGCTCACACGAATACCCCAGGAGCACCTTTCATTACCGAATCTAATCGACATTATTAATATTGCATTGATGCTTATACTGTAAGGGACTTAGGGTTGACCAAGTTGCAACGGAAATTTCAGTCAAGCAGGTCTGCTTCACTGTACGGAGATTATATAGAAGAACGTGTGCTAAGTTCACATACTCTCCCTTCAGCTCTCTTTTCATCCCTCTCGCATAAAATTGATCGTCACCGATTCGTCATACTTCTAGAATAAAGGGGACAGTCGTCACATGGGATAAAATGGAGATATCGTTTTGACACTATTGCATAATTAAATTATTATTGCAAAATCTTAGCATGATTAGGATTATTTCGAGTCGTATGTAAGAAAGTTATGGAGACGGTTTTGAAACTTGTTGGGCTGGCAAGGAAGATTTTAAAAAAATTATTTGCTACCAAAAAAAGTAACAAAGTAACAGTATTTAATGAAAATGTGAACAATGTTTTCTAGAAATCTTCATGAACTAGAAAATAAATTTATTCAAGTATTCGAAAAATAATATTACATCATCTGAAAATCATTCTACGATATTTTCAAATTTAGCTAAAAGGAAAAAAAAATCCTACTATTGAAATGTAGAAACGTATATTTACGATACTGGTGCAGGAGTTTATAAAGGCCAAATAACGCTTTTGAAGGTTGTTATGGAAAAACGTATTATTCTTTAAAAAATCCGTTATAAGATGATCTCTAAGTTGATACAACTTCTTTTATACCATTTTGCCCCACAGACGATACAGTAAACCAAGCTGTTTTCTCTGACGACCATATAATACAATATTATATATATTATATTTCCGCGGGGTTCGAAGATATTATATGATGCATATCGTAAGCTTGCAAGCTCAATCGTTCATACTGGGTGCATGCTGTGGCAAGAAGGAGAATCCTGACGTCACCATATGCGGATTATGCGAACGCAGATCGAAACTTATCCCCAGCCACTATGCGGTGTCGTAGGAAGGCCCTTTATCCGCCCCATAGCTCTTCCAGAGTCACCCTGACACATGTGTGGTAGCCTCGCGCGCAGTGGTCCTCTTAGGGTTTCGATTCTACACAACACGTATGCTGTATAGAAGGTTCAAGTGATTAATTGTGCCTACGTGTGCGACAGAGCGAACCATTGAGTATTAGACGTCTAATGTCGCCACGGTGTAACCCATAGCTAACCCCTCGAATAATTTTCAGTACTGTGTATGGAGTCAGTGTAATGCACGGCAGACTGCAACGCACTGTAACGCCCATGGGACATATGCTTCCTTGATGTAACTAACGTCGAGAGTCGTTGGCTAATTTTCCGAATAATTCGGGGGAAAATGCAAGTTGAGTGAGTAAGCAAGAGTTTAAAATTCATGTAGACACTCATAGACATAGACATTCGCATAGACACTCTCACAAACACTCCCACAGACATAGATATTCTCATAGACACTCACAGACACTCTCACAGACACACTCACAGACACTCTCACAGACACTCTCACAGACACTCTCACAGACACTCTCCCAGCACTCTCACAAATACTCTCACAAATATTCTCACAAATAATCTCATAAATACTCTCACAAATACTCTCACAAATACTCTCACAAATACTCTCACAAATACTCTCACAAATACTCTCACAAATACTCTCACAAATACTCTTACAAATACTCTCACAAATACTCTCACAAATGCTCTCACAAATGCTCTCACAAATACTCTCACAAATACTCTCACAAATACTCTCACAAATACTCTCACAAATACTCTCACAAATACTCTCACAAATACTCTCACAAATACTCTCACAAATACTCTCACAAATACTCTCACAAATACTCTCACAAATACTCTCACAAATACTCTCACAAATACTCTCACAAATACTCTCACAAATACTCTCACAGCACTCTCACAGATACTTTCACAGACACTCTCACAGACACTCTCACAGACACTCTCACAGATACTCTCACAGACACTCTCACAGACACTCTCACAGATACTCTCACATACACTCTCACATACACTCTCACAGACACTCTCACAGACACTCTCACAGACACTCTCACATACACTCTCACAGACACTCTCACAGACACTCTCACAGACACTCTCACACTCTCACAGACACTCTCACAGACACTCTCACAGACACTCTCACAGACACTCTCACAGACACTCTCACAGACACTCTGCCAGCACTCTCCCAGCTCTCTCACAGATACTTTCACAGACACTCTCACAGACACTTTCACAGAGACTCTCACAGAGACTCTCATTGAGACTCTCAGAGACACTCTCACATACACTCTCACAGACACTCTCACAGACACTCTCACAGACACTCTCACAAATACTCTCACAGCTATCTCATAGATACTTTCACAGCCACTCCTACAGACATTTTCATAGCCACTCTCACATACACTCTCACATACACGCAAAAAAAAGCTTGGCTAAATATGCGTCAGCCAATTTCTTGGTTAGACCACTCAGATTGTCGGTTATGCCAATTAAGTTATTGGTTGTATTACAATGCGCTTATTGGCGCTGACCAATAACTTGGTTGGTTTAACCAGTTAATCGGCTGGCGTATATATAACCAAGCGCTTGGTTGGTCTAACTAAGCATTTTTTTCCGTGTACACTCTTACATACACTCTCACAGTACTCTCATAGACACTCGCGAAAAAAAACTGGAGTGTGTGAGTGTGTTTGTGAATTATATCCAGTGACTAACTTCTACGCAATGTAGGTACACTCTCATAACAAATCGTCGCAATCGAAAAACGTACTATTAACATAAGTATCGTTTCCCCTAATCCCCGCATGTACCACCGAGGATTTGAAGCATAATCGTACAAGACTCAAGCGGATTTGGCATTGCACCTGAGGGCTGCGGGTACAGAAATGTGACAGAATGCAGTAAGCGGAATTGAATAATGGGTATATGCGCCAGCCCGAAAAATATAATATGACGTGTCCAGTACACGTTATAACGGAGGCAGCGGCTCCTCGTAATCTCCGGCCACAATTCACGTTGGCGTTTTCATGATGGATAACATCGTGTCGAGACGAATTGTTACATACGCGGAATAAATTAAAGTATGTATTTCCACATATATATATATATATATATACAAGTATTATTCTCTGGAGGTTTTTCCTTTTCGCTTAAAGCTTCGCATTCATCCCCCACAAACCATAATATGCCTTACTCACCCTTATGCTCCAATGTTGCTCGAAGGGCGTGCACGTTGACTCGTTTTTCGTGTATACACATAAATACGTCCGAGCGAATATGTCATGCTCGATAAAAGAGCGGACACAATGCCCCACACTGTGAAATATATATTTCTACTCCCGACGGAAATCCAAACACGTATGATTTTGCCTACATGCATTACAGTGTCGATCTCGTAATCGACCAGCCGCATCACCGGATTAATTTACGCTACTCAGGCCACTGCCCTCCAGTTGCTACCATAATACACGAATAAAACGCGTCAGACTACGAAATTTTAATGAAAGATATTATTATACCCTTTTCCATATATCTGTTGATTATTGCTCAACGGCAATTTCACAATATAAAATTATCTCAAAATCGCTTACGCCCCAGGGGGTTTGAAGTGACGGTTCGAATATTCAGCAACATCCCCAATCATGTAGACCTAAATTTTCGCACGTGTTGTGTATTCCGCCGGAAATTCTCGTTAACGACATGACCGAGAATGTAAATGTAGTATTTTCCTGTAATTGTGATAGCTTGTCAACATTTATTCAATGCTATACGAGCTATAATTACATGCGCGATGCATTTATACTCATGCTTTTCAACCAAAAACGACAGCGAAATGTTATTACGGAGGCAACAGTCCGAATTCCCGACGCGACGCAAATTTATGTCGCGTTTTTAATTAGAAAATATAGATGCTTCATTCTCCATTCGCTATTTTTGGCCAACAAAAATCTGATGTGAATAACAACAATAATTATATTATTACATTAAAAAACTATGAACTTATGCTTAGTGATAAATTAAATTAAAAAAGATCGAAATCTTTTTGGTACAATTATAAAAAAAAACCTTGAGTTCCTCTGGACCTTGACAAAAAACTAGAAGACCCGGTAATGCACGGAAAAATAGTACATTACGATACTAGTGCGAAAAAACTTTTTCTGGCGAGTGTGAGTTTGCAACACGAGCCGAAGGCGAGTTTTGCAATCACACGAGTTAATAAAAAGTTTTTCGCACGAGTATCGTACAAAATTTTATTTCACTAGGTGTGTAAATGGGGTTTGATGCACGCAAAGCGTGCGTAAAACCGCGTTTCACGCACGGAGTGATATAAATATTTATACTCAACTATTCACGATTACTTTCCGCGAAATTAGTAAGTGTAATTAATCCAATCGTTGGGACTACCATTCGAATTTTTATGACGACCATTCGAATCATGGACACATTCATTTAAATTGTAATAGAAATAGAATAGTCGATTGGTTGTGCAAACTCATTTTTTGGTTATGGCAATTAATTTTGTTTTTCCGTGTGAGAAGCAGGGATTATATTATAAGATGGAAAATGATGAACTATGCTTAGAGATAAAATTTTAAAAAACGTGTATAGCACATACTTTATCATTCGTGTAACTTATTTATGCTGATACAAATCAAGCGAAATATTTTTCGTACAATCACAGAAAGAAAAACCTTCAGTCCCTCTGGAACTTGACTGACAAAAAGGTGAAGGACCCGAGAATGAGAAGCAGGGATTAGGGCTCTCGAAGGATCAACGTTGTCCCGCAGGACCTACCCCACATGCAGCACAGAAGGGATTATACTCCCTTATGTCGTTCACTAAGGCCTAGAAACGAAGCCTCGTGTTGTATATAGCAGACATTGACTTTGGCCTTTCCTTCTGGCTCACTCGATGTCACATACGGTACCCCCAAGACTTCAGAGGGTTGTATTCAGTGTAACAGCAGAAAATGAACAATATTGTATAGACAGATGCCCAAACATCGAATAACCCCATTTTCCAAGCCAAATGCATCGATTACCAAATCACCACGTCAATAAACGTGGAGGTGGTCCTTAGAGAAATATTAATAAAAGAGAACCACGTTCTGGTCATGCGGTTATTATTAATTCACGATGGAAATGTGAATTATGATTGGAGTTCCAAGCCCTTTGAAATATATATTTATGGGAACATTATCTTGATAATTATAATTTCACAATGCTTGTAAAAAGATGTTTAAAGTTTTGAATGATTGAAATAAATTAAAAATTCAATAACATATCACAAGAAATTGTGAGAAAATATTAAGTGCTAAATTCATTAACTGCATTTTATCATTTAAAAAAAATAATAGTGTTAATTTTTATGTAAATTTTGGTTTCCCAGTAATTATTGAAAAATTTTAAGACTTCTTCATTTTTCAAAGCTCTCCACTTATCTATTGGATACATAAATTATGAAATATTAATTTTATATTTAAAAAATTCCCTTTTCCAATAAAAAGAAGAGTGTCGAATAATCATCGGAAAGAAATCTAATTTGCCACGGTATTAAACAACCACGTTTTATTTATTAAAATATTCTGATATTTTACTGTCAATTTAACATTCAAAGAGATTATTAGTATAAAATTCTTTTGCCAGATTTAAAAAAAAATGGCACTTGGAATTTCGATCCCCAAAAATAAATAACTCAACAAAAATAGACCTTTTTTTTATCTGAGCATATAAACGTTCCAAAAATCGTCACATCTAACACACAGACAATAATTCTACAAGTAAAACAACAAAAGAAAAAATAGAACAGTGTCATCATGGGAAATCCTCGAAATATTATCACGTCATGTAATAGCCAAGGTAAATATTATTACAATGCGCACGAACATTCGTACTAGGGATTTTCATGTCCTGTGACAAGAGATAATTATTATAAAATAATTGTGCCAAATAAAAAAAATTGACGTAAAATTATTATCCTCAAAAACAAATAACCCAACAACAAAAACGCTTTTCTTTTTATCCAACGATCAGAAACGTTCCTAAAATCGCCATATTTAACACAGAGACAATAATTCTGGAAGTGAAACAACAAAACAAAAAATAGAACAGTGTCATCATGGGAAAACCTCGAAATATTATCACGTCATGTAATACAGGGCAAATACTATTATAATGATTTTCGTGACCTGTGACTTCAGACAATTATTATAAAATAATTTTGCAAGATCAAAAAAATGGACGTAAAATTTTTATTCTCAAAAACAAATAATCCAACAAAAAAAAACTCTTTTCTTTTACCCGACCATAGAAACGTTCCTAAAATCGGCATATTTAAAACAGCGATAATAATCCTGGAAGTGAGACAACAAAAGAAAAAATAGAACAGTGTCATCATGGGAAAACCTCGAAATATTATCACGTCATGTAATAACCAGGGTAAATATTATTACAGTGATTTTCATGTCCTGTGACATCAGACCATTATTATTAAATAATTGTGCCAGATAAAAAAATGTACGTAAAAATTTTTATCCCCAAAAACAAATAACCCATAAAAAAAAAAAACTCTTTTCTTTTTATCCGACCATAGAAACGTTCCTAAAATCGCCATATTTAGCACAGAGACAATAATCCTGAAAGTGAAACAACAAAAGAAAAAATAGAACAGTGCCATCATGGGAAATCCTCGAAATATTATCACGTCAGCCAGGGTAAATAATATTACAATGCACACGAACATTCGTACTAGGGATTTTCATGTCCTGTGACAAGAGATAATTATTATAAAATAATTGTGCCAGATCAAAAAAATGGACGTAAACATTTTTATTCTCAAAAACAAATAACCCATAAAAAAAACTTTTCTTTTTAACCGACCATAGAAACGTTTCTAAAATCGCCATATTTAAAACAGCGATAATAATCCTGGAAGTGAGACAACAAAAGAAAAAAAAACAACAGTGTCATCATGGGAAAACCTCGTAATATTATCACGTCATGTAATGGCCAGGGCAAATACTATTACAATAATTTTCGTGACCTGTGACTTCAGACAATTATTATAAAATAATTTTGCCAGATGAAAAATATGTACGTAAAAATTTTGATCCTGAAAAACAAATAATCCAACAAAAAAAACCCTGTTTTTTTATCTGACTATAGAAACGTTCCTAAAATCGCCATATTTAGCACAGAGACAATAATCCTAAAAGTGAAGCAAAAAAGGAAAAAATAGAACAGTGCCATCATGGGAAATCCTCGAAATATTATCACGTCAGCCAGGGTAAATAATATTACAATGCACACGAACATTCGTGCCAGGGATTTTCATGTCCTGTGACGTGCCGGTAGTAGGCGTTTCGTGGGCCAAGGCGTCGAATCACGAGGTCCTCGTCACGCGATGATCGTCGTCATTAATTATGAGATTTATATATTGCGGGGTATAAGTCTGGCCAGGGCTACAAGTTGGGGAAGAGCGATTCATCACTGCCCGATATCGCGATTTTATGCCGCCAGCAGGGCACGACTTTCTCTCATACTACGACGAAGAAACACAATTCAGCTTGGTGTTTCTTGGTGCTTGGGAAGGTGCATGAGCGAGGCAACACGAAGACGATGGCGAGGAAAACGAGGACGTGGACTCTAAGGACGACGCCAGACTTTGGTACACGCACAGGCGAGAGCTTAACTCGCGTGAATTTTAGTCAACTCGCACCCTGTTACGATACCTCTAGACAGTGTACTCGCGCGACTTGCCTAATTACTCCAACTATTAATCATCCAAAGTTGCATACCATGCTTCCGCGAACAAATCGCGATATTTAATTATATTAAGAACGCGTGATTTTGCTATTAATTCTCCTGAAAGCAAATAAAATTAACACATTCAAATATGGCAACAAATGTCGAGCAGACACAATTTTTTTTTTAGATTGTACGTGATGTTGTCAAATCATACAACATCACAATATATGAGGCATTCTTCGTCAATTCAGCCACTTTTTTTCGAACCTTTTTGATTAATCCCATAATTGGACACATTATAGTACCACTTGAAATTAATCTCTCCTAATTTTTTCAGATTTTTAAATCCAATATTACGAACAATGGGCCTTTTTTTTAAGTCAATATATCTTGAAAAATTAAAGTCATAGAAAAAAATTGTTTCAACATAAAAGTTGTAGTTTCATGTGAACTTTTCAATGAAATTTTGAAAATAATTTTGTCGGCCCGATAACAATGCTTTTTCGCTAAAATATATAAAGATTATTTTTTTAATAAAAAAATGCTATTGTCTTTTGGCTGAAAAAATTACAGAATCTTTGCGCCTATCTATTGATAACATAGAAAAATTGTCAGAGTGGGTCCGATTAAAGTTAAAAAATAAAAAAATAATTACTTCAGAGTAAAAAAAAATTTTGTCCAGATAACACTTTTAAAACGTCCATAATGGACCAACTATTTTATTTATTTATCAATTATCATCGCATGGACCACAAATTTCAAATAAAAGCGTGGTTAACATTTTTCTTTTTTTATCTCAACAAATTTTTTTTTACCTTGAACAAATGATGTCTTTACTCCGGAACTTTGATCGGACCCACTCTGAAAATTTTCCTATGTTATCAATAGATAGGCGCAAAGATTCTGTAATTTTTGCAGCCAAAAAAAAATTGCATTTTTTGGTTAAAAAAAATAATCTTTATATATTTTAGCGAAAAAGCATTGTTATCGAGCCGACAAAATTATTTGGAAAATTTCATTGAAAAATTCACATGAAACTACAACATTTATGTTGAAACAATTTTTTTCTATGACTTTAATTTTTCAAGATATATTGACTTTAAAAAAATAGCCCATTTTCCGTAATATTGGATTTAAAAATCTGAAAAAATTAGGAGAGATTAATTTCAAGTGGTACTACAATGTGTCCAATTATGGGACTAATCAAAAAGGTTCGAAAAAAAGTGGCTGAATTGACGAGGAATGCCTCATATATCGATTTATTTTTCCGGAATATTTTTTACCTCTTTTTAGCAACACACAGTAGAAATTAAGTTCTTTTTTTGTACTTTTAAAAAAAATTAAATAAAGCAAGTAATTTTTTTGCGAAGAAAGTATTTTGCATTTAGTATGAATAACAATTTTCAATAAAAATTTTTAAAAAAATTTACTTGCTTTACTTAATTTTTTTTTTTTACATTAAATAAAGCAAGTAAATTTTTTGAAGAAAGTATTTTGCATTTAGTATGAATAATAATTTTCAGAAAGTAATTAGTAAATTAGATATAACGCGTCGTTATCAGTACTGAGAGATTCTTTTGAATTCAGTATTCGGTGGCTGTAACTTTTGTTTTTTTGTTTTTTTTCATTACGTTAATATTTTTTGGACTATAGTAAAGGCGTTCCATCAGATGTTGTAGCTGAGTGAACGAGTTTCACGAAAAAAACACACATGTTTCTATTTGTTTTTGTATGTACCCCATGTATTTTTTCTCGGTTTTATTGAAATCGGATACAAAACTGTCCGCTATCGAAATCAAAGAGGACGCGGTGTTACGTCCTCGTGGGCTCTCCTCTAGCACTACACCTCTGTGTATCACTTCAAACGGTAACAGATAGCCGGGATGCATTGGGTACTCGTACTGCCTATTGAATATCTCGTAGAAACTCTGTACGTGGCACATCATGGTATATATGTTCAGGGATGGAGCGAGAAACAAAAAATCCAATATCGTTGGTTGTATGCACGTGACAGATCATCAGATAGATATGCACAGCGTCAAATATATCCGTTCGTTTTGAGTATATCGAGAGGAAAAACTGTTATGGAATATAAAAAATATATATATATATATATATATATATATATATATATATATATATAGTAATCCAACACTGGCGATGGGGTCTATTCTGCAACTAATTCACTCGATTGAATCCGAATATGTTGTACAATATGCCAAATGCCATGAATACCTAAAGGAAATTGTTAAAATCCTCACAATGAAGTGAAATGAAAAAACAATTCCGATATTTTGAAAAAAAATGTTACATCATGTAAAAATTTTATATAAGCAGAAAAATTCAATATGCAGTTTTTAGTACTTTCGGAGATTACTTATCACCGATTGTTTATAATATTTTGTTGCCCGCTTGGAGACACTATTTTTTTTTAATGTCCATAAATCGGTAATGGAGACGCAAAGTTTGTTCGAGTACTTATGTTATCCTTTCGACCTTCCGGCAAAAAGAAAATCTTTACAAACTTTAGTCGATAGTTATGAAGAGTCTTAAGGCTGTATGAAAAAAATTATTTAGATTAAACTGTCGTAAAAAGCGTTTAGGTTAAGCGGTTAGAAAAAAAGTCTTTAGTTTGAACTGACGGCAAACGTCTTCGGGTTCGACTATCAAGAATTGTTTTGTTTTTTTTTTTGGTTTTTTTATGGGATTTTGAATTTTGCAAAAAATTACGTTACGATCTAACTCACGTAAAATATTATAAAATAAATTGAAATTTATTGAAATATTAAAATTATTAAAAATAATTTTCACAACAATTTGAAGAAACTTTTTTCATATTTTATTAAAGTAAAAAATTAAATTTATTAATTAAATTATAATATAATTATATAATTATAAATTATAAATTATATAATAAAACATAATGATTTTATAATTTATACGATTTGTTTGTATTGTATATACGTAATTACCAAAACTTTAAAGACAACAAAAAAATTTGCAAATTAGAACAAAAAGTTATCAGTACTAATTATTTATAGTCAATGCAACAGTTAATAATAGTTATCGTAACGAAAACTATATCGTTTTTTTTAATTTAGAGATAGATGCGTCGTATTATTAATAAAAAAACATAATCACAAACACAGTATTCTTCGAGAAATTATTTAACAATTTTGAAATCATCATTGAAAGTATAATAACAAAGTTGAACTAACCATAAAAAAATAGCTAAGGTTCACTGTTAAAGTAACTAGGACATTATGTTAAGCCAACTATAAAATTAGTTACAGTAACTATAACGTACTTAATTTAACCAATAAATCAGTTAAAATACCTATTAAAATTGTTGCATAGACTACAAATCTACAGTTATGGCTTAATAGTTGCCTAAACTATCGCGATTTCTCTCATTGTATAGTAACAAAAAAAAAAAAAAGTACACACGTGTCGAATGGCTTAACATACATGGGGTGCTGAAACACGTATTCGTAGCAGCAAGGGATGGAGAAAAAGGAGGAGGAGAACATTGGAAAATAGCAAGAGTTATATATATATATCGAGTTATATATAAATGCAACAAAAAAAGTTGCAAATTAGAACAAAAAGTTATCAGTACTAATTATTTATAGTCAATGCAACAGTTAATAATAGTTATCGTAACGAAAACTATATCGTTTTTTTAAATTTAGCGATAGATGCGTCGTATTATTCATAAAAAAAAACATAATCACAAACACAGTATTTTTTGAGAAATTATTAAACAATTTTGAAATCATCATTGAAAGTATAATAACAAAGTTGAACTAACAATAAAAAAAATAGCTAAGGTTGTTCACTATATATGCACTGTTAAAGTAACTAAGAAATTATGTTAAGCCAACTATAGAATTAGTTACACTAACTACAACGTACTTAATTTAACCAATAAATCAGTTAAAATTCCTATTCAAATTGTTTCATAGTCTACAAATCTACAGTTATGGCTAATAGTTGCCTAAACTATCGCGATTTCTCTCAGTGTATAGTAACAAAAAAAAAAAAAAAAGTACACACGTGTCGAATGGCTTAACATACATGGGGTGGTGAAACACGTATTCGTAGCAGCAAGGGATGGAGAAAAAGGAGGAGGAGAACATTGGAAAATAGCAAGAGTTATATATATATACACCTATATACGTACATGGCTGTGGCCTCGTATCGGTCATTGAAAACGGATACTGGGGATACCCCAGTCCGGCAATAATTGAAACCGCATTCTCCGTGTCCGCTAATGGTCCCCGCCACTCTTTTTCCCTCGCGGTTACTCTATCTTTCTTCCTCACCGTCACGTAGCTGCGTCGATCTCTTCGTTATTCTCTCTGTTTCTACAGCTCGTCGACTCTTTGGTCTCTAGTCCGTTCTACTCACTCTCCTCTCCTCTCGACATCATTCTCCTCTCTCCGCCTCTCGTGTTTGCCTCACTCACTCAGTTGTTCGCCGCAGAGCTCTGCCTATTTCACCACGAGTAGAGAATCCCACCTCCTCATCCTCTTTTCCATTAAGCCTCGTAGTAACGCCGGCGAAACCTATGATTTGAAAATCCGCACGCTCTCCTCGCCGACGTGGCAAAAGCTCCCAGAGCCTGCTGTACGTATATACATACATACATACACACACACATACATACATATATATATACACACACATTTGGTTGATGTCCACATGCATACACTTAGTAGTAGGCCCTGTATACATATGTACTCTGTGTACCTTTGAGTACTATGCCAGGAGATAGCTGTGCATCGGCGAGATATATATGGGTTACCCGGAAGCGGCCAGACGGGGAGAGCTTCATACAAATTGAATTTGTGTAATTACGGGAGTAATTACGCCGGGATTAGGGCCATTACCGAGGCGCTCAAGGTACGCGCAAACGTTGTGCACACCAGAGTCGCCTTATAGGGATGGCTGCACCTCCTACCTTCGAGCTACGATCTTTCTTTTCTCTTTTCGCTGACTTCTTCCTTGTTGAAACTTCAGGGATGAAATTCTGCACATTGGGAAATATTTGTGAAATTTTTTTACGCTTTTTAATATTGGCTCTGTCGCTGCCATTTTGCATCAAAATGATAATAGAACAAAAATTCGTTCTTCAATATGTGGTAAATAAATAAATCGTCAAAGTAGTGTTACCCCTTAATTGAATAAAAATATTAATTAAAGGATCTTTTCAGTGTGAAAAAAAAATCTCTCAAATTTTTAAAGCGAAATTCGAAGTACTTCGATGGCATACTTTATGGACCTGGCATCGCCGATTAGTCGTAAGTACACAATTTAGGTATATGAAATTTCTACACTCGAAATTTTAAACTCGTTTTTCTCGAAACGACATTTTTCAAAACGGTGGACATTCTCCAGGGGATAGTTTTCAAATTTTAGGAGAACATTCTTCACGCTTCTCTCTATCGTGCTATGGAAGCTTTTTTATTTTTAAACTTCCCATTTTTTTTAAAAGAAAAACTGTCGAAAAAAACTACTAAAATCGGTATTTTTGTTCAAATCGCCGCCATTTTGTCAATTTTGATTTTTTAAAAAGCCTCCATAGCGCGATAGCCAATCGCATACTAATTAATAATCATTTGGGTTTTTTTTTAGATCAAATTTGCGACCCCAGGATGTCCACCATGAGGCTTTCTTTTTTATCAACATTATTTTCAATAATTAAAAAAAAATATTTAAACAATAAAAATCGTCTTATAAAAAATCATTTTCTGTCATTCATGATTACCTTAATATGTCATAAAAATTTCAGTTTTATCGGCATATAGTAAAAGTCGGAAAAAAAATCGTGAAAATAGGTTATTTTTCGGGCCGTCATACTGGAAAGATCCCTTATAATAAGTAGGTATAAATCCTCTTTCGTTCGTTTACATTTAATCATCAACTGAATATTTTTATTTCGGTATTTTATGTATTTTTTATTTTTTTTATTGAAATAAATGTGTAGGCTAATTATGAAAATTGAATAAATGATGTTAAATGAGAGGAATATTAATTTTGCCGTGTAGTCGTATCGGAGGTTTTAGAAACGTTAATATTATGCAAATATTCGTAGAGTTTCTACTTTCCGCATTGAAACGGTTTTCCGAGACTTGGTTAGATAGGCACTGCGAGTACGTGCGTACCGAGAAAGCTGCGAAGGCGCTTACAATTCGACGGAAAAACTTTGGAGCTCACGCGCCGAAACGCTGATGCACGCGCGCCACCTTGCATTCGTGAAAATTGCAACAGCTGCATAATGCTAAAGAGGCACGACCTTGCTGTGCAATGCGAGTTATATCGGTAGGTGTACGTGTTCCGTTGCCGAAGAATCGAGACATCGGAAAAATCGGCAAAGTCTTTCGTCTCACAGACGGCCAATTCGAAAACGCACAAAACGACATTACGTTTCGATGCATATTCAAAATGTGAATTTTGAAATTAACATTTTCAGTTTTCCCATCTAAATATGCTTTTATTTCATAAAATAATAATGTAAGATATACATCCCTAATAATATTTTACAATTAGTAGATTTTTTATATTTTTTAAATCAAGATTTAAAAATATTGTTTACAAAATATATATTCCTTGACAGCATTAATAAAAATACTTGGTTGAATAGTCTCCAAGCGATCAATTTAATTGGTCCAATAAATTAATTGGTTGGCAATCAACGAATTTCATGTCAAAACCAACTAGTTTATCGGAACAACGAAGAAATTAGTTAACCCAGTCAACTTAGTCGCTTGGAACGTATTTAATCATGCGAGTTGCTTAGGGCAACCAATTATTTCTCTTCGTGTAGCCAATAAAAACGATTTTACTACTATTTTATAAAAAATGGCTGATATGCTACACGGAAAAAAAGGCTTGGTTGGAACCACCAAGTGCCATGGTTATATATGGGCCAGACAATTAATTGGTTAGACCAACCAATTAATTTGTTAGGCTACCAATTTCTTGGATGGTCTAACCAAGTCACTTGGTTAGCTTACCAAGTCACTTAGTTAGCTTACCAAGTCACTTGGTTAGGCCAGACAATTAATTGGTTAGACCGACCAATTTCTTGGTTAGGCTACCAATTTCTTGGTTAGACTAACCAAGTGACTTGGTTAGATCAACCAAGAAATTGGTAGCCTAACAAGCATATATAACCATGGCACTTGGTTGAAACAACCAAGTGCTATGGCTATATATGCACCAGACAATTAATTGGTTAGACCAACCAAGTAATTTATTAGGTTACCAATTTCTTGGATGGTCTAACTAAGGGACTTGGTTAGCCTACCAAGTCACTTGGTTAGTTTAACAAGTCACTTGGTTAGCTTACCAAGTCACTTGATTAGCTTACCAAGTCCCTTAGTTAGACCAACCAAGAAATTGGTAGCCTAACCAATTACTTGGTTGGTCTAACCAATTAATTGTCTGGCGCATATATAACCATAGCACTTTGTTGTTTCAACCAAGCCTTTCTTTCCGTGTAGATTAGCAGTTATGGGATTTTACTCATATACACACTGTTCGTATGCTGTTACTTAAATGACTACCTCCTTATATTCATGAATGCTTCAAACTTAACCTAAACCACTTTTAAAAATCAGCACTCATTAGCAAGTGAAGTACATAGTATCTCAAGCCACCACATTCTTATGTTTCTGATGAGGTGTCATCACAAACGATGAGGTTAGTTTTTTCTATAACCCCCCATGGATCGAGTGGAATTCGCCCCTTTAGCAAAACCTATTCAAGCCTATGGTAGCAAGTGTTCGCACGCGTTGCCACTCTTGCTGCTAACTAACGGTGCAGCACCTTGCGAAGAAATCAGCGATATCGTTCGCACTCGTCTGGCTTCAAGAGGCAAGAACTTTCCTACTCTCTTGCTATGTAGCACGAACAAAAACGAAATGTGCACGCGAGAGAGCTGAAGTCAAGGAACAGCGAGTTAGAAAAGAGGGGCAGAGAGATAGTAGAAAGGGAAGAGCACGCTGCGTGTTCTATCTCGACTGGAACGATGCAAGCAGGCGCCGCGCTACTCGTGAGCTGCTGCTGCGGTCTCGCAAACAGTTATAAAGAATTTGCCAGGCACGAGACGACGTGCGAGAGGCAGGAAGGTGAGTGTGGATCGTCGGATGGGAGACGCTATCTCCCCTGCGCAGCATTCACGCTAACTAGAATTATCACTGCGCTCAACGCTTCTGTATTCCGTTCCCCACAATGATGACACGCTTCTATGATAGATTTTCCCTGCGTGCTCCCAAAGCTGCGTAATCAATTTCGAGTGATCCAGTGGAAATTACAAAAACATTTTTTAACAGCTTCTCCCACTTTCCCTTTATTATCCACTCTATAAAAAAGAAGGGAATGGGGGATGATAGCATTCAACACGAGCGTCTCCTTCGTTTCTGCTTCTTCAATATCCTCCTCTTCCTCCTGTCCTCGAAACTGATCGCGCTGAGATTCGACATCGAGAAGCACCGAGCTGAAAGGAAAACGATAGGGACGATCTTATAGTCTGATAAAAAAAAGCAGAGTACTATTGTGAATGTCGATTGAATGGAATCGCGAATCTGTGCTCCAGGGGTGCGTGAAGTGGTGTTGATATCCGATTCGCGACACGGAAAATTCATTCACGCACGATAAAAACGCGGTGGGTTTATTCCATTGGGTATTTGATGCTCGCTTTCACTAATACGTGGGAATTCAAGCTATTCAAAATAGGTATGTCATGATTTTTAATACCGCCATTTGAATGAAGATTCATTAGTTGATTAACGAGATATCCGTCACGTAACGACGATCTCAAAATTAAATCACTTTCGACAGAAACGAAGGCAATGACGTTATTATTTTTACGAGTTATAAGTCAATTAAAAGGCTGAAGGAAATGTTTTTAACCACGAGTTTGTAAATAAAACAGAGGGTTACATTTTCGGCATCATAGGTATTGAATGAAATGGTAACATTGATTTGTAAATCTTGTTTCAATGATTGTCGAAACTGGAACGCTTGCCCTTTGTAAACTCTTGGAAACTGGCAGATCTTAGTCATTTGGATTTAAATGTAGGCAAACAAAATGTGTTAGAATGGTCCACAGACTTTCCTCTTCTTTAGTTAGGGACTTAGAGTGAATCCGGTTTAATGGAGAGTGTAAAAAGTCTGCAGAACAAACAATCTGGCTCATACGCTGGGCAGAAGCTGCCCATTTTGAGCACACGATGGACAAACGAAGGTTTCCAATTTCCACTTCGGCATGACGAACAATGCTTTAAGTTAGTCCGTTTGGAATAAAATCCGAACCCCTTTACCGATCATAAGGTGTATAGTTTGCGAATTGCCTGGCGCCTGCTCAAATGGGCGACGTTTGTCCATTTTGAGCACACGATGAACAAATGAAGGTTTCCAATTTCGACTTGAGCGTGACGGACAATGCTTTAAGTCAGTCCCTTTGAAGCCGGTTGTAACTAAAGGACTGATAGAAAGTCTTTTGTTGTCGCCAATGAATCTCACCGCAATTGCAATGAAATACCATGAAATCATTCCCTGGACTCAACAGTCTTTCTTCTTCTTTCACAGACGCATGAAAGCTACCGGAAGGTGCATAGTTTGCGAATTGCCTGGCGCTTTCTCGGGTTGGCGAACGAAATGCTTCTAGGTTTTGATAGAGGGCACAATGCAGAGCCTGGAGCTTTTGTTTCCGCGAGACGTGCGCCGCACAAGAACGGAAAACTTTGCATTGCATCAGCGTTGGGCTCCCTTTCTACCGACACATCACGTGGAGAGCTTAATAGACGCGAAAATATTGCGGTAGCGTTATAGGTAACGAGATTTAACGAGGCACTTAACGCCGTGAGAGCCACCCCAAGTGAAAAGGATCCCTATACTTCCCTCCCCGTCTCCTCTACTCCTTCGCCGTCGTCCCATTTCCGCGCCTGCAGCGCCACGCTCGCCTGCTTCAGCCCGGCTTATTATTCTCGTTCCATTATTCAATTAATAGCCCGGCATTTATTATCATCAAGGGAGAGGCGTGAATCGAATAAAGGACACGCATTGTCGTGGATAATGTTATGCGGCAGCACATTGCTGAAGCTTCAGAATGAGAGACGGAATGAGTTGAGGAATAAGGGAGATGAAAGCTATGAGATGAGGAGTGA
This sequence comes from Ephialtes manifestator, assembly GCA_963970395.1. Classification (NCBI taxonomy): domain Eukaryota; kingdom Metazoa; phylum Arthropoda; class Insecta; order Hymenoptera; family Ichneumonidae; genus Ephialtes; species Ephialtes manifestator. The sequence goes on from OZ019978.1 coordinate 28,049,330, forward strand.
GTGAACGAGGCACTCGTGGTAGGTCGGCGTTCTTTTGGTGTCCTGCAGCGAAACGCCCTTTCGCGAAAAGCATTAAATTGCCCACCGTTTAGGTCCCTTTCTCTTTTCTCCTTTCTTATTTCAGCCTTCTCATCCTTGTACACTCGCAATAGGATTTCACGACTTCCTTCGACTTTAATAATAACCGACGATCAAGTCACGCCTGTGCCAACTCGCCTCCTTTAATTAATTAATATAAAAGCGGCGAACGGTGTTGGGGGTGGTACGATGGAACAAGAAATTGCGGTACGGCTGAACCAGCAAGCTGTAATAGGTATAAGTATATAGCGAGGCAAGAAAAGAGCCCGACAAGAAAGACCACGAGATGAGGGAACACTGCACCGTCAGAACAAAATTCGCAGTCAGCGGTTATTTCACTTTGTCTCTAAAATCACCTTCTCCTACTTTCCTTCGTCTCATACCATTTTTTTCTCATCCTTCATAACTTCCTTATTTCTAAGATCGTGGGTAACAAGGAAAAGACGTTACCTCTTTCGCTTAACCCACTTTACATTGATATGAACTATCCTCACGAAACTACGTTCAATACCTTTTTGAACCAGTCACCTGATATTGTATATTTTTTCTAAGCAAACTCTTTTGGATAGGTCGATAAATATTAACCCTAAAGCAAGTGAACATTATTATTTTACCCTCAGATTTTCTAAAACCAGTGATTCTTCCTTTTTATGTCATGCTGAAACTCTAACATTGCTTTGGAACCTACGTTGATACAAGAATCCCAAGAAAACCTCCTCTGAGACCAAAATTAACAAGGGTTGCCTCTTTCGCTTAACCTACTTTACATTGATATGAAATATTCTCAACCTAACGAAACAACACCCTTCATTACCTTTTTGAATTAGTCACCTGATATTGTATATTTTTCCTAAGCAAAACCATTTGGATAGACGGAGAAAAGGGTGTAGTTGTAGGACCTACGAAATTGATACGTGCCAACCAACAGGCATGGTAAAATATGGCATTAGCAAGTTATTACGTGTCAGAACCAACCGATTGGTAATGCCAACTAACCGATTGGTGGCGCCAACCGATTGGTAATGCCAACTAACCGATTGATGTCAACCAACCGATTGGTAACGCCCACCAACCGATTGGTGGCGCCAACCAACCGATTGGTGGCGCCAACCAACCGATTGGTGGCGCCAACCAACCGATTGGTAGTGCCAACCAGCCGATTGGTAATGCCAACCAAACTACATCTAACGCTCCAAGCATTTAAAGGTTAGTTTTCTCAACTAACTCGTTTTCTCCGTGTAGGTCGATAAATATTGACCCTAAAGCAAGTGAATATTATTCGTTTACCCTTAGATTTCCTAAAGCCAATGATTCTTCCTTTTCATGTCATGCTGAAGCGCTATCCTTGCTTTGGAAGCTACAATGATACAAGAATCCCAAGAATACCTCCTCTCAGACCAAGCTTCTCTGGGGAATGCGTCTAGATGCATCAAAGGAGGGATGGAATCAGCCTGAAAGGGGTGAGTGAGGATGCTGCAGGGAAGGGAAGAGGCGATGGTGCACGGAGGAACGGATTGATTAATAGGGGGTACATCTGTTACCGGTGGGCCGGGAAAGGGAGGTAGGCAAGCGAGAGGGTGGATGGCAATAGCCCGTTCGTCGACTGAGGGCCGGAACGCGTGAGAGGCAAGGAGGGAGGGATAGCTCTCGCGCAGTTAGCATTAATCACTGCAACACGCCGTGGCAGAGCGCGTCCGTTGGCTGACTGCTAGGTTCCCGGCCGGTCGGTATAATGCTCACTATACTGGTGCCGACTGGCCAATCCAGTTCGCTGGTCAGCTGCATCTATGGGCATAAAGCAAGCCGGACACCGTTGCACCATTCGGTCATATACCCTCTCCTTTGCTTCCTCCATTCCGTTCACGTTCACATCCAAGAGGGAGAATCTTGATTGAAATTCGTCTCGCTCTGTCTCGATTTCACGGAATTGAGATTCGATGAGGACTCGGAGGAAACAGGATGCAGTGTTCGTAGCAGCATCGTAAATCCTGTTGGATTTATTGATTGCAAGTATCAGAACTGAAACTTTGGAACTAAACAAAGTGGTTTATAACTGTGAGCTACGTGTTTGAATAATGAGCGTCAGGAAGAGACGCAAGGAACCAATAGTACCGGGATAATTGTTATTGTTATTGATACTATTAATTCAAGGCAGTCTCCGCTGGTAACACCGTTTGCTGATGTCGTAAGACTACGGATGAGCTCTTCAGTTGTCAGAAAAAATACAGGATTTTGGCCGGGCCGTGTCAAATTAACGAGACAAATATGACATTGATGTCCATCCAACAGAACTAAAAGCTATCAATTACCGAACATCAGCATTGAAAGCGAAGGTTGAAAGCATTCAAAGCAATGACCATAGATTTCGAACCGGTATCTCATTGCAGACACCGCTAAGTCACTCTTCATCATTTCCGCTCAGGAGTCATGATTGATTGGATATGGAATACCTCCAGATCATCAACAGTCATTGATTCGTGAAATTTAAAGGTTGCAGAATACCCGAAGCTGTCCATTGATAGTTCGACTACCTACGGTCAGTAAATACTGATGCGAAGGACAACAACGCAATATTGTGAGGATTGGCGTCCCAGGTTTAAAAAAAATGACACTGCGTAATCTAAAAATACCACTGTGCAAAAACCATCACAAACGTGATACTTCCAAGAAGTCTACAGTTAATTTATTCCAGGTGGAGAATGTAGAGAATCTATAGATATACGTGCGTATACAGCGAACAGAAAGCTAATTTACGCCATATCCACAGATTCTCGGGATTGAAATGCTCAATTTCGAACACGCATTTGCCGTTGCCCTTCAGTTCCATCGCTTATAAAGCTAATTGGCTTTTGCCAAGAGATTCCTCCATATTCTAAGCTATATTAGTAATCATGGCAACGGTAACGTAAGCGAAACAGAATCTCGCATAATTACACACGTTTGGGTAACTTACCGCTGCATATGCCTATTACGATTAGGGAAAGCTCCATCAAGAGCATTGATAGATCATAATTCAATGCCCCATTGTACCTTCTTGCAACATCAGCTTTATGATTTGCCTCATTGCTATATTCGGAACGATACAAGAGTATTCACAGTCATTTCTCAACATCTGTTTCCTCCTATAAAATTGAAGTGTCTATTGTCTATAACTTTGTGCATGTCTGCACATATTGCAATCAACATATGATGGCTTGGCTGAATTAACCATGATTGAATCTCCTGATACACGTCCTTTTCCATATCATTTCCCTGCATTTGTATTTCCTGTTTCAACTAGACGAAGCTCAGTCTCCCTATTAATACTATACGCGATACACAACATCACCCTCTTGGTTCACCTCATTCAAATTCTCGACCGCACTAAATTTGCACGTCACGTGTCTCCCAGATCCTCTCAAGCAGCAATCAAATTAAATTCAATGCACGACCAGCCCGCAGAAATTCAACTACCCTGGAAAATCAGTGAATGACTGAGATATACTGCAAGGGATGGCCATCGTATAGTCTCAACACTCCAGACATAAATAGGATAGCGGGTATACGGTTGTGAATATAACCATAAAGCGAAAGCATCGTCCACCATGGTGAACGGCCTCGTGCGAAATTTGTCCCCACAAAATTTTGTCCTTCTCTTGCAAAGGTAATTAATGAAGGCATCCACGGTGTTACAATGGCAAACGTGGAACTGCCACTCACAGGGCGGTCGACGACACGAAAATGAAAGCTCCATGGCTCTGAACCGTGGGCCCAAATGTGTTGTATATAATATATATACATATATATATATCTCACTATGTGTAACAGCGCTGGAGGCAAGACTACAACTACAGCGAGGTTGTGGCGCACGTCGTTGGGAAACGTGCGAACAGCGCCCTTAAAGGGCTCTGTGTGCGTTCGGCACACATTAGTGCCAAAGGAAGAGGAGGGGAATACAATACGAAATGTGCGGACTGAACGCATAGAGGCACAAGAGGCACCATTGTGCGTACATGGCGGTATATATTTCTGGGCTTCTGGGTGCTCGTGCAGTTTGCAGCGCACATAGCCATCCCGAGAGAGTATAGAAGCCCGCGTACGTAATACGTCAGGACCTTTAGTCGCGCATGGGGTAATGACGTGGCGTTTACATCGGTCCTGGGGAAAATTACCCCAATTAGCCAGGAGCAAGGCCTTTACAGACGCTGGGGTGCCAACGACGTCGAGACTTCCACCTCGAATATATGCCCCGTGTTATAGTTCTCTATCTTTTGCCTCAGCTCTTGTACGTGTCTCTCGCTTGGTTTTCGTGGTATAGTTTCTGCGTGCCAAAGCTGCATCGCCGTTAACCATTATCTTGCAAGCGATGGAAACGCGGGGATGAAGAGGAACGCAAGCTGCGATGGTGAGACGACGTTTTTGTCGCTGGATTCTACAGATAAAAGCTTGGGCCATTCAGCTTATTTGGATGCGAGATTTTCCATGATTTTATAAAATCATACCTACCCGCGTAAAAAACATGCGTCGTCCAGGATGGAATACAGGACAGAATCCAAGATGGAATCCAGGACAGAATCCAGGATGGAATCCAGGACAGAATCCAGGATGGAATCTAGGACAGAATCCAGGACAGAATCCAGGACAGAATCCAGGATGGAATCCAGGACAGAATCCAGGATGGAATCCAGGACAGAATCCAAGATGGAATCCAGGACAGAATCCAGGATGGAGTCTGGGCTGTGTAGGATGGATTCTGGACAATCCAGGACGGAGTCTGGGCAGTCTAGGACGGAGTCCAATATGGACAATGGGATCGGATTAAATCCCATTCTCCATCCTCGACTACTCGGATTCCATCCCGGACTACCCAGGAGACTCCATCCTGGACACATCATTTTTACACGGGTAAAAAATGTTGCTGCTACAACTAAAAAATTAGTGTGTTCAACAATCATTTGCATCGGTTGATCAAACTATGATTCAGATAACCACCATGTTCATATTGCACAATCTGCATATTGAGTGCTACAATAAAATCGATTCAACGATGTTATGGCTTATTATAATAAATAATTTCGATTTTAACAAGCAAAAAAAAAATTATATTTCTCCCTACATGATTTCTATTTTATTGCGGTATCTCATAAATTCCATTATCGCAGCGTTATCTTATTGTAAATAGCCGTGGTAAATCATATTCAATTATATCGATGAGCCGACAATGAAATTTCATCTGTCATTATTATGAAGTAACATTTTTTAATCACACGGTCTCAAGATTGCATATTACGATTATTATTCAAATAACATTTAGATTGTAATACTGACAACGCAACGATATTTTGTAGCTATACGTAATCCATTCACGGTCTATTATTATTTACTTTATCTTAGGGTAGTTGAAAAGTACTCGATCAATATTATCCCAAGTTGAAATGATTTCTTTGGCTCTTACGATAAGAAGTAGTTTTCAAGAAGAAAAAAAAACGGTAACAACTGACTTTTATGTCACTTTGAGATGTAAAAAAGAAATGGGGAATCATCCTAACTCTAGGCTGAGCCGTGTAGAATTGGCATGCCTTTCCGAAATAAGTTTGACGTGCCTGATGGTTCTCGAGTCTCGTCGACGTAGCTAGAAGCTCTCTCGTTTCGTGATTTTCACCGTACTGCGGAGGCTCCGGCTCCTCAAAGTTTCTCAATTAAAAATTTCCGCGGAGTCTGAGAGCGTTATAGTGCGAGAAACTCGAGGCTCGCGAATGGAAACGAGCACCGCGAGTTTCGTTCGTCCGCGATCTATAGATAGAAGCTCTGGTCGAAGGCATTGCTGAATTAGATGAAAGGGGGTGAGAGAAGAAGTATGCGGGGGTGCGTTTCTGAAACTAGGTCATCCGAACCCCTATATTCCGTCACTACAGCGAGCAAAAGTCTCGGCACACTAACGCGAGGGTTTGAACATTTTTAACGAATTTAAACTTCGCTCAAGGATTTCTTCGTTGAAGAACGATCCAGTTGAGTAAGAGCACTTTTTATTCCGTCGTGGGGAGTCGAAGCAGTTGAGAAATTTGAGTTTCAAACTATAAAGCCACGAATAAAAATCACCGTCTAACACTACTCTGATCGTCCCGTTTCCGGAGTCGGATTCCTCTGCCTCATTATGTCAGATGGGTGTATATATATATTTCTATGAGAGACAGAAAAGATTTTAAAGAGTCGTAATAATCGCATCAAGCACGAGGGTTAGGTAAGTACGGGGTGCTCTACACCCTCCCGACTAATGAAACGGAGAGTATAATGTCTACTGGCAACATAAATTCAACCGCATCCCCTGCTTTCAACCATCCCAGCTTCCGTCATCTTTGTCGCGGTGTGCTTTAATTTTTTCCAGCCTGCGTAATCTTCTTAAATGATTTATTCCGAGTACGCACTCGGTGGGCTACGTGGAATGCACTGCTCTGTTGAAACTAATTCCCTCCAATTCAGCTTCGTCAGCATCAACGCGTAGAATTAAAAAAATTATATTTACCTACTATAAAACTGTTAGTGGAAATTTTCTGGAAAGGAAAAATATCCAGAGTGGGAATAATTCATAGAGAAGCATTATAAAAAAAAAATTCTGTTTTGATTCCAGAATTCACGGATTCGAATTCCCTCGGAAAATCCAACCTTAATTTTTTTTTTAAGATATTGAATTTTGACCTTTACTATCATTCTCAAGTCGCATATTCTGCCACAGAAAATCTCGTTTCCAAGTATTTTTACCATGATTTTAATAAAGTGACTTTTTTCTGTTTTTGATTCCAGAATTCACAGATCAGACTTCCGGTCAGAAAATCCGACTTAAATTTTTTTTCTTTAAAATATTGAATTTTGACCTTCATTATTATTCTCAAGTCGCATATTCTACCACATAAAATATCGGTTACAAGTCTTCTTATCATCATTTTCAAAAAAGTAACTATTTTCCATTTCTGAATCCAGAATTCACAGATCCGACTTCCGGTCGGAAAATCCACCGTAATTTTTTTTTCTCAAAGATATCGAATTTCGGCCTTCACTATCTTTCTCAAGACGTATATTCTACCACAGAAAATACCGGTTACAAGCTATTTTAAAAAAAAAAGTGACTTTTTTCTGATTCCAGAATTCACAGATCCGACTTCCAGTCGGAAAATCCACCGTAATTTTTTTTTCTCAAAGATATCGAATTTTGGTCTTCACTATCTTTCTCAAAACGTATATTCTACCACAGAAAATATGGGTTACAAGCTTTTTTTTAAAAAAGTTCCTTTTTTTCTGATTCCAGAAAAATCCAAGCTAATTTTTTTTTTCTACAAAATATCGAATTTTGCCTTCGCTATCGTTTTCATGATAGCCGCATATTCAACCACAGAAAATACCAGCTACAATTATTTTTCCCAATATTTAAATATCTAAATCTACCAATTTTTTTAAACAACATTTTTTTATTTGCTTTAAGTGTAACAAAAAAAAACCTCGGACGAAACCAAAATAAAAATTCATATCGACAAATTACGTTCGTTTACTTTCGAAAACTGGTACTTCGAATTAACAAAATTATTTTTTCCGCTAAAGTCCCTTGTTTACTTTTACTTAAAATGATTCAGCGCCCGAATACTACGAACACATCAGTGACGATGGACGATCGCCTGGCACGAGGTGCTATGTGAAAACCTGCAGTCTTCGAAGCACGAAACGCGTCGTTAAAAACCATTAAGTATTAAAACACACACACACACACACACACACATACATACACAGAATGAGCAGCGTGGAGTAGCTGACAAGTTGTCAGCAGACTGCCAGTGGCTGGTGGACGACCCGTGGCGCACTTGAGACACGGACGAACGTGTTAGCAAAGGCAAAGAAGTAAACACAGGAAGCGTGGAAGGTCTAGATCAGAAGGAACGTTTTGGTTTCAGGAAGCGAAGTCAAGAGCGATCACCACGTAGCCCAAAGCTCGAATATTCCTCTCTCGTGGCGTTCTTCCAGATCCGTGCGAACGTTTCACACACATACGCAAACACATACTTTCGTCGTCTCTTTTTTCTGCTTCTGCACTGTCAACAGGATTCCCCTTGGCTCTCAGTCAAGCTCGTACATTGGCCTGCGTATGGACCCCTCAACCGCTGGATTGTTGATATTTCGCGTCCCCGTAAGACGATACCACAACGTATTGGCGGCATGCGGCTACTGTCGCCTCTTAAAATATTCCTGGAGTGTACAGTTACAAAATTTATTCGAGAAGGGAATAGAGTGAAGATTAAAAAACGACGCTAAGTAGAGCCTTGGGTGCGGATGTAACTGTGGGGTAACCTTGCAAGGGTCTACGATGTAATGTAAACAAGTATATAGTGAAAAGACACTGCTGCCACTGTAAGATGAGTGCATGTCGTCACTAATTGGTAACAAATATTTTTACTTCATTTTGTAGAAGGATCAAAAAAATGATAATGGCATTTTTGTCATTATAATTTAATCATAACATAATAGTGATGATTTGTTTTATCGAAAATAATACATTTATGTTATGATTTATGCGCAGGTATCCATATATTTGGAATGTAAACAAGTATATAGTGAAAAGTCACTAATTGGGTACAATTATTTTTTTCTTCATCTGTAGAACGAAAATAAAATAATAATAGCATTTTTGTCATCGATTATGATTTTATCATAACGTAATATTCGATATATAAGGATGATTGAAGATTTGTTTAAGTCGATCGAAAACAATACTTTTATGGTATCCTTATATTTTTTTTTCACACGCGTCGAGTTATTGAGAAAATTGTAGGGGTCGAATAAAACAATCGCATAGCAGAGATTCCGTGGCATTGCTTCAATGCATTTCTCCGTCTTCTCGTATTATTGAGCAAATATCAAGGATCGCAAATCACAGATAAGAATTACGGGGTATTGGATCCCGTTGTGAAGGTACATTGCTTGGATTTCTCAAGTTGTTGTGAAACTCTCAGGATATACATGGACTATTATTTATACCAGACGCAACAAACAATATTAGTTATTTCTGCTGAAATCGGACATTTGTTAAACAATTATTTGTTCAATACATTTTTTTAATTTATCCTCCAAAGCCGGAGCGCTGATTTTTTCGACGAGAATTAATTTTTTTCAAAAGTTTAATACGATTTTGAAAATTTGCGTGTGCGAGAATTTTGCAAGATTTATTGTTATCAAACTCTGACTTTCGTGATTCTCAATGATATTAAAAATTCGAGACTCCTCAAGCAATTCTCAGAATTAAAAAGAAATTTCAAATTCGAAATCGATATATAAATAAAATATATCATAAGGTCAATAAAAAATCATATGTATTTGAAAAACATCAACGAATTTATTTTTTAAATATCAGAAGTCAAGTTGTCTAAAAGTTAGTAAGCAATTTTATGGTTTACTGATGTATTAAAAATTCTGGCATTGTTATTATTCAGAACAAATCTTTTTAGTGTCTTCATTGTCGTTGATATTTATAACATTTCCTATGTCATTAACATTGTTAGGACATAAGCTAGAATAAAATATAAATATCAATATCTACCTTGTTGAACAGATAAACCTTACGAGACGCCCTTGGGGCTGATTTTTTCAATCACAAATGATTTTTTTCAAAAGTTTAATACGATTTTGAAAATTTGCGTGTGCGAGAATTTTGCAAGATTTGTTGTTATTAAACTCTGATTTTCTTGATTCTCAATGATATTAAAAATTCGAGACTCCTCAAGCAATTCTCAGAATTAAAAAAAAATTCAAATTCGAAATCGATGTATAAATAAAATACACCATAAAATCAATCAAAAAACATACGTATTTGAAAAACATCAACGAATTTATTTTTAAAATATCAAATTAAAGTTGTCTAAAAGTTAGTAAGCAATTTTCTGGTTTACTGATGTATTAAAAATTCTGGCATTGGTATCATTCAAAATAAATCTTTTTAGTGTCTTCATTGTCGTTGACATTTATAAAATTAAATATCAATATCTACATTGTTGAACCGATAAACCTTACGAGATAATATGTTTTTTTAGGATCTTACTCCCCCACAAGTTGGATTTCGGGGTCATATAAGTGAGAAAGGCAGCGCGTGATATCTTGACGACCTGGAGGCCACGAGGCCCCTGACCCCATCCTTCCCATGGTTTCGCACCTGATCGCACCAACGCGCAGCCAGCACTCAAGCATTCAGCCCTTATTCGTTCGGGTTCTCAAACGAGCGGTGCAAATCTTTTCCATCAATTTCGCACATACACAAAGACGCACAAACCCACAGCGTTTGAATGGAACGAACAATCCTGCCGTTCGTGGTCACGTTCGGATCTCGGTATTTTCCTGTATGATTTTTATCATCATATCTGAATTGTGGCTGCACGGAGCAAGAGCATCAGCCACTATCTGGAAGATGAAACTTATCGAGTTCCACTCGCCAGTTGCAGACGACAACATACATATATTTGCAGGAAACGAGACGCGACCGCCTAACGATTATCTGTCCTCTGGTTCCGCTGTGTTAATGGCAGCTCGCCTTGATAGAGTAATTTCCCAACTGCATAGCAAAAAAGAATGAAAAAAAACGTACGAACGAAGTAAAAGAGGTAGCGAGACAGGATAAAGTCATTGGGGTTGGTATCCTCGAGAGCTAGAACCGATAGAGCCAATCAAAGAACCTATTACTGGCTTCCAGCTGCAAATGCAGAAGAGGAAGAGAGTAGAAAAACCAAATTTCAGAGAAATAAAGCGTAGCGCTTCGAGTTACATATTATGAGTAACCTTGTTGGAATGCAAAATAATAAACAATAATCAAGAAAGTAATAGGAGTTTAGTAAACTCATAGAACATCAAAGGATCCATAACTCCGGATTATTATTTTGGGGCTTATCAAGTCCAAATAGTATACGTTGTTGAGTATCAATATTATAATGCCCCCAATAAAAGTTGCGCCCATTTAAAGCAAACTTCTAGAATCTTACATGGAAATCATGGATAAATTTTTCAGCAACGGTTTTCTGGATAAAAACATTCTATGCTTCGCTTTAATCCACATTCTTGTTAATTCCTCCAATGTTGTTTAGACCTAAAACAACAAGATGCAAAATCATTTGCTGACATAATGACAGCAAGTCTTATTTGTTGGCCTAGAAAATGTTTTCGCTGGCCTCGTCAATCTTTTTGCCGGCCTAACAAATTATTTTGTTGGCCTGGCAAATCTTTTTACTGGCCTAGCAAATCTTTTTTGTTAGGCTAGGAAATAAGGTTTGCTGTCACTACATTAGCAACTGATTTGCTGATGCAACAGAAGTTTTCCTTTGCAATCTCAATCCATACATTCAGTAAACCCATTCAAAATAAAAGGGTCCATAACTCCGGATTTTCCTTTCAGGCTTATGATGTCCAAAAACCATTCGTTGCTGAATGACAATATTATAATGCTCCCATAAAAGTTCACGAAATCACGAACAGATTCTCCATCAAAGGTTTTCTGAATAAAGACATCGTATCTTTCGCCTTAATCCACATTCTTGTTAATTCCTCCAACGTTGTTTAGACCTAAAACAGGCCTCAACCGTACGGCTGCAAACCTGAGCGCCCTGCAGTCGAAACGGGAAGCGCGGCAACTTAATATCGATCCAGTAATTCTCGCGGCTCGTGGTGGTGCCGGCCTCATCGAGCTGGTAGCAGCTAGCACATAGCTACTATACCTCTTCATCCTCCACCTCGTCTTCCTTTTCCCTTCCTCGTCGACCTTTTACTCGTGGCTCGCAGCAGTCCTTTGCTTTGTAGCCCCTGACCCCACTGCCACCCCATGGTTTCCACGGTCTCTTCTGTTTCTCCGTTCCAGTCCCTCCTTCGCCAACGAATCCGCGAGTGCAACGGTAGCTCACTTTCGAACTCCCAACGACTGACTACCACCTACTACCCTCACTTTAGTAGGCGAGGGTTGAAGGAGGGAACGGAAAACGACGTGAGAAAGTGAGATAGAGACTCAGTCCCAATCGATATGGTATTCTACTTATCTCCATTCGAGGTTCACTTACCCCTCGACAACGTGGATGACCGACCGACCGACCTATCGGCATAGAGAATCAACAGCAGCCTGAAATTCTCCAATGTCGGAGAACCTGTATTTTGTTGTATTAGGCACGAAGCCTTAGCATCCTTCCGCGTAAACCACAGACCACAGGAAGTTGATATCATTGTAGGGTTTTGTTATAGTATGGGTTAACGTTACCTACCCTTTTGGCACTCGAAACCAAACTTCTGGGCCCAACGAAGCACTTGCAGGCCAAACCGGATGGTTTTGGTCAGTACGCCGATCCAACGTTTCTGATACTACATAAGTTAACACAACCTGTTTCCATCGTTGGTGTCCTGCCAATATTCTTTCATGCATTTCAACCCCAGTGCCTCCAATTAAGCTGCGTAACTCACCCAGTACTCATCAATAAATCAAGCGTTTCCTCTTAGTAATTGTGGGTTGTTATAAAAATGTGATGATTGAAAGAAATAAAGCCAAATTGCAGTTGGTTGCTACATGTGGTCATGAGGTATGCTAATCCGAATGGGAACTGCCACATATTTCTTGCTAGTTACAAACCTAACGAGACAGGTCCTTTTAACGACTCTCCGTCATATGCTTGATGAAATAGCGTGCTTCATCAGTTTCTCATTGCATGATTATTCGTAACTTTGTAGAGTAGCAGTACATCCATAAAGATCCTCGTAATTTCATGACATTTCGATTTCTGATGATGTTGGATATCAAAACAAACTATGAATCAAATAGCTCTAATTTCGACCGTAAATTCGTTTCATGAATGAAGCTCTGGCATTTGTAGAAATGTATCAGAATGTGAAAGACTAAAGCCTCAGAACAGCTGATGAACGGATGAAAAGAAACGAAACGCTATAATCCGAATAAGTCCTGTCATGTATTTTATCAATTTATAAACGTAACGAGACAGGTTCTCGTTCCATACAAGTCGGTATGGTTCGGTAATAGCAGACGTACATAAAATGACGTTCTCAGTGCAGTCCTCGTTGCATCGTCATTCAAGGTAATGGTCGATGGTGGTCAAAGCGCGAGCTCATTTTACTGTCATTTTATACTGTAGTCGGACGTGAGCGGTCAGTGTATGTGTTGGCTGGATGGCCAGCTCTCTGGGCCCGGTTGTGAGGTATTGTTCGGTCTACAATCCCTGGCGTCGGCGCGACTCACACGAGACCAGAGCCGCTGGGGACGTCAACTTAACGCGCACACGCCGTACTCGATCATAAATCACGTACGGCTTCCATTGCACCGCGATTTCCACGGGCTTCTCTCCTTCCCTCGTGCTCTATGCCCATATCGCCCTTGATGTCGGCAACGTGCCTGTTCACGGCACTATAGGCGCTAAAGTGACATCGCCTTTTTATTCCTTGTGTTTCGATGGCCCAGGTTGTAAACTCTTTTTGAACAGGTGTAATAAATCGCTCGAAATGGGTTTAGAGGTCCAGCGAACCAAAAGACACACGCAAATATAAAGGAAATTTTCAAGAGCATCCATTAAAAAAAATCTTTTACCATATGTAAAATGGAGATTGATTTCTACGATTTATATACGATACAATATAAAACATACTTAAAAATTAGATTTATAATAAACTGTGTTTAGCATTTGGGTGTACTTTTATATCATTTTTGCTTCCTCATAGAGGAAGCTTTGTTTTCATGAACATTTTTTTTTCGAGATTTTCATGTCAGTACACTCAAAATGGGCCAAAACGTCGAGAAAAGTGATTTAGAAAAAATGTCTGTATGTGTGTGTGTGTGTGTGTGTGTGTGTATGTGTATGTGTGTATGTTACACGATCGAAAAATGTAAAGCTTTATTACTCGGGAATGCCTTGAGATATCAAGCTGAAATTTGGACCATAGATAGAGGGATCAAGCCTCATCGTTCATACAGATTTTTGTTAAAATCCACTTCATTGTTAAATTATTACGCGTTTTTTAATTTTTTGAAAATTGTCTGTTTACGCGATAACTCTTTCAATTTTCGAGATATTGATCTTAAAATTGGTATAAATGTGAGCTTTCATACGCCGGTGATCGCTATTGAATTTGGTTAAGATCGGTTGAACCGTTAAAATTTTATGTTTTGAATTTTTCAAAAAATTGACATTATCGCTCTATTGTAACTTTTGCAAAACTTAAGATAGCGAGCTCAAATTTTGTATATAAAAGAAACAATATTCAGCCATTATATATGTATAATTTAGTGACGAACAGTATGAATTTTTTGAATTTATGAAATGTTGAATTATTTTTAAAAATACACATTATCACATTCACTTTCGGAAACGCTCCAATAATCACGAAATAACGTAATAACGAAATAAAAAAAAGCGAATCCACAACATGTATATTTATCTAATTAAAACAAGGATGCAAAGTGGAACCTTGCACATTGCTTCCTCATTATTTTTCGCGTTTTACAAAGCTTCCTCTATGAGGAAGCCAAAAATGGACTAACATACTTCCTCATAGAGGTAACTTTGTAAGAAGCAAAAAATAATGAGGAAGCAATGTGCAAGGTTCTACTTTGCATCCTTGTTGATATTTGACATAAACCAATCACAGCACGAATAAAACGATGACAATGGTATCGATAAAATCTCGTTATCCGCGTAAAAATAATAATTATGTCAAATTGAGATCTCAAATCGATATATGTCAAAAAGTGCCATTTTTGAGATGCGTTAAGACAAAATATCTTAGAAAATTTCAAAGGGATTTTGAGATCAATTTGATATCACGTTTACTGATACCAAATTACAATTTGATGTCAATATTCGTGATATGCACAATTGATTTTGATCTTTCAAATGTACTATTAAATTTCAGCGCAATAATTGAGCTCAGATTAGCAAAAAAAACTTGGTATCAAATCGATCTCAAAATGGCTTTGAAATTTTCTAAGATATTTTGTGTTAAGGCGTCTCAAAAATGGTACTTTTGAAGAAATGTCAATTTATGATCACAATTTGACATCGTTATTTTTACGCGGGTACTCACGAACTTATTAGGTGAGGATATAATAAATTTCTGGTCACCAGATAAACTACCTAACGGTGCTTTAGATACCGATTCAAACGATTACCATGTAAATTACAAACAACAAATAACTGATATAGTATTTGGGGGTTTTCCTATAGACTGTCGTACAATTGTTTCGCACAGGTGCCAGCTTCAATATAATCCCGGGGGTTTGGTGGTTGGGGGGCGGTGGGTCTGGGACCTCAGGGATCGTACTATATATACGAGACTATAGTATATGCAAGATGGAGCAGGAACAGCAGGAGCACGAGCGGCTCGTACGTCGCGTGGGTTAAGCTCGTTTTCGCGATATTTGCGAATTCCCCGGAGGGAAGGGTGATAGGGTTGCCTAAGAGAGAGGGTGGGTTTCGTCCAGGTCATACCGTAGGAGCCGAAGCCGAGACCGTCGCCGCTGGGACCGGTCAATTGCAATGCAACGTTGGTAGGTGCTGGTACCCAACGTAGTTGCATGCATGTTGCTATATCACACCATACCACCAACGTGGTATTACTTCGCATATATAGATATATATATATGCAATATATATACTCTAACGGTATGCATACACAACCCTGCCACCCTGGAATTATTCTATTCTACATGGGGTATCCTGGCCCAAGTCGACCTGACCATGAACCATATTTTTTTCTATATTCTATGTTTATTTATTTATAATTATTAATTTAATTTTATGTAACATAAAAAAACTTCACTATTTACTTAATAATGGCATGTTTTTTAGAAAAAATAAGCTTCATTTTTTAGACAAGACATTTTTTTAGGCTTTAGTATAAGCAAAGGAGTCGAAATGTTACTTCATATGGCAGTTCAAATAAAACCACATAGACAAACATGATTTTGTTATTCCAACAAAATTTGTATTGCTTATTATACTTTGAATATAATTTTAATTAATGCATTTGTTTCCGTAACAAAATGCCATGATGCAGCAAATAATTTTGACCTCGAAAATCCCAACAATATTGCTTCGCCTTAAATTCTATGAAGAAAGAAAAAAAACAACTGTGTAAATCAAACACTTAATTGTTCAAAAAACTACAACTTCTATATTAATTGTGTGGCAGAAAATTAGAAAATGTAATCGAAGAAGTAAAACTTTAATATGGCAAAATGTAAAGTTGATTTGGCATGAAATGTCTTATAGAGCTCATCTATATCTATATTGAAGCAGCACTTGGAGCTCGCGAACATATGCTCGGCACGATCGCAAGCCCGATGTATTGCGTTTGCTAATCCTCGACATCGCTGACACTATAATACACTGCTTTGCAAACAGTGCTGCGTCGTCGTTGCTGTCGTTGGGTGCAAGGCCCGTAATGCTGGAGCCTCTCGTTTGCCACTGCGGCGTACTACTAGTAATACGGCTGGTGGGCTTGCATTTGCTGGTGCAGCAAACTACATTCGACCTCTCATCTGCCCTTCGGTACTCGCTGATGCGAGCCTGAAGTCCTCTTCCTCGGGTTATCCTGTACTCAGACAGTTCTCTCCAGTGAGTACGTGAAACGTCGCATTTGCAAGGGCTGTATGCTCAGTTCTGAGGTCGACTAACGTGGCACCAGCGACTATGAGACTGAGTGCCAATCCCCTATGACCATTGCTGCCCCTATGCTAAATTTAACGCTCTAGTAGAGTTGTTTGACCTGTCAATCGTAGTTGCGAACCAAAGGTGCTGGTTAGATGGAATTTGTCCATCCTCCTGGAATTCCGATTCAATTATCAGACATTTTCATTGCAATCCATAGACATATGAATAAGTTCTACCAGTTATTGAATCATCTACTCTTTCTGATGAATTGGCAAGACGCAGCATTGATTGAGACAGTAAAATGGTAGTTTCAATTATTAGAGGATCTTTTACTGTCAGTCCTCTAATAGCTACCGGCTGAGGAAAACATGGATCTGTTAAAATTTGTCCATCCTCCTGAAATTCTGATTCAATTATTAGACATTTTCCTTGCAATCCATAGACATATGAATAAGTTCTACAAATTATTGAACCATATACGCGTTCTGATGAATTGGCAAGACGCAGTCCTCTAATAGCTACCGGCTGACGAAAACATGAATCTGTTCAGATAATTAGTCCATCCTCCTGAAATTCTGATTCAATTATCAGACATTTTCCTTGCAATCCATAGACATATGAATAAGTTCTACAAATTATTGAACCATATACTCTTTCTGATGAATTGGCAAGGCGCAGCATTGATTGAGACAGTAAAATGGTAGTTTCAATTATTAGAGGATATTTTACTGTCAGTCCTCTAATAGCTACCGGCTGACGAAATCATGAATCTGTTAAAATTTGTCCATCCTCCTGTAATTCTGATTCAATTATCAGACATTTTCCTTGCAATCCGTAGACATATGAATAAGTTCTACAAATTATTGAACCATATACGCGTTCTGATGAATTGGCAAGACGCAGTCCTCTAATAGCTACCGGCTGACGAAAACATGAATCTGTTCAGATAATTAGTCCACCCTCCTGAAATTCTGATTAAATTATCAGACATTTTCCTTGCAATCCATAGACATATGAATAAGTTCTACCAGTTATTGAATCATCTACTCTTTCTGATGACTTGGCAAGACGCAGCATTGATTGAGACAGTAAAATGGTAGTTTCAATTATTAGAGGATATTTTACTGTCAGTCCTCTAATATCTACCGGCTGACGAAAACATGAATCTTTTAAAATTTGTCCATCCTGCTGAAATTCTGATTCAATTATCAGACATTTTCCTTGCGATCCATAGACATATGAATAAGTTCTACAAATTATTGAACCATATACGCGTTCTGATGAATTGGCAAGACGCAGTCCTCTAATAGCTACCGGCTGACGAATACATGAATCTGTTCAGATAATTAGTCCATCCTCCTGAAATTCTGATCCAATTATCAGATATTTTCCTTGCGATTCATAGACATATGAATAAGTTCTACAAATTATTGAACCATATACGCGTTCTGATGAAGACTGTAAAATGGTAGTTTCAACTATTGGAGGTTCTTTTACTGTCAGCTTCTTAACCGAATGTAGATTGATCATCATCCACTAATCGCTACTGGCTGACAAAAACATAAATCTATTAAAAATCGGATACATTTAACATAACAGCTTTATTTTTTTAGAAATAATCGACAAATCAGATCGTTTGACATAATTCAATGAGTCGAAACTTCGTCACATTGTCTTTATTTCATAAGCCGAATTATTCAAGAGCCCAGAAGCTCAGTTCTGTTTTTGATCATTCGCTCGATCCATCCACATGAAATTTTATTCAAAGATCTTGTTTTGTTGCTGCGTCTCGTTCTTTAGTTGTAAATGTAGTTTCAGAGTACTCACGCATCGCAGAACTATCGAGAGGGCTCAGTAGTACCCGCTAAGCACTGGGTATACGACCCCAGAGCCTGCAGCATATTATTCATCTCTATACTCGTAGCACTATACCTCAAGTGAGGCGTTTCTAGCAATGAATACAGTCCCTTGTACAACTCCGCATTGTTCAACCTTTTGTGCAATTCTCGACGATCGTGCATGTGTCGCAGAGTTTGTCCCAATCCACAAGACTCGGTGAGCATGCCGGTCTCGTGAATCCTACACCCGATAAAACTTGAGACGAGGAGATCACTTCAGTGCTTATGTAGGCAGGTTTTTGTCAACCGAATGGCACAGCCATTGCTCGACATTTTTTTTTATTAGCAAGGTTGCGTCTATCAAAGAAACGAATGGAGTGTGAAGAGAATACGAGCGATAGAACATTGCAATGAACGATGGAGACCTCTTGTGATGTTTTATATCCGAAGCTTTGTGCATTTTCGTTATTGTTTAAGCAGAGTGTCGTCGTGATTGTCGTTTTATCATTCATGGACGTGCCAGTTCACTTCAAATATCAAAATACGTAGTAACAATAGACACCAAAATGGGAATTGATAGTGTCAGAAAAAAATTGAGCGACGTCATAGGAAGTAACTAAAAGTTCATCGCGAGTGTATCAAAAACAAACCAGGTATTAGGTAGTTTTATGACAAAGTAACTAGTTTGATAGCATCTATCGTTTTTTTAAAATTATTTTCTCTACTATCCATAATATACATGCTTTGCTGTGCTAGCCAAGTCTGTAGAAAAAATAATTGACAATGACTAATTAACTTTCTGTCTGGCCAGTTTTAACGTGCTAGTTAATATGATTATCGGAGGGAGCAGAGAAAAAGGAATAAAGACATGGGGCAGGTATTAATGCAATAAAGCAGATAGGAGAGACATGAAAAAAAAAAAATCTACGCCGTGTACTATATTTACAAAGTGTCTGGAAGCTTTCTGAATTAGTGGTGTCTCTGTCGGTTCTCCATCATTCACCTGGAGATACTACCACAACGAAGCTTCTGTTGTGCCAGGAGCTTTAAGTGGCCGATAAAATGTTTTAAAATGCAATTAAGGGCTTTTTGATACGTATTCAAAGTACCCTGAGAACGATGCGTTCCGCTTCGATAGCGAAACTATTATTTTAAGATTTTTTTTCTCATATTTTCGAATGCTTGGCTGTGCCTTTTTAGGCTGGAGATTTTTTTCTATCGATCACTTGAAACGATTCGCAAACGAGCCGATTAATAGCTTGATCGATTGAGCTAATTTGTGGCAGAAACCTTTTTGCAGTCATAAAAACGTTTCTTGGCTCTTACAGCTGCGCGTTTAGCTTTATTAATACATCGTAAAACGGATCTAAAAGTCGCGCATTCCCGAGTGCCCGTTTATAGCCGCACGTGCGTTGCCCACCGGATGTGAAGTGAAGCAAACGTAGAACTCTAGCTTCTCGTTTCGCCAAAGTGCTAACTCATTACGATTTTATTGGGGTATTACCCTTGTCTGAGGATAACATTGTGTACCGTGCATACTAAGATTAAAAAATACTAAGTTATAGGAGTCAGTTAAAAATATCATTTATCGTTTTCATATTTGAATATTTTATTGTAACTTGCTGTTGCTTCATTTGATTCTCAATCAATTATCATTGAGACTGAAAATTCAACTCTTTGCTCATGAACGAATTAAATTCTGTGATTAGTGAAAATACACGGAAAAAAAGGCTTGGTTGGAACAACCAAGTGCCTTGGTTATATATACGCTAGACGATTAATTGGTTAGACCAACCAAGTAATTAGTTAGGCTACCAATTTCTTGGTTGGACTAACCAAATCACTTGGTAAGCTAGCTTGGACCAACCAAGTAATTTGTTAAGCTACCAATTTCTTGGTTTAACTAACCAAGTCACTTGGTAAGCTAACCAAGTCACTTGGTAAGCTAACCAAGTCACTTGGTAAGCTAACCAAGTGACTTGGTAAGCTAACCAAGTCACTTGGTAACCTAACCAAGTCACTTTGAAAGCTAACCAAGTGACTTGGTTAGACCAACCAAGTGACTTGGTTAGACCATCCAAGTGACTTGGTTAGACCAACTAAGAAATTGGTAGCCTAACAAATTACTTGGTTGGTCTAACCAATTAATCGTCTGGCGCATATATAACCAATTACTTGGTTGTTTCATCCAAGCCTTTTTTTGCATGTATGAACACCAAAATTCTTATGTGAAATAATCTTTGGCAAGACTTTTAATTGAAAAGGGTCCTCAAAAAGAGTTACGATTTCCTTTGGTGAGTGAACCCTGTTTTATTCAACCATCGAAGCATGTTGATCAACAATACCTGGAAAGCGTTGAGAGTCAATGAGAAAAATTCTCCGATTCGTTCTGCAATATAAAAAATGGCATGACACAGTAGCTCTCGCGTAAAGCGTTGATAACAGCAAATAAAAGCATGGTCGTACAGAAAAAGAGCTTTTCTTCCGTCGTATCTTCGTCTTTATAATTCACAGAGTTTCTTGTGTCGTACCGCCGCTCGTCTTTGCCGGAGGCTGCTTATATTCCACTCTTTTGCCGTGTCGCGCAAACTCATCCAACTCGCTCATCTCCTTCTGTCTGGCGTATAATACCAATTTCTGTCTGGGTTCCAAGCCACCTTTTCTCTTATCTCGATATTTCTCCGCACCAGTACTATTTCCTCAAGCTTTACACTCGGCTAAACAAATAAATGGAGTCAGATTCCATCATCGTGGCGAGAAAATCGTTCAGGTCAAAGGGATGCATTTACACAGAGCGTGAGCTTTGTGTCAATCCCAACAGAATTGCGGAAGAAAAATGGCGAATAAAAGAGATTTTATCTACGACCGATAATACAATCTTAATATTCTATGCACCGACATTTCTCTTTTTAACATTATATTCCACCATTGATTCTTGGTTTTCGTGGAAAAAATGTCGTATGTGGACAAAAACGTTCAAGAAAAAAAAATGATGTGTCATTTTGATGGGTACGCACAAGATGGTTTGAAATTTCTTTCCATTTCGTCATATGTGTAATTGAGACACAGGAGTAAAAATGTCAAAGCTAGCAAAGCTCTAACCGTTCTCTCGACCGTTAATTGCCTTCTAATTTCGCCAAGTCATTATCCTCCCAACCATTCCGCTCATCCCAAAGCGCTAGATATCCAAATACGAAAATCCTCAACACGGTTCGCATCCCCAGACAGTGACATCCTCATACCATCCAACCTTTTCCCATGTGTCCTGCCGCTGCTTTCATCAGACAGAATCTCGAGTGATGTCTCGAGGCGGTTTGAATGAAACGAGCTAACCACAAGTGAGGGAATCCCGTCCACGAGTATAAGCACATACGTTCATGAGTGACTCTAGCGTATATGCTTCCACACTCGCAAATATACATACAGATACTCCAACAGAGGGAGCAGCAGACTCAACAGCAGGATATTACGAAGGCAGGTGTGTACGTCGCTTAACAAACAAGGAGTGATTAATAATGGAGCTCGTTGGCCTTACGATAACGCGCAGTTGGCAGGGAGAGAACAGAGAGGAGAGCAGTAACCCACAGCATCACCACCAGGGGTCTTGTCGTCGCTGTGTGTCATCCCCCAAGGCGTCATCGCAACGCAATCGCACCCCCGAATCCGGCAGCTCCCGGTCCTGCTCGTCGCCGGGACTCTGACTCTACTCTCCCTCTACACTCCTGTACAACCTTCCCTCCCCCTAAAACTCAGCCCATGCTCCATGCTCCCAAAACCCGCGGTCCGCGAGTGAAGCCGGAGTGGCAACAACGGCCCACCGGAAATTACATTTCACCGCGTGGTATACTATAGTTATATACCCGTAGTACCATATCGTCTATAGGGTCCTCATTCGCCATGACTATACATCGGAGATAGGTATAACTCGTATAGACGAGCTGATGCCACGATTTGGATGCGCTAGCCAATCTACAATGGGAAGCGTGATGCTACAGTGAAACGAAGGATATATCGATTGGGTTTTAGATAGAAAAAAAAAGAACTACGAGGGAGAGAAAAAATGTGGTGGATGGTTTGTATAATACGGATACGTGGGGACTTTTTTAAAGGCACTTGAGTAATGCGCTTCAAAGGATGTGAAGAGGTACAGTTCGGGTAGTTGATGCAGATATGCACATTCGAAAAAAGCGAGGTCATGTTTTATTCAACATTGAAGTATTGATTGCGTAGGGTATAAAGGACTGTATCGATTATTCATTATTTAACAAACGATACATTCTTTTTTTATCGGACAATGAAAGATACTGGATACACTACAATTTTCATAAAACGTGGAAAATATGAACGTGTTGATTCTGATTAATTACCAATTGATGTATTGTTTGGCAATGTTTATGCACTTTTCAACATTGATCAGTTTCAAGTCTTGATGGATCTCTTCTAGTCAAAAAGTCCAAATGATGCTCGAGGTGGAGGGTTGATTAAAGACTTTGGAAAGACTTTGGTCTTCTTCACTTATCGCCTTTCGATAAATCAATTAGTTTTTACAATTGTAGTGTTTCAATCCTGGATATAAATATGCATTTCTTTTTATATTAGATAGTTAACATTCATCAGTTTCAAGTCTTGATGGATCTCTTCTAGTCAAAAAGTCCCCATGATGCTCGAGGTAGAGGGTTGATTAAAGACTTTGGAAAGACTTTGGTCTTCTTCACTTACTGTCTTTCGATAAGTCAATTAGTTTTTAGAATTGTAGTGTTTCCATCCTGGATTGCAGTGTATCCATCCGTCATATACTACAATTTTGCTAAAACCTGAAACATATGAACGTGTTGATTAATTACCATTTGTTGTATTTTTTGGCAACATTTATCAATATTTTTTTTCCACCAGATAGCTAACATTCATCAGCTTCACATCTTGTTGGAGTTCTTCTAGTCAAAAAGTCAAGATGATGCTCGAGGTGGAGGGTTGATCAAAGACTTTGGAAGGCTTCTGTCTTCTTCACTTACCGTCTTTCGTTTTCGCCATCTCTTTCCGTTGGCAACGTCCTCGAGACTCGATTCAATCCGCTCCATTAGAGGCTAGTTTTATCTCTTCGAACTCAGTATCCCTCTGTCTTTGCTGTCTCGTTCTTCTTACCAGTTTCTTCTCATTGCACGAGCTGACTGGAATCACTGGCGAGAGTCCACGACTTCATTATTAAACGGGGTGCAAGACTCAATGAAGGCTTCTTTGAGGTCAATCCGGTGGCTTTCGTCTGCGTCTCGACGACACTTGTTCTTTCAGCCGCTGTTACACTGAGTACTCTCGAGATAATAGATCTAGGCTTCGATTAGCGAAAGTGAAGGGAATACTTTACTGTTCTTGTTGGTCTCTGAGTGGAGATCAATGAATTGCTCTGAAATGCTATTTGCCGTAAATGTCTTATACAAATGCAAGGCCATTTTTAAGACCTCCTCATAGGGTTGCCCATAAAAAAATTGAGAGCTCCACAACAATACCTGATAAACCCATTTCCAGGATAAAATGGATGAGTACAGGAAAAAAATTAATTGAAAAGAATTAGATTTTTTCGGACGGTTCTTTTGACCCGATGAACGGCCCTAGACATTTCTCTAAAAAAAATCTACCGCCAATAGAATTTAGTACCCGCTGGAGATTAGAGGACGCTCTTGATCTCCATAGATCCGAAGTACCCTCTAATCTCCAGCCTACTAGAACCACTGCAGCAGGCAAACAAAAATCTAGACTTCACCTGTGTCTACAAGCATCTGTGCAAGTTTTGTTAAGATATATCGTGATGGTTGTATATAAGAGCGTTCGCTTCCACAGACATTGGATGAGATAATTCTGTGTGCAAGAATAAGAAGTGCGTTTTGGATGAGAAACTACGAGGCCATATTCAAAAGACAGGAAGAGGGGTCCGATATGATTTCACGCAATTTGAGGGATGGTACAGTTTAAGTCAGGAATATTAGCCGTATATGGATTGAGGACAGGAGGGGGGAAGGGGCTTGCAAGAATGGAAATCTTCTGGGGTCCTCAGAGGTCCCGCACTGTATGCTGAACCTTGCAGTGTGGGACTTGTGGCACGAGTAGTGTGCACAAAGTGAGAGAGAGAGAGAAAGTGGAAGCGATAGCGGGGGTGTGTGTTCACATTGCGGGGACAAAGAGCTGCTCTCTCGGAGTAGAGCGATTAGCACGGCCCATTGCCCGTCGCTAGTGGCATACAACGACGACCCTGTTCAACTTGGACCGCTTCCAACCATCCGGGCTATCCTTTATGTCGGGGCATGCACACAGGAGTACGAGCGAGCGAACAAGCGAGCAAGTAAGCAAGCAAGCAAACCGGCACGCCGATGTTCCTTCCCTCGGGCGCACGCGAGAGCAAAGTCTCACGACGATGTGCCTCTCTGCTAGGCACAAGTTCCTTGAAAGTATTTCGGCAATGTCCCGTGGCAAGAGGAGAGAAGGCGATGTGATGCATGTGCAAACGTCTCTTATGTACCAATACATATTTTAGATTATAACACGAGTATGAAGAATGCGAAATGAAAAGTAATGATTACAGTCCTTGTCACAAATTGTTATTGTTGATTTCTAACAAAATCTGGATACAGTATACATAGATTTGGATGATTCAATTTGAAGATGGCCTCATTTATTTGTCTAGATCAGACAGTTGATACATTTTTTATACATGACCTCTCTGCTAGGCACAAGTACCTTGAAAGCATTTCGGCAATGTCTCGTGGCAAGAGAGAGAAGGCGATGTGATGCATTTGCAAACATATTTTAGGTTGTAGCACGAGTATGAAGAATGCCCCGAGTTAAAATTTAAACCCTTCCAACACCCTTCGTTGAATGAAAATGGGTAAAATATGCCACTTTTGAAGGTTAATACAAGGGTCTAAGAACCTCATCTCACTCTGTACAACCTAATTGGAGGTCCAAACATAAGAATTTTAGTCTACATTAGACTCCGTTTACTCCATGCGGGTAATATCTGCCATTTTTGGAGGTTTTGCCGAGTGTCAAATGAATGGAGGAACCTCCGTTTACTCCGCGGGACTGCTACATTTAGGTTTTGAAGAGGGTCTAAATTTCAAGTCGGGGCGGAATGAAAAGTAACGACTACAGCCCTTGCCACGAATTGGTATTATTGATTTCAAACAAAATCTGGATACAGTATACATAGATTTAGATGATTCAATTTGAAGATGGACTTATTCATTTGTCTAGATCAGACAGTTGATGAATTTTTTATACATGACCTCTCTGCTAGGCACAAGTACCTTGAAAGCATTTCGGCAATGTCCCGTCGCAAGAGGAGAGAAAGCGATGTGATGCATTTGCAAACGTTTCTTACGTACCAAAACATATTTTATAGAATGCAGAATGAAAAGTAACGACTACAGTTCTTGCCACAAATTGTTATTATTGACAATTGCTACTGGTCATAATACGTGTGAGGGAAAAATATCAAGACTTTCCGATTTCAAACAAAATCTGGATACAGTATACGTAGATTTGGATGATTCAATTTGAAGATGGACTTTTTAATTTGTCTTGATCAGCCAGTTGTTGGGATTTTTATAGATGACCCATCATAGATCATTGACGATCCACATAGGCCATTTTTTATGTATAATTGAAAATTGACTGTTCATTAATTGCTAATAGCAGAATTATCAAGTAATGAAAATATTGAAATGCATTAAAAGCCTTTTTTAAACCGTTGGTCATAAAATTCTTGTCAAGATATTTAATTTTGCGAGATCCTAATGAATGTTCAAAATTTAGTTTTTTTTGCTTGAGTGGCTGTCTTTCAAGATTAATAATTCGTCAATTCAATCGATAAATTACCGTGAATATAACCGAACGTCAACAGTATGATCGCAAGCCATTGAGAATCTCAATCAATCTTATGACTAAGTGCATTCTTATTATCTGATCAAAGATTCCATCTACAAAGAATGCAAATATTATTCAAAGATCCAGGATTAATCGATCATTTGCTTAGTACCATTAATTGCCGAGCCGTGTGTATGATACCATCGTCGAATAGACTATAGTCTCTGCTTCTTCACGGATGATTTACAGTGCTTCGTTATTCTAGTGAAGACTAACTCGATAAAACGAAGAGTCTGAAACTTTCAAGACTGCTTGAGTCTTGCGTGCCATCCTCATCGAAGAATGATCGACACGCGTTGTCGTTTTCAGAAGCGAGCTTCTTCGACCCTCGCGAAGTTTGCATATTTCGCCTTGCACGACGATCAGCAACAGAAGCGGCAGCGACCTAACCTAAATGCTTATACCAAGAGACGAGGCGACAGAGAAAATGTGGAGTGAAATTTTTATATTTTTTGATTGACATCGAGGAAGATGGAAAACGGGGGTAAAAGAATGAAAAGAAGGAAAACGAAGACAAGGAACAACAGGATGGAAAAAAAGGGAGGGTGACTCGTGGTAAGAATTCCTTCCATCGAGGGTTGAGAAAGACGAGGTGCACTTAACGTTCAGGGGGTTGAGGGGCAGTGACGACGGAAAATGTCGAGGGATGAGGATAAGGAACTACGAGAGTATGAGAGTTAAGGTAAAGAAAGAAAAAAGGCCTAAGGGAAAAGGGGGAACTGAATTGGTAAGAGTCTGATGGTGAGACAGAGTGAGTTCCAGACTTTAAGGGAGACAATAGAGATTTTGTACCAAAAAATAAATTTTTTATTTTTCCTAAATCTTCCCTATAATGTGCCTGAATTATTTTCAAAGAGCTAAGGAAAAAATGTGTTCGACGTCTCTCATGAACTTTACTTTAATGATCGTTTGGTGAAAAGAGTTTGTCAACAGGAAAAAAGTTCAATAATCGCTTGTCGTTTTTTTTTTCAAGATTGCTCAATCGAATTGGTAATTTAAATATACTGTAAAATGGCCAATTAACGATTTCCAACATTTTGTGTACATTCAATATTTAATTACGAATTTATTGAGTTAAATTTTTTTATCGCAATGAAGGTAAACGGAAAGCACCGTCGGACGTACAAATAATTGCAGTCTATCAAGCAGAAGTTTTTATTCCGATGTAAAAAGAAATAGCGTTGTTCAACGAAACGTGAATAATTAAAAGTCGATGAGGGCATTGGAATAAAGAAAAGAATACCTGCAACTAGAGTTCGCATTGCCATGTACGTTTAAAAAGTATTCGCTTGATTTGGCGCAAAGGACAAAGGGTTAAAACGACGACGATTTCATGGTCTCTTATTCAGAAAAGGATAGAAACAAGAAAGACTTCGAGAAATCGTCCTCTTTCAGTTTTACTGTTGCAGCTCATGGAGTGGAAATGGAAGATTTTGTTCGCGAGAGGGCAAAAGCTTGTAATTACTAGTAAACTCAGAGCCAGAAGCAAGATTGTTCCATTCTGCCCCTCTCAGGCAAGGCACTCGGGGCTGCCACTGGGGTACCATTAGCAGATTGCATCTTCCTTTTGCGCGTAGTACACAGCAAGCTTTCAATTTATCTCGGAACCAAGTCGTTACTGCGGTGACCCGACAAGTGCAGACACGCAGTGCCTACCTTATATACATTCATCTTGGACCATACGATGCCACTTTGTCAATTACGCTAATAGATTGAAATACGATAGAAATCGACGTAATAATAAATGTTGCCGTGGTTCAATGGTCCCTTCCTGGTTCTTTGCTTTTGACACGGTTATGAAGTTCAAAACCTCGTCGAAGTAATGAAAACAAGTTTAAATCAAATAAATAGGAAGGATCCAATTAAAGGTAAAATTATTTTATTTAGTAATATTCCTATGGACGCACAAATTTAACGGCACATTTTTCGAGTCGTTTCACAACTCACAATTTTAAGGTTCGCAGTCGAATCACAATTTTACGGTTCGCAGTCGAATCACCATTTTACGGTTCGCAGTCGAATCACAATTTTACGGTTCGCAGTCGAATCACAATTTTACGGTTCTCAGTCAAATCACAATTTTACGGTTCGCAGTCGAATCACAATTTTACGGTTCGCAGTCAAATCACAATTTTACGGTTCGCAGTCAAATCACAATTTTACGGTTCGTAGTCAAGACACAATTTTACGGTTCGCAGTCAAATCACAATTTTATGGTTCGCAGTCAAATCAAAATATTACGGTTCGTAGTCAAGTCACAATTTGACGGTTCGCAGTCAAATCACAATTTTACGGTTCGCAGTCGAATCACAATTTTACAGTTCGCAGTCGAATCACAATTTTACGGTTCGCAGTCAAATCACAATTTGACGGTTCGCAGTCGAATCACAATTTGACGGTTCGTAGTCAAATCACAATTTGACGGTTCGCAGTCAAATCACAATATGACGGTTCGAAGTCGAATCACAATTTTACGGTTCGCAGTCAAATCACAAATTGATGGTTCGCATTGAAATCACAATTTGACGGTTCTCAGTCCAATCACACTATGACGGTTCGCAGTCGAATCACAATTTCACGGTACGTAGTCAAGTCACAATTTGACAGTTCGCAGTCAAATCGCAATTTGACGGTTCGCAGTCAAATCACAATTTGACGGTTTCGCAGTCAAATCACAATTTTACGGTTCGCAGTCGAATCACAATTTGATGGTTCGCCGTCAAATCACAATTTGATGGTTCGCAGTCGAATTACAATTTGACGATTCGTAGTCGAATCACAATTTGACGCTTCGTAGTCAAATCACAATTTGATGGTTCGCAGTCAAATCACAATTTGACGGTTCGCAGTCAAATCACAGTTTGACGGTTCACAGTCGAATCACAATTTGACAGTTCGCAGTCAAATCACAATTTGACGGTTCCCAGCCAAACCACAATTTGATGGTACGCAGTGAAATCACGATTTGGCGGTTCGCAGTAAAATCATAACATGACGGTTCGCAGTCGAATCACAATTTGACGGTACGTAGTCAAATCACAATTTGACGGTTCGCAGTCGAATCACAATTTGACGGTTCGCAGTCGAATCACAAATTGATGGTTCGCAGTGAAATCACAATTTGACGGTCCCCAATCCAATCACAATTTAATGGTTCGAAGTCTAGGGTCCTGCACCCCGAGTTAAAATTTAGACCCTCTTCGAAACCTAAATATAGTTCATGACCTCCCAAAATTGCAGATATTACCCAATTGGAGTGAACAGAGTAAACCGGGTCCGAAATTTTATATTCCAACCTCCAATTAGGTTCTATACTTGAAACTGAGGTTCTTAGACCCTCATATAGACCTTCAAAGGTAGTACATTGTACCAATTTTTATTTAAAGAACGATTTTCGAAGCGTATATTTTGACTTGTGACTTTCTTGTTTACGTTCTGATCCCAATTGATCAATCCAAACATTTCCTTTCTACAACTCCAACTCTCCAGGTCATAAGGTATGAAATTTGACTAATGCTGAATAACTTAGTAAATTCAATCGACGATAGCCAGTTAAGTAGTGTAGCTATCATGGCAAACCTAAAGTCCATTTCATACCCTCCCAGAAGATCTCACCGTTTACGAACCCAGCAGGCAAGCGAAGTCTTGGCAGAACTATATGCTTTTGAGGAAGTTGGAGGAAAGAGGATAGTTCGAAGTCGAGGAAGTATAGAACATGCGCAGCAACCCCGCAAACCACAAGATAATGAGGAACTCGCTAGCCTCGGCTCACTATCTACCGTAGTTCAAGGTTCGCCGCAACGTCTGTTCGACCTCAAAGAGCATTTGCGAGAGCGGCAAGAGATAGACGGGCATGTGCTTCTCGGTCAGCTCGCTGCCTCCCCATCGTGCTGCTTTTGCCATGAGCCGACGATGATGGCGTGCTTGGGTCTAGCTCAAATTAGGACGTGATGGAACGGCCTTCTGATACCACGTCTTGCACGAATCTCTAGATTATACATACGTGTTACAATTAGTGTGAACGATAATTAGCGCTCTAAGAAATCCTCTAAATGTCTTTGATCAACGGTCAAAGTACTTCGAACTGGTTCGAAGTTGTTACAACTTCGAGTTCATGTTACTAATGCATTCACACTATGAAAGTTGTGTGTACCAAAACTTCCAAGTTTGAAGCTATTACATACTCTCCGCATAATCGTGGAAGTTCTGGCAACTATTAAGTGATAACTACTAAATGACAATCCATGGGACGATTTTTATAGCAGCGTGTACAAAAATGTAGATTTTTCTTCGGTTGTATAATTATATTAAATTATACAGAAATTGACAGTTTCTAGGACTTATTCTATCTTAAAATATATATAAATATCTTAAAATGATTCTGAACAAAATCTACAAATGCTGGAATTCCAGTAAGAATGTATTCCACATTTGAATTGTATAAAATAAAAAATGCATAATTATGTAAAAAATGAAGAAGTATAATTTTTTTGTCAAACCGTCCATTTCCAATATTGTATTTCAGAAAAGTATCCAACATTTAAGAAAATATATTGTTTTCAATGGTAAAGGGTTTCCATGTTGATTCTTTTTATTAGAATAAATGAACAAATAGCGGAAATTTAAAACATTTTCTCTCTAATATGTAAAAACCTACTACTACAACCCAATGCTGCTTTTTCGTGAAACCAACAGTCAATTGCACTTTTAGATTCTCGACCGGTGGGCTGACTATTCAGCCTCAACATTTTTTAACTTCTTCAATGCTTTTTACACTTTGCTCACCTGCTATTCCGAGGGGATGTTGTTAAGAGTATGCGAATAAAAAAAAGAGAAAACAATAAACTCGGAGTTGAGCTCGGATGACTTTTTGAGACTTCACACAGTAGGATCGTCTGGAGTTCTCCAAAGCGCATATAACACACATCAAGAGATGGCGGGCTTCGTCGTCGTCGTCGTCGTCGTCGTTCGGTCGAAGATTAGTGCCGTTTAGCTCCATCGTAGTCGAGAGTGAGAGACTCAACGACGAATGCTACCGTGCAGAGCGGGTACCAAACGATGCTATTGTGCTGCCGGCGAAGACAGAGGAGGCTTTGATTACGACATTGTGCGCTCTCGCGCACGGTACTCCTGCGAGAGATTCGAGTCCTCGGTACATCTCTTGGTCTTCCCTCTTACCCGGCTTCTCTGCTTCGCGACTGAGTGTGACTTTAAGCGTTCCCGTCTGATCCATCGTCATAATGCACTCCTCCCGCTCTCACTGTCATCCTTCTTACTACTCTCTGCTCGGCTTACATGTCTCGTTACTTATACACTCCCAAAATAAATATCCAACATTCGCTACGAACAAAATTTTAGCGTTACAAAAAGGATCCAAAGTAGAAACTCAATATCTTAAAGAAAAAAATTTAGTTTGGAATTTCCGACCGGAATTCGGATCTGTGAATTTTGTAGATCAGAAACAGAAAAAAGTCACTTCTTTTAAATCATGGTAAAAAGACTTGTAAACGGTATTTTCTGTGGTAGAATATGTAACTTGAAAACGATAATGAAGACCAAAATTCGATATCTGAAAGAAAAAAAGATTTGGTTTGGAATTTCCGACCGGAATTCGAATCTGTGAATTTTGTAGATCAGAAACAGAAAAAAGTCACTTTTTATAAAATCATGGTAAAAAGACTTGTAACTGGTAGTTTCTGTGGTAGAATATGTAACTTGAAAACGATAATGAAGACCAAAATTCGATATCTGAAAGAAAAAAAG
The DNA here is from genome assembly GCA_963970395.1 of Ephialtes manifestator. Taxonomy (NCBI): domain Eukaryota; kingdom Metazoa; phylum Arthropoda; class Insecta; order Hymenoptera; family Ichneumonidae; genus Ephialtes; species Ephialtes manifestator. The sequence goes on from OZ019978.1 coordinate 28,081,566, forward strand.
ATTTGGTTTGGAATTTCCGACCGGAATTCGAATCTGTGAATTTTGTAGATCAGAAACAGAAAAAAGTCACTTTTTATAAAATCATGGTAAAAAGACTTGTAACTGGTAGTTTCTGTGGTAGAATATGCGACTTGAAAACGATAGTGAAGACCAAAATTCGATATCTGAGAGAAAAAAAAATTTAGTTCGGAATTTCCGACCGGAATTCGGATCTTTGAATTTTGAGATCAGAAACAGAAAAAAATCACTTTTTTAAAATCATGGTAAAAAGACTTGTAACGGGTATTTTCTGTGGTAGAATATGCAACTTGACAATGATAGTGAAGACCAAAATTCGATATCTGAGAGAAAAAAAAATTTAGTTTGGAATTTCCGACCGGAATTCGGATCTGCGAATTTTGTAGATCAGAAACAGAAGAATGTCACTTTTTTTTAAATCATGGTAAAAAGACTTGTAATGGGTATTTTCTGTGATAGAATATGCGACTTGAGAACGATAGTGAAGACCAAAATTCGATATCTGAAAGAAAAAAAAATTTAGTTTGGAATTTCCGACCGGAATTCGGATCTGTGAATTTTGAGATCAAAAACAGAAAAAAGTCACTTCTTTTTAAAATCATGGTAAAAAGACTTGTAACCGGTAGTTTCTGTGGTAGAATATGCGACTTTAGAACGATAATGAAGACCAAAATTCGATATCTGAAAGAAAAAAAAATTTAGTTCGGAATTTCCGACCGGATTTCGGATCTGTGAATTTTGTACATCAGAAACAGAAAAAAGTCACTTTTTTTAAAATCATGGTAAAAAGACTTGTAACGGGTATTTTCTGTGGTAGAATATGCAACTTGAGAACGATAGTGAAGACCAAAATTCGATATCTTAATTTTTTTTAAATTATTTTGTATTTTCTGTGGTTTCTGAGAGAAATATTCACCAGGTCTCAAAATATGAGAAACGCGATGTGTAACAGCCAGAGTTAACTACAGTTCTATAATATAGTTTCCACGTTCACCAGAATATAATTAGAAATGCCAGAGACACATTCAGAGTTACATTAGAGTGTTGCAGAGTGAAATTGAGTCAAGTGAAATGCACAGCGGAAAGATTGACCCTTTCAAAATTGCAAAGCCCTCGGAAATGTCCGCTCGACTGTACGTTGTTGCATGAACACGAGGAATTTTGCAATTATTATACTAAATTTGCCACACCAGACAATGTCCGAGTTAATGTAATGCAACGCAGTTAATGCTGCTGATTTAAATTCACACTGAAAAGCCTCGAACCGGGGGGAAGAGATTTAACAATGCAAAAACGATAAACAACCAACGGCAATAAAACAGTAAAAAGGGATTGCCTACTATTTTGTTTCATTGTGTCAAACTTTTCAGCTGCGCCTTTTTCAGCCTAAATTGAAGCTATCCAACGATTCGTTTCCTCGTGCACATGGCTATGTAAAAACGTAAAGCTCTGCTATCCCTGGGCGCATGTATAATTACCGAAATTTCCAATCGAGGGCTTCGGAGGGTTTCGGCCCTCGGATTCGATGGAACGTCAACGAGAACGTTCAAATCTCTTTCTCTCTCACTCCAGCGTTCACTTTTCATTCGCTTTCACGAACAGGCAGCGAATCGATATAACGAGTCGATACAGAAGCTGATCGAACTGCGTTGCTGTTGCTGCTGCTGGTGCTCCTGTTGGTGATGCTCGGGTCCCCTAGTCCTCGTCCTCGCGCAATTTACGAAATCGTAATTGCGTGAAAGAGCAGTGGTTGGGAGGCGGAACGCGGTAAAGTGCCGGTAGACACACAGAGACGTAAATATTCCAACATCGAAGCGCGTTATACTCTCTGCGCTACTCTGCGTTTCTGAATGCTTTCAAACTGCGTGCTTCAATGCCGTTATTGCCGCTACGTTGCTCGTAGCCTCCGAAACAATTTTCAACGATTTTTCTTTTTTTTTCCCCCCATTTTCCCCGAGCTCCTACATTGATGACTCAACCGCAAGTACGCGAGACTGGTAAAGGGGAATTTTTTTTTTTTTTTGTTAATTGTTAAAATTTGGGTCGCTTTTTTAATCAAATATTTAGAATCTTTGAATTTGTCAATGATTTTGAAAAAGTTTCTTCAACTTTTGTAAACTTCCGAAATTTATACAGTATTTGTACTTATGTTTAAACTGTTTTCTACTAAAATGGTAAAAAAATGTTTGGGAAAAATAATCCAAAGGAAGAAAATTTCTTCAGTACATAATAAAAAACGTATGTCTACACAAGGCACTTGGCGATACCCTTAAATTTTTTTAAAAGTATATAAAATTTATTTCTTTAAACCAAAAATATTATTGATAAGCCGAAACAAATCTGAGCGTCTCAGATTTTTTCCCAAAGAAATCGGTTTGATGATAATACGATTTATTTGTAAATAAATAGTAGTATTTTTTAATAAAATTTATTTAATTCAAATAAAATTTAATTTATTTCAAATAGATCCCATATTTGATTCAAATAAATCTGTGAGACTAATTTCTGCGGTTGTTCTAAATAAATCGGTTACATTACGAGTAAAATTTTTGTAAAAGTTAAAACTCCATTTTTCGTTTAACTGTAAATGTCTATAGTTTTCATATTTGATTCAAATAAATCTGTGAGACTAATTTCTGCGGTTGTTCTAAATAAATCGGTTACATTACGAGTAAAATTTTTGTAAAAGTTAAAAACTCCATTTTTCGTTTAACAGTAAATGTCTATAGTTTTAATTCAACAACCGAGAAACCAAATAATTGTAAACCTAATTTATCATATTTCAATTTGCCTTCCATTCCCCAATCTCTCCGATAATTTATCTTCATTAATAGCAGGTTTTTCTAAATTCGATTCATCAAACAAAACAATATTCTTTATTAACTTTGATTTCGACAGCGACCACTTATTTATATTATGATAAAAAATTCGTAAAATCATAAATTACTATACCCGTCAATTAGATAAAACGTGGCGCTTAGAGAAAGAGATTGATCATCGAGTTAAGCCCATAAGGCCTACTGGGTTATTATAGAGACTCTTTGTGAGATAAGCATGGCACAAAACAGCGATAGGGTTTGGCCGTTATAGGGCTAAGGTATTGTGCGTGCAGCGCGTGAAAGACAAAAGTAAGCATCACCATCGAACCTGCCTTTAAGCCTCTGCCTGTTGCGGATAGAGTAGGTACAGAGTGAACGCAGGAAAAGAATTCCCCTAGCGCAATTACTGAGGGATGAAGAGAGGCAGAAGAAAGAGAAAGGCGGGACGCTGAGTGGTGGGTGGGTTCTTAATTATATCCTTTAAAATATCGGAGTTAAATTGAAAAGTCGTCCCCTCAATTATTTCGGATATACCTACCTACGGTATAAATCGAACCCTACACCCTGCCGATCATCACCATTATTATTATTATTATAGTTTGTTAGGTAAAGTACCTATATATGGGGTATTCCGGGTCAACTCAGTAAGCGTTCCGCCATTCCAATTCGCTCCATATTTTTTTATAATATTCTACATACGCGTAAAAACACTTTTATTTTTTTTTAAATTATTATTATAATAGTTTGTTAGATAAAGTACCTATATATGGGGTATTCCTGGTCAACTCAGTAAGCGTTCCGCCATTCCAATTCGCTCCATATTTTTTTATAATATTCTACATACGCGTAAAAACACTTTTATTTTTTTTAAATTATTATTATTATAGTTTGTTAGGTAAAGTACCTATATATGGGGTATTCCTGGTCAACTCAGTAAGCGTTCCGCCATTCCAATTCGCTCCATATTTTTTTATAATATTCTACATACGCGTAAAAATACTTTTATTTTTTTTTAAATTATTATTATTACAGTTTGTTAGGTAAAGTACCTATATATGGGGTATTCCGGGTCAACTCTGTAAGCGTTCCGCCATTCCAATTCGCTCCATATTTTTTAATAATATTCTACATACGCGTAAAAACACTTTTATTTTTTTTTAATTATTATTATTATAGTTTGTTAGGTAAAGTACCTATATATGGGGTATTCCGAGTCAACTCAGTAAGCGTTCCGCCATTCCAATTCGCTCCATATTTTTTTATAATATTCTACATACGCGTAAAAACACTTTTATTTTTTTAAAATTATTATTATTATAGTTTGTTAGGTAAAGTACCTATATATGGGGTATTCCGAGTCAACTCAGTAAGCATACCGCCGTTCCAATTCGCTCCATATTTTTTTATAATATTCTACATACGCGTAAAAGCACTTTTATTTTTTTTTTTATTATTATTATTACAGTTTGTTAGGTAAAGTACCTATATATGGGGTATTCCTGGTCAACTCAGTAAGCGTTCCGCCATTCCAATTCGCTCTATATTTTTTTATAATATTCTACATACGCGTAAAAACACTTTTGATTTTTTTAAGATTTTTTTAACTAAAACTTTTTTTTTCATGAATTTTTTAAATAAAAATGTTGCGCCCCAATTAAGAAATTTGAAATTACACATGATACTTTTTACATCGATAAAAAATAGCTTCAGCAAAATTCAAAAATAATCTTGAGTTATGTATGAAATATTTACGCAGCAACCGGCCATAAACTGCCATCTTGTTTTTTTTTTTTTTTTCATTTTTGATGACTTTTTTTTAAAATGGTTTAAAAAATCTGACGCCTCAATCTGGGTCAGAAAAATTGTGATATCTAATACAGGATTTTTGAGAATGATTTCAAATTTTTGGGGTGTAAAATTTTTATTAAAAAATTTCGTGAAGGAAAAAGTTTGAGTAAAAAAAATCTGAAAAAAAATTAAAAGTGCTTTTACGAGCATATAGAATAGTATAAAAAATTAAGGAGCGAATTGGAAGTGGTCAGGGTTGAGCGCTTAGTGAGTTGGCCGGGAATACCGCCTATATATATGTATATACCTGGTGCGTATTATGTCTATAGAAATAAAGCGAGGAAACCCCTTCGACCTCGTATTGATTTATAAAAGGCCCCCCAATTACCTCCCCGGGGATCGTCGGCTGGGCTAATACGTCAAACCCCTTATATATACCTCTTTTCTCCTCCTCCTGCCGTTCACTTATCCTCCTTCATTCCTCGGCGTAAAGACTGCGCGCGTGTAACGTGCCAGCACGATCGTGAATCATAATCTTGGCTCTTTAACGAGGCGCGTCTCTTAGTTTCCCCCAAAAAGGGGTGGTTTGTTTTGCTCAGTTCTATCGACTCTTCGGCACACTGAGAGGGAAGGGACGTTAGGTTTGTAGGAATCATTCTTTTTAATATAAAGGATCGAGAAGCTGTGTTATGTTACTGACCATAAATTTATATTTGATCAGTGCTACTATTTTCATATAAAAAAATTTTTCATTGTTACTGTGATCAGTTTGTGAAAACAAAAAATAACAAAAAAAGGATGCAAAGTAGAACTTTGCACATTGCTTCCTCATTAATTTTCATCTTTCGCAACGCCGCCTCTATGAGGAAGTTTCTTTATTTTATTTTTGGCTTCCTCATAGAGGAAGCTTTGCGAAAGCTTCCTTTAACTTCCTTTAAAGCTTTACTTTGCATCCTTATTTTAAATACAAATTAACATAAGAACGAAAAAAAAAAAAAAATTTCAAAAATTCTAAGTTTTATAAAATCTAAACCGCTTTATGTATTTCGTTTACATTCAATACCGACCGTCATTTTTCATTGTTTTATTTGTCAAAAACTGTTTAAGCTCATTATCTAAAAATTTGTGGTAGCTAGAGAACATACAGAGATTTTTTGAAAAATTCAATGTCTCATAAAATCTGAACCACTGTACCAATCTTCACCAAATTCGATAGCTACTACACCTGGATGTTAATTTTATCTTGCAAAAGATTTGAACAGCTTTGGTCGAACTTAACTTGAATAAAAACGAAAACAAAATTTTTTCGAAAATTCAAAATTTTATAAAATCTAAACCGCTTTATAGATTTCGCTCAAATGCAATACCGACTTTCATTTTTCATTTCTCTATTTGTCTAGAACTATTTAGCTCATTAGCTGACAAATTGCGGCAGCTAGAGAACATACAGACATTTTTCGAAAAATTCAATGTCTCATAAAATCTGAACCACTTTACCAATCTTCACCAAATTCGATAGCTACTACAACTGGATGTTAATTTTATCTTGCAAAAGATTTCAGCAGGTTTGGTCGAACTTAACTCGAATAAGAACGAAAACAAAATTTTTTCGAAAATTCAAAATTTTATAAAATCTAAACCGCTTTATGGATTTCGCTCAAATGCAATACCGACTTTCATTTTTCATTTCTCTATTTGTCCAGAACTATTTAGCTCATTAGCTGACAAATTGCGGCAGCTAGAGATCATACAGACATTTTTCGAAAAATTCAATGTCTCATAAAATCTGAACCACTGTACCAATCTTCACCAAATTCGATAGCTACTACACCTGGATGTTAATTTTATCTTGCAAAAGATTTCAGCAGGTTTGGGTCGAACTTAACTCGAATAAGAACGAAAACAAAATTTTTTCGAAAATTCAAAATTTTATAAAATCTAAACCGCTTTATGGATTTCGCTCAAATTCAATACCGACTTTCATTTTTCATTTCTCTATTTGTCCAGAACTATTAAGCTCATTAGCTGAAAAATTGCGGAAGCTAGAGAACATACAGACATTTTTCGAAAAATTGAACGGCTTGTAAAATCTGAATTTTTTTTTCAATTTTTTCGAAAATATATACGTAGGAATGGGCGTTGCTCCTCTACCAGCGTGCCAAATTTCAGCTTGATTGTTAAAGCCGTTTTCGAGATATAGCGGTTTGAATTTTGCAAGCGTGCCACACACACACACACATACATACATAAATCCGGGCATTTTTTCTAAACCACTTTTCTCGACGTTTTGGACCATTCTGAGAGTCCTAACATGAAAATCTCGAAAAAAAATTTTTTTACGAAAATAAAGTTTCCTCTATGAGGAAGCAAAATCATATTAATGTAATAATAGTCGCAAATAATCTGTGAGTAATTAACAGTTAATCGACAATTGTGAAAACATAAACTCAACCCAGTGATGACATCAGCATACGAGATTTTATTTCTTCCTCAATTATATTTTCCACTATGTTGGATTACGTGGGATTTTTCGCTGCGTCGAATCTGACATCACTGACTCAATCGACTGAGAAAAAAATGTATCCAATTCTTATTATCCCTAAAAAATCTGTTTTTATAAAAAGTCATGCTTCTTCCAACTGCTTAAAAATCTCGATCTCTGACAGATTCGTTTATACATGTAATGAATATTTAATTTGTTTTAATCATAATTAATGTTTTTACCTAAAAAGCAATTTAGATTTACTAAATAAAAATCCAACTGTTTTTGGGTTGCGATACTCTAATACTTTCCTTAATGAAAATGATCATTTGTCTTTACGCCGAAGCGGTGAAAATTTATAGGTATTTTGTATTAACCCTTTTCCACTAATTCCTTCAACATTTTTTTCCCATGAGAATTACACGGGTAGATAATTTCCAGCTAACGAGTCGTTGCTTCTTGAATTCTATGAGGACTCAGTAAGAGTATAAACGTGACAGAGAATCCAATAATTTTTGGATAATTATACCACACTTTTTCATCCAGTTTATAGGATCATCCTTTCATGTATATTTCAACATTTTCCTTTTTAAAACGCTCATTAATATGAATTATATACGAATCCACGAGATTTGATTATAGAGATTCTAGGTGCTTCTTATAATTCGCCGGGGTTCTTCGCCGTATACTTTTAAACTCGCGTACATTTTACTCAACAGTCTCTTATTAATCAGGTAGATATAGGTAAAAGACATAGTAGTAGTTCGTACTATTACTTATATTTATATATATATATATATATACACTTTTTACTCTCTTCCTCTACTTCCACTGACTCGCCCACTCGAGAACTTCGATGCAGCTCATAAATAAAATATTAAGCAACCAATTAGAAAGTCCCACCGAAGAAATTAATGAATCCCGTGGAGAGGCTGCGGTGGGGGCGGGTTCGTCAGTGCAGAAGAAGCGCCAAGAGATTCTCGCTCTTTCATTCGGAGGATAGCACCTCATTATCAAAGCATTTTGGGGATATGTGATTTTCGAAACCAGTTAATAACCGCTGTGCTATTAGTTTTCTTACCGATTTGTTTTTTTTAAGCACATATACAGAAGCAAATACCAATAAAACTACGCGTCGTGTTTGACGAAGTTCGTTAACTTTTTCAACTCGAGTTCGCGAAAGGTCAATCGTGTGGCTCTTGAGAGAGTTGCAACAGTCTCAAGCGAGTTCAGAAGATCGTTTGTAAAAGCCATTTCCGTCGTGACGTATATACAGCAAAGTGTATATAAATGTGTATATGTGATGAAGTAGCCGATAGATGAGAGAGGATAAATTAACCCCCTTGCTGTGAGATACTGACAGTCGATAAGGGGGTCGGTTTTATCGTAACGATCGGATCGGATCGTTTTAATGAATCTGTGGGACACGCGGCACGATCAAATACGTTTGTCGTTGCTTAGTCGGTCTAATAGTGTCGAGCAAGGAAAACGCAGAACGCGTTTGCCGGTCGTGAAGAAGATTCTTCGAGAATTATCGCCGATCTTTTACTGCTGATTATTATCGGCATCTGTGAAGTTACTCTATGGTCGGAATTTTAAATCGTGGAGAATAGAATTTTGGTTTTTAAGAGGTCTAACTATCTGCCAAGTCTTGGTGGATGATGATACAATTGCGATTTTTAGAATAGATGAAATCGGTAAGCGCTGTCTTTACTTTACCGATCTCGTCGCTTGTGAATAGGTGGTGATGAATTGTTATAAATGAAATACTTGAAAATATTTTTGAAATACACTTGACTAAGTTCATAATGAGGGTTTCAGAAATGATCGGCATTTATATCACAGCGTCATATTTGCAGGTTTGTAATGTAATTTTTTAAGTCTTCGCCGGGAGAGATTTTGGAAATTATCGCGATTTTTGTTTCCTCATTGTTAACCGAAACTAAAAATAATAGTCTATGGAAAATATGGTGGACACAATGCAAAATGTCGGAACAGAAAACGATCGCGATCAAGCACGAGATGGTCAAACGGAGTAAAAGTTTTCAAATTCTTATAACTCCTTGAAATTGCTCAATGACGTCTCCTTGAAAGTTTCATGACTAGGTAAATGAAAATAAATGGTAAAGAAATTACAAAGCAACGAAAAAAGAATGGTAATTGCAATTACCGATCGAAGTTATCAAAATGTCGGTAAATCCGACCAATTTATTACATAACTCATATTTAATAATCATAATTCATATTTTCCCCTTACAGAAGTCCTGAAACTGCAAAAAGACCAATAACGCACGTATAATTCCGTATTCTCGTCAGTGACATAACTAAACCTGCTTTTTAAATCTCTTAGTCTGTTTTCTTTTATTTCGGCGTACAACCACTTTATATTTTGTTTGCAGAGTTGTAAATGCCTAATACTTATAGAAATAATGATGATGATACGATCAGCTCTATAATTATGATTTTATAATAATAACATGTAGCGATTGTAATACGATGATTAAACTTTGGAATGGCTGCAAAAATGATTATTTTTCAATAAAAATTCATAGTAAGCCTTTTGAAAAAATGGAAGAAAATAAGTAATGCATTACTTATTTCTTCCATTTTTTCCCACTATTTCTTGCAATATTAAAGCGAAAATTAGTATTTTTTTCAGTTATTCAAATGTTTACACTCTATTTTATAATCACTACATATTATCATTATTATGAAATCATAATTACAAAACAAGTTGTACTGCAAACTACATCTCATGAAATAATGGGGATTTACAACTCTGTTTGTCTGTGATAAATTGACAGGCATAAAAAATAAAATGAAAGAATCGTTATGTAGTCATTTTGAGATCTGAAACCGCCAAACGTCCAATAACTCATAAAATTCCCTATTCTCATTAGTGACGTAACTGGACCTATTCATTTTTTAATCTCTTAGTCTTTTTTTTATTTCTGCGTATAACCACTTTATATTTTGTCCGTGCTAAGTTGACAGGCATGACAAATAAAATGAAAGAATCATTATGCAGCCATTTTGAGATCTAAAACCGACAAACATCCAATAACATATACAATTCCCTATTCTCATTAGTGACGTAACTGAACCTATTCTTTTTTGAATCTCTTAGTCTTTTTTCATTTCTGCGTACAACTACCTTATATTTTGTCTGTGCTAAATTGACAGGCATGACAAATAAAATGAAAGAAGCGTTATGCAGCCATTTTGAGATCTGAAACCGCCAAACGTCCAATAACACATACAATTCCCTATTCTCATTAGTGACGTAACTGGACCTATTCATTTTTTAATCTCTTAGTCTTTTTTTTTATTTCTGCGTACAGCCACTTTATATTTTGTCCGTGCTAAGTTGACAGGCATGACAAATGAAATGAAAGAAGCATTTTTCATGCAGCCATTTTGTCCCGGCGTCACAAAGCTCGTTTTATTCTAGACCGTATCAATCGAACCACATTGCGAAGCTTAAGGGGGAATATACATATAGCCTAGATAGATAGATAGATAAAAAGACGAAGTGTCCAATCTCTTTTGTAAACACTGAGGACGCCGAAGTCGTCTGGACTTTTAGTGAGATCGATGGCAATGATGCGACTGGCGTTCTTCTTCTCGGTCACTTATTTGACGAAGTAGTATTCGGAAGGTACGAAATCGTTGAGGCATGTTCGAGGCCTGCTCGAGATAGAATAGGGCCGATCGATTATGTCTAATCCTAACGTAGCTCAGCTCAAACTCTGCCGCCTCCCACACCTTCTCCTTCTCTACACACACATACACACTAAAACTAATGTGTATGCCTTGAAGTCTCGGCTTGCCTTGCCTATATACATGTCCGAGGCTAAACACAAGTGTGTGTGTGAGTGTGTGTTCGAATTTACCTCCATATCTTGACCTCCCATCGTTCTGGCGACGTGACACCTGCTACTAGCTACTTACACCACTTGAATGCAGCACCACAATTGCCTCGTGACACGAGAGATACTAACAACGATTACTTATTACAGCTTTCGGAGTTTTCGCAGAAAATACATAATATTGAGGAAAGAGTTTTGGAGCTATAGACGTTCAGACACTTTATTTTTTAAACATTATTCACTGAAAAAAAAATTGGTGAATATGAAATGGAAATTTGTGGTGAAGTGATGAGTTCATTACTCGCTATCCATTGTAATTAATTATTAAAGTTGTCTCGGTAGGAATTTGCACAAAAGTCTTGAGATGATTCTTGACAAGATTCTTAGCAAAGAAGGTAAGAATCTTAGCAAAAGTTTCGGCGAGCGTCTGAGAAAAAGTTTCAGCAAGAATCTCAGAAGAAGTTTCAGCGAAAGCATCAGAAAAATTTTCAACAAGAATCTCGGAATAAGTTTCAGCAAGAGTCTCAGAAAAAGTTTCAGCAAGAGTTTCAGAAAAAGCTTCAACAAGAGTCGCAGGAAAAGTTTCATCAAGAGTAGCAGAAATAGTTTCAGCAAGTCTCAGGAAAAGTTTCAGCAAGTCTCAGGAAAAGTTTCAACAAGAATCTCACAAAAAGTTTCATCAAGAATCTCAGAAAAATTTTCAACAAGAATCTCAGAAAAATTTTCAGCAAGAGTCTCAGAAAAAGTTTCATCAAGAATCTCACAAAAAGTTTCATCAAGAATCTCACAAAAAGTTTCATCAAGAATCTCAGAAAAATTTTCAGCAAGAGTCTCAGAAAAAGTTTCAGCGAAAGCATCAGAAAAATTTTCAACAAGAATCTCGGAATAAGTTTCAGCAAGAGTCTCAGAAAAAGTTTCAGCAAGAGTTTCAGAAAAAGCTTCAACAAGAGTCGCAGGAAAAGTTTCATCAAGAGTAGCAGAAATAGTTTCAGTAAGTCTCAGGAAAAGTTTCAACAAGAGTCTCACAAAAAGTTTCATCAAGAATCTCACAAAAAGTTTCATCAAGAATCTCAGAAAAATTTTCAACAAGAATCTCAGAAAAATGTTCAGCAAGAGTCTCAGAAAAAGTTTCATCAAGAATCTCACAAAAAGTTTCATCAAGAATCTCACAAAAAGTTTCATCAAGAATCTCACAAAAAGTTTCATCAAGAATCTGAGAAAAATTTTCAGCAAGAGTCTCAGAAAAAGTTTCAGCAAGAGTTTCAGAAGAAGCTTCAACAAAAGTCTCAGAAAAAGTTTCATCAAGAGTATCAGAAATAGTTTCAGCAAGTCTCAGGAAAAGTTTCAACAAGAGTCTCACAAAAAGATTCGTCAAGAATCTCAGAAAAAGTTTCAGCAAGTCCCAGAAAAAATGTCGTCAAGAATCTTAGAAAAAATGTCGTCAAGAATCCTAGAAAAAACGTCAGCAAGAGTTTCAGAAAAATCTCTACAATATTCTTGTTGAGGTTCTCGGCAAGAATTTCGCCGAGAATTTAAACAAGAATGTAAAAAAAAGTCTCATCAAGAATGTCTAGTCGTTTTGTACTTTATTGTTCTCTAGATATACTACCACCATTTCTCCTAGTACATATAGAGAGTCTCTAATACGAAGAAACCTCAGAGCTTATTATGGAGAATATACTGCTAACGGTTAGTCGTCAGTATCATGTCAAACGTAGCCATAACATTATTTTCATCTTAGCTTCACATCTGATATATATATATATATATGTGTGTGTGTGTGTGTGTGTGTGTGTGTTTGTGTGTGTACTCGAGGCTAAACGACAACTATAAGTTACTCTCAACTGCTGGAGATCCTCGTGGTATCTCGTTCTCCGATCGTGGCGACATGACACGTGCTACCTGCTACTCACTTTGTACATCAACCTTTGTCTGGCTCTAGACTCTGCCGAGAACCTCAGTAAAGAATAACAAGTCGAATCGTAGAGCACAGGAACAGTAGTAGTAACAGTACGAGGGAAGATACGAGATTCACAGAGTTTCCACGAACAGGGAATCCACTTGGTTCTACAGGAAGACTACAGAGATTATCTTCTTCCCATTCCTACCAACTGCCGCACTGGTATCGATAAAAAATCAAGCCCAGACAGCGGCGCTCTCGACTTGTCTTGAGGTCGAGGTAAAAGAAATCGTTGCACCTTTTTAATGGACGATTCCGAACCGAATTGATCCCAGCTACCGAGAAAAGTTGCTAAATGAAGGTTCTTTTAATTAGAGGAAAGTACCTATCCTTGATCTTGTTCACCGTTTTCTTTTTTCTTTTTTTTCCAACTCCCCTTGCCATTGTCTTTACTTCAATCCTACTTATATTTTTTTAAGTACTTCAGAAAGCGTCGGATTAATATCAGACTTATTTATACTACCAATAATACCTAAGATTTGTTTCGAACATTGTTCATTTTACAGGGACACCATTTTAAGGACTAAAAGTATATAATTCTCGTGCATTATTATTATTTTGAGAAAATATGAAAATTGATACTTTGTTTTTTTTTAATGACATTTTTTAATATTTAGGCCATTAGTGTTCCATGTACCATTATTAATATTAACTTTCAACGAAATTCTATGTTTTTTTTTCAAACTTGGATTATTTTTTTGTAAAGTAATTCGTAGGATGAAAAACGAAATTTGTCCAGTTTTTAAGTTATTCATTTAAAAATCATATATACATTTTGAAGGTCAAAATCGTGTGGGAAAAAATGTACAAAAATGTATTTTCGAACAACCGTAATTAGACTTTCACAATACATTTTCGTGCTTAACATTAAAATCAATTAAATGTTGTTGAAAATGTAGAAAAAAATTGGAAAATTATTTTAATCGACAAACAATTAAAATTTGATTTCCGGTATATTATGCATAAGGGACACACTATATTTTCGACCTGGGGTAATCGACGTACGAACTTTAGAACAAAAAGTCAATAATCTATCAAAAAAACAATTGCACCTTTAATTCAATCAATCGTCATTTAGAACAAATGAATAAATCGTACAGCTTTAACAAAAATTTTGTATATCGTATTCAAAAAATCTACTATAATTATTTCTGTCCAACCCACTATAATATATCAATTAACACCATTAAAAATCAATGGTCAAAATATATCCAAACATAATTAAAAACTATCTAAACATAATAAATCGTATAATGAATAAAAATAATTATAAAAATGAATTAACAAAAAAAATTTGTCCGGTTTTTAAGTTATTCATTTAAAAATCATACAAGGTATCATACAAATCATTTTGAAAGTCAAAATCGTGTGGGAAAAAATGTACAAAAATGTATTTTGGAACAACCGTGGTTAGACTTTCACAATGCATTTTCGTGCTTAACATTTAAATCAATTAAATATTGTTGAAAATGTAGAAAAAAATTGGAAAATGTTTTTAATCGATAAACAATTAAAATTTGATTTCCGGTATATTATGCATAAGGGACACATTATATTTCCGACCCGGGGTAATCGACGTACGAACTTTAAAACAAAAAGTCAGTAATCTATCAAAAAAACAATTGCACCTTTAATTCAATGAATCGTCATTTAGAACAAATGAATAAATCGTACAGCTTTAACAAAAAATTTGTATATCATATTCAAAAAATCTACTATAATTATTTCTGTCCAACCCACTATAATATATCAATTAACACCATTAAAAATCAATGGTCAAAATATATCCAAACATAATTAAAAACTATCTAAACATAATAAATCTTATAATGAATAAAAATAATTATAAAAATGAATTAACAAAAAAAAGTTTGTCCGGTTTTTAAGTTATTCATTTAAAAATCATACAAGGTATCATACAAATCATTTTGAAAGTCAAAGTCGTGTGGGAAAAAATGTACAAAAATGGATTTTGGAACAACCGTGATTAGTCTTTCACAATGCATTTTCGTGCTTAACATTTAAATCAATTAAATGTTGTTGAAAATGTAGAAAAAAATTAGAAATTTATTTTAATCGATAAACAATTAAAATTTGATTTCCGGTATATTATGCATAAGGGACACATTATATTTCCGACCTGGCGTAATCGACGTATGAACTTTAAAACAAAAAGTCAGTAATCTATCAAAAAAACAATTGCACCTTTAATTCAATGAATCGTCATTTAGAACAAATGAATAAATCGTACAGCTTTAACAAAAAATTTGTATATCATATTCAAAAAATCTACTATAATTATTTCTGTCCAACCCACTATAATATATCAATTAACACCATTAAAAATCAATGGTCAAAATATATCCAAACATAATTAAAAACTATCTAAACATAATAAATCTTATAATGAATAAAAATAATTATAAAAATGAATTAACAAAAAAAAAATTTTTCCGGTTTTTAAGTTATTCATTTAAAAATCATACAAGGTATCATACAAATCATTTTGAAAGTCAAAATCGTGTGGGAAAAAATGTACAAAAATGTATTTTGGAACAACCGTGGTTAGTCTTTCACAATGCATTTTCGTGCTTAACATTTAAATCAATTAAATATTGTTGAAAATGTAGAAAAAAATTGGAAAATTATTTTAATCGATAAACAATTAAAATTTGATTTCCGATATATTATGCATAAGGGACACATTATATTTCCGACCTGGGGTAATCGACGTACGAACTTTGGGACTTTAGACGTTCTTGGCAAGAGTCTATATAGAGCTTCCCCACAAACGACGTTCCGCAAATTCTCCGGCGAACTTGCGAGCACACTTTAACGCCTCGCGAGCACAGCCGCGTTCGTCATTTTACGAGGAAGTATAACGTTGGGCTGTGGTGGCAGACGACAAACGCTATATCGTAGTATATACAGCGAAGTATACTATACAATATATACCTATGAAATATTAATACCTGTGGCGAACTTTCAACGTTACGCGCCCCAAGACCCTAAAGCCACGCACATAAGGCATTATGGATAGATATGTGCATGTGTATGTGTAGGTGAGGAGACGCAAATGATGGTGCACCATGTTGGAACAGTCGCCATGAATATTGAAGACTTCGAGCTCTGGTGCTATACACAACCCTCGTTCAGATAGCAAAGATGACTAAAATTAAATTAGGTGAGTTACTGCTTTATTTATTTTTTAATTACACAGTTTTTATACGCCTTATTCTTGAGTGTAAAATTGACTGTAGAGAGAAACACGTTGAGTCGTTTACTAGATTTAAGGAAGGCATTCTTAAAAAGATCTTTTCGAAAAATTCATTATTTTGTAAAATGATTTTAAGATTTTTATTTATTATGCTTAGATATTTTGTAATTATATTTGGATATTTTTGTACCATTGATTTTAATTGTGATAATTGACGCATTATAGTGCGTTGGTCAGAAATAATTTTAATTTTCGACAAACCTTTCGTTCAGATAGCAAAGATGACTAAAATTAAATTAGGTGAGTTACTGCTTTATTTATTTTTTAATTACATAGTTTTTATACGCCTTATTCTTGAGTGTAAAATTGACTGTAGAGAGAAACACGTTGAGTCGTTTACCAGATTTAAGAAAGGCATTCTTAAAAAGATCTGTTCGAAAAATTAATTATTTTTAAAATAATTTCAAGATGATTTATTTATTATGTTTAGATATTTTGTAATTATATTTGGATATTTTTGTACCATTGATTTTAATTGTGATAATTGACGCATTATAGTGCGTTGGTCAGAAATAATTTGAATTTTCGACAAACCTTTCGTTCAGATTGCAAAGATGACAAAAATTAAATTAGGTGAGTTACTGCTTTATTTATTTTTTAATTACATAGTTTTTATACGCCTTATTCTTGAGTGTAAAATTGAGTGTAGAAAGAAACACGTTGAGTCTTTTACCAGTTTTAAGGAAGACATTCTTAAAACAATTTTTTCGAAAATTTAATTATTTTTAAAATTATTTCAAGATGATTTATTTATTATGTTTAGATATTTTGTAATTATATTTGGATATTTTTGTATTATTGATTTTAATTGTGATAATTGACGCATTATAGTGCGTTGGTCAGAAATAATTTGAATTTTCGACACACCTTTCGTTCAGATTGTAAAAATGACTAAAATTAAATTAGGTGTATTACTGCTTTATTTATTTTTTAATTACATAGTTTTTATACGCCTTATTCTTAAGTGTAAAATTGACTGTAGAGAGAAACACGTTGAGTCGTTTACCAGATTTAAGGAAGGCATTCTTAAAAAGATCTTTTCGAAAAATTAATTATTTTTAAAATAATTTCAAGATGATTTATTTGTTATGTTTAGATATTTTGTAATTATATTTGGATATTTTTGTACCATTGATTTTAATTGTGATAATTGACGCATTATAGTGCGTTGGCCAGAAATAATTTTAATTTTCTACAAACTTTTCGTTCAGATTGCAAAGATGGCTAAAATTAAATTAGATGTGTTACTGCTTTATTTATATTTTAATTACATGGTTTTTATACGCCTTATTCTTGAGTGTAAAATTGAGTGTAGAGAGAAACACGTTGAGTCGTTTACCAGATTTAAGGAAGGCATTCTTAAAAAGGTCTTTTCGAAAAATTCATTATTTTGTAAAATGATTTTAAGTTTTTTGTATTTATTAAGTTTAGATATTTTGTAATTATATTTGGATATTTTTTTACCGTTGATTTTTAATAGTGATCATTGACGTATTATAGTGCGTTTCCTTTTAACCTTTCGTTAAGATTGCAAAGATGACTAAAATTAAATTAGGTGTATTACTGCTTTATTTATTTTTTAATTATATAGTTTTTATAGCCCTTGTTCTTGTATAGTTCTTGTTTTGAGTTCATTAACATTACCTGCCAGTACTTTAGGTTATATAATTATGATTTTTCATGCATGGTGAAATATATTAAAATTGAGTGTAGGAAGAAAAATGTTGAGTAATATTGAGTAAATTTAACGAAGGCATTTTCAAAAGTTCGTTCTTATTCAACTGATCTTAATATTTTAAGCGTTAACAATTTTGAGTAATATTGTTAACGCACAAAAACAATATTGTGCCTCATCTAAAAGTTAAAAAAGTTATAAACGATTTAGCGAGTTATGATGTCACTTAATTACAACACGATTAATTTAATTAATTTTGTCGAATTACAATTACGACAAAAATAACTCGGTCGATTTACTTAAAATTTGAAGACTATATTGTTGAATAGTAATTCCGGTCTTTAGCAACCTCCATTTTTTACCCATATTAAACAAAAAGTCAGTAATCTATCAAAAAAACAATGGCACCTTTAATTCAATCAATCGTCATTCAGAACAAATGAATAAATCGTACATCTTTAACAAAACTTTCATATATCACATTCAAAAAATCTACTAAAATTAGTTCTGCCCAACCCACTATAATGTGTCAATTAACACCATTAAAAAACAACGGCCAAATAATATCCAAACATAATTAAAAACTATCTAAATATAATAAATCTTATCTTATAATGAATAAAAATAATTATAAAAATGAATTTAAAAAACAATGCCAGCTCCAATGTGACCTCTTAATTAAAATGATAAAACGAACAATTCGTAAAATTACGATAAAATTCCTTTAGCAGGCATTCATCGGAATGTGACTTAAGGGAAGTTCCACTGTGCGCATATTTCCCTAGTACACAGTGACGCGCCATAGCCGATATTCCGGGTATTGATAAAATAATGAGTGCATTATTAACTCGGCTTAGGTTTATGGGCTGGTATGGTGGGATGCCGAGGCGCGGTAATGTAATGTGTGTCGGCATGCGAGGCTTCCCGCTTCTCGCTCTATATAGTAAACTTCTACCCACCCTCATTCGCTTCATGTACACGAAGCACGCGTGTTCACGCTCACGCATTGTGCTTAAGTACATGCCACTGTACATACCACATACACAGACACATATACACATAAATAGAGGCGAACGGGGCAAAATGGTCCGCCGGGGCAAAACGTGCCACCCCAATTTAGATTTTTCAATAAAAATTGTAAAAAACATTTTGAAAATAAGATGTGGACTAAGAGTACAAACCTTGACAAAAAATGGAACGTGTATCATGCATCTACTACTGCAATTTAAAAAAAATTATATGTTATAATAACATTTTTTTTTTTTAATTAAAAGATTTGAAGGGGTTTTCTACCTTCGACAACTTTTTTGCACGGTTATGCTTTAAAACCGAGTGAAATTTCATTTTTAGACTACAGGTAGTTGACCTATGTGTAGATACACATAGAAATAAAAATATATGCACAATATGATCGACATTTAGAACTTTTTGGCACTAAAAATTCATATATATATATGGGGTATTCCACCGGTTATAGACAGAGTCGCGACCCTAATATATATATATATATTTTCCTTTTGAGATGTTGTAAAGCAATATAAAAAGGCACTTTAGATTTTTTTTTACATTTTTGGAAAAAATTTGTGTTTTTTTTAAATTATCTAACATTTGATTTTCTCATAAAATGTGTCGATGATTTTTTTTTACATTTAATTCTGGGTCCAAAAACAAAATTTTTGAGACTAGAACGAAGATGGGAGGCAGTCTAGAATAGCAACGAAAAATAAAATTCCCCCGTAAATAACATTTGTAAATTAGTATAATCACTAAAAATTGGAATTTCTCAAAAACTACGTCGACTATATATTTAAATTTTATACAATAAATTCTGGGTCCAAAAAAAAATGTTGATACCAGTGCGAAAATGGGGGGGGGGGGGCAGCTTAGAATAGTAGCAAATAAAAATTGAAAAAAAAAATAACAAACATTTTTAAAAATTATTTGGTAATTAAATTACAGGAATTTCGCTCACCGTATATATTCTAGACCCTGTCAATAACTGATTTTTTACATATATGTGTGCTAAAATATATGCAAAATAGAATAACATATAGAACTTTTGGGCCCTATATATTAAGCTTATATGATACATATCTTTTTTTTATCTGCGTATCTATATCCCCTATATATCTCTCTATATTATAAAAAAATCTCGCCGCCGCTGCCGTGTCAATAATGGAGGGACTTAGAAAAATTGGGGCTTGGGGCCTTTGAGGGACTTAAAAAAATTGGGGTTTGGGGCCTTTGAGGGACTTAAAAAAATTGGGGCTTGGGGCCTTTGAGGGACTTAAAAAAATTGGGGCTTGGGGCCTTTGAGGGTCTTAGAAAAATTAGGGCTTAGGGCCTTTGAGGGACTTAGAAAAATTGGGGCTTAGGGCCTTTGAGGAACTTGGAAAAATTCAAGCTTCGGGCCATTGACGGACATAGAAAAATTGAGGCTTGGGGCCTTTGAGGGACTTGGAAAAATTGGGGCTTAGGGCCTTTGAGGGACTTAGAATTTTAAGGGGCCCATTTTGCCCCACCATCCCCTATATATATATATATATAAATACTTCTGCAGGAATAAGCATCGAACAAGCGTATTCGCAGCACACACGCGGCAGCGCAAGCTATTCTACACATTAGTGAGTGAGCTTGCGGCAAGAGGGCGCAGAGTGGCGAGGGGAGAGGTTGGGGTAAAAAAACGCGTGAAAGCCAAGTAGTAGGGGGTGTGCGTACACACGCTCTATGGTTATATCGATCTTATAACGGGTGACGGTGCGTGCGTGCGTGCTGGAGAGCAACTAACACACTTCTTCTTTTTTCCGCCACGAATTCGAACGCCCTTTTCATCCCTTCGTTCAAATGCGCCTGTCCGCATGCTTGCACTTTTTACCTTCGTGTTTTCTTCCTTTCTGTCTCTCCCTTAGCTCGTCCCGTGTCACGATTACCGATTCCCTCGAACACTCATTCGCTCGTCTCTGCACTCTTAAAACCAAACATGTTGCAAGTGTGTTGTTTTCCTATATTTTTACATTTTCATGAATTTTTACACATTTTAAACGTGCTGTATTTTACATGGTAATAATATGTAAAATGTAATACGCTATTTTTTATTTTGTACCCATTTTGGAAAATATATATTTTTTACAGAAATATGATGTAAATTTTACAAATTTTTTTATGCGTTTTTTAATTTAACAAACAAAAATGTATAAATTCTACGAAATTTATATCACTCTCAAATTAAAACTTAAAATATGTATAATATTTGTAAGACGCAAGTGGAGTCCATTAAATAAAAATACTAATTCTTTTTTAACATCTTGTTAAAAATAAATGGAACTGACAATCTTGAGACGAAAATATCAAGGCGCATGTCTAAAAATTGTCTTGTTTTAATATTTTTTGCTTAATATTTAAGGTAAACAAACAAGTAATTAATTTCCAACATTAGCTATTTCCATAGTGTCTAGCCCCAATAAAATCATGAATTTACTTTTTAAGTTTATCCCAAATATACATATATATAATTTTTTTTCTCTTCTATCCAAAAAAATTTCCTGATCTTACAACTATTCATCTTCAATCTTTGCAACAATTTTTATAATGACATTATTTATATTAATTATTAATTACTACTATTCGGTAGCTACTAATAATTAATAATTGTCACATCAACATTTTTTACTTCAGTGGTCCACGTTTATATATCCAAGATTGACGAAAAACAAACAAACCTAAAAAAATGATGGATATATAATATAATAATATAACTAAGACCCTTTCAATCAATCAATCGAATAATGCTCGTCAATAAACCTAAAATTCAATATATTATTATAATCACAAAAAAAAAAAAAGAAAAAATACATTTGCGAATGAAGACCATTGTTTGATCGACGTTCACGTTTACACAAACATTTATTACAATATTTATGCACGTTACGTAACGCGAGGTCGGTTCATTAATCGTGTACTTTTACGAACGATTAATCAAACATTGAGGGAGAACGGCATAAAAAGCAAAGGGTCGTTGGAAAATTATCCACAGCATGAGGCAGACACGCGGTTCGCGTGCACTTTATTCGCGAGCACCGAGGGCTTTTCGAGCCAGCGGGGAAAGGGAGGACGAAACTGCGGGGGTAATCGTTATTCGAGCGTTAAAAAATGAGCTACCCAGTGTATATGCGTGCAAGCCAGGGGTGAGCCAGTCCATGGGGGTTGGCGTTCGCGCCGCGAGGTCTGCGTCCCCGAGGGGCAAAACCCGAGAGCACACCTGAGCCCCTTCTCCGACTGCCGAGCATGCTAATTCCCGCAGACGGGGTCTTTAAGCCCCGTTCGCAACTCCTCCCCCCGGTCTACTTTGCCCCGAGCTAGTCGAGAGCTAGCAGTTCCATTCTTATTGTGCAGTAATACCAGAAATGTAATGGTACATATACCAAGGGCGCGAAAACATGGCTTTTCCAGCACGCGTTTTCACAATAAAAGCAAAAGTCGTTATGCATTTCAGGGGGCGGAGACTCGTTCAGACGCATTTTCCGTTATTCCGCTCTCGGGAATGTTGAGGAAATGCTTGTACATTGTGTTTTTTTTTTTTTTTTTTGAGACTGATTCATATTAGCTCTGGCGAAAATATTTCAATTTCTAGTACTTTTATAATCGGTTCATTTAAAAGATTTTTGGCTATTAGAAAGATTCATTATATTTTATATTTTTTTTTAGAATATTAAGGGGAGGGAGTCAGGTAAAAAAAATTGATTTTGGAAATTCAATATCATCCAAATCCTATTGCATATAAAAATGCCTATGCTTTTCAATATTATCTTAAGCAGCGTTCTTAGGTTTTCCATTCTGCACATGATTCAGATCAAACTACTAGGCAAATTGGAATGGTTGACATCTCATTTTCTTCTTCATGAAAAGATACGCCGGCTAAATTAAACAAACTATTTTTTTTCATTCTGAAAGCAAAGTTAATCACTGATTTAGAAAATAGCATAAAATTTATTTATTAATAATTATGTTACTTAAAAAATATTACATTTTATTAACATTTGCTCCATTATGGATTTCAGGGGGCGGAGACTCGTTTTTGTTGTCATTTTTTTTTTAAGATCCTGATTTATATTAGCTCTGGAGAAAATATTTCAATTTTTAGTACTTTTATAATCGGTTTATTTAAAATATTTTAGGCTATTAGAAAGTTTCATCGTATTTTATATTTTTTTTAGAACATGCAAAATTGTGAAACATGATGATTTTTCACAAAAGAGTCGGTAAAATTGTGATATATCATTTTTCAGGTAATATTAATCTTCCATGTTACTTGAAATGAAAATAGCAAAAAAATATTTCACGTTGTGAGGCTGTTTTGAAGTGGACTGCTTTGGAGCAAGATCTTTTTATACAGCTCCATTCTAATTGTGCAGTGATACCAGAAATGTAATGGTACATATACCAAGGGTGCAAAAACATAGCTTTTCAAGCACGTGTTTTCACAATAAAAGCAAAAGTCGTTATGCATTTCAGGGGGCGAAGACTCGTTCAGACGCATTTTCCGTTATTCCGCTCTCGGGAATGATGAGGAAATGCTTATACATTGCGTTTTTTTTTTTTTTTTTTTGAGACTGATTCATATTAGCTCTGGCGAAAATATTTCAATTTCTAGTACTTTTATAATCGGTTCATTTAAAATATTTTTGGCTACACCGAGAGAAAAATATAGTACTCATTCCCAGATTCATATAGTAATCGGGATCCAAAGTGGAAACATGGCATTTTTTTCCAGACACATAGAAAGACTTACTAGGCGTCGCCCGCTAACGTATTTAGCGTAAATAGTACAGTGGGAGACGCCTAGTAAATCTTTCCTAGTCATGTTTCCACTTTGGATCCCGATTACTATATGAATCTGGGAATGAGTACTATATTTTTCTCTCGGTGTATTAGAAAGTTTCATCACATTTTATATTTTTTTTTAGAAAATGCAAAATTGTGAAACATGATGATTTTTTACAAAAGAATCGGTAAAATTGTGATATATCATTTTTCAGGTAATATTAATCTACCATATTACTTGAAATGAAAATAGCAAAACCATATTTCACGTTGTGGGGTTGTTTTGAAGTGGACTGCTTTGGAGCAAGATCTTTTTATACAGCTCCATTCTAATTGTGCAGTGATAGCAGAAATGTAATGGTACATATACCAAGGGTGCGAAAACATGGCTTTTCCAGCACGCGTTTTCACAATTTTTTTTTTTTGAGACTTATTCATATTAGCTCTGGGGAAAATATTTCAATTTCTAGTACTTTTATAATTGGTTTATTTAATAGTACATTACGTTACAAGGGAGGGAAGTGCAATTTTTCAGCAAGAGTGAAGTTTGAGAAATTCACACGAGGTGAAAAGTCGGACTTCCCTCCCATGTAACGTACTATACTTTTCTCCCGATTTCGCTAAAAAATAACCACATTTCGTGTGTGTAATAAGGACGGAGAATAAGCTAATTTTTAACAAATGACGACACGCATGCATAGTACGATGATTACCTCCCTTGGGAGGTAATGAAAGCGGACTGCGCATGTGTACGTCATTCGTAACAAATGAGCGAGTTCCCGCCCGCGTTGCGTACACGAAATGGGGTTATTTTAGCGAAGTCGGGAGAAAAATATTTTTAGCTATTAGAAAGTTTTATCATATATTTTTTTTTTTTTTTAGAACATGCAAAATTGTAAAACATGATGATTTTTCACAAAAGAGTCGGTAACATTGTGATTATAATTTTTTTGGTAATATTAATCTTCCATATTAGTTAAAATAAAAATAGCAAAAAAAAATATTTCACGTTGTGGGGCTGTTTTGTAATGGACTGCTTTTGAGCAAAATTTTTTGACACAGCTCCATTCTAATTGTGCAATGATACCAGAAATGTAATGGTACATATACCAAGGGCGCAAAAACATGGGTTTTGCAGCACGCGTTTTGACAATAAAAGCAGTCACTATGCATTTCAGGGGGCGGGGATTCGTTCAGACGTATTTTCCGTTATTCTGCTCTGGGGAATATTGGGGGAATGCTTATTCACTTTTTTTTGGGACCCCGATTCATATTAGCCTTGGGGAAAATATTTCACTTTTTTTGTACTGTTATAATCGGCTCATTTAAAAGATTTTCATATATTTTCTGTTATTTTTATATCATTTTATTCAGTTTTTGGCTATCAGAAAGTTATTATATATATATATTTTTTAAATACTCTGCAAAATTATGAAACATAATTTTTCGAAAAGGTTCTGTAAAATAGTGATATATCATTTTTCAGGTACTATTAATCAACTGCCATATTACAAAAAATAAAAATAGCATTAAAAACGAGGACAGTCCTTTTGTAGGTTACTTAAAATATTAATTTCAATTTCGCGATAATTTTTAACGTGATTGCAAAAAAAGATTTTACGTTGCGGGCCTCATTTAGAGTGAGTTCCATTCACACTGCCATTTCTTCGCTGCTAACTAAAACCGTATTAACATGAATCCCCTAATTTAATCCCCTGATTTCCTTTCCTGAAATTGTTCAATTAATTTATTCTCAAGCAATACTTATTATACAATAAAAATTCATTACTATAAAACTGAATAATTACGTCATTGCATCCACTAGTTATATTTATTTATTGCTTTTGTTGAAAATCCCGTTGCTCCGGTTTCGAGAAATCTTGATTCCTCACTGTCATTTCTTTGTTGAAAACCTAAAATACATAATTACGTGAATCTTTCGAGTAATTTAATATTTTCTACTATGAAGACGTATCCAGACTGTTCTCGTTTCTCAATTAAGTCACATCGAGCATACTATCCCAGAGACGGAAGCTGGCTTGGTTGTTGGACGAGCTTGGGGTTCTCCGCAAACGAAGTAGAATCAATTTGCTCGACTAGAGCCTTTGAGTCCTCGACAAATCCCGAGAACGTAGTTTCCCCAGTAGGAGCAGCAGTAGCAGCAGCAGCAGCAGCAGCAGCAGCTGCAGAAAGCAGTAGCTTGGCTGAGGTATTAAAACGTCGAGGTACACGCTTACGGAGGCGAAGGTGTTCTCGGTTGGAGAACGAATCGATTTGAATAAAAATGAGAAACGAGAGAGTGGAAAGAAAGAAAGAAAGAAAGAAAGCGAGTAGTAATAGGTGCAGTTGAAACGCGAGCATTTCGTTCGAATTTCTTTTCTCCAACAGTGTGACCAAAAAATTCTAATTCCGGCGTCTCCTGGTGAATTCCTACTTGGATTCGCACTCTGCACTCTCTTTTGCGTCTTTTCGTACCACCGCAACTCGAGTGGTAATCGACTCAAGACTTCAAGGAGACTCTCGTCCTTACTTCGTCATCTTCGTGGCTATGGCTTCAAGGCATTGGCCAGATGCACCAGCACATTGCGTTCCATCAAAGCTAAAACGCAACTCTCTCTTCGTTCAGCACTCAAAGACCCTGAAAGCAATTCGCGGCCCAGGTCGTTGCACACATACACACTCAAATGGTCAGATACGAGAGATATCGTCTCCTTCAAGCTGCAAATAGTTTTAATATTCTTAATAACACGGAGAGAAATTTTTGCGTCGTGATAACATAAAACGGTGACGACAAAAATCGTTTTGTTAGGCTAACGAAACGATTGGTCAACTCACAAAAGGATTTGTCAGCCGAATTAAAGATTTGTCAGCATCGCAAAACAGATTTTTCAACCGAACAAAAGATTTGCCAGCCTAATGTAACGATTTTTGTTGTCACAACACAGAAATTTCTCTCCGTGAATTGTAAAGGACTTGGTCAAGAATTACTCATGCGCGGAAAAAAAGGCTTGGTTGGAACAACCAAGTGCACGGAAAGAAAAGCTTGGTTGAAACAACCAAGTGCTATGGTTATATATGCGCCAGACAATTAATTGGTTAGACCGACCAATTTCTTGGTTAGACTAACCAAGTGACTTGGTAAGCTAACCAAGTGACTTGGTTAGACCAACCAAGTGACTTGGTTAGACCAACCAAGTAATTGGTCACCTAAAAAATTACTTGGTTAGTCTAACCAATTAATTTAGTCTGGCGCATATATAACCATAGCATTTGGTAGTTCCAACCAAGCCTTTTTTTCCGTGTGCTATGATTATATGTGCGCCAGACGATTAATTGGTTAGACCAACCAAGTAATTTGTTAGGCTACCAATTTCTTGGTTGGTCTAACCAATTTCTTGGTTGGTCTAACCAAGTCAGTTGGTTGGTCTAACCAAGTGAGTTGGTTGGTCTAACCAAGTCACTAGGTTGGTCTAACCAAGTCACTAGGTTGGTCTAACCAAGTGACTTGTTAGCTTACCAAGTGAATTGGTTAGCTTACCAAGTGACTTGGTTAGCTTACCAAGTGACTTGGTTAGCTTACCAAGTGACTTGGTTAGCTTACCAAGTGACTTAGTTAGCTTACCAAGTGACTTGGTTAGCTTACCAAGTGACTTGGTTAGCTTACCAAGTGACTTGGTTAACTTGCCAAGTGACTTAGTTAGCTAGTTTCATATAAAGTATGAGACAATCTTTACTTGATACGAATTTGGTAGAAATCGCCTGAGACGCTCCAAAAAATGTTAGTTATTGTGCTAAAAGTTTGTACGAATATTCAACACAGCCATGTGATGAATTTAAACAAACTTGAAATAAATAAAAAATTCTAATATTTTGTCAAAAAGATAAACATACGTTATTGTGTTAACTTTTGCAAAAATTTCTCAATCGAGCAAAAATTTTCCACATGAATGCAAAAATATTCAGTGATGCTAGATATCTAATTTAGTAATGATTGGTTCAGATTTGACGAGAACTAAAATTTTTCTTTATTATTCCACAACAATTGTAATTTCTCTACATTTCAATTTTGAAATTATTTTTTTTTAAATCAAGTATGCAAAAATTTTGATTACCATCATGGCAAATATCCTGACTATAGATGCCAATTTTCAGAATTAGCTCGAAATCTTATAACATTTTTTTTCCAACCTAAACAACTTAATTTCCAACAAAGATCACTTTACGAAGTGAAGAACAAATAATCAAACTCACTTCAAAACAAGTAAAACCTGGTTTAAAACGAGTGTGAGTGGCGTCTGTGGTTTTTAAATGAAAAACATTTATCGTAGTGCGAAGCGAGGTAAGTACTTAAGGTATATACATCTACACCGTAAAGGCAGGCGCATACATCAAGGAAGTGGCGCCAGGCATCAAAGAGCTATAATTGGACGTCAGGTTGCTAGGAACTCCATGCTTGTACTATATTTAGGGCAATGCGCCTGACTACGAAAGCTCAGAGCCTCGTTTACGAAGGCAAGGAAACCGCGAGAGCTGAGAAGTTCCTTCTTCGGCTTCGGTTCGAAGTGTTAGGCCCTTTAGGCCCTTTACGTTTGGTCCTTTTTCTTCTTCGTGGCGTAGCGACTCGACCAAACGGGCCTCCAGGCAGTCAGACCTCTTAACGTCACGAGAGTCACGAATTATTGCACCATTCCGGTCACTTAGGGTGCGACCGGCCCTTATTACACGATCACCTCATCCACGCACGTTTCTTCCCCTCCCCCTCTTCCCCCTTCCCCTATTACCTTCTCCACCCTTATTCTCTAGGTCTTCCAAGTTTCTCCAGGCTATTCGTCGCTCCAGCGACCATTCGAAATCTTCGACCATGGTTTTCCTTTCCTTTGCTTCTAGCACCTTTCGCCCCTCGCCCTTAGCACCCCTAAAACAATCGATCGACCTCCTTAACTCTGGACATTCGGGGCATACTCCATTTCTCTAGATATTCACCCTAAATTATGTCGTGTACACAGTCACGTGGAAAATATATATCAGGGACTCTGATGATATCCATCATAAACAGATTATTGATTCATTAATTTCCGTGGAGCAACGTAACGAAGGGTCTGAAGTGAAATGGAATGATTGACGCAAAAATAATGGCATTTTTTTAGATTCATTGGTTTTGCATGACGAAGTTAGCTTTTTCATGTTGGGTCTTTAGATCGAATGCAAAAATCTTGGAATTAATCTGAAATGAGAACAAAAAATAATCATTTTTCTTTTGGTCTACAACTAATTTGTACCGCGATAATATTCTATAAAAATTCAATAATTCGAAATATTTTAAAATAATTGCTGATTAGAAATAAGAGGTGTACCTCTTATTTCCAATCAGCAATTATTTAAAAATATTTTGCTGATAATAATTATAATAAAATTATATTAAATATAATATATAATTATAATAAAATATAATAAAATTTATGATAATAAAAATAATTGCTGATTAGAAATAAGATGTATACCTCTTATTTAAAAATATTTTTAATTAAACTTAATTATTTAAAAATATTTTTTTCTATTTGTTATCGAATTTTTATAGAATATTATACCGGTACTATATGGTACTAAAAGTTAAGGGGTGATCAATATAATAAAACAATATAAAATTTAGTAAATCGCATCTTAAAACTTGAGAGCCAGAGTCATACTTCTGTCAGAAGCAGCAGTACCGGTGAATAAAAAAAAATTCGAAGTGTTTTTATTTCATTAGACGAGAATTTTCGATGGAATTTCGCAAAAATAACTTTATGCAATTGGAATTTCGAGGATGAAAAATCCGATGAAAAACATCACATTTCTCAAGGCATGAATGTACGTAGCAGCAGAGAAAATTAATTCAACCTGTCAGATCATATAAAACTCAAGGACCAGTATAAAAAATTATCAAAAATGTTATCTCTTACACAAAAGCACAACTTAAAAATTATTATATCCCTGCCTCGACGACGAGGTTTGTGCTGTTGAGAGTGCGATTACCCGTGAAATTTTTTGCAAACGCCCCGCCGCTTATGCTCAGCATGCATCGCACCCTCTCGTCGTTCCAGTGAAATGAGTAGGTGTACTGCACCGAGAGAACGGACGGCAAGGGAAAGAGATGAGTTGCTGTGGTACACGCGTATATGAAACCCGCCGCATTTAACTCTACGAAGCAACGATTATACGAAAAGGGCTTTGCAGCCAACATTTTGTGCGAACGAGAGGAAAACAACAATATTTTCCGGGTTAGCTTCGTGTGTTTGTGTGTGTCAATGTGTTGGACAACTTGTGAACCTTTCATGCTTCTCCTCATGGCCTGTTGGTGCAGCACCATGTTGTCCATGCGATATCAAGGGTTAATACATGGAGATGCGCACATTGCATGTTCTCCATGAACAAGCGTATATATATATGGAGTATTCCATGCCAACTCAATAAGCGTTCAACTCTGACCCCTTTTAATTGGCTCTATATTTTTTCATACCATTCTATAAGCTCGAAAAAAAAATAAAAAATTTTTTTAGATATTTTTTACGTGAAATTTTTTTTTTTCTGGATTTCTTTAAATAAAAATTTTGATTCCCAATTTAAAAATTAGAAATTATTCTCAAAAATCTTGTATCAGATATCAAAATTTTCGAGCTGTGATCCAGAATAGGCAAACATTTGCGTCGATTTTTTAAGATTTTTAAGTCGATCTTGTTTAATTTCTTTTCATTCTTAACTGCTGCATTTTTTTTTTAAATGGCTTAAAAATCGACGCTAACGTTTGGGTCCATAGGCAACTCTGGGTCAGAGTTTAAAAATGTTGATATCTAATACAGGATTTTTCAGAATAATTTCAAATTTTTTAATTGGGGCGGAAAATTTTTATTTAGAAAATTCGTGAGATAAAAAGTTTCAGTAAAAAAAATCTGAAAAAAAAAAAAAATGTTTTTTCAAGCATATAGAATAATATAAAAAATTATGGAGCTATTTGGAAAGAGTTAGAGTTGAACCGCTTACTGAGTTGACCTGGAATACCCCATATATAGTGCCTGTCCGAGCGTTAGATATCAACTTTAAAAACGTTGATATCTAATACAGAATTTTTCAGAATAATTTCAAATTTTTTAATTGGGTCGTGAAATTTTTATTTAGGAAATTCGTGAGAAAAAAAGTTTCAGTAAAAAAAATCTGAAAAAAATTAAAAATGTTTTTTCAAGCATATAGAATAGTATAAAAAATTATGGAGCGGTTTGGAAAGAGTTAGAGTTGAACCGTTTACTGAGTTGGCCTGGAATATCCCATATATAGTGCCTGTCCGAGCGCCCTTTTCATCGCACCAACGAAGCAAACGAAGGGTGCGCGTGTCTGCAGGCGTGGCGAGTGGAAAAAAACAAATTGCACAGCTTTTTGCAAGCTTGTCGCCTACTTTGTATATGTGTAAATTGCTTAGCTCAGGCGAAACTAATAAGCGGTATACAAATGTGAGAAAGACGTCGGGTACCAACATCTTGAGTTATAATATAGAGCCTTCATTTACCACTCTTAGGTCAACTGCCGCCATTGGCGGTTTTACACACACTTGAAGTGAAAAGAGAAGGAAACGCGAAATCTATAGCGTACGTCTAGACGAATCTTGAGGTAAATGACCAACCGTAGCGATGCAATTAATATTTTTTTGTCAATTTTTGCTCATTCAAGTTTTGCTCATTTCGTACGAATTACGTGTATACGTTACAAGGTGTTTGCGGGTCTTACGACAATTTTTTATCTAAAAACGTCTTAAATTTAAATTTGTTATTAAAATTCTAAGACTGAACCGTTCAATTACGATTTTTCAAAAGTCTTTAAC
This sequence comes from Ephialtes manifestator, assembly GCA_963970395.1. NCBI lineage: Eukaryota > Metazoa > Arthropoda > Insecta > Hymenoptera > Ichneumonidae > Ephialtes > Ephialtes manifestator. Next base: position 28,113,126 of record OZ019978.1, read on the forward strand.
AATAGGAAAGACAGCAAAACATGTTTGTATTTTTTATTTCCATATTTTTTTTTGTAATTTTTACAAAAAAACAAATATCCCTTATTCCCTTTTATAATATATATTTGATTAATACATAACAAATATAAATTTGTAAATGTGATAAATTAATTTCACGAATATTTACATTATTCTTTTTTTTGTAAATTTGACACAATTACAAAATATTTTCGTTACGTTTGAAATATCACTATTTACAATTTATTCTTTTACATAATTATTTTTAGCCGGATGTTATATTAAATTAATATCACTTATTCCCTTTTTATAATATATATATTTGATTGATACTTAACAAATACAAATTTGTAAATGTTAATTTCATGACTATTCATATTTTTCTTTTTTGTAAATTTGACTCAATTACAAAATATTTTCGTTACGTTTGAAATTTCAATATTTACAATTTATTCTTTTACATAATTATTTTTAGCCGAATGTTATATTAAACTAATAACACTCATTCCCTTTTTATAATATATATATTTGATTAATACTTAACAAATATAAATTTGTAAATGTTAATTTTATGACTATTTATATTTTTCTTTTTTGCAAATTTCACTCAATTATAAAATATTTTCGTTACGTTTGAAATTTTACTTTTTACAATTTATTCTTTTACATAATTATTTTTAGCCGGATGTTATATTAAACTAATATAACTTATTCCCTTTTTATAATATATATATTTGATTGATACTTAACAAATACAAATTTGTAAATGTTAATTTCATGACTATTTACATTATTCTTTTTTGTAAATTTGACTCAATCACAAAATATTTTCGTTACGTTTGAAATTTCACTTTTTACAATTTATTCTTTTGCATAATTATTTGTAGCCGGATGTTCTTATAAATTTATTGCCTGTTGTGGAAAAGGAGGTTCTAAGTGTTTACAGAGTTCTGCTAAAGGAGATGAAGGCGGACCAGCAGAAAAGCGAACGAGAACGAGAGATCTTCTTTTCCAGGATTATGGAGCCAGAGTCAGAACTTTCGAGCATAAACACAGCTTGGCTATGTGAAAGATGGAAAGCAAGGCGCACAACGCGTTCTTAGATTCACTGTATAAAGCTGTATGACATGGGGTGAGACGGGTTCTCCATTTGAGAATAGGATTAAGCCGACAGGAGAATTTGAAAAAGCAGAATAGCCGCATACGTATTTATGTACAGCAACCCCTCCGCTTCACTGCTCCGCTGGGCATCGCTGGCTCTTTCTTTCTCTTCTCATTCTACGTGCTTCATTCTCAAAGTCTAGTTTGCCTTCCTTCACTCTCAATGGATTCGCTCCGACAGCTTAATACCCGATCAAAATCTAAACCAGCCATTTAGCCGGCGCGCGAAAGGCATCGCTCGATGATCTCTTCCCTCTTCTCTCTTCCTTTTCTCTTTCATTCTTTTTTTCTTTTTTTTTCTGTTGATCGACCAAACGAAGGATCTCGAGTGCTGCCGGTTTCCTGAATATCTTCAAGGTCCTGAATACTTCTTGAAGAAAATCAGCCTTCGCTGATTCTTAAACTGCTTCACGTCCCTTCGTTTTTTTTTTTTTTTTCAAACTTGAACCACGCCCTTAGCTATACCACCGCTCTTTTCGAACGTTCTCCCTCTTTACTTCGGCGGAAGATCGTAGCTTAAGGCTTGTGTTCTTGGGAATTCGGCACTTTTGCTAAAGTTTGCTGTATATTTTTACCTTGAATACCTACATCGCAACTTTTAGAATTTTCTGAATAAATAAATGTGTGTATTAGTCGCACAGTTATTGGCCATTTTTTATTGCAATTGTATTTTGTGACAGAATCTCATTTTTTTTTCTACCGAGTAATTTCTTTTTTTTGTAAATTTATTTTTTTTAGTTCTGTAAAGTAGTGGAATATGTCACTTGAGAACGATAGAGAAGGTTGAAATTCGATATCTCGGTGCAAAAAATTAGAGTTACATTTTCCGACCGGAAGTCGGAACTGTGAATTTTTGGAATCAGAAACAGCAAAAATCAATTTTTTTTAAATCACAGTAAAAAGTTTCGAAACGGGTGTTTTTTGTGCACTCAGAGAAATCATAGTAGTACAGTCAACTATAAAGTGACAACTATTAAGTTTTAGTCCCTCCAACTATTTTCATAATTACGATAGCTATGAAAAAAAAAAAAAAAAAAAAATAGTTATGGCAACTGTTTGGTAGTTATAGCAACTATTTGATAGTTGTGGCAACGATTAAAAAATTGCTTGTCTGAACTAAAAATGAATAGTTGCCACTTCATAGTTACAAATATCACAATTTTCTCTCAGTGTGGTGGAATATGCCACTTGAGAATGATAGCGAATGTTGAAATTCGATATCTTAAAAGAAAAAAAACAGGGCTAAATTATCCAACCGGAAGTCGGATCTGTGAATTTTGAAATCCGAAACAGCAAAAATCAATTTTTTAAAATCACAATAAAAAAATTCGAAATAAGTGTTTTCTGTGGTGGAATATGCCACTTGAGAACTATAGTAAAGGTAAAATTCGATATCCCGAAGAAAAAAAATTAGGATTACATTTTCCGATCAGAAGTCGGATTTGCGAATTCTGGAATCAAAAACGGACAAAAATCACTTTTTTTTTAAATCACAGTAATGAGATTCGAAATGGGTGTTTTCTGTGGTGGAATATGCCACGTGAGAACTATAGTGAAGGTTAAAATTCAATATCCCGAAGAAAAAAAATTAGGATTACATTTTCCGATCGGAAATCGGATTTGCGAATTCTGGAAACAAAAACGGACGAAAGTTACTTTTTTTTAAATCACAGTAAAAAGATTCGAAACGGATATTTTCTGTGATGGAATATGCCATTTGAGAACTACAGTGAACATTAAAATTCAACATCCCGAAGAATGAAAAATTAAGTTTGAATTTTATACATCAATAGCTTGCCAAAGTTTTATTTTGACTATACAGAAATCTTAAACGTCATTGAAAAATGAAAAGTCTAATCTCCCCATATGGGATACTTATAATATTAACCTAATAATTTTTTGTGCCCGCAAACAATGTTTTAAATAATCTTACATATCCAAGTTATTGAATATGAGCGTATGTAATATTCCCATTTCTATTCATTGATATTCAAAATTCAAAATGTTTCATAAAGCGTTACGTTTTTACTGAATTTATAAACGAATTTTGTTACAATACAATCATAGAAAACTTTCCAGGAGTAATATAGACGTCCCTTGAAGGAGGAATCGTTGCACATACCGCGTAGTACCTTTCTTCAATATAAAACGACATAGTTTAGCGGCGCATACCTGGCTGCCGCCTGTTTGCTCGTCGAAAATTCACCGTGCCGCTTAAGGGTGAAATTCACGAAGGGGAAACTAGATCGCGCGCATTGAGCCGTCGGCAAGGATTTTCATTCTCCTCACCTTTCTACACTGTACCATAGTAGATTTCGCGTACCAACGTAACCCCTTTATTCGGATCTTGCAAAGAAAGCCCTGCGGGCTGTATACGTATTGAGGTATTATACATAAACCTGGAATTGTGATATTACTCGGGGAATTCGGTATCGCGAGTCAGACTCTACATGATGCAGACCTTTATTCAATGAACTCTGTTAGAATTTTGATGGAGAGATATTCGTATACCTTCAAAACGTTTTTATTTCATTTTCAATCGGTGAAACAAATTCAAAAAGCTATTCAGTTTATTTTTTATTATATAACTAGTTTGGCCACCGACGATATATAACTACACGGAAAAAAGGATCTGATACTTTTAACCATATTTCTAGTAAAAGGTATCATAAATTCCTGGTACAGGGGAGCAATGACGCCACCTATCAAGAAGTACGAGAACTACGAGAATTTTTACCACGAAATATGGTTACAAATTCTATGTATATGTTAGAAATTCTCATAGTTCTCGTACTTTTCGTCAGGTGGCGGCTCTGGCTTCCAGATACAGGCGCGTTTAATAATTTTACCATAGCGTCTGGTAAATTTTATCAGATCCTTCTCTCCGTGTATGAGGATTTTTGCTTCCTCAGAGAGGAAGCTTTGTTTTCATGAAATTTTTTTTTTCGTGATTTTCATGTCAGTACACTCAGAATGGGCCAAAACGTCAAGAAAAGTGATTTAGTAAAAATGTCTGTATGTGTGTGTGTGTGTGTATGTGTGTATGTTACACGATCGAAAAATGTAAACCTTTATAACTCGGGAATGCCTTGAGATATCAAGCTGAAATTTGGACCATAGATAGAGGAATCAAGCCTCATTGTTTATACAGATTTTTGTTAAAATCCACTTCATCGTTAAATTATTACGCGGTTTTTAATTTTTTGAAAAATGTCTGTTTACGCGATAACTCTTTCAATTTTCGAGATATTGATCTTAAAATTGGTATGAATGTGAGCTTTCATACGCCGGTGATCGCTATTGAATTTGGTTAAGATCGGTTGAACCGTTAAAATTTTATGATGTTTTGATTTTTTCAAAAAATTGACATTATCGCTCTATTGTAACTTTTGCAAAACTTAAGATAGCGAGCTCAAATTTTGCATATAAATGAAACAATATTCAGCCATTATATATGTATAATTTAGGGACGAACGGTATGAAATTTTTAATTTTATGGAATGTTGAATTATTTTTTAAAATATACATTATCACATTCACTTTCGGAAACGCTCTAATAATCACGAAATAACGTAATAACGAAATAGAAAAAGCGAATCCACAACATGTATATTTATCTAATTAAAACAACAACATTGCACATTGCACATTGCTTCCTCATTATTTTTCGCGTGTTACAAAGCTTCCTCTATGAGGAAGCAATGTGCAAGGTTCTACTTTGCATCCTTGTTTATTTGATTTTATTATATTATACATTGTAAAAAGCATCTGTCGTTAATTTTATGAAGCAGTAAAAAAATAGAGACTCAATATTGAAGTAAGAATTAATGTAAATGTGCCAACAACATTCAAAAGGTCGAGTTTTAATCGATGCTTTAGTTTTAAATCGTATTTCTTTCATGAAATTGAATACATCAGGTAAAATAATATTAATCTTGCAGTGAATTAAATTTCCAACAATTGTGAAAAACTTGATGAAAATCATCGAGAAATTAAAGTAGTTCATTTTTTTTATGAAACCAGTTGGTCATTTTTGAAAACCCTTTCGGTAGAAACGGGTAGAACACATTCTCACTAATACCGTAAAAATCTTAATAATCCTCAACTCTCGGTTCTTCTAATCCAACAAGCGAGAACTTATAATCCTCCGGATGCACGGATTTTCGATTTTACTCTGTAAAATCTCGACGATCCGCCGAAAGCTCTCTCAAGACTTTAAAAGAATTTTATACCGGCAGTCTGGATAATATTTCAACCCTGCTGGAAATTTAATGGAAGCGCGTGAATATTCGGTAGCAAAATTCAGAAGCGGCAACTTTCCCAGGACTACGACGTAGTTGGTCGCTACTAAAGAGAAAATATAATGTCGAAATGGTTGCTGCACCTTATCGAGAATAAATAGTTGCGGAAGTGTTTCACTCAACGTCATAACAACCCCTCGGCATCCGACGCAACACATGGGGACCGGACCATGGCCCATGAGGACAGACTGTGTTTTTGTTTGAATTTCCGACCCATTTTGGTATCCCACGGCGTCATCGGCACATTCGACGTCTACAAGAAGACGAAGATAAGATTACATTATTGTCCTACATTTATTGCTGTACTAGACGCCAGTATTTGTCGAGTGTGAAACGCACTGAGGGTCTAGTATCATTGACCCACTAATAGAAAAGATAAATCGTAGCTTTTCAATCCAAATTATCAACAGAATGACAGCATCAACTGAATTCTTTCACTAAGAGAAATCGTGAAACAATGTGGTAACTATAATGACAGTTTTTTCAATTTTTTCTCGTGGTACGATTTATTAAATGGTGTTTGTAGAAATTTTAAACTGTAGAAAAGATGAATCCATATACATTTTTAGATCATGTGATTATTTTATTTATTTACATTAATTTATTCCTGTAATAATCATTTACAATGAGAGAAAAGCATATCGTTGATTTAATGACTTCATATGATAATCGAATGTAGGAAAGCTTGCAATGTTTTATGGTTGAAGCGATGATAATATAGTTCAATAAATTATAATTGCAAAGTTATTGGAAATAAACGTTGAAATCGTATATGCAATAAAACGGCATATTTTAAATAATTTTCATCTTGATAATTGCTACGATAATTATTTTTGCTATTACCATAAAATAGAAACATTGCTCATGGGAATTATAGTTTATAATTAGATTATCGTCGGACTAACTATATTTTTTATTAAATTACTATGTTTTTCTCTCAGTGTATTAATTTAAATAATAAAATTTCTAAAACCTATTGCATGAACCTACCACGAAATATTTCAGTTTTTTTTTTGCCTATGTGAAAAATTATAAAATATTTCAAGTTCTTATTCGCTGCCCTAAAAGTAAGTAAGTATAATAACTTACGACTCAATAATGAAATATTAAAGTGTCGTACATTTAAAATAACATTAGCTACGATAATATAAAATGAGAGACATAATTTACTAAGTACAAAGTAAATCAATTCAAAAGCTAATAACAATAAATACACGATTTTGTATACGCACAGTGCAGTAGTATAAGCGTTTTCTTAGATCTGAAGGTTCAACGTCCCTTAGCAGATAAGATTGCACTATCATATCACATTTGTCAGCGCCGACGCTGCAGTCTATCCGAATGGTAAAAAAAACTGTTGGGTTGAGTAGTTCGATCGATAAACAGAATATTTGATAATTTCTTCATTTTTTTTTTTTCAAATATTATGGGACTCATCCGTAAACTGCATTGACTGAAATGGTGTTAAAAAGAAAGATACTAAGACCCTGCAAATCAGGCTTTTTCCCTTGACTACATAAAACTTTATAAACGAAATCCGTATGTCTTGATAGAATTCATTTTCCCCATCATAACTCGGTCTGCGACAGCATAAAGACAGTCCCGCCTTATACCTTATTTCCAGACAAGCGAAAGTTGAATTATTTGTTCCAGAAACCAATCCCAGAAAAAAATAAGGCTACGTGGTAGCGATGGTAGAGCGTATATGTATATAACTCTGGCTATCCAATGTATCTCATTTTTTTCTGGATCTTCGCGAAGGCCGCGGTACGGTACCATTTGCATATTCGTTTTAATGTCTCCCCATCCATTTGAGGAGGAAAGGCCAACGTGGAAACACCGGGAAGGGACGTAACCCAGGGTGGCAGATTCAGTTGTGCTGGAATTCCAGCTGATACCCTATTCCGTTTGAAAATAGTCTGAGCACTAGGGATGCAACAATCCGAGGTGTTTCGAGGTCCCTGATGGTTTAACGAAGGACCTAAGGATAGATCCAATGATAGTGACGGTTAAAATTCGATATGATGCAGAAAAAAATTCGTGTTGGATTTCCCGACCTGAAGTCGGATCTGCGAATTCTGAAATCAGAAATGAACAAAAGTCACTTTTTTTGCATTATTATTTGTTCCAGAAATCAATCCCAGAAAAAAAGGTATTACGTGGTAGCGATGTTCGGTTGTGTATATAACTCTGGCTATCCAATGTATCTCATTTTTTTCTGGCTCTTTGCGGTGCCATTAGCATGTTCGTTTTAATGTTCCCCCCATCAATTTGGGGAGGAAAGACTAACGTGGAAACATCGGGAAGGGACGTAACCCAGGGTGGCAGATTCAGTTGTGCTAGAATTCCAGTTGATACCCTATTCCGTTTGAAAATAGTTTGCACACAAGGGATGCCATTGGTCGAGGTGTTTTGAGGTCCCTGACGGTTTAACGAAGGACCTAAGGATAGATCCAATGATAGTGACGGTTAAAATTCGATATAACGCAGGCAAAAAATTAGGGTTGGATTTTCCGATCTGAAGCCGGATCTGCGAATTCTGAAATCAGAAACGGACAAAAGTAACTTTTTTAAAATGATTATTTGTTCCAGAAACCAATCCCAGAAAAAATAAGGTATTATGTGGTAGCAATGTTCGGTTGTGTATATAACTCTGGCTATCCAATGTATCTCATTTTTTTCTGGCTCTTTGCCAGACGCCGGACCTGCCAATTCTGAAATCAGAAATGGACAAAAGTCACTTCTTTAAATTATTATTTGTTCCAGAAACGAAACCCAGTAAAAATCAGGTATTATGTCGTAGCGATGTTCGGTTGTACCGAACATCGGTTAACTCTGGTTATCCGATGTATCTCATTTTTTTCTGGCTCTTTGCGGTGCCATTAGCATGTTCGTTTTAATGTTCCCCCCATCCATTTGGTGAGGAACGACTAACGTGGAAACATCGGGAAGGGACGTAACCCAGGATGGCGTATTCAGTGGTGTTGGAATCTCAGCTGGTTATAGGCTTGTTATAGGCTAGGCCCACCAACCTATTCCCCAGTAGGGTTAAGTCCGGCTGGTGGTTACATCCCAGCACCAGCCCAAGACTGGCCGAGCCTGGCGTACTGGCACAGTCTCGGGCCAGTACTGGGATGTAACCTGGAGCCAGGCCTAACCTACCTGGATTCCGTTTGAAAATCGTCTGAGCATTAGGAATGCCACAAGCCGAGGTGTTTCGAGGTCCCTGACAGTTTAACAAAGGATAGATCCAATGATAGTGACGGTTAAAATTCGACATGACGCAGAAAAAACATTAGGATTAGATTTTCCGACCTGAAGTCGGATCTGCGAATTCTGAAATCAGAAACGGATAAAAGTCACTTCTTTAAATTATTATTTGTTCCAGAAACCAATCCCAGAAAAAATAAGGTATTATGTGGTAGCAATGTTCGGTTGTGTATATAACTCTGGCTATCCAATGTATCTCATTTTTTCCCGGCTCTTTGCGAAGACCGCGGTGCGGTGCCATTAGCATATTCGTTTTAATGTCCCCCCATCCATTTGGGGAGGAAAGGCCAACGTGGAAACCCCGGGAAGGGACGTAACCCAGGATGGCACATTCAGTGGTGTTGGAATCCCAGCTGGTAGCCTATTCCGTTTGAAAACAGTCTGAACGCTGGGGATGCCACAGGGCGGGGTGTTTCGGAGTCCCTGGCGGTTTAACGAGAGACCTAAGGATAGGTCCAGATATATCCGACAGAGAACCTGTACCCACCATGGCTACATTTGATCTCAGTAACACAGTCATTGGCCAGCTCCCAGTGATTCATAGTTTCCATAGCGAATCCTACAATGTAGAAAGAAAAATGATCTGATATAAAACTTGGACCTTCCATCAAAGGTACAACAAAGCAAACTGTGGAACAGGAACCTATGCAGAGCCACTGGAAACTGATGATATTTTTTATTTGGTATGAACTGACATTTTTATAACTCGACGTCCAATTAGTTTTAATTTTTGTTTAAAACTGGTACACATAGTCGATTTTAAAAGAACAAAGGATTTATTTCAAGAATTCCCAAATCAACTAGAGAAATACATGCCAATTACTGTACTTTTACTTCTGCTTAGGTGGCCAATCGCTGGAAATTTCATTCCAACCAGAGATATAGGAAATACAGCAAGACCATCGATCTCCCGGTGGAGGCAAAGCCTCGAGCTTACTGATGTAAGCTTCTCTCGCCACGAGACTATATGTACAGGATTCTGGGCTTGAAGTGAGACAGAAAGAGGAAAAGCACGAGGCTGTCTGCTCATTCCATTTACCCTCGCCTGGCGAAATGGCTTTCTCACCAAATCTCTCGACTAGCATGTCGCAATTTCTCATATGTGGCAAAACCGCTTCAGTGTCTCATGGGTAAGAGTCGAACGCGTGCCTCATTGGGGGGAGGAGCAGGAGCAATGTCATGTTGAAGGGAGATCGACGAGGAGCGAGTTAACCCGCGATCTTTCGATGAGCAGACCACTTCGCTATATTATTTCTCGACTTCGTATCGTCAGGGTCTCAGCTGGGGGATTACAATTGCTTCTGTGCCAAGAAACGACACATCTGCTCACTTTCGGCCTGTGTAATGGATCGTATACTCAAATTCTATCAAAAGAATAGAAGGCATGTCATTCGGGAGATGGATTGTCGAGTAGGCGGAAACAAAGTTGTTTCTGATCGGCGACTCCTTCTGGTATTATTATGTAATGGAGCAAGCAAGTGATACAAAAGCTTGCTGTAAAGCTTTGTGTCACGTTTGAGACGCATTAATTGTAACTTTATATTAAAAGATACACCGTTTTTTACTTTCTGTCCACTTATTTATTATTATTTTCTTTATACAATGAAACAGATATGTCAAAACATAATCTGCATTTTGCTGATGAGCTAAAGTCGTGAATTCAGAAAAAAAAAATTAACGTCTATTCACTGAACTCTTCCACGCTTGTTAGCTTTTGTTTTTTATTCGTTTTGGAATCTTCAATATAAAAAAATGCGAATTTTGGTTTCAAAGTTTAAAATGTTATAACTGCGAGCGATTTTTGTTTTATCCAACAACTTTGCGTTTGGAACATTGATCAAGATTTTAATAAAGGTCTCAGGAAAGTAATGATAGACCTATTAAAGGGCCAACTATTCAGCGTTAGCGCATACGACTATTTTTATAGTCAAGTTAATTCCCAGTTGGGTCCATTATTTTTAAGTTACGGAAATTATTTGTATGGTTTTCCGTAATGATAAAAAATACTCGCATGGATGAAAAAAGTATAGTTGTTTCTTTGTTGTTACTGATGCCAAATTTTTTTCTGAGTGCGTCTGAGAAAAATAGGAAAGGTATGTAAAAATATGCAAAGCTGTAAGTTCTATTTTTTGAAATGTGAATTCAGCAGAGAAATAATTAGAAGTTTCTTAAGCTGCTGCTGCCATTCCACTTGTTTTTCACTTTGTCACAATGCAAGCATCAAGACAGGGTACACGGAGAGAAATTTCTGTGTTAGGACAACAAAAATCGTTACGTTAGGCTTACAAAAAAATTTCTCAGCCCATCAAAAAGATTTGTCAGCCGAACAAAAAATTTGTCAGCATAGCAAAATTGATTTGTCAGCCGAACAAAAGATTTGCCAGCCTAAGGTAACGTTTTTTGTTGTCCTCAGAAATTTCTCTCCGTGTAAGAGAAAATATCACTTTCATTCTATGCATCTCCATTTTTAAAACGGTTTCAGAGCTTCATGCATCTTGACCGCTGAAATTTGTCGGCATGACGCAGAAGAGCGATGGAAAAAAGGGACCACCGCTGTTCCCTTGATATCTTTTTCCAGTCTGAGTCAGTCATCGGATTTTATACGATATTCTGAAGTACACAGATCTCGAGACGTGGACGTATATGACGGCGTCGAGAATTTTACAATATTTCAGGTATGCATGGCACTTTCCCGATAAGATATTTCAATATTGACTCGACCGTCACTGTTTACCACGTCGGGATCTCCGGACGCCATATATTTCTCGTCTCGCGCGGAGGAAAAGAGCATTTGTCGTAACAGAGAAAAAAAGCTATAGTGAAAGATGGAAAAACTAGTGAAAAAGATTGGGTATGCGACGAAGTACATATTTGTACGGATTTCATTGGAGCGGTTGTACTGCGTCGACCACATTGATGCCATGAGAATGTTCACTATGATTGGACAATACGCGTCAACAGTTCTATCTCTCTATATTATAAAAAGATCTCGCCGCCGCCGTGTTAAGAATCGAGGGACTTAAAAAAATTCGGGCCGTCAAAAGCCCGAATTTAGGGACTTAGAAAAATTCGGGCCATCAAAAGCCCGAATTTAGGGACTTAGAAAAATTCGGGCCGTCAAAAGCCCGAATTTAGGAACTTAGAAAAATTCGGGCCGTCAAAAGCCCGAATTTAGGAACTTAGAAAAATTCGGGCCGTCAAAAGCCCGAATTTAGGGACTTAGAAAAATTCGGGCCATCAAAAGCCCGAATTTAGGGACTTAGAAAAATTCGGACCGTCAAAAGCCCGAATTTAGAGACTTAAAAAAATTCGGACGGTCAAAAGCCCGAATTTAGGGACTTAGAAAAATTCGGGCCATCAAAAGCCCGAATTTAGGGACTTAGAAAAATTCGGGCCATCAAAAGCCCGAATTTAGGAACTTAGAAAAATTCGGGCCGTCAAAAGCCCGAATTTAGGAACTTAGAAAAATTCGGGCCGTCAAAAGCCCGAATTTAGAGACTTAAAAAAATTCGGACGGTCAAAAGCCCGAATTTAGAGACTTAAAAAAATTCGGACGGTCAAAAGCCCGAATTTAGGGACTTCGAAAAATTCGGGCCGTCAAAAGCCCGAATTTAGAGACTTAGAAAAATTCGGGCCGTCAAAAGCCCGAATTTAGAGACTTAGAAAAATTCGGGCCGTCAAAAGCCCGAATTTAGGGACTTAGAAAAATTCGGATCCTCAAAAGCCCGAATTTAGGGACTTAGAAAAATTCGGATCCTCAAAAGCCCGAATTTAGGAACTTAGAAAAATTCGGATCCTTAAAAGCCCGAATTTAGGGACTTAGAAAAATTCGGGCCGTCAAAAGCCCGAATTTAGGGAATTAGAAAAATTCGGGCCGTCAAAAGCCTGAATTAAGGGACTTAGAAAAATTCGGGCCGTCAAAAGCCCGAATTTAGGGACTTAGAAAAAGTCGGATCCTCAAAAGCCCGAATTTAGGGACTTAGAAAAATTCGGATCCTCAAAAGCCCGAATTTAGGGACTTAGAAAAATTCGGGCCGTCAAAAGCCCGAATTTAGGGACTTAGAAAAATTCGGGCTTTTGACGTTGTATTGCGTTGTACTGCGTCGACGACATTGATGCCATGAGAATGTTCACTATGATTGGACAATACGCGTAAACAGTTCTATTGTATTATATTCCAAAGATACCTTTAATTCTAATCTTTTTCGATGAACTTTTAATGATCCAATTTTATATATATAAATACTAGCAGTGAAAGTATTCGTATTTAGAAACAGTTAATAATCATAAAAAAAGATTTTTTTTTATTTTCGTTAATTTTGGAAAGACATTTTGTCTAATTTATTACAGACTTTCATTTTCTTCTAATTTCCATAGATTTTCAATACTTTTTTAATGAGAGTATTGGGATTACAAGATTGGGATTTGATATACAATAGATTTTTAAAAATTCCCAAATATTGATAAATAATAGTGATTATTATTTAAACAAGAACCGCGGTATTACTTAAGCAAACGGGCCCTAAAAAATCTATTAATTCGTTTCACCTCAAATTCAGACAGAGCATAATTTACATAATTTTTTATCATATGACCGAATGATTTTTTTTTTAAATATTTTATTAACTGAATCCTGTCTAAAATAGTCTTTTAACTTCATCTGTGTCCATGTAAAAAATCGTTGAAAATCGAGGACTTTGAGTTAGAATAGAGATTTTATAATTCTGTATTACTTATATATACTTAGTGTTTGATATGTAAGCGATAAGTTTACAGCGTTTATTTTTTCTTTTTTTTCATTTCTTGTTCCGATAATTAAGGGGAATGTAGTCTCTCAAAGTAGAGCTAGTTTTCTCCAACTTCCCTTTTTATTCCAAGACACGGTTGGACTGTCAGTTCATACTGAAGTAAAGAAGGACTTAATTTTTTTTTCTTTTTCAACTGGGGCTGAAGATGACGCGACGAGGGACGCCAAAGGTTCGCCGTTGTGCCGACGAAACGATCATAATTCTCTCACTCCAAAAACTCAAACTCCAGTTCTTCGTCTCCATCTTCTACTTTCCGTCTGTGAATGCTCTCTATAATTAGTGAGACCCGGCTTAAAAAATTGTAATGCCCGAGCTTGAAGATTCCAGGAGAAGAGACAAGGAAGCGACGAGAGAACTCGCCGCGGGGGTATTTGTTCTCAAAGCATACCTGTCCTCGTTTTGAGGACCCGAGGAGTCAGAGATTTGAAAAATAACCGGAGTTACATCATTTCGAACGTTGCAATGACGACAATGACACAAAATGTGATACTATTTTGTTGTATTCGGACGAGCCTCGTCACCGTGGAAAATGAAAGCCATTAAAGTCGCTAGGACTCAATTAACGAGGGTCACGCGTACGGTCCAAGTTAGACGGGTCTTCGGACTTTGGATCTTTCATTCGTCTCAACGGACTAGACAAAAATCTTCAGCGATTGACCACCTAAGAATACATACGGCATAGTCATTGGCACATCTGAGTCTCATCATTTTTTATCAGTCCATAAAATAAATAACGAACATATGCATAAATTCAGTCATAATCCTACAATTATTAATAATATTTCCATATGAAGCGGGCCGCCCTGATTTTCAATGTTCGTAGAAAGGGTTCATAATTTTTTTCCCGAGTATTTAGAGATCCCCGAACACATACGAGTTGTTTCAGATTTTTATCCCCATATTTTTTCCATAATAAAATACGCTTTTGTTATTTTTATTTTTTGCCCTTTCGCTGCCGATTTAAAACTATCTATGACACAACAAAATTGTTCCGGAATAAAATGTAGAGTTTCGCGTATACTTTCTGATAAAAATATTTCCAAATTAACCTAGATAAATTTTCAGGCATTTTTTGGAAAAATAATGGCGTATAATTTTTTTTCGTTGAGAGGGACCATTTTTATTTTATTCAAAATTTCACATAATTTGCGTCATAATTTTGATATAGTTAGTGGACATAATAACGGAAATTCTGTCAAATTTTGAGCAAAATCAAAATGGTCCTTCCCAACGAAAAAAAAATGGTATGACTTTGTATTACCAAAAACTGATTCAAAATGTATCTAGGCTAATTTGGAAACATTTGTATAAAAAATTATACGTGAAATCCTACATTTTGTCCCTGAACAATTTTGTTGTGTCGTGAATAGTTTTAAATAAATCCGCAGCGAAATGAAAAAAAAAAATCAAAATAGCCTTTTTTTTCATTTTGCTGCAGATAAATGCGCATCTTTTCTCAAAATTTTCTTTCATCGAACCATTTACAAAAAAAACCAGGATTTAGAATTTTGAAAGAGATGGAGGAAGTAACACTGCCTTATAAATTCACTTTACATTACGTATCATTTAATTTAGAGATTTTTATTTTTTTTCCTTTCGCTGCCGATTTAAAACTATCTATGACACAACAAAATTGTTCCGGAATAAAATGTAGAGTTTCGCGTATACTTTTTGATAAAAATATTTCCAAATTAACCTAGATAAATTTTCAGGCATTTTTTGGAAAAATAATGGCGTATAATTTTTTTTCGTTGAGAGGGACCATTTTTATTTTATTCAAAATTTCACATAATTTGCGTCATAATTTTGATATAGTTAGTGGACATAATAACGGAAATTCTGTCAAATTTTGAGCAAAATCAAAATGGTCCTTCCCAACGAAAAAAAAAATGGTATGACTTTGTATTACCAAAAACTGATTCAAAATGTATCTAGGCTAATTTGGAAACATTTGTATAAAAAATTATACGTGAAATCCTACATTTTGTCCCTGAACAATTTTGATGTGTCGTGAATAGTTTTAAATAAATCCGCAGCGAAATGAAAAAAAAAATCAAAATAGCCTTTTTTTTCATTTTGCTGCAGATAAATGCGCATCTTTTCTCAAAATTTTCTTTCATCGAACCATTTACAAAAAAAACCAGGATTTAGAATTTTGAAAGAGGTGGAGGAAGTAACACTGCCTTATAAATTCACTTTACATTACGTATCATTTAATTTAGAGATTTTTATTTTTTTTCCTTTCGCTGCCGATTTAAAACTATCTATGACACAAAAAAATTGTTCCGGAATAAAATGTAGAGTTTCGCGTATACTTTCTGATAAAAATATTTCCAAATTAACCTAGATAAATTTTCAGGCATTTTTTGGAAAAATAATGGCGTATAATTTTTTTTCGTTGAGAGGGACCATTTTTATTTTATTCAAAATTTCACATAATTTGCGTCATAATTTTGATATAGTTAGTGGACATAATAACGGAAATTCTGTCAAATTTTGAGCAAAATCAAAATGGTCCTTCCCAACGAAAAAAAAATGGTATGACTTTGTATTACCAAAAACTGATTCAAAATGTATCTAGGCTAATTTGGAAACATTTGTATAAAAAATTATACGTGAAATCCTACATTTTGTCCCTGAACAATTTTGTTGTGTCGTGAATAGTTTTAAATAAATCCGCAGCGAAATGAAAAAAAAAATCAAAATAGCCTTTTTTTTCATTTTGCTGCAGATAAATGCGCATCTTTTCTCAAAATTTTCTTTCATCGAACCATTTACAAAAAAAAACAGGATTTAGAATTTTGAAAGAGATGGAGGAAGTAACACTGCCTTATAAATTCACTTTACATTACGTATCATTTAATTTAGAGATTTTTATTTTTTTTCCTTTCGCTGCCGATTTAAAACTATCTATGACACAAAAAAATTGTTCCGGAATAAAATGTAGAGTTTCGCGTATACTTTCTGATAAAAATATTTCCAAATTAACCTAGATAAATTTTCAGGCATTTTTTGGAAAAATAATGGCGTATAATTTTTTTTCGTTGAGAGGGACCATTTTTATTTTATTCAAAATTTCACATAATTTGCGTCATAATTTTGGTATAGTTAGTGGACATAATAACGGAAATTCTGTCAAATTTTGAGCAAAATCAAAATGGTCCTTCCCAACGAAAAAAAAATGGTATGACTTTGTATTACCAAAAACTGATTCAAAATGTATCTAGGCTAATTTGGAAACATTTGTATAAAAAATTATACGTGAAATCCTACATTTTGTCCCTGAACAATTTTGATGTGTCGTGAATAGTTTTAAATAAATCCGCAGCGAAATGAAAAAAAAAATCAAAATAGCCTTTTTTTTTCATTTTGCTGCAGATAAATGCGCATCTTTTCTCAAAATTTTCTTTCATCGAACTATTTACAAAAAAAAACAGGATTTAGAATTTTGAAAGAGGTGGAGGAAGTAACACTGCCTTATAAATTCACTTTACATTACGTATCATTTAATTTAGAGATTGCCAATCACTATGGTGGCCAATGACAACAATTGCCCGGAAAGAAAAGTATATAGAGTTACAAGCGTTGGCGTTTTGGATGAAACACGTTTCCTGGTAGTTTAAAGACAAACTATGACTTTGAAGAGAAACGTAGTAATCAAGACCAATACGATGAGTCATACGACCAACACTGTAGTTAAATTAATTTGATCCACTTTAAAACACTTCTTTATGGGAAGTTAAGCTGATTTACTTGTACGCGAATACAAGGTGTAATTCACGTTTATTACAATGTTCATCGTAACGTTACATTTTCATTGCGCATGAATAAATCACAGCTATACGAATATTCATTTGAATGCACGGTTTACCATAACGCGTTGAAATAGGTAAATTTACATTGAAATCGTCCGATGGACGAGATGAATCTGAAGGTAGTTCGTAGTATAATTTAAACAGAATTAATCCGCTGTTATCCTTATAAATAATTCCCTTCTCCATTGGAAATTCCCTTTTCCATTGAAATGGGAATTAAACACAATGAATTACCAATGTTGTACTACCGTACTGTTATAATAATAATAATAACTACAGTTGCTCTGTACCAAGTATCATCATCATTAACTGTTTTCCAAAATATTGAAATAGTAGAGAATTCCAATTTACTTTATTGAAATATGACTAATCATTGAATAAATACAAGAACAATTGATTACTCATTTTATTAATTCAAAAAAAAAAAAATCATAATAATAATAATAATACAGTCGCTCTGTACCAAGTATCATCATCGTTAACTGTTTTCCAAAATATTGAAATTTTAGAGAATTCAAATTTACATTATTGAAATATGACTAATCATTGTAGCAATACAAGAACAATTGATTACTCATTTTATTAATTTAAACAAAAAAAATCATAACAATAATAATAATCACAGTCGCTCTGTACCAAGTATCATCATCGATAACTGTTTTCCAAAATATTGAAATAATAGAGAATTCAAATTTACTTTATTGAAATATGATTAATCATTGAATAAATACAAGAACAATTGATTACTCATTTTATTAATTTAAACAAAAAAAATCATTATAATAATAATAATAACTACAGTCGCTCTGTACCAAGTATCATCATCGTTAACTGTTTTCCAAAATATTGAAATAATAGAGAATTCAAATTTACTTTATTGAAATATGACTAATCATTGAATAAATACAAGAACAATTGATTACTCATTTTATTAATTTAAACAAAAAAAAATCATAATAATAATAATAATAACTACAGTCGCTCTGTACCAAGTATCATCATCGTTAACTGTTTTCCAAAATATTGAAATAATAGAGAATTCAAATTTACTTTATTGAAATATGACTAATCATTGAATAAATACAAGAACAATTGATTACTCATTTTATTAATTTAAATTTAAAAAATCATAATAATAATAATAACTACAGTCGCTCTGTACCAAGTATCATCATCGTTAACTGTTTTCCAAAATATTGAAATAATAGAGAATTCAAATTTACTTTATTGAATTATGACTAATCATTGAATAAATACAAGAACAATTGATTACTCATTTTATTAATTCAAACAAAAAAAAATCATAATAATAATAATAACTACAGTCGCTCTGTACCAAGTATCATCATCGTTAACTGTTTTCCAAAATATTGAAATAATAGAGAATTCAAATTTACTTTATTGAATTATGACTAATCATTGAATAAATACAAGAACAATTGATTACTCTTTTTATTAATTTAAACAAAAAAAAATCATAATAATAATAATAACTACAGTCGCTCTGTACCAAGTATCATCATCATTAACTGTTTTCCAAAATATTGAAATAGTAGAGAATTCCAATTTACTTTATTGAAATATGCCTAATCATTGAATAAATACAAGAACAATTGATTACTCATTTTATTAATTTAAACAAAAAAAAATCATAATAATAATAATAATAACTACAGTCGCTCTGTACCAAGTATCATCATCGTTAACTGTTTTCCAAAATATTGAAATTTTAGAGAATTCAAATTTACTTTATTGAAATATGATTAATCATTGAATAAATACAAGAACAATTGATTACTCATTTTATTAATTCAAACAAAAAAAAATCATAATAATAATAATAACTACAGTCGCTCTGTACCAAGTATCATCATCATTAACTGTTTTCCAAAATATTGAAATAGTAGAGAATTCCAATTTACTTTATTGAAATATGCCTAATCATTGAATAAATACAAGAACAATTGATTACTCATTTTATTAATTTAAACAAAAAAAAATCATAATAATAATAATAATAACTACAGTCGCTCTGTACCAAGTATCATCATCGTTAACTGTTTTCCAAAATATTGAAATTTTAGAGAATTCAAATTTACTTTATTGAAATATGATTAATCATTGAATAAATACAAGAACAATTGATTACTCATTTTATTAATTTAAATTTAAAAAATCATAATAATAATAATAACTACAGTCGCTCTGTACCAAGTATCATCATCGTTAACTGTTTTCCAAAATATTGAAATAATAGAGAATTCAAATTTACTTTATTGAATTATGACTAATCATTGAATAAATACAAGAACAATTGATTACTCATTTTATTAATTCAAACAAAAAAAAATCATAATAATAATAATAACTACAGTCGCTCTGTACCAAGTATCATCATCGTTAACTGTTTTCCAAAATATTGAAATAATAGAGAATTCAAATTTACTTTATTGAATTATGACTAATCATTGAATAAATACAAGAACAATTGATTACTCTTTTTATTAATTTAAACAAAAAAAAATCATATTAATACAGTCGCTCTGTACCAAGTATCATCATCATTAACTGTTTTCCAAAATATTGAAATAGTAGAGAATTCCAATTTACTTTATTGAAATATGACTAATCATTGAATAAATACAAGAACAATTGATTACTCTTTTTATTAATTTAAAGAAAAAAAAATCATAATAATAATAATAACTACAGTCGCTCTGTACCAAGTATCATCATCGTTAACTGTTTTCCAAAATATTGAAATAATAGAGAATTCAAATTTACTTTATTGAAATATGATTAATCATTGAATAAATACAAGAACAATTGATTACTCTTTTTATTAATTTAAACAAAAAAAAAAATAATAATAATAATAACTACAGTCGCTCTGTACCAAGTATCATCATCGTTAACTGTTTTCCAAAATATTGAAATAATAGAGAATTCAAATTTACTTTATTGAAATATGACTAATCATTGAATAAATACAAGAACAATTGATTACTCTTTTTATTAATTTAAACAAAAAAAAATCATAATAATAATAATAATAACTACAGTCGCTCTGTACCAAGTATCATCATCATTAACTGTTTTCCAAAATATTGAAATTTTAGAGAATTCAAATTTACTTTATTGAAATATGACTAATCATTGAATAAATACAAGAACAATTGATTACTCATTTTATTAATTTAAAGAAAAAAAAATCATAATAATAATAATAATAACTACAGTCGCTCTGTACCAAGTATCATCATCGTTAACTGTTTTCCAAAATATTGAAATAGTAGAGAATTCAAATTTACATTATTGAAATATGACTAATCATTGAATAAATACAAGAACAATTGATTACTCATTTTATTAATTAAAAAAAAAAAATCATAATAATAATAATAACTACAGTCGCTCTGTACCAAGTATCATCATCATTAACTGTTTTCCAAAATATTGAAATAGTAGAGAATTCCAATTTACTTTATTGAAATATGACTAATCATTGAATAAATACAAGAACAATTGATTACTCATTTTATTAATTCAAACAAAAAAAATCATAATAATAATAATAACTACAGTCGCTCTGTACCAAGTATCATAATCGTTAACTGTTTTCCAAAATATTGAAATTTTAGAGAATTCAAATGTACTTTATTGAAATATGACTAATCATTGAATAAATACAAGTTGAATGATTACTCATAATTAATTTAAAGCAAAAAAAATTAGTTGACATATTTTTAACCTAATATTCGTACTTACGAAAATCAGATTTTTCTTTTCGAGTATAAATATGGATCACAATCTACGAAAATATAATTCCAGAGTTACGTAATAGTTATGATTATTGTGCTTTTATTTAACTTTGGTTCTAAAAGTCATCTAATTCACAATGTTCTGAGAAAGCAAGTTCATAATTTCTAATTACACTCCTCGCATTAATGTTCTTATTTCTCTATTTATCTCGCAAACACGTTATCACGGATCGTTGACCAGCTTCTACCGTGGCTTTTGCCCTGATTTTAAAAGTCTTTTGTCCCGTTGTAAATGGTCGTAATATAAGAATAAGAGAAAACCGGAATTTCCTGAGCGCCAGACGAACCCCAAGCGGTGAAGGACTACGATGTTTTCGAGGTGCACACACTCGTGAGCATTTAGCGCCACATTTTCTGCTCTCGAGTTTAGTTCGACTCGAGTAATTCTCTCAGTTTAGTGTAAGCCAAACACGCGGGCTACGATGAATCACGTAGTGCGCTTTTTTCTGAGCGACAAAAAAATAAAGCTAGAAATGCGAGAAAAGTTCAACCGGGTGAAATGCTGAGTTGAAAAAAAAAAATTTGAAAAAAAAGAAAAACAAACGGTGGAACACTCGTGTGGATGGAAAAGTTCCGCTTACCACAGGGATAAAGGTCCTTCGTTTCCTTTTGGATGGCCAGCCACTAAGCAGGGTAGTACTGCTGGGAACACTGGTAGCGCGCCAAGTGTCAAAGACCCTGCATTATACCTCTTTATACCTTGCACCCATGAACCGACGGAAAAGTACCTGTGTCACCTGCAGTCCTCGTTAGCTCTCTTGGTGATATGGAATATGTTATACGAATAGAAGGGAATATTACATGAGGCATGAATCTGGCGATGAGAAGGGCCTGATAGGGTCTTTGTCAGGGCCTGATTTGTGCCTAATGTAACGCTAAACATTTCTGCTCGGATACTACTATGATACTCCAACCCGAGTAGAATTTTGGAGCGTTAATCGGGTGCTGTTAAGGCCCTATCAGGACCTGCCCAGCGCCCGATCAGAACCTAATTTGTGCCTGATGTGACGCTAATAAAATCTGTTCAGGTACTGCTATGATTCTTGGACCCGAGTAGAAGTTTAGAGCGTTAATTTGGTGCTGTTAAGGCCCTATCAGGAACTACTCAGCACCCGATCGGGACCCGATTTGTGTTTTATGTAACCCTGAAAAATTTCTGCTCGGGTAGTGCTATGATATTCCAACCCGAGTAGAATTTTGGAACGTTAGTGTGGTGTTGAGGCCCTATCAGGACCTGATCAGCGCCCGATCAGGACCTGATTTGTGCCTGATGTGACGCTAATAAAATCTGTTCAGGTACTGCTATGATACTTGGACTCGAGTAGAAGTTTCGAGCGATAATTTGGTGCTGTTTAGGCCCTATCAGGAACTACTCAGCGCCCGATCAGAACCCGATTTGTGCTTGATGTTACACTAAAAAATTCTGCTCGAGTATCTTAATAGCTTAATAGCTGGTAGTTTCTAACACTTTGTAGAGTTTCAATCAGCATGGTTTGATGGAACAGTATTTAATAAAAGAAATAAACTATTACTCATTATAATCAGACTAAAGTAATTGTTAATGAATTCAAAATACAGAACAAAATACATATCGTCGAATATTATACTACATCTCTCGTATTTACAAAATATTTTTTTTTATTTTAATTTGCGAATGCTGAAAGAAATTTGAAAGCTGTGAAATTTTATTAGACATTCATACTATATTTTTACTTCATTAAAAAATATGGTAATTGAGAGTAAAAATTAAAAAATGTGATTTCAAATGACATTTTTTTTTACTATTATGATTCGGAGAAATTAACAATATTTGAAAACAATTGTTTTTTTTTCATTTTGTATAACCAACTATTAAGCGGGTGGCACTGCAGGGAAGACTGTTAGCTCGCCAAATGTCAAAGACCCTAAATTATACCTCTTTGCACTTTGCACAGAAAAGCACCTGCAATCCTCGTTAGTTCCCTTGCTGCACGAAATGCTGGTACTGCGAGGTTTGAACCTTCATTTCTGACAGTTTGCGCCATTTTACGAGACTTCACGGACCTTCATGCAGTCCCTGGAACGCATAGAAGATATTCACTGGAGATTAGCACAGTGCAAAGTAGCAGGTACAATTTTGGTACCTGCTGGCAAATGGAGCTAAATTAAAGTGAATTGTTGACACGGACTTTTTTCCCTGTCTTTTAAATATAAAACTGACAACTTGTCATGTAAAAGTATATCATCTAAAATATTCACTATTTTTTAAATATTTTGTCCAGATATTTTGAAAAAAATTCAGAAACCGTAATATTTCATGAGACATTTATTCTAAACTTTAATTTCATGAAACAATACAACAATTGGATTCAAAAATAAAAAAATTTCCTTCGGAAAATTGTCAACGTCTGAGAAAAATATTTTTTTTCCTATTATTAGTCATTATGAGCCAATAAATCGAATGAACACTATTCAGAACTAAAAATAGCTATTTTTCATAACACATGGAAAAATTTTGATCCGATAGTTCTGAGAAAATTTGACAAAACGTCAAATGTCGCTAAATTTTTCTATTTTCTATTTTTATATTCTAAATTTTATAAGTAATAAAAGTTCCATTTTAAAGTGTTATTTTTTCACGAATGTGATTCGAAAAATGTCCAACATTTGACAATAATTATTCTTAAGTCAACGAAAAAAAAATCTGATTCCCAAAGGGATTAAATTCACATTTCTTGGCAAAAAGAATGAAATGAACTCTATGCACAACCCGGAAAATGACATCCGACATTAATCCGTACGTATCCATTGAATCCTATCCACCGAACCGTAGAACGATCCAGACGTGACGGAACGTTGAGATAAACTTCTCTAATTCAAGAGTTCTCTTAGTCTCGTGTCGTTGACTATACTCTGTATTTTGAAGCTTCGTAACGAAGCTGTATGAAAATCTACATGTATACAAGTGTTCAAAGTATCGCATACATGGATGGAAAACGTACCGGAAGTCCCTCGTGAGCGCTGGGGCGTGGATTTCCAGTCTTGGTCGTCCTCTTCTTCGTCGTCCTGGTGCCAAAAGTTCCACCAGCATCACACGCCGGCATTCGTGCCGGCAATAACGTCTGTAGTGGTGCACACGCGACGGAGTCTCGTAATATAATGTTTCCATTTAATATCTTTATGAGAGCCGAGCGAAAATGATGAGGTTTCCTGTTTTTAATAATGTACCCGCGAGGCCGCAGCACCTGAGCCTCGTAACTCTCTTTTTCGCTCCGTCTCGCCTTCTATTCCTTCTCCGCTTCAACCCCCTTTTCTATAACGCCCTGCTGTATACAGTTAAAAAAAAATATATATATATACCCGCATATGAGGCATTCCATATCAGTTCAACCACAAGAAAAAAATGTCCCCGATTCTTTTTATTAAATTCGAGTCTTGTAATACCAACAAATGTACCAAGTGTCCATTTTTTCATTATTTTATAAGAATTATTTAATTATTCAAACACTTCTTTTAAATAGTGATTAATCGGAAATAATCTGTCATAATAACTGAATTTAAAAAATACGAAACAATATTTTTATATGTTCTGTAAGAAAAATTTTATTCAGATTTAATTAAATTATTGAAAGCCACATTTCACGTTGTAACTATGAGAAATATTTTTTTTCAAAATGCTATTAATGCTTTCAAGTGCTCGAAACAAAAACAAATTTTTAATACAATTTTTCGTATATTTCCAGATTGTGTAAAAAATGATTATCCCAGATATAAATGTTAGAGTGGCAACAGAAGATTGAAAATAAAAAAATAAAAAATAAAAAAATAGTGTATTAGTTGGAATTTTATGATCTGATTTTTAGGAATTTTTGGAGCACAATTTTTTGCTAAATGTCTACACTGACATGGAATGCCTGATATATGTATAGGTTTGTTCGCTACGCACTTGGTGTATTAGTTGGAATTTTATGATCTGATTTTTAGGAATTTTGTGGAGCACAATTTTTTGTTAAATGTCTATACTTACATGGAATGCCTGATATATGTATAGGTTCGTTCGCTACGCACTTGGTCCAAACGTAGCGCTCTTTTTCTGCAGCACACTTTCGCCTTTGGTTCAACCCCCACTGCTCACATTTTCTTTTTTTTTGTTTCCAGTGCACCCCGGACGTGCTGGAGTCGAGTTTACGCAGTAGTGTATACATGAGAAACGGAAGTACGGACGTATGTCGGTGCGGAAAACGCGCGTAAACCGTGCGCCCATTTATTTCCCTTTCTCGCGTCTCCCACTCTGGTAATAGCAATAGTATAGTGAATATAGCTATACGTAGATCTCCCGAGTTTTCCAGATATGCGGATAAGCGTGAAAGAGATTGAAGTCGCAGGCTCGCGGAATTTTATAACGTTCACGAGGCGCGAGTCGTTTATTTATTTGATTTATTTTGTCTGCTTTCGTCTTTCTAGTCGAAGCTGTTTGATGCTTCGTCGACTGATGGGGAAATTCTATTATGGAAATAACGTTTTTTTTCATGGGAATGAACTTAGCGTATAGACGTATTTAAGAGTCGCTGTCGAGTTCACTGCCATCGCGTACGACACGTAATATGATCTGTCGATTAATCTTCTATTTTATTTTGTGTAGCATTTGACGAGACATTTCGAATAAAGGAACAATAAAGGGTTTTACAGTTATTGATGCACTTGTGTAAGAAATTTTTGTTCCAAACACCGCAAATATTATATTTTAATTTCTACTTTGGGAAAACAGTGATTTTTTAAAATTTCTTTTAAAATTCAATAAAAAATTGCTGTATGGTTATTAGAAAAAGTGGAACTCTATAAGCAATATATTCTACATTTTTATTTTGCGAAAATTTAATTTTTTACACTTCATAATTTATAATAATAGTTTTTATCTTAAATGCTGATAATAAAAACTATTATTATTAATATTAATATTAATAATTTTTTAAAAAATTTATCAATTTAAAAAAAAAATTTCAATTTTTTTAAATTTTTTAATTATTATTAATATTAATATTAATAAATATAATATTATAATATATAAATATATATATAATTTATAATATATTATAAATATATAAATATAATATTATTATTATAATAACTATTATTATTAATATCAATAGTTTTTATCTTAAATGCTGATAATAAAAACTATTATTATGGCATTAAAAAAGAAACACTTTTTCGAATTTCGACGTGTATCTAATTTTTACTACTATTATTATTATTACTATTATTATTTTTCTACTTGAACCGAAAAAAAAGTGTTAATATATTTTAATATTTTTTTCGCCGTAAAGTCATAAAATTGATTTTGTGAGGTCCAAGGGACGATATAGTAAATGTATTCAATTAGTGCATGAGCACTTATAGCATACAATAAAAGATAGCAGATATTGAAGGTATCTTAATATCCCGCGAGGGTATCAACAGGATATTATCCTGGGTCTTTATGGCAAATATCTATCTTCCAAATAGCGTTAGGATAATCAAAGTGTTATTTCAAATCGAGCGATAGCGTCGTGGAACTACGTAAGGAGATTCGAGCACACTTTACGTAAGGAATATACCAGCGGTAGATCCTTTAGGTATGAGCGAAATCTTCCGGCGTGAGACACAACGAACTGACGCACTTCTTATACGCACCTATTTTAAGAGTGCGCTGGCGTATATACGTTTTACGATCGAATCGTCGAGTGGAGTCTCGAGGAACTCTTACGTGGGTGACGTTATCCAGCCACCGGTGCCTTAAACGCAACCCGCTGTTGGCTCTAACCCCGTCCAGGCACGTAACAATGTGACGACTACGATCGTTTGTGTAAACACTAAACGGGTGGCTATCAGCCGGCGAATGGATAACGACGCCCGCTCGACTTGACGATCCCACGAGATCATGAGATCCTTTCTTTCCCTTCCCCACATTGTGGTCCTCCTGACTATTGTGCATCTCCAACAAAGATTTTTCCCGAAAGAAAAAAAAAACAGTTGTAAATTAGAACTTTGCACATTGCTTTCTCATTAATTTCCATTTTTTTTTCACAAAGCTACATTGTAAAAAAAATGTACTTGAAGTTTAATGGTTCTCGGCAAGGTCGCGACCCTCATATTTTTTTTATTTTTTTTTCCTTTTGAAATGTTGTATCGCAATATAAAAAAACACTCTAGAATTTTTTTTTGACAGTCAATTATGTATCCAGAAACAAAATGTTTAAGCCTTGACCCAGAGTGGGGCGAGGCCTAGATTATCAGCTAAAAATAAAACAAAATTTTTAAAAATTACAAAAAAATATCCCAAACTTGAATCTCTCTAAAAGTACGTCGATGATTTTTTTCATAATTTTTGTAGTAAATTCTCTGTCCAAAACCGGAATTTTTGAGACTAGAACGAAAATGGGGGGCAGTCTAGAATAGCAACGAAAAATATTTTATTTTTCGTATTGTGATAAACAATGCCTGTTCGACTTGACGATCCCACGAGATCATGAGATCCTTTCTTTCCCTTCCCCACATTGTGGTCCTCCTGACTATTGTGCATCTCCAACAAAGATTTTTCCCAAAAGAAAAAAAAAGTTGTCAATTAGAACTTTGCACATTGCTTTCTCATTAATTTCCATTTTTTTCACAAAGCTACACTGTAAAAAAAATCTACTTGAAATTCGAAAAATATGAGGGTCGCGACCCTCATATTTTTTTTTCGTTTTGAAATGTTGAATAGCAATATAAAAAAAATACTCTAGAATTTGTTTTAGTTTATTTTTAAAATTTGTGTTTTTTTAATTACCTAAAATTTGATTTTCTTAAAAAGTAAAGGAGACGATTTTTTTTCTTTTTTTACAGTAAATTCTGTGTCCAAAAAGAATTTTTTTTAGCCTAGACCCAGAGTGGGGCGAGGCTTAGATTATCAGCTAAAAATAAAACAAAATTTTGAAAAATTACAAACAATACCCCAAACTTGAATCTCTCTATTATTTTCAAAATTTTTTTAGTAAATTCCCTGTCCAAAAACGAAACTTTTGAGACTAGAACAAAAATGGGGGGCAGTCTAGAATAGCAACGAAAAATATTTTATTTTTCGTATTGTGATAACAACGTCCGCTCGACTTGACGATCCCACGAGATCACGAGATCCTTTCCTCGCTTCCCCACATTGTGGTCCTCCTGGCTATTGTGCATCTCCAACAAAGATTTTACCCGAAAAAAAATAGTTGTAAATTAGAACTTTGCACATTGCTTTCTCATTAATTTCCATTTTTTTTCACAAAGCTACACTGTAAAAAAAAATCTACTTGAAATTTAATGGTTCTCGACAGGGTCGCGACCCTCATATTTTTTTTTCGTTTTGAAATGTTGTATAGCAATATAAAAAAAATACTCTAGAATTTTTTTTAGATTTTTTTAAAAAATTTGTGTTTTTTTAATTACCTAAAATTTGATTTTCTCAAAAAGTATAGGAGACGATTTTTTTTTTACAGTAAATTCTGTGTCCAGAAACAAAATTTTTGAACCTTGACCCAGAGTGGGGCGAGGCCTAGATTATCAGCTAAAAATAAAACAAAATTTTTAAAAATTACAAAAAAATATCCCAAACTTGATTTTCTCAAAGAGTACGTCGATGATTTTTTTTCTTTTTTTACAGTAAATTCTGTGTTCAAAAGTTTTGTTTTTGAACACAAAATTTACTGTAAAAAAAGAAAAAAAAAATCGTCGACGTACTTTTCGAAAAAATCAAATTTTAGGTTATTAAAAAAACACAAATTTTTTTAAAAATCTAAAAAAAATCTAGAGTGTTTTTTTATGCCCTTTATATAAAACCCTTTATCAATCGAAACTTGGTGCATAGCATCGATAAATTTTATATTTCGGGTGAGAGTTACAGAAAAAGGTATATTTGAAAAAAAATTCAAAGTCCTATAAAAAAATAACTTTTTTTTATAGATTCATTCGAAATTTAATACCAATCATCCCTTAACATAGTTTTATTTATAAAAAAAATTATAAATATAGATATAGTTTTATATAGTAAATATAGTTTTATTTATAAAAAATTGCAAAGATTTAAAATTCTAATATATTTTTGAATCTTTTCAGAAATTATCACAAACAAAATGGAGAAAAAAAAAATTTCTCACGAAAACAAAGCTTCCTCTAATAGTAAGCAACAAAGGAGAAAAGGAATCATCATCTCGAGCCAAGCAGCTGAGTCCCGGCCGCACACAGCCTGTGAAGTGACGAAGAAAAATCTTGAGATACGAGGGTTCGGTTGATTCATCCTCCGGAACGAAAGACTTTTCTCACAGTGGAAGATAATAGGTCTGGAATCTCCGGACCACCGCCTCGCACCTTATAGATTTTTTTTTCTAATCCTAATCTTCTAAATGCTTTGATTTTTCATGGTGTTTAGACGTTATTAGCACGTTTAGTACGAAAACTTGAATTCTGGGAGGTATTTTAAGAAGTTACGGAACGGTAGCCATCAACCAGCTGTTACCAATTAGAGATTTTTTACTTTCATTTTGGTAGTTATTAGTGAACACTTTATTGCCAGGTTAACAATATTTACACTCATAGACACAAATAAATATATTTTGGAGACTGGAAAACTTTATGGCTCTACCGAATGATGTAAACAGAATTTGGTTACATCTGGACCAGCTGTGCGGGCTACTGTCTCGGTTTTGAATGGCATATGATCGTGCAGCGTAGTCGAGACTTTGCTGCAATAAACAGAGACTAGGTTTGTATTTTTTTTTTTGACTGATTAACTCAAAAGAGATCTGGTAGTTTTTAAAATATTATACAAACCTACCTCAAGGGTTATTAATATCCGGAAGACGTTTACACTATTCTCAGGGTAGAATGTTTTAACATAAGTTCGATCCGAAGATTAATTTTAGAATCGAAACTGCAGGCAGAATTTTATCTCAAGTTTGATATTATGACAGAACTTTCAAACCTTCGACCTTTTGATATGTAGCAAAACTTTGATTTCATATCTGTTTCAAAAAGTATCAATTTTCGATGATGACTTTTTGTTCACTTTATTGTACATTGAAAATTTAAAAAAAAATAATAAAATGGGGTATTAGGTGGAATTTTATGATCTGATTTTTAGGAATTTTTGGAGCACAACTTTTTGTTAAATCAAGTATCAATTTTCGATGATGACTTTTTGTTCATTTTATTGGTGCAGAGTTGCGCTTACAAATTTATTTTTTCGTCAAATTAAATTCAAGTTACACTGTAATTAATTTTTTAATAATTAATAATGAATAAGATGTAAGAAAGATATTGCATTTAAATCCGACCATTCAAAGCCACAGCTTTTACAAATTTAAACTAAAAGCTAAAATTTCCAGGGATGTTGGAGAATTTGTATAATTTATAGTATCGTTAGAATGAATGTTCGGCTTTTCCGAAAAATGAGAAATGGATTTGGCTACCGTATAAAATCCAAAAGGCTGTGAAACCAACCAACAAAATTCATACAAAGGTATTGTAACATTGGATAGGATGAGCATCACTATAGATCCTGCCGTTATGGCTGCGGCATTTCAAACGGGCAACGTCTGCAACTAATTTGGACTGAGGCGTAACGACAAGGATCCATAGCAGCAGGCAAAAACGTTCGGAAAAGCCGACCTAAAAGAGAAGAAAACATGGTCAGGAAAATGGAACATGAGAATGATCAAGGAAACAAAATCGTGAGGCCCTAGAGCGTCGCAAAAGAACTGAGGAGTTAGGAACGGGAAGTTCACGACGCGTCGGAATAGAGGCCTGGAAATGACAACATCAGGACGCAAGTAAATCTTTAATACAATTTTTCGTGTATTTCCAAATTGTGTCTAAGGTGATTATTCAAGATATAAATGTTAGAGGGTCAACAGAACATTGAAAATAAAAAAATAAAAAATAATAAAATGGTGTATTAGTTGGAATTTTATGATCTGATTTTCAGGAATTTTTGGAGAGATGAGAATGATCAAGGAAACAAAATCGTGAGGCCCTAGAGCGTCGCAAAAGAACTGAGGAGTTAGGAACGGGAAGTTCACGACACGTCGGAATAGAGGCCTGGAAATGACAACATCAGGACGCAAGTAAATCAGAGAAAGAGATGGAGATAAAATTTTGTATTTTTCCTTCGAGTCAAGCTGAAGAGAAAAAAAAACTATTCGTACCAGTTCGATTCGTGGGCTAAGGAAAGTCTTGGATGGATACGATGAGTGTATCGAAATAGGAAGCAAGAGGCAGCGAGTGGTGAATGAGGCAAAGGAGATGGGAAACGATAGATAAAACGCATAGCAAGAACAAAATGGTGGGTAAAAGCACTGAAAAAGACTTTGGCATTCCACATGGAAAAAATGCTTGGTTACATATAAGCTAGCTGATTGATTGGTTAGACCAATCAAGTTATTGGTCAGCGCCACTAAGCGCATTGTAATACAATCAATAACTTGCACGCAAAAAATTGCTTGGTTAGAACAACCAAGCGCTTGGTTATATATATGCTCGCCGATTAATTGGTTAGACCAACCAAGTTATTGGTCAGCGCCACCAAGCGGCATTGTAATATAACCAATAATTTGGTTGGCATAACCAACAATCTGATTGGTCTAACCAAGAAATTGGCTGGCGCGTATTTAACCAAGCGCTTGGTTGTTCTAACCAAGCCTTTTTTTCCGTGTGGTTGGCATAACCAACAATCTGATTGGTCTAACCAAGAAATCGGCTGGCGCGTATTTAACCACACGGAGAGAAATTTCTGTGTCATGACAACAAAAAACGGTGACAACAAAAATCGTTTTGTTAGGCAAACAAAAGAAATTAGTCAGCCCAGCAAAAAAATTTGTCAGTCGAACAAAAGATTTAGCAACGTAGCAAAACTGATTTGTCAGCCTAACGTAACGATTTTTGTTGTCACCGTTTTATGTTGTCATCGCAAGCCTTTTTTTCCGTGCAGGTCTTCATCTTACGGGATTTAGAATGATCGTCAAAATGGACAAACTGTTATTCGCAAGGACTGCTATAAAAGGTGTTGTTTAATTCACATTCATTTCTGCAACATAGACGCTGAAAGTATTGATCAGTTGGAATTGAACTAAGGTAAAGTGATCAGTAAATAACTGAAGGCTTTTTAGGGCTTACCAGGATTTCCAATTATTGTGATAAACATTACCCGTTGAATTCGCCTATGTTATCACTATTTTCACTTGTCAATCGTCTTTTCAAACCTAATTTCGATTGAAAGTGGTGGTACTTTTGCACTCACGTAACATCTGCAACAAACGCTGAATATGTTGATCAATCAGAATTGGAACTGGTAGATCGAACCAGTTGTAAATGAACGACAGAAGGGCTTCTGTCAATTTCCAATTATTTAGATCAATAAGTTGGTCCATTTTCGCGCTATATGAAATTTTCAGTCTTCAATCCTTTTATAGACACTGGAAATGTTGTCCAATAGCAATCGAACTAGAATAAAGTCACCAGTAAATTATCGATGTTAATTTTTAGGACTTACATGAAATTCCGTTTATTTGAATCAATATTATCCATGAAAATTGCAAATTTTCACGTAAATTTATAATTTTGAGCTCGCCATATAAACCTAATTTCGATAAAAACTTTAGATAATTCTATACTAGCGACACATTTTTATCGTAATTGCTTTATAATGTAGTGTAATTTTATACGGAGTATGATTTGCCTTCTCAGCTATCGTGTTTCGGGCTCATAAAAAATTCTCTTATAGCTTCGGTTGGCGCACCTGATTTATCGGACTGCCGTGTTACATGGGTAAAACATTAAGTCTCCGCGCGGAAGCTTATCGATCTCGCGACCGCATAGAAAAAAAAGAAGGAAATATCGGAGCATGATAAATAAGTTGTATCACGAGTTGGGGAGGGTGCTTATGTAGGACGTACGAGAGATTTCCTTGAATTCACTTCTACCTGTCAAGTGAAACTCTCATTTAGTTAAAAATTATCAAGCTCAATAAAAAAGACTATCAAAAAATGATGTTTCAATCATGATTTAGTAATAAGACGGTTTAAAGTGTTGTCGAATTTTTTTTTTTCAAAATTACCACAAATTTAGTGTAAAATTGTCGATTATAAATAAAATATTGATAAACATTACAAGATTTTTAGTACATTATTCTGAAATAAAAATAATATTTCCTGGAACTTATATTTACATAATTTATTTATAGTGTAAATATCCACAATTATAACCTAAAGATTTGTAACTTTTTGGATGATGTATCGAATTTTATTAACAATTTTTCTTACTTCCATTGAACTATATTTCCCAGTCCCTACAGCAAAAAAAAAGGATGCAAAGTAGATGTATGTTATTCAAGTATGTTAAGTATGTTATTCAATTTTTGGCTTCCTCATAGAGGAAGCTTTGTAAAACGCGAAAAATAATGAGGAAGCAATGTGCAAGGTTCTACTTTGCATCCTTGTTTTAATTAGATAAATATACATGTTGTGGATTCGCTTTTTCTATTTCGTTAATACGTTATTTCGTGATTACTAGAGCGTTTCCGGAAGAGAATGTGATAATTTATATTTTTAAAAATAATTCAACATTCCATAAAATCAAAAATTTCATACCGTTCGTCACTAAATTATACATATATAATGGCTGAATATTGTTTCATTTATATACAAAATTTGTGCTCGCTATATTAAGTTTTGCAAAAGTTACAATAGAGCGATAATGTCAATTTTTTGAAAAATTCAAAACATCATAAAATTTGAACGGTTCAACCGATCTTAACCAAATTCAATAGCGATCACCGGCGTATGAAAGCTCACATTCATACCAATTTTAAGATCAATATCTCGAAAATTGAAACAGTTATCGCGTAAACAGACATTTTTCAAAAAATTAAAAAACGCGTAATAATTTAACGATGAAGTGGATTTTAACAAAAATCTGTATGAACGATCAGGCTTGATCCCTTTATCTATGGTCCAAATTTCAGCTTGATATCTCAAGGCATTCCCGAGTTATAAAGGTTTACATTTTTCGATCGTGCAACATACACACATATACACACACACACACACACACATACAGACATTTTTTCTAAATCACTTTTCTCGACGTTTTGGCCCATTCTGAGTGTACTGACATGAAAATCTCGAAAAAAAAAATTTTCATGAAAGCAAAGCTTCCTCTATGAGGAAGCAATAGTATCACAAATCGTTACTACTAACAAGCTTCGGAGTTCTTTTTACATTTATTTCCTTGACTTCGGTATCGCATTCACAGAAAGTCGAGGAGAGAAACACGCCTCTGGATCTCGTTAACCGTTGACAGGGAAACGTGCGTAGATCATCGGTTCGAACGATGGGGCGAAGGTTTCCGGTTGAGGTCCGGTAGCAAGGAGAGGACACGTTTCAAAACAAAATCGGCACTTTGGTCGGAGCTAACAGTAGGTCCCCACGGATTTAACTGGTGTCCGTTTTGTTACCTCACGAAAAATCTTGTTCCGACAAAAAGGTTCAGTTGAAAGTTGCATAGCTACACGTGCTGGAGACTGGAAGTCGCACGTCTATCTGGTTAAAAGTATTCGGGATCATGATGGTCCGACAACATTGAAGGGACTATCGGTTTTTCTGTCCTCTTCGGTAAAACGAGTAGTTCCGTTATCTCGGAACAGGAGCATCTCTGGAGCCACGTTAAACGTCTAGGACATCGAGTACCGTCAAAGAAGATCGGAAAGGGAGTGACCGTGCCTTTCGGAATGACATCACCATCGTTTTGGCCTCTTTTGAAAACGCTGAAAGGCAGACTGAGGGAAAAAAAACTCTCTCTTCGTATCTTTCAGGAAGCATT
Organism: Ephialtes manifestator; assembly: GCA_963970395.1. Taxonomy (NCBI): domain Eukaryota; kingdom Metazoa; phylum Arthropoda; class Insecta; order Hymenoptera; family Ichneumonidae; genus Ephialtes; species Ephialtes manifestator. The sequence continues at coordinate 28,148,150 of OZ019978.1, forward strand.
TTTTGGTATTTTGCCAGGGAGATAGAGAGTAAGTTTTCACAGGAAGGTTTTTTTACTACCTTTTCTAGTTTCCTATGTGTCTGTTGCACGGAGAAAACAGAACTGTAAAGGCGATGACAAAGTACGGAGTTATGGACTTGTGAGTGCTTATAAAGTGCAAGAATATTGACCATTAATTTAATTTTTGACGATTAATTAATTTTTTAAACCAGACTGCCAGTTTTATGACCATTTGGACTAGTTTTATGACCATTTGGACTAGTTTATATCCATTTTACTGTCAAACAATCAGAACACAAGTACAAGGTAACAATTGGCTTCGGTTTTTTTGGAATATCAAGACATCAACTTATTAGAATTATACTTCACATTGAAAAAAAACTAAAATTACTGTTATATCAAGAATTTTGTTGCTATATGGGAGAACTGGACGTCACATAACAATATCCAAATCAAACCCAACTATTTTAGTTAGCCATTTTCCATTGGGTCCCAAATCCAAATTACATAAAAATTTACGGTATGGATTAAAACTGTATGAAAGATTGAAAATGGAGACCAAATTAAAAATCATATACAATAATCCATTTACTAATTTATTGCAATTGCTTTTAAAAACAATTATATTCTCAATTAAGTAAAATAAGTAAATAAAATAAGTAAAGTCTCAATAAGTAAAATGAAAGAAGAAATAAATACTGCGAAATAGAGGAATAAAACTGTATAAAACGAAACTGAAAGGAAAACAAGAAAACTGGAAACATCAATGTACGTCGCTGCTGTGGAAAGGGCAAAAAGTAATTTCACCCTGAAGCAGTTTCAGAGCGTAGGTATTTAGAAATCGTGAACGAGCTGCTCATACGACTTTCGTTTCCTTGCCTCTTCGTTGGTACCCCTATCCTCGATGCCACTCCACTTTGCTGTGCTCCCAGCACAGATTCAATCGCTACGAGAGCAGAAGACAATGGCCCAGAACAATGTCGAGGGAAAGAAAACGTCTCGTCCGAGTTATCTGCAGTTACGTGCAGCTCTATAGCATAATATGAGTGCACGAACCTAGACTGGTTTGCGAATAGGGCAGAGGGTGTTTATGGCAGATTCGTTCTACCGTGAAAAAAACATCCCTTATAATTAACCAACAGCCACCATCCAGTTGCTTTATGCCCTTTTCACTCTCTTTCTTCTAACGAATTCTATTGAGTTCAGAATAATACAACGTGTAATAGATAAGAAATTTTATTCATAGCTGGTAATATTCATTAAGGGGATGAAATGGTCTGCAGCCCATAAAAATAAAACGATCTGTTTGACAACAGAGTAATACCATTTTTATACATCAATTTTAATATTTTTTGTATATTTTTATCAAGTTTTTGAATTATCAATAAATTTTTGTGAAAATATAACAGTTAAACAAGGTCAAAACTAATTATTAATTTAATTAATTATTAATAGGTAAATAACGTAAAAACTGAATTTAAATTTTGTACTTTTGACAAAAACATGTTTACTATATACGAACGTCTACTAAAATCGGATTTTTTTCTATTGTTTCGCCATTCTCAACAAAATCCGTGATATTCACATTCCTGGCAACTACACTGAGAGAAAATTGTGGTATTTGTAACTATAAAGTGACAACTATTCATTTTTAGTTCATACAAGCAATTTTCTAATAGTTGCCACAACTATCAAATAGTTGCTATAACTACCAAATAGTTGCCATAAGTATTTTTACAGCTATCGTAATTATGAAAATAGTTGGATGGACTAAAATTTAATAGTTGTCACTTTATAGTTGACTGTAGTACTACGATTTCTCTGAGTGTACAAAGCGACAACTATTAATTTTTAATCCATGCAACTCTTTTTGGTAGTTGGGCTAAATAAAAAATTGTTACAACTATATTTTTATACTTGCGGCGACTATATTATGGTTAATATAACAATGAAAAAATTGTCGCATAGACTTCACATTAATTGCTGTGACTTTATGGACTTTTACTGATGACAGAATTTTCTTTGATTGCACGGATCACATTTCATAGTCGCAAAGTTCATGGAAGCTCATTATTTAAACGCTGAGCTTCGAAGTCACGATGACGGTGACGTGTTCTTCGATCCCATACGTCAACCTGTATTCAGCCTTTGCAGACATCGTTGACACTCGGCTATTGATACTTGTGAGGATTCTCTCGTGTAGCGGCTTCCGCGTTGCGTCCAAAAGACGACAATATACAAGCTCGTTGATTCCGTACGATCATGAGCTTTGACGTAACGACGGTGGATTTAACTCTCGAACATGATAAAGTTGTTTCACGAGTAATTGACACGCATTGACATTTATCGTATATCTCGATATTCATATTGCAAACCTTTAAGAAAATTTCAAATTCCATCCTATTTTTGCATTATGCACTGAGAAAAAAAATCGTTAGAACCAACAAAACGTGCGCTTGTGGGTAGCGAAAAGAATATTCTTTTGATCGAATGAAATATGTAATTGAAATATGTAATCGAAGCAACAGCTGATCAATCCAAACATTATTCGATTACGATCGCCAAATGTTTTGTCCAATCGACAAAAATCGGTTCTAACGATTTTTTTTCTCAGTGTGTGCAAGAGAAAAATGCTTCTCCTTGCCCAAAGGCGTTGGATTGATTTCTGACAAAAATTGCACACGGAGAGAAATAATTGATTGCCCCAACCAAATTAAAATTTCGAACAAGACAATCGAAAATTACTCGTGGGAATCATGAAATTTGAAGAATATTTAGAAGTTTAATTAAGAAATCTTCGGGCAAATGGAATTAAAGCAGATGCGTTCATATTGGTAAATTATTAACGAATCTACCTTGTGAAAAATACTTTTATGAATATGACAATGATTTGTTGTACTATTTTGGATAAATCGCTTCAAGACGAGCTTTGACGTAAAAATGGTGGATTTAACTCTCAAACATGATAATATTGTTTCACGAGTGTTAAGACGGATTGACATTTATCGTGTATTTCGATATTCATATTGCAAGGTTTTCAAAAAATTCCAAAGTCCATCCCGTTTTTTGCATTCTGCGCACAAGCATTTTTCACTTTGCCCGAAGGCGTTGGATTGAAGTTGACATCGTCCGTGGCGAGCATACGTGCTATAAACAAAAGGGAAGAATTCGAGAGGGATGAGACGTGCTTCGGGGTTGTAAGCCTCAAATGCAGAGGAATATGTGCAGTCAGACTTATATATGCCGAGTGTGGCATACGGGATCCGTCAGGGGTATTCAAATATACAGAGTAGTATTATTTATGACCGGGAATACGTTGGAACGCTCGGGATTCTTCGTTGGTCTGAATAAAAGAAAAAAAAATCTTCGTTTGTTGTACCCAGCGAGTTTATATGGTTCAGTGATAAATTTTCTCGAAATATTTCACACGCAATGCAGCTTTCAATATCGATATAGCCTCGACTATCAACTACTTTCGATTTTTGTATTTTATTTAATGTTTTTTTTTCCCAGCTACAAAATAACATTAAATATTTTGCAATATTTTACAATTAACGATTTTTTAAGATGTTTTTGTAATGTTTTTGGAGACATTAATTAAAAGCATTTTGTTAGATTTTTTTTCAAATGGCACAATCACAGTTAATAATGTTCTGAATGTACAGGATGCAAAACTAGAAGGGGACGAGAGGTTTAAATAATTATTAACGATTTTTTAAGATGTTTTTGTAATGTTTTTGGGGACATTAATTAAAAGCATTTTGTTAGAATTTTTTCAAATGACTCAATCACAGTTAATAATGTTCTGAATGTACAGGATGCAAAACTAGAAGGGGACTAGACGTTTAAATAATTATTAACGATTTTTTAAGATGTTTTTGTAATGTTTTTGGGGACATTAATTAAAAGCATTTTGTTAGATTTTTTTTCAAATGCCACAATCACAGTTAATAATGTTCTGAATATACAGGATGCAAAACTAGAAGGGGACGAGACGTTTAAATAATTATTAACGATTTTTTAAGATGTTTTTGTAATATTTTTGGGGAGATTAATTAAAAGCATTTTGTTAGATTTTTTTTCAAATGACACAATCACAGTTAATAATGTTCTAAATGTACAGGATGCAAAACTAGAAGGGGACGAAACGTTTAAATAATTATTAACGATTTTTTAAGATGTTTTTGTAATGTTTTTGGGGACATTAATTAAAAGCATTTTGTTAGATTTTTTTTCAAATGACACAATCATAGTTAATAATGATCTGAATGTACAGGATGTAAAACTAGAAGGGGACGAGACGTTTAAATAATTATTAACGATTTTTTAAGATGTTTTTGTAATATTTTTGGGGAGATTAATTAAAAGCATTTTGTTAGATTTTTTTTCAAATGACACAATCACAGTTAATAATGTTCTAAATGTACAGGATGCAAAACTAGAAGGGGACGAAACGTTTAAATAATTATTAACGATTTTTTAAGATGTTTTTGTAATGTTTTTGGGGACATTAATTAAAAGCATTTTGTTAGATTTTTTTCAAATGACACAATTATAGTTAATAATGATCTGAATGTACAGGATGCAAAACTAGAAGGGGACGAGACGTTTAAATAATTATTAACGATTTTTTAAGATGTTTTTGTAATGTTTTTGGGGACATTAATTAAAAGCATTTTGTTAGAATTTTTTTCAAATGACACAATCATAGTTAATAATGTTCTGAATGTACAGGATGCAAAACTAGAAGGGAACGAGACGTTTAAATAATTATTAACGATTTTTTAAGATGTTTTTGTAATGTTTTCGGGGACATTAATTAAAAGCATTTTGTTAGATTTTTTTTCAAATGACACAATCACAGTTAATAATTTTCTGAATGTACAGAATGCAAAACTAGAAGGGGACGAGACGTTTAAATAATTATTAACGATTTTTTAAGATGTTTTTGTCATGTTTTTGGGGACATTAATTAAAGGCATTTTGTTAGATTTTTTTTCAAATGACACAATCACAGTTAATAATGTTCTGAATGTACAGGATGCAAAACTAGAAGGGGACGTGACGTTTAAACAATTATTAACGATTTTTTTAGATGTCTTTGTAATGTTTTTGGGGACAGTAATTAAAAGCATTTTGTTAGATTTTTTTTTTCAAATGACACAATCACAGTTAATAATGTTCTGAATATACAGGATGCAAAACTAGAAGGGGACGAGACGTTTAAATAATTATTAACGATTTTTTAAGATGTTTTTGTCATGTTTTTGGGGACATTGATTAAAAGCATTTTGTTAGATTTTTTTTCAAATGACACAATCGCAGTTAATAATGTTCTGAATGTGCAGGATGCAAAACTAGAAGGGGACGAGACGTTTAAATAATTATTAACGATTTTTTAAGATGTTTTTGTAATGTTTTTGGGGACATTAATTAAAAGCATTTTGTTAGATTTTTTTTCAAATGACACAATCACAGTTAATAATGTTCTGAATGTACAGGATGCAAAACTAGAAGGGGACGAGACGTTGAAATAATTATTAACGATTTTTTAAGATGTTTTTGTAATATTTTTGGGGAGATTAATTAAAAGCATTTTGTTAGATTTTTTTTTCGAATGACACAATCACAGTTAATAATGTTCTGAATGTACAGGATGCAAAACTAGAAGGGGTCGAGACTTTTAAATAATTATTAACGATTTTTTAAGATGTTTTTGTAATATTTTTGGGGAGATTAATTAATAGCATTTTGTTAGATTTTTTTTTCAAATGATACAATCACAGTTAATAATGTTCTGAATGTACAGGATGCAAAACTAGAAGACAAGGAAAAAATTTATTAATTTTTTATTTCAGTTTTCAATTTTTTACTGCCTAAGAATGGGAGGTGTCACTTTGGAATTTTTTTCTCAGAATCTTCATACAATGTGAAACACCTTGTAAAATTACGCCCGGAATCAAAGATGCTTTTTTCGTAAAAAAAATTATTTATTGCTTTTTTTTTCGCGAAAAATAGACTTTCTTCCGTTGGAAAAATTATGATTTTAACATCACTCGAAAGTAGATGAAAAATGAAAAAGTTAATGTTCTTAAGAATTTTTTGAGAGTCTAATATTTTCTGAGATATAGTGATATTTAAAAAAAACGTAAATCCTGAACGACGTCCTTTAAAAATCTGAAAAAAATCACAATCACCCATCTCAAATAGTACAACAAACTGACAAATTTTGAAAAATATACTTTTTTGAAATAAGTGGCCCAGTTGATAAAGAATGCCTCATACATGAGTTCAACGTATATATATCTATCGAACTAAGTGTTAAAATTCTCGGTGATGTACACATCTATTCTGAGGATGAAGTGCATGGACTGTGTATATATTGCAGCATAGTGCAGAACTGATATAACCTCTATAACATTATTTATGTACCCCACCCTATGCGCCATTTCAATATTCGCTTCCAAACTCTATCTCTCACCACCAAATAGACAGACAGACAGACAGCTCTCATGGCTGCACTCGCGCTCCGTATCCATGCACCCCGAAATGAAATGGCAGAGTGACAACACTAGTCTCTCGAGAAGCGATACTCTCGTACACGTAAATGGCAATGCAACTCGCATGTGCGCTAGAGCATACGCATTTACCAGGGGTTTGGTTTTCGGTAGGAGAGGAACTGAGGGATTGGTACACGATACTCTACTATAAACTATTAAACTCTTGCCCACTCTGTTCTCTGCAGTACGAGTGTATAAACGATGAAAACGGGGCAAGACGAAATAGTCAAATAACTAGACCATTCTTCGGAAGAAAATATAGCTTTGACACATGTGCTATTAATTTCATTTATTTTTGACAGAATTATCTCCCCGCGTAAAAATAATGATGTCAAATTGTGATCATAAATTGACATATCTCAAAAAGTGCCATTTTTGAGACGCCTTAACACAAAATATCTTAGAAAATTTCAAAGCCATTTTGAGATCGATTTGATACCAAGTTTTTTTTGCTAATCTGAGCTCAATTATTGCGCTGAAATTTAATAGTACATTTGAAAGATCAAAATCAATTGTGCATATCACGAATATTGACATCAAATTGTAATTTGGTATCAGTAAACGTGATATCAAATTGATCTCAAAATCCCTATGAAATTTTCTAAGATATTTTGTCTTAACGCATCTCAAAAATGGCACTTTTTGACATATATCGATTTGAGATCTCAATTTGACATAATTATTCTTACGCGGGTCATAGTCTGTCCAGAGTTGTAAATGCCTAATACTTATAGAAATAATGATGCTGATACGATCCGTTCTATAATTATGATTTTATAATAATAACATGTAGCGATTGTAATCCGATGATTAAACTATAGAATGGCTGCAAAAATTATTATTTTTCAATAAAAATTCACGGTAATCCTTTTGAAAAAATGGACAAAAATAAGTAATGCATTACTTATTTCTTCCATTTTTTTCCAATATTTCTTGCAATATTAAAGCGAAAATTAGTATTTTTTTCAGCTATTCAAATGTTTACACTCTATTTTATAATCACTACATATTATTATTATGAAATCATAATTACAAAACAAATTGTATGTAAAAATGGAAGAAATAAGTAATGCATTACTTTCTTAATGCATTACTTATTTCTTCCATTTTTTCCACTATTTCTTGCAATATTAAAGCGAAAATTAGTATTTTTTTCAGCTATTCAAATGTTTACACTCTATTTTATAATCACTACATATTATTATCATGAAATCATAATTACGAAACAAATTGTATGTAAACTATATCTCATAAATTACAACTCTGCGTCGGACACATTTCTCAAAATATTTTAAGAAATGTATATATGCACCTGGAAATTATTGCACTATAAAAATATTAATTGAAATTTCATTTACACACTAAAAAAAAATGTCATTGATTCAAAAACAATACGTTTGCGGGCTTCCAAAAACATGCGTTGTACATTTAATTTTACTTCTAATTACTGTAATGTCATAAAAAAACTGAAACTATAACTCTCAAATTGACAAACCTATATTTTATTGTTTCAATGGTAAATGGGACTGTAAGAATCAGAACTAGAATTCATTTAAAAAAACACTTGTTTTTGGCTGCCCGTAAGTGAATTGTTTTTGAATTAATGATATTTTTTTTTAGTACCAGTACTAGAAGTTTTATACATAAACTAGTATACTAAATGTAATATGCAAGTGTGATTAAAAATTAATGTATGGTATAATAATTTCAATAATTTGCTTCAATTTTACCGCAAAAATACGTTAATTTAAAACCTTCAAACTTACTAATTCATAACAAATTTTACATAAATTACAGTTATGCAAAGAATACAAAAGCAATATGTCCAAAAATTGGTGTTTTTATTTTCAATCATCACAAACAGTTTTGGCGTCAGTGAATTTAAGTGCATAACTAATAATTTTATCTAGAAAAAATTATATATAAAAAAATACAAAACCAAGGCGTTCGATTGCTAATTAGCAAAGTATAATGAAAGCCAATAGAAATTGTAATTATAATTTGTAATATACAGACCAATATAATTATTATAATTATTTTGTCTATAATTTGTCTATAATAATTTGTGTAATTTATAGTATAATTTGTCTGTCTATATTTTGTCTATAATTATTATAATTATTTTGTCAGTAAATCACGATTACTGCTACTAAAAAACTAAGAACAATATTTACATTTTTTAAAAACTCAAATTTCGGAGTATATATATATTTTTAAATTTATCAAATTCTTTTTCGTGCAAGCAATTTTCTGCCTAAATTGACTACTTCGTATTACCCCATCTAGTCTACATCTAGCATATGTATATTTCGCTTCTACCGCCCGACTAGTTCACAGCTATATGGTTATACAATTTTCCCCACCACGAGACAACACAGCAAGGGTAGTAGGAATCCCACATCTGCAAGAACTGCAAGTGTGGCCGAATGAATGAATCTCCATCCATTCGCTGTCAGCCGGGAAAATTTCAATAAGCCAATTCGGGTAATGGATTGGCACGCACGTGCCCCCGTCCATCGGTGGCGCTACCGACGCGGATCGACGCTTCGCTGTCCCAGCAGAAGCGACACGCAGCGCCCTGACACGTGTTGGTTGGTCCATCTAGTCAACTATATATCTACGAAATTTTGTAGTAGTGTGTGTATACCTCGTGTCGAAAGTATTCGAGCATTGTTCAACTGTACAATGAAAGAAAGATCCAGGCTTGCTCATATTCGCTCTCTATCGAGCTTTATAGTATTTTCTGTCACTGGGGCAACGAAACGGCAATGACATTGAGGTAGAGAGAGAGAAAGAGCGGAATTCTTGTATGGGACAATTCATAGATCACAAGGGGATCGCGAGGGGCTTCGAGTTCAGAAGAATCGTGAAGTGGGAATTATAGTTTTCGAACTATAGGACTACGTGTTTGTTCACCCACGACTATATATGTATGTATGTATGTATGTATGTATGTATGTGTGTATGTACGCAAACACTGGGGTTAAGTGCATGTGACGCTGGTCGTAACGAATTAGTTTATTGTCGGAATGCAGTTAAACCGATCGCCTATTCCGAGTGATTTATCGATGACTCTGGTCGTCTGACGGAAATTGCACGAATTACTGGAACTTTTGAAATGGAGAATGGAATAATGTAAGTCGTGAGCGTGAAATTTGATAGAATAATATTTTTAATTTTCAACGGTTTTGCGACATCCGGAATAAAGGCAGAAACATTGAAATATGTGGGGACGATGTATTGGGATACATTTTAGAAATAATCTTACAAAATTTCGGTCCAAATCTAAATTTTTGGTTCTTTAAGATATCGAATTTTGGACTTCACTAGCGTACTCAAGTCGCATATTCTACCTCCAATAACGGTTACATTCCTTTTTACGATGATTTTTAAAAAAGTGTCTTTTTTCTGTTTCTGATTTCAGAATTCACAGATGTGAATTTTGGTAGGAAAAGACAAAGTAAATTTTTTTCTTTAAGATATCAAATTTTGGCCTTCACAATCGTTCTCAAGTCGCATATTCTACCTCGAATACCGTTTATATTCCTTTTTATGATAATTTTAAAAAAAAGTTTATTTTTTCCGTTTCTGATTTCAGAATTCACAGATCCGACTTTCGGTCAGAAAATCCAACCTGAATTTTTTTTTCATTAAGATATCGAATTTTGGCCTTCACTATCGTTCTCAAGTCGCATATTCTACCTCGAATACCGGTTACGTTCCTTTTTACGATGATTTAAAAAAAGTGTATTTTTTCTGTTTCTGATTTCAGAATTCACAGATCCGACTTTCGGTCGGAAAATCCAAACTAAATTTATTTCTTTAAGATATCGAATTTTGGCCTTCACTATCGTTCTCAAGTCGCATATTCTACCTCGAATACCGGTTACGTTCCTTTTTACGATGATTTAAAAAAAGTGTATTTTTTCTGTTTCTGATTTCAGAATTCACAGATCCGCCTTTCGGTCGGAAAATCCAAGCTAATTTTCTTTTCTTTAAGATATCGAATTTTGGTCTTCACCATCGTTCTCAAGTCGCGTATTCTACCACAGAAAATACCGATTACAAGCCTTTTTACCATGATTTAAAACAAGGATGCAAATTAGAACCTTTTACTGTTAAGGGGAGGGAGTCAGGTCAAAAAAATTGATTTTGGAAATTCAATATCCTCCAAATCCTATTGCATATAAAAATGCCCAACGCACTATATTGTTGGTATTCGATGAAAGGATTTTTTACTGTCGTCTGACTTGCATATGATTTTCAATATTTTCTTAAGCAAAGTTCTTAGGTTTTCCATTCTTCGCATGATTCAGATCAAACTACTAGGCAGATTGGAATGGTTGACGTCTCATTTTCTTCTTCATGAAAAGATACACCGGCTAAATGGAGCAAACCATTTTTTTTCATTCTGAAAGCAAAGTTAATCACTGATTTAGAAAATAGCATAACATTTATTTATTAATAATTATGTCACTTAAAAAATATTACCTTTTATTAACATTTGCTCCATTTAGCCGGTGTATCTTTTCATGAAGAAGAAAATGAGACGTCAACCATTTCAATCTGCCTAGTAGTTTGATCGGAATCATGCGCAGAATGGATAACCTAAGAACTTTGCTTAAGATAATATTGAAAAGCATATGCAAGTCGGACGACAGTAAAAAAATCCTTTCATCGAGTACCAACAATATAGTGTATTGGCCATTTTTATATGCAATAGGATTTGGATGATATTGAATTTCCAAAATCAATTCTTTTTTACCTGACTTCCTCCCCTTAATCAAGAAATAATTCCAGAGGATTTAAGAATGATTTACTGAATTATACAATGTCCGATCTCTGTTGCTATTCTATCGGTAGATAGAAGTAGAATAAAACAGTAGACAAACAAAAACTGTCAAATCAACCGCTCACTCATTAACAACAAGGCGTGTTGTTAAATATAAATTACAACATTCGAATGATAATTTCAATAGAACCTTAAACACACTGAAAGAAATTGAGATGGTCCTGGTAATTCAGTGATAATTCTATTTTAATACTCGAGGTGACTATTTTCGTAGTTACATTAACTCTCTTTACTATTAACGTAACTACGTTACTGTTAATTTAACTACGAAAATAGTCACTTGGACTAATAAAATATAATTATCACTGAAAAGTTACCACGACCATCTCAATTTCTCTTTTTGTATCTCTTTTTCCAAAACCACCTTCATGATGAAGTATGTTAATAAATTTTGGCTTCCTTATAGTGAAAGTTTAATAAAAAGCGAAAAATAATGACTAACCAACGAACAAAATTCTACTTTACATTCTTTTTCATTAATATTATAAAAAACTCTTGAAACTTATTAAACTCCAGTGCATCGAACTTATGGAAACAGTTCGTTAAATTCTTCACCCCATAAATAATGCAAATTTTAATATACACTTCAGATGTACTTTTCGCATTGTAGTTTCCCAGTTGGAGGTTTACATTCTTTTCGACCATAAAAGTGTAGAGAAGGCGAAAAGTCGATTTCCCGTCGATATAAAATTAGTAGGTGCCGCTGGTGCTGGAAGGAAATATAGCTGGAGGAAGTTATACCTTATGCGTCTGTAGACAATAGGTGAGAAAGGTAGATGGATAGAAAGACGTTGCACGAAGGAGAGATGCCACCCAATGCGCCGAGCCAATTTGCATAGCGAATGAAACGAAACACCGCGCGGCGATGGTACGGACTCGCGGTTTATTCTCGGTCTCGCTTGCGCAGTGCACGATCGAGCCACACGCCACACGCCTGCTTGGACGTTTAACGAGCGACATTCGGTAAATAACGTACAGAACATCGAGTCAAGCGAATATCCATACACAGTGCATACTCTACTTGGATCCTCGTGTGTCGTCGTCGTCAGCCATGCACTTTGAATTTGAAACTGCCGCAACCGAAGCTCGATCACCCCTCTTCCTGTCATCCTGCCCACGTACCGGCTTTCGCGATTTTATGGATTTCCACAGTATTTATATGCCAAGAAGATATGTCGTATAGTATAAACCATATGTAGTATATATAATATTTGCGATACGGTCGGCACTATGTGAAATATTACACAGCGAGGTAAACAGACATCAAAAGAGATCCAGCATTTTTTTATAAATCGATCGGCAAATATTTGAACTTTATCGTTGACGACGTAGTTACCATTTTTTTTATTTATTTATTTTTTTATCATTTTGCTGTCGATAGTTTTTGATTCGTAAATTAAAAATAAATATATAAAGGGTAAACGTCAATATCGAATATATTGTATACTTTGAAAAATTACTTTTTTTTTTTTTTTACTGTAAAATCTTTTGAAACGCGCGTTTTTATGGTGGTTAAATATAATAGACTCGGGAATGATGGTTAAATCGAACCTAAGACCTGCATCCAGAAAAATCGGTTTTATAGATGAGTTTAAATCAAATATGAGATCTATTTTGAATTTAAAAATTTATTTAAATTAAATAATTTCTATGCTATCAAAATAAGAGTAAAAAAAAATTTTTACAGTTTATCTAATAGAATATTATTTCGAGTAAATTGAATTTGTTAAAAATAAATAAACTATGTATTAATATTTAATCAAATTTATTTGATTCAAATAAAGTTAATAAAAAATAAATTTAAGAAAATTTATTTTATTCAAATAAAGTTAATAAAAAATAAATTTAAGAAAATTTGTTTGATTCAAATAAAGTTAATAAAAAATGAATTTAAGAAAATTTATTTGATTCCAATAAAGTTAATAAAAAATAAATTTAAGAAAATTTATTTGCTTCAAATAAAGTTAATAAAAAATAAATTTAAGAAAATTTATTTGATTCAAATAAAAGTAATAATAAATAAATTTAAGAAAATTTATTTGATTCAAATAAAGTTAATAAAAAATAAATTTAAGAAAATTTATTTGATTCAAATAAAGTTAATAAAAAATAAATTTAAAAAAATTTGTTTTCTTCGAATAAAGTTAATAAGAAATAAATTTAAGAAAATTTATTTGATTCAAATAAAGTTATTAAAAAATAAATTTAATAAAATTTATTTGATTCAAATAAAGTTAATAAAAAATAAATGTAAGAAAATTTATTTGATTCAAATAAAGTTAATAAAAAATAAATTTAAGAAAATTTATTTGATTCAAATAAAGTTAATAAAAAATAAATTTAAGAAAATTTATTTGATTCAAATAAAGTTAATAAAAAATAAATTTAAGAAAATTTATTTGATTCAAATAAAGTTAATAAAAAATAAATTTAAGAAAATTTATTTGATTCAAATAAAGTTAATAAAAAATAAATGTAAGAAAATTTATTTGATTCAAATAAAGTTAATAAAAAATAAATTTAAGAAAATTTATTTGATTCAAATAAAGTTAATAAAAAATAAATTTAAGAAAATTTATTTGATTCAAATAAAGTTAATAAAAAATAAATTTAAGAAAATTTATTTGATTCAAATAAAGTTAATAAAAAATAAATTTAAGAAAATTTATTTGCTTCAAATAAAGTTAATAAGAAATAAATTTAAGAAAATTTATTTGCTTCAAATAAAGTTAATAAGAAATAAATTTAAGAAAATTTATTTGATTCAAATAAAGTTAATAAGAAATAAATTTAAGAAAATTTATTTGCTTCAAATAAAGTTAATAAAAAATAAATTTAAGAAAATTTATTTGATTCAAATAAAGTTAATAAAAATAAATTTAAGAAAATTTATTTGATTCAAATAAAGTTAATAAAAAATAAATTTAAAAAAAAATTATTTTCTTCGAATAAAGTTAATAAAGTTAATAAAGAAAAAAATTAAATTTTTAAAAATACCCATGAGACCAATTTTTCTGGGTGTATATAACGTTATGGTGACAAAAATGGTAACTGTGTTGTGGATGATGCTTTTTACCCTTTTTCGTCACGGATTTTACTTCATGACACCTTTGCCTACTTTTTATCCTAAGAGGTTTTCACGTTACCTGCACTTGGTTGTGTTTACGAGTTTATGGACAAAAACTATATGATCCAAGAGTACATATATTCGGGTAAAGGATAAAGAGGTGGACGCCGATGCGAACCACTCGCTCTTTCCCGATCGACAAAGTTTTATATGAGCCTTTCGTCCTCAGCCCGCGATCTTTGCGAACTCCATAACGTCAGAAGCCAAGAGGGAAGTTCCTTTCGTGAGTCGCACCAGTTTTCCTATGGGTCAACGCCTTGCTTTTCTCTCTTGGCGCCAAACATACTGTATAACGCTATACGATAAGGGAAAACGGGGCAAAATGGCAACGCGGGGCACGATGGAACAGGAACGAACGAAACGGCCCACGTAAAAATAATTAATTAAGACGAAATATCTTAGAACATTTGAAAGCGATTTTGCGATCGATTTTATATCACGTTTACTGGTATCAAATTGTAATTCGATATAAGTAAACGTGATATATACAATTGAATATGATTTTTTAAATGTATAATTGAATTTCAGCGCAATAATTGCACTTAAATTAGTTAAAAAAAATTTAGTATCAAATCGATCTCAAAATGGCTTTGAACTTTTCTAAGATTTTTTGTCTTAACGCGTCTCAAAAATGGAACTTTTTGAGATATGTCAATTTATGATCATAATTTTACATAATTTTTTTACGCATAATTTAAATAATTATGTCAAATAATTTTCTTTAATTATTTTCAATAATTTAAATGATTTAAATGAATTTGACATAATTATGTCAATTTTTTTTTTAATTATTTGTCAAATAATTATAAATATAAATAATAAATATACAATATAAATAATAAATTATTTGTCGAATAATTTTAAAAAATTTGAAAATAATTTTAAAAAATTATTTGACAAATTTAAATAAATACAAGATAAATTTGAAAAAACAATTTAAAAAAATTATTTGACATAATTATTTTTACCGGCGTAAAATATGACACATGAAAACAAAAATGTATACATTGATACACGACATCTCGCAGTCTTATTAATGTGCACAAATATTTTTCAAATTGTAAAACGCCAATTTTTTCACCTTTTTCACTGGAATGTTCTTCATATCAATGTTCTTCATTTCACCTTTTTCACTGGAATGTTTTTCACCTTTTTTACCCAAATGTTCTTCATATCCGAATTATTTTTAAAAAAATCAACCATACATGTAAAAAATTGGCACACTTTTCCGTGTGCTGATGTCGATGAGAATATCGTTGAATATATTTGGGAATCCCGCATCCAATGTAATTCAAAATAAATAAACAATGAGTTAAGAATTCGATGTGATAAACCATAGATATTTATATTATTCTATTTAATAAAATAAAATAAAAATAAATTTAATTTCAAAGATATCGTGAGATTAATATCATGGCAATTAAACCATAACATAATTTTTTGGTGCCATTTTGATGAGGTGTGCCATTATGCCCCTGTTCCATTATGCCCCGCTCCCCCTGCGATCGGTTGACAATTTTCGTACACCGAAAGTTTCGATTTTTCTGTACATCCATAGAGGAAGTGGAATGTAGTAGCTGAATATTGTTATTGTCTTCAGGAACGGAGAAATCGTCTTCAAACTCGTTTCATGTATACGAGGACTGTAATGTCGCACGCAGCGGTGATCACCGATATGTAAGCAGGAAGTTCGATCGTTAACTTCGCGATAAGAGCCGCTATACTGCTGTAAAACGCTTTATACGATCGTGAGAGAGAGAGAATGAGAATATTTTACAATTGGGTGGACAACAATATCAGGCAACTTGCTGGCAATCAAGAAAATGGAAAAATTACTGCAAAATAAAAATCGTTCGTTTGCTCTAAGAAGCTGAATTGTCATATTCTTATGTCAGAACCAGTTATTGATTGAATACGAATGCAAAATAGGAATTATTCAACAATTATCACATTTCTGCAATAATTATAAATTTAGTTATATATATATTTTAAAAATACAAATTATAATTTTTAATAGTTGTAATAATTATAATTAAACGCGGCTATAAAATGTAAGTGATTAATTCCCAACATAAAAAAATTGTCGAATTTTTTTGTCGAGAATTCTTTTACATTTTATCATTTATATTTTTTTGCGTCAGGCTGTTTCAATATTTCAATATTTTCAAACTTACATCGCGAGTACCCAGACCAGTTACTTCATCTCGCGAAATCTCACAGCTGCCTGAGTGCAAAAATACGTATATTCACTCGCCGTTCCTCTCGTGACACTTTATTTTTTTCTCGTCGCATACTTCGTCGACCGACAAGTCCTTCTTTCGCCCGCTCGAAAGTTTACAGAAAACTTAACGGTCTACTTGTCTGAGCGGAAAGACTCGAGGGCAGTTGCAGTCCCATCCCCTTTATTCTCAGCGGTCGCCAACTGGAAATCACGAAAACTTTTCGTCCATTTCTCTCAGTTTTGCTGAGTCCTTCATTCTCGTCCTTTAGAGAAATCCACAGTGAGTTGGCAATTGCGATGTCCATTGTGTGCCTTCATTTAGCTTGATATCTGCGTTGACGTGGCGAGAAGAACCAAGGAAAAGCTGTACGGTGGCTTTTTCCACCAACCGCGAGTTTTCCCAAGCTGATGTATAACTGTAGAACGTAAATTACATAAAACTGGGCCTCGCGAGAGCTCGAGGTGACGGTGTTGGTTGGAAGCTCCAGTTTCACGTCTTTCCACTCTTCCGCAGGAGTTAACATTTTCAGTGCTTTACGAGCCTCGTAAATCTCGCGAGTCCTGCGGATACTAGCCACCGGGAATGTCATAGAGAGCTACTGGAGCAGCTCGTGTTGGTGGTGTCATGCCGGGTGAACTGAAAGACGTCAAACGGAAGCTAAGAAGAATCTGACAAAGCCGGAAAAGGTGCCGTAATAGTTCATAGCTAAACAAATACATGAAGTTCGATGGGAAAATCATATACTGACTTTATTATAACTATTTCAACGCTTATATCAATTATTGATGGATTTATAATTGTCAATACGTATGATTGGTCCAGGCTTTTGAACGACCCCAGCGAATAGCCTAAATTAAGTGTTCCAGGACTTTGATTCATTTGCAATTTATCTTTTGACCAATATCGGAAGCTAAGAGGGCTAATCTGCTATTCTTATTTTGTGGGCAGGTGAAAATGTGTCTACGCACACCGATCCTTGATTGTTTGTAGTCCTTGGTAGTGTGAGAGTTGTCCTAAATTGGCCGTATACACGAAAAAACACCTAATCGTCTCTGATGTACCTCTTTTTTCCTACCGTGAGGTTTTCTCTTTGCTCTCGCAAACTTCTCTCCTTGCTCTCGTTATTTTCTCTCCTTGATGTCGTTATTTTCTCTTCTTGATCTCGTGAGCTTCGCTCCTTATGTTCCTGATCTGGTCTTGTTGCTCTTTGCTCTCGCGAGCTTTTCCCTTTGCTCTCGTGAGTTTCTTTCTTTTCTTTTCTGAGCTGCTCTCGTTTCTCTCGTGAGCTGCTCTAGTTGCTCTCGTGAGCTTGTCTTCTTACTTTCCTGATCTGCTCTCGTTGCTCTCGTAAGCTGCTCGACTTATTCTCATGAGCACGGAAAAAAAGGCTTGGTTGGAACAACCAAGTGCCTTGGTTATATATGCGCCAAACAATTAATTGGTTAGACCAACCAAGTTATTTGTTAAGCTACGAATTTCTTGGTTGGACTAACCAAGTCACTTGGTAAGCTAACCAAGTGACGAATAAGACGGTAAGCGAACGAATTTCTTGGTTGGACTAACCAAGTCACTTGGTAAGCTAACCAAGTGACGAATAAGACGGTAAGCTAACGAATTTCTTGGTTGGACTAACCAAGTCACTTGGTAAGCTAACCAAGTGACGAATAAGACGGTAAGCTAACGAATTTCTTGGTTGGACTAACCAAGTCACTTGGTAAGCTAACCAAGTGACGAATAAGACGGTAAGCTAACGAATTTCTTGGTTGGACTAACCAAGTCACTTGGTAAGCTAACCAAGTGACGAATAAGACGGTAAGCTAACGAATTTCTTGGTTGAACTAACCAAGTCACTTGGTTGGACTAACCAAGTCACTTGGTTGGACTAACCAAGTCACTTGGTAAGCTAACCAAGTGACTTGGTTAGACCAACCAAGAAATTGGTAGCCTAACAAATAACTTGGTTGGTCTAACCAATTAATTGTCTAGCGCATATATAACCAAGGCACTTGGTTGTTCCAACCAAGCCTTTTTTTCCGTGAGCTTCTCTCCTTGCTCTCATGAGCTTTTCTCTTTGCTCTCGTGAGCTTCTTTCCTTGCTCTTATTAGATTCTCGTACATACTCCCTACAGAATTCAACCTAACCTAACTTACTTCTTTTTTCGTCTATTATACATCAGATTAAACTTCAGATGAAATGCTCTTTACAGTTTTCCGTACTTAACAGTTGGTAACACTTCTTAATAAAAAAAAGCAATACTCCACCATTTAATATTTGGATACGTTTTTCATTTTGAAAATTCTGGCCACACTCGACTACTTCAACTTTATTACACGTCTTACACATAAGTGAAATCGTGCCGGTTACAAAAGAGACGGGGAATTAAAAAAAAGAAAAAATAATAAGTTGAGTAGAGAAACGATGTCTGTGCCGCGAGGCCCATTGTGCGACAGCACAATTACAATAAAGTGCAGAGACGTCGCGCGAAGCTAGGCGTAAGGTTGTGCTACATAGACTTTGCTGGTGAGGGGCGAAAGTGCCACAGTTTCAACTAGCAATGGCGGAGGATGTGAAGGTGCAAATCCTACTATGCTCGCTGCAACGTTAGACCCAGAGATGTCGTCAAATTAAATCCGGTTAATGTAAACCAGTCTCTGTATTAGATCTCCGTCTGAGGGCAGAAAGCCTTGAGGCTCTATACTAACGCTTCTAGGATCTTGGGAAAACCCTTCGGGTCGGTGAACATCGTCACAGATCCTGTAAAGGGAGACCGATGATCCTGTCTTCGTGCCCTACTTTGCCTTAGGGGTGCTAGCTCTTACAATAAGCTTTGCTGGTAGGTGCAATATTATGTTCGTGCTTGTAACCCAAACTCATGGACAGAATAGCAAGCAAGGCGAAGCTTTCTCCGGAGCGAGTGATTGTTGGTTAATTCCTTGCGAATTAATTCTTCAATTGTTCTCGACAAGCTGCGAGGGTGAAAATTATCACCACTTTTTCATCCACAAAAATGTAATTTTAAATCGTTCATATCGTGTCGCTAATTTGCAGAATTCACTACACTGTTAAAAATGCAAGAGAATTTAATGTACAAAGCGATATGAGATTTACGAAACGGGGATATGAATTCCATATTAAGGGGAGGGAGTCAGGTAAAAAAAATTGATTTTGGAAATTCAATATCATCCAAATCCTAATGCGTATAAAAATGCCCAACGCACTATATTGTTGATACTCGATTAAAGGATTTTTTACTGTAGTCTGACTTGCGTATGCTTTTAAATATTATCTTAAGCAAAGATCTTAGGTTTTCCATTCTGCGCATGATTCAGATCAAACTACTAGGCAGAATGGAATGGTTGACGTCTCATTTTCTTCTTCATGAAAAGATACACCGGCTAAATGTAGCAATTGTTAATAAAATGTAATATTTTTCAAGTAACATAATTATTAATAAATAAATGTTATGCTATTTTCTAAATCAGTGATTAACTTTGCTTTCAGAATGAAAAAAAATAGTTTGCTCCATTTAGCCGGTGTATCTTTTCATGAAGAAGAAAATGAGACGTCAATGATTCCAATCTGCCTAGTAATTTGGTCTGAATCATGCGCAGAATGGAAAACCTAAGAACTTTGCTTAAGATAATATTGAAAAGCATATGCAAGTCAGATGACAGTAATAAATTCTTTCATCCAGCACCAACAATACAGTGCATTGGGCATTTTTGTATGCAATAGGATTTGGATGATATTGAATTTCCAAAATCATTTTTTTTTACCTGACTCCCTCCCCTTAATATACTTTTATTGTACATTTTTACAATAGTATGAGAATGAGTATTGTAATATTCATTTTAATATGCAAATATTGTATTTGTCAATGACGAATGCATCTGAAAATTAATATACGATATATGCATTCGAGCTTTATATACGGCATATTAATTTTCAAACAAACATTTTTTACAGTGTCGCCTAAGATATAAATTTATATTTATTAATTGATAATTTGCGTACGTTTAACTTTCACAGTCTCAAAGAATCAAAATCTAATTTGAGACACACAAAACGGCCATTTTTTTTTACACATCCTAAGACCTTAAGAAATAAATATTTTTTCATGGACAAATCATCTTATATACGGTGCTCGTGTAAAAAATTGTTTTCTCTTGGAATCATTAAATCCTTAATGAAATATTGCGACAAAAATGAATGATTAAAAATAATTAATAAAAATGTTGAACTCAAAGACTTTGGAATATCGAAAAGAACGGAACATTGAAAAGGACAGAATTAATTTAAAACTCAAAAGATTAAGTCCTCAGGGCTTTAAGAAATTTCCTTGATTTTCTTGCTTTTCTTTCACAGCCTCAAAGAATCAAAATCTAATTTGAGACACACAAAACGGCCAGTTTTTTTTTTACACATCCTAAGACCTTAAGAAATAAATATTTTTTCATGGACAAATCATTTTATATACGGTGCTCGCATAAAAAATAATTTTTACCTGGAATCATTAAATTCTTAATGAAAAATTGCGACAAAAATGAATGATTAAAAATAATTAATAAAAATGTTGAACTCAAAGACTTTGGAATATCGAAAAGAACGGAACATTGAAAAGGACAGAATTAATTTGAAACTCAAAGGATTAAGTCCTCAGGGCTTTAAGAAATTTCCTTGATTTTCTTGCTTTTCTTTCACAGCCTCAAAGAATCAAAATCTAATTTGAGACACACAAAACGGCCAGTTTTTTTTTATACATCCTAAGACCTTAAGAAAGAAATATTTTTTCATGGACAAATCATCTTATATACGGTGCTCGTGTAAAAAATTGTTTTCTCTTGGAATCATTAAATCCTTAATGAAATATTGCGACAAAAATTAATGATTAAAAATAATTAATAAAAATGTTGAAATCAGAGACTTTGGAATATCGAAAAGAACGGAACATTGAAAAGGACAGAATTAATTTAAAACTCAAAGGATTAAGTCCTCAGGGCTTTAAGAAATTTCCTTGATTTTCTTGCTTTTCTTTCACAGCCTCAAAGAATCAAAATCTAATTTGAGACACACAAAACGGCCAGTTTTTTTTTTACACATCCTAAGACCTTAAGAAATAAATATTTTTTCATGGACAAATCATTTTATATACGGTGCTCGCATAAAAAATAATTTTTACCTGGAATCATTAAATTCTTAATGAAAAATTGCGACAAAAATGAATGATTAAAAATAATTAATAAAAATGTTGAACTCAAAGACTTTGGAATATCGAAAAGAACGGAACATTGAAAAGGACAGAATTAATTTGAAACTCAAAGGATTAAGTCCTCAGGGCTTTAAGAAATTTCCTTGATTTTCTTGCTTTTCTTTCACAGCCTCAAAGAATCAAAATCTAATTTGAGACACACAAAACGGCCAGTTTTTTTTTACACATCCTAAGACCTTAAGAAAGAAATATTTTTTCATGGACCAATCATCTTATATACGGTGCTCGCATAAAAAATTATTTTTACCTGGAATCATTAAATTCTTAATGAAAAATTGCGACAAAAATGAATGATTAAAAATAATTAATAAAAATGTTGAACTCAAAGACTTTGGAATATCGAAAAGAACGGAACATTGAAAAGGACAGAATTAATTTGAAACTCAAAGGATTAAGTCCTCAGTGCTTTAAGAAATTTCCTTGATTTTCTTGCTTTTCTTTCACAGCCTCAAAGAATCAAAATCTAATTTGAGACACACAAAACGGCCAGTTTTTTTTTACACATCCTAAGACCTTAAGAAAGAAATATTTTTTCATGGACAAATCATCTTATATACGGTGCTCGCATAAAAAATTATTTTTACCTGGAATCATTAAATTCTTAATGAAAAATTGCGACAAAAATTAATGATTAAAAATAATTAATAAAAATGTTGAACTCAAAGTCTTTGGAATATCGAAAAGAACGGAACATTGAAAAGGACAGAATTAATTTGAAACTCAAAGGATTAAGTCCTCAGTGCTTTAAGAAATTTCCTTGATTTTCTTGCTTTTCTTTCACAGCCTCAAAGAATCAAAATCTAATTTGAGACACACAAAACGGCCAGTTTTTTTTTACACATCCTAAGACCTTAAGAAAGAAATATTTTTTCATGGACAAATCATCTTATATACGGTGCTCGCATAAAAAATTATTTTTACCTGGAATCATTAAATTCTTAATGAAAAATTGCGACAAAAATTAATGATTAAAAATAATTAATAAAAATGTTGAACTCAAAGTCTTTGGAATATCGAAAAGAACGGAACATTGAAAAGGACAGAATTAATTTAAAACTCAAAGGATTAAGTCCTCAGGGCTTTAAGAAATTTCCTTGATTTTCTTGCTGTATGAGCAGCGGACGAGGTCAAAGAGAATTTTGCCTGTGTTCAGCTTTTGCTGGATAGGTACTGAATGCCTAGAAGCGAAAATGCTATGCTCTCTGTTTTATATTTTATGTATTCAGGTCTGAGAATTCTCTTGGTAAGATTCACTGGGAAGATCGTAGCTGAAGTTCGCTGCCCACCTTAATACTATACTACTGCTATCACGTTACTATCACATTACTTTTGCATTGGAGTACCGATCGAATTGATACTATCTTATTCACTAGAGTCCGTCTTTATCGTACCTATATCCGCTCATCCTATGCAGTAATCACATACATATCAAGATATAATATACAATATACTCGGATTTTGTAATGACGTTTATTTTATCATATCATCAATTTAAGGACAATTAAATGTATTAAAATAAATAAATAAAATTTAAAATACAGTGAATTAAAAAAAGTTAAATTTCAAAGTTTATCCCAAAGATCAAAGAATAAATTTAATTTTTTAAATAATTTTAAATATTTTTTTAAATATATATTTAAATAATTTTAAATATTTTATTAAATATATATTTAAATAATTTTAAATATTTCATTAAATATATATTTAAATAATTTTAAATATTTTATTAAATACATATTTAAATAATGTTAAATATTTTATTAAATATATATTTAAATAATTTTAAATATTAAATTAAATAATTTTTTTGTCAATTTATAGTTTTAGAAAAAAGTTTAAATAAATATTTGTATTTCAAGTAGTATTTATTATTTATTTTTGTCACTTGCAATTTTACACTAACATATTATATTAATACATGTTTTTTTAATTGACTCATTGGCGGAATTTTTGTAATCTTTCAGGCAATATTGAATATTTCCCACACAATTCATATTCTTAGCGAAAGTCATTCCTTTCCCTTTAAGTAATCAAATACGAATGAGTAATTAATTAGTTTCATAACGAGTTTTTATAAAACGCCCAAATGATCATATAGCCTTATAAAACGTTTTCTCAAGATCCTGTCACAAAGCTATCACGAAAGTTATCGACTGATTAAATCACGTAACGTATGTAGATAATAATTCGAGGAACTCTCATCATCAAACTTTTTTTTTTTTTTTGCTTTACACAAATAGTCTCACCACGAAACATATTATTTTCTTTAGCTCTTTTTTTTCTTACCTCCAAACAATTACTTTTTTGTCTTCATTTCAATCGCTTTAAATCGTCCAAATTACGCTAGAGGTTCTCTTTTTTTTTTGGGATAATCAAAGTCATGGATAATCGCACTTATGTGCATGAATAAAAAGATGTAGGTAGAAAACCAGGAAACTCTTAATAGCGCTGTTGAAAAGCACTTAAACTAACATGCAAAAACTCAAGTAAAAATTAATCGATTGTACGTAACATTATTCTTCATCGCACATCTATAAATATATATACATATATATATATATACAAATATGTACCGACTACTTTATTAAATTATAGCTAAAAATTACTTACGACATTTTTTTTACTTAAGATTAATTAATCCGGCGTATAAATTAATTAAATTATCGCCCAAACAGGTAATAAACTTTTGTTTTCATTATTTCAATTTAAATTGCATTCTTTGTATTTTTAGTGGTATTAAATAATTATTATAATTTATTTAACATAATTTTATTATACGATAAATAAATTTCCAAATATAATATTCAAATTATACCTCATTTATAAAATCAAATTGATTTAATTGTTACACTTAATCTTTAAAATTGAAAACCAATTTGTGATAATATGAACAAGTTAAATATTTATTTTTAGTATACAAAAATATATTACAGTGCCTGTAATTTAATTCAGTTGATATACGTTTAATATACAAGAAATAAATCTCCTAATTTATTTATTTACACAAAATTAAAATTTACATAATTTATAATTCATTTATTTTTATTTTACCATAATTTTTTTTTTTTTAATAAGTAGCATTAAACAAATTCGGAAAGGTAAAAAAAATTCCTTACCATTTTAAGATATCTCGATAAAAAATTTTACTAGGAAAATGTTTTTATGAATTTTAGAAATTGTGTAAAAATCTATAGTGCTAATATCGAGAGTCAATATGTTATTTTAGCGGAAACAGCGATGATTGGCTGCTGGTACATAAAAATAAAACGTGTAATCATCGCGGAAATTGCTTTGAGGAAAGGGAAAGGGTTTTTTTTTAACTCTGTCTCGTCTGACGTTAAAAGCCCACGTTCGCATTTCATGCTTAGTCTTATTACTTCGGGACTAGCGGTTTAGTACAAGACGCCACCGCAGCAACTGGCGCGCCACTCCCACATCATTTCTCCTGTCGAGAAATTGTAAATTGTTTTACGCAGCTACTGAATGCGCTTGCGCCGCTACCACGAATGGAATATTAGGTTGACTGTTTGTTCGACATAACGCTCGGGTTATGCTATGTATTTGAAAGCTTCTCTGAAAGTCGGTCTCCTACCTTGTATTATGTTGCACGCGACGTTCGTTTTGCGTGGGGTAGAAATTGCTATTGATGAAAGTTACATTCGCCGGGATTTTATAGTTGAAGAAAAAGAAAAAAAAAAAAAAGATTACGTAGTTCTTGTATCGATCTTTTGCGGCTTGAAGAGTGAACGTAACTCTTTCTTGTAATTTTCGCAATTACTCTTATAGTTCGAGTTATTCGAATTATCTGGAATCATCATTTTACAAACGTGGTTTAAAGGCCAATGACCCCGAAATTATCTGCAATTTCACTAATATCCTACTATATATATATACAAATCGATTACGACTTTAATGGGTTATAATTGATTTGAACCTTCGACTTATTGACGTTGAAAGCTTTTTTTTATTAGCATAGGCACTATAATATATTTTCATTTTCATATTATTTAATATCTTCATATTATCGCAAAGTGGTGTTCAATTTTAAAGGTCAAATGTAACTATTAAATCAATTTGATTATTTCAGATTAATGTAATTAACTACAACTACTCATTTAAAAAAATTATATTATATTTAAGTTTTTATTCAATCAATTTGTAGTGGTTCTAGAGTCTTCAATTTTAAATGGTAATTATTTTTTAGTTGATTTGCAACAACATCGAAATTTCACATGATGCATATTCTCGATAATGATACAATAGATTTGAAAAATTAATTCGATTGACTAAAAATAAAGCAAAAACGTTTCGAAGTTTCAGCCCGATAGCTAAAAATTCGTTCGAGCTAGAGTATTTACGTACTTTTTACAAAATTTCAAAATTCTTATAAAAATGCGTTTAGCAATTTTTGTAAAATTTATTTTTTTAAATAAAAAATAAAATAATTTTTTTTTAATTTTGTAAATTTTTTGTAAATTTTGCAAAAATGAGTTTATATTAATAAAGAAATTGGGTAAATGAAAAGTGCTTAAATAAGAATCATTTGCATATTATAGTCGGTAGATTAATTCGTCAAGGGTGTAATAATTTACCAACTATAATATCCGAATGATTCTTATTTAATCATTTTTCTGTTATCTGATTTGTTTATTAATTACACTAATTTTTTCAGTCGGAAGTTTTTTTATTCTTATGTGTATTGCCGTGATATTTCGTGTGCGACTCCAATGGATAAAAATGTATTTTTGGAATTGAAATTCAATACTTTATGTAAGATTTGAAAAATCAAAAATTCTACAAGTTTCATTATAGGTTTTCAGACTGACTAAAAATATTTTGCTTTGATCTAAAAATGAGTTATTTATTACAAAGCCAAATCGGTAAAGCGGTTCGATTTTTATGAGATTTTGATTTTTTCGAAGAAATTTTCGTTTTGCTCTAATTCAGGTAAAATGTTAACTAATCGACTGAAATTTTCTACACAGGAAAAATAACATACAGCCCTGCTACGTACCAAATTTGGTGATGATCGGTAAAGTGGTTCGGATTTTACGTAATTTTGAATTTTTAAAAAAATTATTGTATATATAACTTCGTCAATTATTTTTATCTTTCGCAAAGCTAAAAACATAATAATGAACCTCCTCATTATAGGCAGCTTTGTAAACAGCGAAAAAGAATGAGGAAGCACACTGAGAGAAAATTAAGGTATTAGTAACTATAAAGTGACAACTATTCATTTATGGGTGGTACAACAATTTTTTTATAGTTGACACAACTATAAAAAAATGTTATAAAAAACTAAACTAAACTAAAAAAAACTACGAAAATGTTATAGTAACAAATAGTTACTATAACTATTTTCGTAGTTATCGTAACTATAAAAATAGTTGCATGTAATAAAAATGAATAGTTGCCACTTTATAGTTGACTGTACTATTACGATTTCTCTGAGTGCAATGTGCAAGGTTCTACTATTTTTTTTCAGTCAGAATTTTAAAATAAATTTTATAATTAATAATACGTTTGTGACTTTCATTACCCGCTCATCCTAGTTTTCCTCGGCATTGTTATGGCGCTGTCGAACCAAGGGCTTTGTAAACAGCGAAAAAGAATGAGGAAGCAATGTGCAAGGTTCTACTTTTTTTCAGTCAGAATTTTTAAATAAATTTTATAATTAATAATACGTTTGTGACTCTCATTACCCACTCATCCTAGTTTTCCTCGGCATTGTAATGGCGCTGTCCAACCAAGGGCTTTGTAAACAGCGAAAAAGAATGAGGAAGCAATGTGCAAGGTTCTACTTTTTTCAGTCAGAATTTTTAAATAAATTTTATAATTAATAATACGTTTGTGACTCTCATTACCCGCTCATCCTAGTTTTCCTCGGCATTGTAATGGCGTTGTCCATTCAAGGGCTTTGTAAACAGTGAAAAAGAATGAGGAAGCAATGTGCAAGGTTCTACTTTTTTCAGTCAGAATTTTTAAATAAATTTTATAATTAATAATACGTTTGTGACTCTCATTACCCGCTCATCCTAGTTTTCCTCGGCATTGTTATAGCGCTGTCGAACCAAGGGCTTTGTAAACAGCGAAAAAGAATGAGGAAGCAATGTGCAAGGTTCTACTTTTTTCAGTCAGAATTTTTAAATAAATTTTATAATTAATAATACGCTTGTGACTCTCATTACCCACTCATCCTAGTTTTCCTCGGCATTGTTATGGCGCTGCCCAACCAAGGGCTTTGTAAACAGCGAAAAAGAATGAGGAAACAATGTGCAAGGTTCTACTTTTTTCAGTCAGAATTTTTAAATAAATTTTATAATTAATAATACGCTTGTGACTCTCATTACCCACTCATCCTAGTTTTCCTCGGCATTGTTATGGCGCTGTCTAACCAAGGGCTTTGTAAACAGCGAAAAAGAATGAGGAAGCAATGTGCAAGGTTCTACTTTTTTCAGTCAGAATGTTTAAATAAATTTTATAATTAATAATACGTTTGTGACTCTCATTACCCACTCATCCTAGTTTTCCTCGGCATTGTAATGGCGCTGTCCAACCAAGGGCTTTGTAAACAGCGAAAAAGAATGAGGAAGCAATGTGCAAGGTTCTACTTTTTTCAGTCAGAATTTTAAAATAAATTTTATAATTAATAATACGTTTGTGACTCTCATTACCCACTCATCCTAGTTTTCCTCGGCATTGTAATGGCGCTGTCCAACCAAGGGCTTTGTAAACAGCGAAAAAGAATGAGGAAGCAATGTGCAAGGTTCTACTTTTTTCAGTCAGAATTTTTAAATAAATTTTATAATTAATAATACGTTTGTGACTCTCATTACCCACTCATCCCAGTTTTCCTCGGCATTGTTATGGCGCTGTCGAACCAAGGGCTTTGTAAACAGCGAAAAAGAATGAGGAAGCAATGTGCAAGGTTCTACTTTTTTTCAGTCAGAATTTTTAAATAAATTTTATAATTAATAATACGTTTGTGACTCTCATTACCCACTCATCCCAGTTTTCCTCGGCATTGTTATGGCGCTGTCGAACCAAGGGCTTTGTAAACAGCGAAAAAGAATGAGGAAGCAATGTGCAAGGTTCTACTTTTTTCAGTCAGAATTTTTAAATAAATTTTATAATTAATAATACGTTTGTGACTCTCATTACCCGCTCATCCTAGTTTTCCTCGGCATTGTAATGGCGTTGTCCATTCAAGGGCTTTGTAAACAGTGAAAAAGAATGAGGAAGCAATGTGCAAGGTTCTACTTTTTTCAGTCAGAATTTTTAAATAAATTTTATAATTAATAATATGTGTGTGACTCTCATTACCCACTCATCCTAGTTTTCCTCGGCATTGTAATGGCGCTGTCCAACCAAGGGCTTTGTAAACAGCGAAAAAGAATGAGGAAGCAATGTGCAAGGTTCTACTTTTTTCAGTCAGAATTTTTAAATAAATTTTATAATTAATAATACGTTTGTGACTCTCATTACCCGCTCATCCTAGTTTTCCTCGGCATTGTAATGGCGTTGTCCATTCAAGGGCTTTGTAAACAGTGAAAAAGAATGAGGAAGCAATGTGCAAGGTTCTACTTTTTTCAGTCAGAATTTTTAAATAAATTTTATAATTAATAATATGTGTGTGACTCTCATTACCCGCTCATCCTAGTTTTCCTCGGCATTGTAATGGCGTTGTCCATTCAAGGGCTTTGTAAACAGTGAAAAAGAATGAGGAAGCAATGTGCAAGGTTCTACTTTTTTCAGTCAGAATTTTAAAATAAATTTTATAATTAATAATACGTTTGTGACTCTCATTACCCACTCATCCTAGTTTTCCTCGGCATTGTAATGGCGCTGTCCAACCAAGGGCTTTGTAAACAGCGAAAAAGAATGTGGAAGCAATGTGCAAGGTTCTACTTTTTTCAGTCAGAATTTTAAAATAAATTTTATAATTAATAATACGTTTGTGACTCTCATTACCCACTCATCCCAGTTTTCCTCAGCATTGTTATGGCGCTGTCGAACCAAGGGCTTTGTAAACAGCGAAAAAGAGTGAGGAAGCAATGTGCAAGGTTCTACTTTTTTCAGTCAGAATTTTACAATAAATTTTATAATTGATAATACGTTTGTGACTCTCATTACCCGCTCATCCTAGTTTTCCTCGGCATTGTAATGGCGCTGTCCAACCAAGGGCTTTGTAAACAGCGAAAAAGAATGAAGAAGCAATGTGCAAGATTCTACTTTTTTCAGTCAGAATTGTTGAATAATTTTTATAATTAATAATACGTGTGTGACTCTCATTACCCACTCATCCTAGTTTTCCTCGGCATTGTAATGGCGCTGTCCAACCAAGGGCTTTGTAAACAGCGAAAAAGAATGAAGAAGCAATGTGCAAGGTTCTACTTTTTTCAGTCAGAATTGTTGAATAATTTTTATAATTAATAATACGTTTGTGACTCTCATTACCCGCTCATCCTAGTTTTCCTCGGCATTGTTATGGCGCTGTCCAACCAAGGGCTAGGAAACAGTGAAAACGGGGGTTGAGGATAGAAAGCGAGTAAGGGAGTTTGGGAGGCAGGGGTTGCGAAATATGTTGTAGAAACGCGGTCTAGCGAACCGACTACCCCGTCGTATGCCAGCTAGCAGCGGAACGGTATGCCAGGGTGCCTCTGCCGTCCAGCCATCGACTAGGGATTTTATTGATTTTCCTTCCTCGCCTTTAGCGCGCACCCCGCTTTTGCGGAACGCAAGCGGTCGACTGTTAATTATCGCACACGTAGGTATATACCAAAATTGAAGCTCGACGGTGCGGGGAAGTGAAGGTTGCAAGGGTGCGGCGAAAAGGGAAATAGTTCATGGGGGATTCGGTGAGGAATTTCGGGAATTTTTCGGATCCTTTCGGTGCTACCATCGATTAAAATGTGTAACTCGATAGAAACCTGCGGTTCTCACTAATTGCTCAAATTCTGCGATAAGACCAGCTGTGGTCTTCGGATTATGGTCGCGGTTTTGATTATCGCGTTCGCACCTGAATTGTGGGTGATAATATGCAGTCGGTGGTGTAAACTATATAAACTATTCCTACAGGTATTTCGGGATAAAATCTCGAAACAATTTTCGAGATTAAATAGCGATATTTATTTAATATGGAATTCTAATTTTTTACATTATTTTTGTCATTTTTATTATTACTTAATACTACATAATCCTATGATAGTGGTAAGAAAATGTAAATGTTTTATTTAAAGCGATAAAAAAATGTTTGCATATGAATTCATTTTTTTAATACAACGCTAATCAATGTACGCAAATTTTTATTAATTTTCAAGTCTACATTTTTTCTTTTAACAGCAGTTGTAAATAAATATGTATGATGAAAATACATATAATTCTTGTTTGAAATATACTTAAACGATTTATTACCAACATGGAAGAATATTCTAAAAAAATATTTTATATTACAACAAGGCATTTTTTTATTGAGTCACTTTTTGCATTTTGGTTTGCCATATTTGATTCGCCATTTTGTATTTCTTAAATTTGTGTATAGATTCGTAATCAGTGACCTCAAAAACCCGCGAGTACAGATTTCCAATTAAATCAAATAAGTTTTTGCATTTTGTTCCGCCATATTGTATCCGCCATTTTGAATTTTTTAAATTTTGTGTTCAGATTCGTAATCAGTGATCTCAAAATCCCCCGAGTACAGATTTCCATTTAAATCAAGTAAATTTTTGCATTTTGTTCCGCCATATTGTATCCGCCATTTTTTATTTCTTAAATTTGTGTTTAGATTCGTTATCAGCGACCTCAAAAACCCCCGAGTACAGATTTCGATTCAAATCAAGTCAGTTTTTGCATTTTGGTCCGCCATATTGTATTCGCCATTTTATATTTCTGAAATTTGTATTGAGAATCATAATCCGCGACCCCAAAAATGTCATGGACATTTTCATTTTGGAAATAATACTGGCTGGCCATCATAAGCGTTCATTTTTCGAGCATAGGTGAACAGCTATAAAACAATGATTTTTTGCATTAACAAAAAACTTATTTTTTTTTTTTAATAATTATTTTTTCGCAGTTCTGTATACCTTTTTTGTTTAAGTATAATTTTTTCCAGAATTTTTAAGCAACAATAAAACATTCGTCCCAGCCCCTAGAAAAAAATGGACGCGTGAGCGCTAAAAGCGCAAAAATATATCGAGCTATCATCATGTGAATGCGAATAATTTTTTGCATTAACAAAAAACTTATTTTTTTTAATAATGATTTTTTCCCAATTCTGTATACCTTTTTTGTTTAAGTATAATTTTTACCAGAATTTTTAACCAACAACAAAACATTCGTCCCAGCCCCTAGAAAAAAATGGACGCGTGAGCGCTAAAAGCGCAAAAATATATCGAGCTATCAACATGTGAATACGAATAAATAACGATTTGAAATAAATTATTGTGCAAATGGCCACAATTGGTACATCTATCCTACTGAGAAAATAATTTATACAAAGTCCTACTGAAGAAACAAACAGTTTGCGATATTGATAACAAAATACTCATTTCTTTCTTTTATTTAACCAAACCAACCAATCTTTTTTTCTCAGCCCACTCAATTTCAATTTTCCTAAGAAATAGAAAAAAAAAATTGTTTCCTACGTGACCCGTATTGCCACTAGGGCTATGATATCCAGTTGGAAGCTCAAAGAACACACCGGCTACGTTTGCCTCGAAATATATCGAGCTATCATCATGTGAATGCGAATAATTTTTTGCATTACCAAAAAACTTATTTTTTTTTAATAATGATTTTTTCACAATTCTGTATACCTTTTTTGTTTAAGTATAATTTTTTCCAGAATTCTTAACCAACAATAAAACGTTCGTCCCAGACCCC
This sequence comes from Ephialtes manifestator, assembly GCA_963970395.1. Taxonomy (NCBI): domain Eukaryota; kingdom Metazoa; phylum Arthropoda; class Insecta; order Hymenoptera; family Ichneumonidae; genus Ephialtes; species Ephialtes manifestator. Next base: position 28,181,068 of record OZ019978.1, read on the forward strand.
AGAAAAAAATGGACGCGTAAGCGCTAAAAGCGCAAAAATATATCGAGCAATCAACGTGTGAATACGAATAAATAACGATTTGGAATAAATTATTGTGCAAATGGCCACAATTGGTACATCTATCCTACTGAGAAAATAATTTATACAAAGTCCTACTGAAGAAACAAACAGTTTGCGATATTGATAACAAAATACTCATTTCTTTCTTTTATTTAACCAAACCAACCAATCTTTTTTTCTCAGCCCACTCAATTTCAATTTTCCTAAGAAATAGAAAAAAAAATTGTTTCCTACGTGACCCGTATTGCCACTAGGGCTATGATATCCAGTTGGAAGCTCAAAGAACACACCGGCTACGTTTGCCTCACGAATCCTGTGCACTCCCATGAGAATTGCACCCCTCAAAGTCCCGTCTACCCTAGAGTTTCGCGAGGGGATGGTGCACGAGCGGCTGAAAGAGTTTCTCTCGGCGCCACTAGGTGGCGATGCCAAGACCGGCTCGTCCGGCCTTCGATGGCCCTCCGTGGTGTTCGTTCTCGAAACGGGCTGTCAGTTTGTGCCGCGGCGCCACCACGGAACGTTCCGCTGTCGGTTGGTCGCTCGTTTCTTACGAACAGTCTAAAATAAATACGCGCGTTATCGTGTCTCGTGTTTCCCGAATAATAATAAATAATCCAACAACGACATTTAACAAAGTGCGTGCATTTTTTTACAAGTGTTAAAAAATAACAACAATAATTATTATGATACTATATATATATATTGTAAAAAACAATCGTAAATATATCGTCGATCCACGCTGCGATTATTTTTGTTAACCAATTTTTTATACGGTGCAAGTGTTTAAATTAATTGTATATTAAAATCAATCACTTTGAATTAAAAAAAATAATTCAAGGCTTTCTTTACGAGGAAGCAAAAGAGCTGAAGTTTTTTTCAAGTGCGATCAATGATATCTGTGGCATGCCGTTTGTCTAGTGTTAACTGTGCGCGAATTTTTCTCCATCTTACAGTCGGATAATTTGTGCTGATGATAGGTGAGTGATAAGTGATTATTTTTTATTTTAGATAATTACTTTTTGGTAATTATTAATTAATATTACGTGAAAGTTGTGAGAATTTGTGATGAAAATTGTTACAAAACTGAAAATCGATTTTCAACGATCTTGCCGTTATTATCGTAATCACAATGATCGAGGATATAATCGTTTGGTACCCAGGATCGATTATTACCGCGATCGGGGAAAAGACAACAACAAAAAATTAAACCGCAGGATTATCGATCCTGGGCAAATTGCACAGGAGTTAAATCTAGATCGTGGCGAGTTTGATCGCTCGAGACGATCGAAAATTGCTTCGATAATGCGCGAGCCAAGGGCATTTTTCCTCATTTCAATCGTCCCCTCGGTGTTTGCCTGCGGTTCGGCGCCGGCAACACCCGCAGCAACATTCGCTCGCTCTCTCGAGACGATCCTTTGGATTATTCTCGCTGGCATGTATATATATATATATGCAACATCCTCGTGTTCGAAAGTTCTCACTTCGTTGAGATCTGATCCGCAGTCGAGTCGGAGTGTTGTACGGCGATTAATCCTCTAAGCCACGTCTATGCCTTACTTCCTCCTTCTCTACACCACGTTAATTTCTTCTGAGCGAGAGCGAGTGCAGAAATACGTGAACAGCGAGTGAGGGATTAGCGAGAACCCTTGGCTGGATTCGCGCGTGATCGCTTAGACGACGAGGGGACAAATGAAATTTTCGATGTGGCAAATTGTCCGAAAGTGAGACTGAGCCCCGAAATCCAAGAGCAGAAGTCATCTCCCTTTCCAATGCTCAATAGACTACGACGATTCACTGAATCTACTCATCGGTAAAAGCATCTTAGGGGAATTTACATTCATTTTACTGCAGAACTCAAAATTTCACACCTTTTTTTATCATTCGTGAAGAGTAAAAAGTTTCTTTTCGGAATGTAGTGATACGAAGATAAAATTGTAACAACAGTAAAAACTAAATTTGTAGATATAGATTTTGTATCCGATAACAGATTTTCTAATTTTCAAAAGAAATTTTCAAATGTCTGAATGATTAATGTTAATGGAGAAAATTTTTTGGTTTTATTTTAATTGCTCCGATAGTGAGATTAAGTCCCAAAACTCAAGAGTTGACGTCATCTCTCTTTCCAATGCTCAATAAAGTACGATTCACAGAATTTACTCATTGATAAATGGATCTTAGGGGAATTTACATTCATTTTACTGGAGAGCTCAAAATTGCACACCTTTTTTTTTATCATTCGTGAAGAGTAAACATTTTTTTTTTTTCGAAATGTAATATAAAGATAAAATTGTAACAAAAGTAAAAATTAAGATTGTAGATATAGATTTTGTATCCGATAATTGATTTTCTAATTTTCAAAAGAAATTTTCAAATGTCTGAATGATTAATGCTAATGGAGAAAATTTTTTTGGTTTTATTTGAATTACTCCGATAGTGAGATTAAGCCCTAAAACCCAAGAGTTGATGTCATCTCTCTTTCCAATGTTCAATAGAGTACGATTCACAGAATTTACTCATCGGTAAATGTATTTTAGGTCAATTTACATTCATTTTACTGGAGAGCTCAAAATTGCACACCTTTTTTTATTATTCGTGAAGAGTAAAAAGTTTTTTTTTTCGAAATGTAGTGAAGTGTATATGAAGATAAAATTGTAACAAAAGTAAAAATTAAGATTGTAGATATACATTTTGTATCCGATAATTGATTTTCTAATTTTCAAAAGAAATTTTCAAATGTCTGAATGATTAATGCTAATGGAGAAAATTTTTTTGGTTTTATTTGAATTACTCCGATAGTGAGATTAAGCCCTAAAACCCAAGAGTTGATGTCATCTCTCTTTCCAATGTTCAATAGAGTACGATTCACAGAATTTATTCATTGGTAAATGCATTTGAGGGCAATTTACATTCATTTTACTGGAGAGCTCAAAATTGCACACCTTTTTTTTATCATTCGTGAAGAGTAAAAAGTTTTTTTTGGAAATGTAGTGAAGTGTATATGAAGATAAAATTAGACGAAAAGTAAAAATTCAATTTGTAGATATAGATTTTGTATCCGATAACTGATTTTCTAATTTTCAAAAGAAATTTTCAAATGACTGAATAATTAATGCTAATGAAGAAATTTTTTTTGGTTTTATTTGAATTGCTCCAATAGTGAGATTAAGCTCCAAAACTCAAGAGTTGATGTCATCTCTCTTTCCAATGTTCAATAGAGTACGATTCACAGAATTTACTCATTGGTAAATGCATCTTAGAGCAATTTACATTCATTTTACTGGAGAGCTTAAAATTGCACACCTTTTTTTATCATTCGTGAAGAGTAAAATTTTTTTTTTTTCGAAACGTAATATAAAGATAAAATTGTAACAAAAGTAAAAATTAAGATTGTAGATATAGATTTTGTATCCGATAACTGATTTTCTAATTTTTAAAAGAAATTTTCAAATGCCTGAATGATTAATGCTAATGGAGAAAAATTTTTGTTTTTATTTGAATTACTCCGACAGTGAGATTAAGCTCCAAAACTCAAGAGTTGATGTCATCTCTCTTTCCAATGTTCAATAGAGTACGATTCACAGAATTTACTCATTGGTAAATGCATCTTAGAGCAATTTACATTCATTTTACTGGAGAGCTTAAAATTGCACACCTTTTTTTATCATTCGTGAAGAGTAAAATTTTTTTTTTTTCGAAACGTAATATAAAGATAAAATTGTAACAAAAGTAAAAATTAAGATTGTAGATATGGATTTTGTATCCGATAACTGATTTTCTGATTTTCAAAAGAAACTTCAAATGTCTGATTAATTAATGCTAATGGAGAGTATTTTTTGTTTTTATTTGAATTGCTCCGATAGTGAGATTAAGCCGCAAAACTCAAGAGTTGACGTTATCTCTCTTTCCAATGCTCAATAAAGTACGAATCACAGAATTTACTCATTGGTAAATGGATCTTAGGGGAATTTACATTCATTTCACTGGAGAGCTCAAAATTGCACACCTTTTTTTATCATTCGTAAAGAGAAAAAGTTTTTTTTTTTCGGAAGGTAGTGATACGAAGATAAAATAGTAGCAAAAGTAAAAATTATATTTGGAGATATAGATTTTCTATGAAATTGAAATTTTCTTAGAAATAATTTTATCAGTAGTAATAATCGTGATTTATTGGCAAAATATACAATTTCCAATACAATTTACTTGATAACCGATAATTGATTTCAGTAAAATATATATTTAGAAATCAACAATATATTGCATTCAATGAAGTCAATAATATATTTAACAATAGTGAAATGAAATATATATTTGATTGAAATACATATTGCTTTAAAGTGTTTCCAAGTAATTGATTTACTTGGAAGATTTGTTGTATTCAATTATATTTTTCTCTCAATGCAGTCAAAATGGGAAAAACAAAATTATTGTTGAACTGTCTTAAATAAAGCGTGTCGCGCAAAGATGTGCTAATTTCTTGAGAAAATTAGCTTTCCCGTCACTTTCGTGCCGACGGGCTAATTCAACCATGCAAATGGCACTGTGGCGCTATGGGATCTTTCAGTATCCATAGTCATCGAGCCCGTTCGTTAAGATCCAAACTATATAACCACGCTCACGTTGTCGAAAATCGTAAATCTTTAATTCAAATACATATTGCATTAAAATCTTTCCAAATTAATGATTTACTTGGAAGATTTATTGTATTTAATTATATTTTTCTCTTAATACAGTAAAAATAAGAAAAACAAAAAAAATTATTGTTGAACCGTCTTAACACTCAGAGAAATCGTAATAGCACAGTCAACTATAAAGTGACAACTATTCATTTTTAATACATGCAACTATTTTTATAGTTACGATAACAACGAAAATAGTTATGGTAACTATTTGCTAGTTGCAGTAACTATTTGATAGTTACAGTAACTATTTGATAGTTGTGTCAACTATAAAAAAAATTGTTGTACCAACCATAAATGAATAGTTGTCACTTTATAGTTACTAATACCATAATTTTCTCTCAGTGAAAGCGTGACGTGGGGGAAGCAGGTTTAAAGTTCCGAATGGTAAATGCACGAAGGTCTAAATTTCCGAAATTTAATATCTCACCTATATTTTTGACGAAATTCGCTAGGAAACATTTCGTTTCCTATAAATTTCGGAATTCTAGATCTTTGTCTATTTGCCCCTGAGAATTTTAACCCGGCTTACGTGACGAAGCAGGTTTAAAGTTCCGAATGGTAAATGCACGAAGGCCTAAAATTCCGAAATTTAATATCTCACCTACATTTTTGACGAAATTCGCTAGGAAACATTTCGATTCCTATAAATTTCGGAATTTTAGACCTTTGTCTATTTGTCCCTGGGAATTTTAACCCGGTCTAGGTGTCACGAAAAGATATGCTAATTTCTCCAGAAAATTAACCTTACCGTGACTTTCGTGGCGACGGGCTAATACAACCTTGCAAATGGCACTCTGTGGCATTATAGAATCTTTCAAAATCGGTAGTCATCGAGCCCATTCGTTCAGACCCAAACTATGACCACGCTCACGTTGTCGAAAATCGTAAATCTTTAATTCAAATACATATTGCGTTAAAATATTCCCAAATAAAACATTTACTTGGAATATTTCTTGTATTCAATTATATTTTTCTCATAATACAGTAAAAATAAGAAAAACAAAAAAATTATTGTCGAACCGTATTAAAGCGTGTCGTGGGGGAAGCAGGTTTAAAGTTCCGAATGGTAAATGCGCGAAGGTCTAAAATTCCGAAATTTAATATCTCACCTGCATTTTTGACCAAATGTTTACTAGCAAATTTCGTCAAAAATGTAGGTGAGATATTAAATTTCGGAATTTTCGACCTTTGTCTATTTACCCCTGGGAATTTTAACCCGGCCTACGTGTCACTAAAAGATGTGCTAATTTCTCCAGAAAATTAACCTTCCCGTGACTTTCGTGCCGACGTACTAATACAACCTTGCAAATGGCACTCTGTGGCACTATAGAAGAATCTTTCAGAGTCTGTAGTCATCGAGCCCGTTCGTTAAGACCCAAACTATAACCACGCTCACGTTGCCGAAAATCGTAAATCTTGAGAGCGATGCAATCGAGACACACGCAGTGCTCTCAGAGCTGTTACTGGTTCGAAACGTGAATCGCCTGTCGATGTAGCCACTCCGGGAGTTCGCTGTGTAACCTTCAAGTCCTGTAGCGCCTTTCGTTCCCTAACATTCTTCCTCCTCTTCTTCGCAGCTCACGGAAATTCCTCACGATCTTTCGATCGCGCGCGCGGACCTTATATCCTCACCCTCTAAACAGAGATTCGTAAACGATCGAGTCTCCGGACACACGCGCCGTGAAAAAGAGGATCGTTTTTTTTTTTTTTTTTTTTTTTTTCAATTCTATCGCCACTATATAGCGCTGGCATTTCTCTTTTATAAAAGCAGCTTTTCACTTTCAATACCTCGTAGTCATTAATTGGCAGCTAGACACGAAACGATTAATCTTCCTGTTTTTTTTCCATTTCACGTCTATACGCTCAAATTTCTCTTCCTCTTTCTCCGGGATCTTTCATCGACCACTTTATTTTATGTTTTTTCCGGCTCGATAATTGCTGCGCATTATAGGTTTAGTAACACGTTTATAAATCCGTCATTCGAAATTCTAAATCTTTACGACTTTTGAACGTTACATTCACAAAAATTGTGGTGGTAGTGTTAATTTTTTTTTTTTTTCAATTATTTTAATATTTCTATTAACAATTATCGAAATTTAATTGAAACTATTTTTTTTATTAATACCGGTGATAACTATTTATTTGGTACAATTATTTAAAAGTCATGAAAACTAAAAAAATGCAGTAGTTATATATATATAATTATATATTAATAATATGTTATATATATATATAATTATATATATAATTAATAATACAATTTTGGAAGCCTGGAATATTAAGTAGTGGCCACAACAATGCATCGAACTCCGTCGGTGAAATAATCGCTTCGATTAATTTTTTTTTTTTTCTTTCAATTTTTTAAATATTTCTATTAACAATTATCGAAATTTAATTGAAACTATTTTTTTGTTAATAATACCGATGATAACTATTCGGTACAATTATTAAAAATTCATGAAAACTTAAAAATTTCAGTTGTTATATTTTTATGTATTTCAGATTAATTTAATTTAAGACGAATTATAATGTTAGAGTTCAAAATGTGATTTTTTAGTGTCTATTATTATTATTGCTTCTCCTGTAAATGAAATGGATCCATTTTCGATGATATTTACCATCGAGTATTATTATTATTATTAATAATACAATTTTGGAAGCCTGGAATATTAAATAGTGGCCACAACGAGGCATCGAACTCCGTCGGTGAAATAATCACTTCGATTAATTTTCTTTTTAAATGTTTTAAATATTTCTATTAACAATTATCGAAATTTAATTGAAACTATACCGATGATAACAATTTATTTGGTACAATTATTAAAAATTCATGAAAACTTAAAAATTTCATTTCTTATATTTTAATGTATTTCAGATTAATTTAATTTAAGACCAATTATAATGTTAGAGTTCAAAATGTGATGTTTTAGTTTCGATTATCATTATTATTATTACTTCTCCTGTAAATGGAATGGATCTATTTTCGATGATATTTACCATCGAGTATTATTATTATTATTAATAATACAATTTTGGAAGCCTGGAATATTAAAAAGTGGCCACAACGAGGCATCGAACTCCGTCGGTAAAATAATCGCTTCGATTAATTTTTTTTTTTCTTTCAATTTTTTAAATATTTTTATTAACAATTATCGAAATTTAATTGAAACTATACCGATGATAATAATTTATTTGGTACAATTATTCAAAATTCATGAAAACTTTAAAATTTCATTTCTTATATTTTAATGTATTTCAGATTAATTTAATTTAAGACCAATTATAATGTTAGAGTTCAAAATGTGATGTTTTAGTTTCGATTATCATTATTATTATTACTTCTCCTGTAAATGGAATGGATCCATTTTCGATGATATTTACCATCGAGTATTATTATTATTATTAATAATACAATTTTGGAAGCCTGGAATATTAAATAGTGGCCACAACGAGGCATCGAACTCCGTCGGTAAAATAATCGCTTCGATTAATTTTTTTTTATTTTTTTCAATTTTTTAAATATTTTTATTAACAATTATCGAAATTTAATTGAAACTATACCGATGATAACAATTTATTTGGTACAATTATTTAAAATTCATGAAAACTTAAAAATTTCAGTTCTTATATTTTTATGTATTTCAAATTAATTTAATTTAAGGCCAATTAATGGTAGAGTTCAAAATGTGATATTTTAGTGTCCATTATCATTATTATTACTTCTCATGTAAACGGAATGGATCCATTTTCGATGATATTTACCATTGCGTATTATTATTATTATTATTAATACAATTTTGGAAGCCTGGAATATTAAATAGTGGCCACAACAAGGCATCGAACTCCGTTGGTGAAATAATCGCTTCGATTAATTTTTTTTTTTTCAATTTTTTAAATATTTCTATTAACAATTATCGAAATTTAATTGAAACTATACCGATGATAACAATTTATTTGGTACAATTATTAAAAATTCATGAAAACTTAAAAATTTCAGTTCTTATATTTTTATGTATTTCAGATTAATTTAATTTAAGACGAATTATAATGTTAGAGTTCAAAATGTGATGTTTTAGTGTCTATTATTATTATTGCTTCTCCTGTAAATGAAATGGATCCATTTTCGATGATATTTACCATCGAGTATTATTATTATTATTAATAATACAATTTTGGAATATTAAATAGTGGCCACAACAAGGCATCGAACTCCGTTGGTGAAATAATCGCTTCGATTAATTTTTTTTTTTTTTTTTCAATTTTTTAAATATTTTTATTAACAATTATCGAAATTTAATTGAAACTATACCGATGATAACAATTTATTTGGTACAATTATTAAAAATTCATGAAAACTTAAAAATTTCATTTCTTATATTTTAATGTATTTCAGATTAATTTAATTTAAGACCAATTATAATGTTAGAGTTCAAAATGTGATGTTTTAGTTTCGATTATCATTATTATTATTACTTCTCCTGTAAATGGAATGGATCCATTTTCGATGATATTTACCATCGAGTATTATGATTATTATTAATAATACAATTTTGGAAGCCTGGAATATTAAATAGTGGCCACAACGAGGCATCGAACTACGTCGGTGAAATAATCGCGAGGCTAATCACTCATGCGCATAATTAACGCTCGAGTAATAAAGCGAGGCCGCCTCGATGCCTGACCAATGCAACTCCTCCCGCAATGTTTGTCCGTACTTCATATGCCGGACTGCGAATTGCGGGTGGAGATTAACGATATGTGCCTACTGTTAATGTTCTGGGTTTTCAGTGTTAATTCGCGGCAGGGCTGAGCTGTCGATTCGAGGGTTTAAGCAAAATACAGTAAAGCTTGATCGTCCAATGGGTTATCAATTCTTTATTGCGGGAATTACTAAACGTTTCAATAATTTTCACGTACCGAGGGAACTGGAAAATTAATATATACAAAATTTATTTATCTATTTGAAAAAAAAAAATTTATTTATTTACGATATGATAAATAATCGATTAATGCGAAATCAAAATTATATTGAATTTATCAAATTTATTTAATGTTGTTTATTTAAAAAATCTACACAAATTTTCCTAGAAAATTAATCTATACAAAATTAACTTATCTATTTGAAAAAAAATGTATTTATTTATGTTATGGTAAATAATCGATTAATGCGAAATTAAAATTATATTGAATTTATTAAATTTATTTAATATTGTTGGTTTAAAAAATCTATACAAATTTTCCTAGAAAATTAATCTATACAAAATTAATTTATCTATTTGAAAAAAAAAATGTATTTATTTACGATATGATAAATAATCGATTAATGCGAAATCAAAATTATATTGAATTTATTAAATTTATTTAATATTGTTGATTTTATAAATCTATACAAAATTAATTTATCTATTTGAAAAAAAATGTATTTATTTATGATATGGTAAATAATCGATTAATGCAAAATCAAAATTATACTGAATTTATTAAATTTATTTAATATTGTTGATTTAAAAAATCTATACAAAATTAATTTATCTATTTGAAAAAATGTATTTATTTATGATATGGTAAATAATCGATTAATGCAAAATCAAAATTACATTGAATGTATTAAATTTGTTTAATGTTGTTGATTTAAAAATTAAAAATCGCGGAAATGATGAAACTGACATTAATTAATCCAATATTTTAACTTTTTCTTAGAACTGCGTTAAATAGCTGCGGCTTTTCTGACTTGAAAATTAATACCTGCTAAAATTTGTTTAAATTATTTCTCGAGTGTAAATAAAATAAAATATTAATCCAAAACCATGATTTAATCAAATTTATCTTATGTAATCAGTTTTATATATTAAACAATTAAAATTACGGGAATTATACCATCAACTCATTTTTATCGATCTTTTTTTTTCTCTACTTTTGCTTAATTTTTCGTTTTTTCTTAAACTTTTTATCGATAATATGTTAAATAACAAAATTCATACATAATCAGAATTTAATAAAAGTTATTTTCGTTATAATGAATTTGAATTATGGATATTATGTTATTAATTGATTTCAGTCAATTGAGTGAAATATTTCGATTCAACTTTTCTTAGTTTCGCTTTAAATTCCTACGGAATTTCTAACTTCGGCGTACTTAAGTTGGAAACAAGCCCTGAAGGTACCTGAAGGAGTTCGCACATAATTAACAGTCGCTCGAACGCGTCGCACAGAAAATCCACGAAACAACGAGGCGTATAATCACCTTTGGACCCGGTGTACATTGCGTTGTATTAACTGACTGCTTGTGTACCTGCAATGGCACAATCCGAGTGCACAGCGGGAGCGTTAAAATTGTCCCCCGGAAGGGAATAAAACTTTAACGTCTGTTCAATTGCGATTTTACGATCCGGCGTTAGGGATAGTTTCACTCAACGACCGTTTCGTTTCGTTAGCCTCGACGTTACCGAAGAATAAAATGTTCAAGTGACAGCCGTTGCAGAATTAAATCTAGAAAAAAATAATTTCATTTAAGAAAATTTACACGTTATAAGAAAAAATAAATTGCATATTAAATATTATAAATTTGCAAATATTTCTTACTTTGTTTCACCGATAGAACAATTTTTTTTTCACCGACAAATAGCGTAAGAAATGTTTCTATAACTTGAAAATAAAATGCATTTTTTTTTAAGTTATAAAAAAAGACAAGCATAAAATTGGGAAAATTTAATAAACTGGATAATTACGAAAATCATACGATTTTCTGATGCTTCATTTTTTTTTTAGAAAAATAAAACTTGCATTACACAGGATATTAGTATTTCTTGTATTGCTATACAATTAGAATATTCTTATTGCAGTACATCTTGGTGAAAAGAAAAGAGAAACAAAATGGTAGTATCGAATCAGCACCATATAGCATTTTCCAACCCCATAACCAGTAACTGTTCATTAACATGCTATTTCAACAATGAACATTATTTTGGTTCACTATACACAATAAAAACATTTTTATATTCTTAACAAAAAGTTTTCATCTACAAACGCCCACATAATATTTTTTTTGTTTATTTTACACAAAGATCTAACAAATTTTTTTTTTTAAATTAAGAATTACCAAATTTCTACAAAGTTAAAAAGTTTCTGTGGACATTTTTTAACAACTTTTTATTTTTTTACTGTCCAGGGAAATGCCTTTATTTAGCAATGAAAAATACGTGACAAAAAAAACAAAAATAAATTAAAAATCGTCGACGATAAAACGAAAAGTTTTCGATCGCTGAATCAGCCAACAGGATAAAAAAAGGATTAAAAATGTTTGTATGCTTAACAAAAAGTTTTCATCAAATAGTGCCCCCACCATTTTTTTTGTAAATTCCACAAAATAATCCAACAAATTCTTTCTTTGTAAAATTAAGAATTACCAAATTTCTACAAAGTTAACAAAAAGTTTCTGAGGACATTTTTGAAAACTTTTTATTAAATGCACACAAATTTCATTTTAGTTTTTTTTACTCTCCAGGGAAATGCCTTTATTCAAGAACGAATGCGAAACGTGAAAAAAAAAAAAAAAAAAATCGTCGACGATAAAACGAAAAGTTTTCGAAGGCTAAATCAGCCAACAGAATAAAAGTGAATTAAAAATTAACAAAAAATTTTACAAAAAAATATCCCCACAATTTTTGTGTTAATTTCACAAAATAATTCAACAAATTTGTTTTTTTTTTGTAAAATTAAGAATTACCAAATTTCTACAAAGTTAACAAAAAGTTTCTGAGGACATTTTTGAAAACTTTTTATTAAATGCACACAAATTTCGTTTTAGTTTTTTTTACTCTCCAGGGAAATGCCTTTATTCAAGAACGAATGCGAAACGTGAAAAAAAAAAAAAAAAAAAATCGTCGACGATAAAACGAAAAGTTTTCGAAGGCTAAATCAGCCAACAGAATAAAAACGAATAAAAAATTAACAAAAAGTTTTTACAAAAAAATATCCCCACAATATTTGTGTTAATTTCACAAAATGATCCAACAATTTGTTTTTTTTTTTGTAAAATTAAGAATTACGAAATTTCTACAAAGTTAAAAATTTTCTGAAGACATTTTTGAACAAAAACTTTTTATCAAATGCACACAAATTGCATTTTAGTGTTTTTACTCTCCAGGGAAATGCCTTTATTCAGGAACGAATGCGACACGTGAAAAAAAAATAAAAAATCGTCGACGATAAAACGAAAAGGTTTCGAAGGCTAAATCAGCCAACAGGATAAAAACGAATAAAAAATTAACAAAAAGTTTTTACAAAAAAATATCCCCACAATTTTTGTGTTAATTTCACAAAATGATCCAACAAATTTGTTTTTTTTTTGTAAAATTAAGAATTACGAAATTTCTAAAAAGTTAAAAATTTTCTGAGGACATTTTTGAACGAAAACTTTTTATCAAATGCACACAAATTGCATTTTAGTGATTTACTCTCCAGGGAAATGCCTTTATTCAGGAACGAATGCGACACGTGAAAAAAAAAATAAAAAATCGTCGGCGATAAAACGAAAAGTTTTCGATCGCTGAATCAGCCAACAGGATTTGGGGGGGGGGGAGGTTGACACCTCGGGTTACAATGCATAGACGCGTCGAGCCCGTGTCGGGAGACACAGAGAGACCGGTAGGGGATGACAGGATTGTTATATTCCCTCCGGACGAATACTATCCGTGACAGTTTAGTGAAAACGTAAGCGTGATGGGCCACGAGTGACCCGCATTCTCTTCCGTATAATACGATGACGTGGCTAGTCAACGTACTGCGTATAGATATATATATATATATATATATATATATATATATATATATATTTATCTATCTATATGTATATGTATACAAGATCTGCCAGTACCAGCAGCTGGCGCAGACAAATTTCGAGGCCAGAGCGGATATAGCGAGGGTTTCGGGCACCTGATCCCGGACACTACCGAGCGCATCCATCTGTGCCAGCATAGCCAACCAGAGAGTCACAACTCTACAGACGGTAACTGATCCCCAAAGGTGTAGACGAATATCTGTGCTATATTGTGCATTATAACTTTACTATAGGTTATAGGTACTGCCTGTGGCTGGTTTGGTATAAATGCGAGTGTTGTAAAGGATACAGCATGTCGAGATAATAGTTTTCTAATTGGTTCTCACAGAAGAGGCTTCGTGGGGTCTCGTTATGGTTCCCCTTGCTCAAATAACGTGTAATATATGTTTATTTATTTATTTGTCGTTGTCAAACTTTGTTTTTGTCAAGGTACTTGTCTCTTCTGTTAACCCTTTGATGCACACATTTTTATTTGTAAAAAGTTACTTTTATTTAAAATCGAGAAAGAAAACGTTGGAATATTTAAAAAATGATAATAATCTAGGTGGGATGTTAAACATGCCGTTGTGCATCAAAGGGTTAATAAATAATAATAAATAAATATAAATATATGTATATGAGGCATTCCACCGGTTATCGACAGGGTCGCGACCCTCATATATTTTTTCAATTTTTTTTCCTTTTGAGATGTTGTAGAACAATATAAAAAAACACTCCAGAATTTGTTTAGATTTTTTAAAAAAATTGTGTTTTTTTAATTACCTTAAATTTGATTTTCTCGAAAAGTACGTCGACGATTTTTTTCCTTTTTTTACAGTAAATTCTGTGTTTAAAAACAAAAATGTTTGAGCCTAGAACCAGAGTGGGGCGAGGCGTAGAGTATCAACTAAAAATAAAACAAAATTTTTATTATACTTAATTAGTGTATTTTTATTCAAATTTTCAGAATTCTATATAAGATCGAAAAAACAACGTAATGGTTTATGAACTTATTAGATAATTTTGAAAACTTATATAAAATAGCAAGAATCAATTTTTTTTCAGAGAAATATTGACTTGTCGGAAATGAAACGTTCAACAGTTACACTAACTAATCATAAGTTAAATCCATTTGATAGTCGTGACGCTTAGACTACAATAATTTATTAACTATGAAAGTACACGGAGAAAAACGCTTGGTTAGGCTTACTAACATTTTGGTTAAAAATTTTACCAATAAAAATTTGGTAGGCGTAACCAAGTTATTGATTAGGCGTACCAAATACTTGGTTGTCTTACCAAATCCTTCCTCATGTTAGCTAATAACTTGGTTATGTTAGTCAATAACTTAGTTGTGCCCACCAAGTTTTCTTGATAACATTTTTAATCAATTTTTTGGTAATTCTAACCAAGCTTTTTTTCGAGTGTAGCTGCATGGATTACAAATTAATAGTTGACACTTGACAGCAGTCGCGAGTATTTTACTACATTATAAAATTTTCTTATTAAATCAAATTTGACATAAAATTTTTTTTTTGTGTCAGGCAAAAATAGTAAAAATTATTGAAACAGTAATATTCATATATACTACTATTAATAAAAAAATTAAATAATAAACACAGAGAAAAATATAATTCGATGCACGAAATAAATTTGAAATTACATTAAATCAGCCAAGAAAGAAAGTCAGAATTAGAGTCGGTAACTGATCAACAAAGGTGGAGACGAATATATGTACTATATTCTACAGTATAACTTTACTATAGGTTATAGGCACTGGCTGCGGCTGGTTTGGTATAAATGCGAGTGTTGTGAACGATCCAGCATGCCGAGATAATGGTTTTCTAATTGCTCCCCACAGAAGAGGCTTCGTGGCTTTCCGCTATGGCCCCCCATGCCCATATAACGTGTAACATATATATATGGGGTTCCTCGCTCGTTTTGCACTCGCGCTCACTTTGAAACGATAAAAAAAATGGCAAAAAAAGAAAAAGAAAAGGATCGAAAAAGATTGGCCGGCTGGAGGCTCAAAGGGATTGTGGCGGCGCACGCTCTGCTCTTCTTCCTTTCTGTTTTTCTTTTTTTTTTTTCCTCTCTCTGTTCTTCCCTCCCCTTAACCGAGCTCTCCTCTCGTTGCGCGCTAAGTGAAACCAAAGGGGAGACCGCAACGAGCTCGACAACTTTTACCGTAATATCTTCTGCTTTTTTTGTTTTTTTTTTTTCACGTTGGTTTTTCACTTATCATCCACGACCGTAAGGCAGTTTGTAAAAACTGTGAAACAAAAGTTGGAAAAAATTTGAAAGATGCACCTGCCGATTTGTACCGGTTTTTTATGAACTCGACTTTGGAAACATTGAAGACGAAATGTGCACATTGTAAATCACATTTTTTGGACATTTTGATAGCTAGATTTGTTATTAATTATTATTTTTTAACTCCATTTATCTTTTCAGTTATTCTATAAATAATTTGATGTTCCATTGAGTCTCGACAACTTTTACCGTAATATCTTTTACTTTTTTTGTTTTTTTTTACACCCTGGTTTTTCACTTATCATCCA
The DNA here is from genome assembly GCA_963970395.1 of Ephialtes manifestator. NCBI lineage: Eukaryota > Metazoa > Arthropoda > Insecta > Hymenoptera > Ichneumonidae > Ephialtes > Ephialtes manifestator. The sequence continues at coordinate 28,197,186 of OZ019978.1, forward strand.
CGACCGTAAGGCAGTTTGTAAAAACTGCGAAACAAAAGTTGGAAAAAATTTGAAAGATGTACCTGCCGATTTGTACCGGTTTTTTATGAACTCGACTTGGGAAACATTGAAGACGAAATGTGCACATTGTAAATCACATTTTTTGGACATTTTAATAGCTAGATTTGTTATTAATTATTATTTTTTAACTCCATTTATTTTTTCAGTTATTCTATAAATAATTTGATGTTCAATTGAGTCTCGACAACTTTTACCGTAATATCTTCTGCTGTTTTTGTTTTTTTTTTCACCCTGGTTTTTCACTTATCATCCACGACCATAAGGAAGTTTGTAAAAACTGTGAAACAAAAGTAGGAAAAAAATTTGAAGGTTGTACCTGCCGATTTGTACCGGTTCTTTATGAACTCAATGCTGCAAACATTCAAGGCGAAATGTGCACATTGTAAATCACATATTTTGGCGTTTTGATAGTTAGATTTGTTATTAATGATTTTTTTAAAACTCCATTTATTTTTTAATTTATTCTGGAAATAATTTGATGTTCAATTGAGTCAAAATTTAAACTGTGCGCTAAGTGAAACCAAAGGGGAGACCTCAACGAGCTCGACAACTTTTACCGTAATATCTTCTGCTTTTTTTGTTTTTTTTTTACACCCTGGTTTTTCACTTATCATCCACGACCGTAAGGCAGTTTGTAAAAACTGTGAAACAATAGTAGGAAAAAAAATTGAAGGTTGTACCTGCCGATTTGTACCGGTTCTTTATGAAGTCAACGCTGCGAACATTCAAGACGAAATGTGCACATTGTAAATCGCATTTTTTGGGCATTTTGATAGATCGATTTGTTATTAATTATTATTTTTCAACTCCATTTATTTTTTCATTTATTCTAGAAATAATTTGATGTTCAATTGAGTCAAAATTTAAACGAACAGAAAAAAGTCGAAACTTTTCACATACATTTATAAATGCAACATCAAATAGGAAAATCATTTTTTTAATATAATGTTTATACTATTCGTTATCGATACAATAATTCCATAATAAAATATATAATACACATAATGTGTAATAGGAAATAAAAATTTTGGAAATAATGTTTCAGAAATCTTTTTTTTTTTCTTTCTCATGAATTTCTTACACATTTTTTCAATTATTCGATAATATATTTTATATAAATAATGAATATTTAATTATTTATAGAATCAATAAACAAATAGAATGAATTGGAAAATTACAATCCTATTTTTTTTTAGTCAACACTAAATTATAAATTAATAGCAACATTATAAATTCTAATCTTTTGTTTCAATTTTTCATTAAATTTGAAGTACACATAAAAAAAAAACATCACGATAAAATTCTTAATTTGCGTAGATTAATTGATATACAGGAGACAAAAATGTTGCATCCCTTTTAAATAGCGCAAATATTTATTTCCAGTTCCAAAAATACTCTCATATTACGAATATTGAGAAATACGATTTTATCCTTCTTTTCTCATTCACGCGATCCCCGAGCTAAATGAGAGTTTTTTTTCGTGACGTTCGGTTGGCATTCACTGAGCGACACAATAATCCTCTTCCAGCTTCTACACAATTTTTTCTCTCTCTCCTGTTCAACTGTCGTCTTCTATACGAGTGAAATATTAAATAATAAATTTAATTTAAAAAAAAATATTTAAAATATTTAAAAAATATGAAATATTAAAAAAAAAAAAAAAAGCGGAAGTTCAGGTATAAAATTCCAATATTTTGTTTCAATTTTTCATTAAATTACAACTACACATAAAAAAAAATTTACCTTGTGTAGATTCATTGATATACAGAAAACAAAAATGTTGCATCCCTGTTAAATAGCGCAAATATTAATTTCTACATCCAAAAATCCCAATATTGGTAATACTGTAATACAGTCTCACATTACGAACATTGAGAAATACAATTTTATCCTTCTTTTCTCATTCACTCTATCCCCGAGCTAAATGAGAGTTTTTTTTTCGTGACGTTCGGTTGGCATTCACCGAGCGACACAATAATCCGCTTCCAGCTTCTACACAATATTTTCTCTCTCTCCTGTTCAACTGTCATCTTCTATACGAGTGAACAATAAAAAAAAAATTTTAAAGCGGAAGTTGAGGTATAAAATTCCAATATTTTGTTTCAATTTTTCATTAAATTACAACTACACATAAAAAAGAAAATTTAACTTGTGTAGATTCATTGATATACAGAAAACAAAAATGTTGCATCCCTGTTAAATAGCGCAAATATTAATTTCTACATCCAAAAATCCCAATATTGGTAATACTGTAATATAGTCTCATATTACGAATATTGAGAAATACGATTTTATCCTTCCTTTCTCATTCGCTCTATCCCCGAGCTAAATGAGAGTTTTTTTTCGTGACGTTCGGTTGGCATTCACGGAGCGACAAAATAATCCGCTTCCAGCTTCTACACAATTTTTTCTCTCTCTCCTGTTCAACTGTCGTCTTCTATACGAGTAAACTATTAAATATTGAATTAAATATTAAAAAAAATATTAAAAATATTTAAAAAATACGAAATATTTTTTAAAAAATAAAAAAGCGGAAGTTCAGGTATAAAATTCCAATATTTTGTTTCAATTTTTCATTAAATTACAACTACACATAAAAGAAAATTTACCTTGTGTAAATTCATTGATATACAGAAAACAAAAATGTTGCATCCCTTTTAAACAGCGCAAATATTTATTTCTACATCCAAAAATCCCAATATTGATAATACTGTAATACAGTCTCATATTACGAACATTGAGAAATACGATTTTATCCTTCTTTTCTCATTCACTCTATCCCCGAGCTAAATGAGAGTTTTTTTTCGTGACGTTCGGTTGGCATTCACCGAGCGACACAATAATCCGCTTCCAGCTTCTACACAATATTTTCTCTCTCTCCTGTTCAACTGCAGTCTTCTATACGAGTGAACAATAAAAAAAAAAAAAAAAAAAAAAAAAGAACGGAAGTTGAGGTATAAAATATGCAGGCGCGAGACCGAAGGATTCTCCCGAGGGATACACCTGACGCGCTCAGGATGAAAGCCTACCTTTCTTCTCCCACTGTATGCCACTGCACCGTGATGCACCGCACGCGGTTTCTCTTGTGCTGCGTATACACAGTACGTGCTCGGGTGCACAAAACGAGAGAAGAAGCAGAGCAGGAGGAATACGTATCCCTCCCTTCGGGATAAGCTCCGTCCGCTCCATAACTCATTCTAAATACTCGTATGCTAATAACGTCCTCGTACTGCCGCGAGTCTCTGAGCGCAACTGGAAATTTACAATTCCTCCGGCGACGAGCGACCAACAGACTCTGTTGTCTCGGTCTAAATCATCCTTTTTTTATATTTATTTTAAGATCTTTATTTAGGTACATAAAAATCTGCCAAGAAACAGCAGTCAGCATCACTCACGATTTTCGCTTTTGTTCAGTTGATCCGATATTAGCATTATCATAAAATTTATTCGGCAAAAATGAAAATCTTTTTATCCTTTCTAATTCGCGTTAATTCCAAGCATTGGCATGAGACTTTACGAGAAAACCACACTGAGAAAAATCACGGTAATTTAGGCAGCTATTAAGCCATAAACTGTAGATTTTTAGTCCAACAATTTGAATAATTATTTTCACTGATTTATTGGTTAAATTAACTACGTTATAATTACTGTCACTAATTCTATAGTTGGCTTAAGATAATGTTCTAGTTACTTTAACAGTGAACATATAATGAAATAAAACCTTAGCTTTTTTGTTATAATTAGTGCAACTTTATTATTGTTGTTCCAATGACCATTTAAAAATTGGTAAATAATTTCTCAAAGAATCATATGCTTGTGATTGTGTTTTTTATGAATAGTCGCATCTATCGCTAAATTTTCAAAATAATATACTTTTTGTTACGATAATTATTATTATCTGTTGTATTTACTATAAATATATAAATATATATAAATATAATTTACTATAAATAATAAATAAATATAAATATAATATACTATAAATAATAAATAAATATAAATATAATTTACTATAAGTAATAAATAAATATAAATATAATTTACTATAAATAATAAATAAATATAAATATAATATACTATAAATAATAAATAAATAATAATTGGTACAAGTAACTTTTTTTAAATAGCAGAGGTTGTATTTCACTATAAATTTATAGTTACCAGTATCTTTTTTTTCTGTCAGTTGTACCATTTCTAACGATGTTAAAAATGGACTAAAGTCCATTTGTCTAAAAATGGACTAAATTCCAATTTTAGACAAAAATTTGTAGCATTTTATTGAAATAATAATAATAGTAATGTGTCAGATAAAAAAATGTGGATAATTTTTTTCTTTTTATTCGAATAATTCTTTAATATAGATTTAGAATAATTTTGACATTCGTATGGATTTACGTATTGAGTTTCAGTCAATTTGAGTTGTATCAACTGATATTATTTGATAAAATATTGATAGTTGTTTTGTTCGAATTAATGCTCGTGTCTATCCCAGAATTCTAATGAATTTCGAATTTACAGCGTAATCGCATTATCGGAACTGTCGAGTACGAAACAATTGTCCGTCAACAGAATTCCAACGTGCACGGATAATCTCACCCTTGTATATGTAGCGGTACGTGGAATCCGATGATTATAACGCCAGACCATTAATGTGCAGAATTGACCCTACTGTATCGTTCTGGATAGCTCATCACTTCGTGTTTCAAAAATAATAATTAAATTGATCCAAACTCAAGTCTGCAATATTTTGATATTTCAATTTACAACAATTGAAAAAATTAATAAAAATGATTCTCTTCAATTTTCATTGGAATTAATTAAATTTCAGAACGTAGATAGAAAAAAAAGAAAGTCACTTTAATAATTTTTGATTAATTTCATTTTTTGAACGAACAATAATAATAATACATTTTTTGAAAAACTTAAGATTTTCTTTTTGTTCATGTAACGACAACAAAAATCAGTAACAATTTTCAGTTATCAATTAACTAATAAACCGGTTGAAAAATTATAATTTGTAAATTATAAATTTTTAAAATACCAAAAGATACCAAAATTATTATAATTTTATTATTATTATTATTATTATTATAATTATAAAATTATTATAATTTTATTTAATTTATTGAATTTTATATTTAATTTTATAATAATTATAATTTATAATTATAAATAAAAAATTATAAAATTATAATAATTTTATTATACTAACTGTGCTGATATAAAAATAACATTCATAAATTATAAAATAATATTAGCAATTTTGCGACCGTCAGTGAAAAATTACCAATACAATTATTTCATTATATGATTATAATAATTTATTATATATAATAAAATGATAATAATTTTTTTATTTATAAAAGTTGCAGATAAATAATTTGTCCAATAAATCTGATTTGTTGTTTCACGAAATATTGAAATAATTGTATTGGTAATATTTGACTGACGGTCGAAAAATTGCTAATATTATTTTATAATTTATGAATGTTATTTTTATATCAGCACAGTTAGTATTATTATTATGATAAGCGCATTATGCAGGAGAATTTATGACTATCAATCGCCCCTTTTGGAATCGAGTAAATTTGAGTCCTGGTTATGCATAACCGTTTGCCTAAATTGCCAACGCAATGCCATCATTCCACCGCATATAGAGACGATTGTCTCTGAATCTCACTATATGTATATCACTCGCTGCGTTATAGTCCGTCAATCAATCTCGCTACAACGAAAATTGAAATAATCTTTGGGCTGGCTGTGCGCTCAGCGCTAAATTCATTCGTCACGGAGCTTCGCATTCATGCGGTACGCGTTGCTGATGCCAAACGCTCGTCGGTCTGGCCGTGAATAATTTGACGAGGATATATAGTTTACGAAGTAAAGGGTGAAAGGGTGGAGAACGCAATGGTTAGGAGGGGCCCAAAGGGGTGAATTTCTCTGTCATCTCTATCTATATTCACGCTTTATATCTTTCTTTCCCTTTTGTCCCTCCATACAGATGGCAGGAATAAAAAATAGATATATATATATATATATATATATATATATATATATGTATATATATATATATATATTGAGGGGAGATGAACATTTTTTCATTTTTTTATGTCTCTGCTGCTTTGGATATAAAAAATGACATTTAAATCTCACTGTATCGCTTTAACATAAAACTCCATTAAACTAAAATTGAAATTAAATGGAAAGTGTGTATTAATTTTGTTTTTTTTTTTATAATTTCAAAGCTAAAATTCACTAGTTTAGGCTCTAATCTTAGCTCATCATTTTAGTTAAAAGAAGGTTGGGGTAAAAATTCTTTTGCAATGATTATCACGTACACCCACAAAATATATCAACTTTAAAATACCAAAAATAATATTAAAGAGATTTTAGTATGAAATTAGTCGACTTTGGAGTGATAAAAATATTATTACAGTGGTTTTATTGTCAGTACAAAACGAACAAACTTTAGAGTACCAAAAATAATATTGAAGTGATTTTAGTATGAAAATCATCGACTTTGGAGTACTAAAAATATTATTACAGTGATTTTATTGTCAGTACAAAACGAACAAACTTTAGAGTACCAAAAATAATATTGAAGAGATTTTGGTATGAAATTTATCGACTTTGGAGTGCTAAAAATATTATTACAGTGATTTTATTGATAGTACAAAATGAACAAACTTTAGAGTACATTTAAATTTCACTGTATCGCTTTAACATAAAACTCCATTAAACTAAAATTGAAATTAAATGGAAAGTGTGTATTAATTTTGTTTTTTTTTTATAATTTCAAAGCTAAAATTCACTAGTTTAGGCTCTAATCTTAGCTCATCATTTTAGTTAAAAGAAGGTTGGGGTAAAAAATTCTTTTGCAATGATTATCACGTACACCCACCAAATATATCAACTTTAAAATACCAAAAATAATATTAAAGAGATTTTAGTATGAAATTAGTCGACTTTGGAGTGATAAAAATATTATTACAGTGGTTTTATTGTCAGTACAAAACGAACAAACTTTAGAGTACCAAAAATAATATTGAAGAGATTTTGGTATGAAATTCATCGACTTTGGAGTACTAAAAATATTATTACAGTGATTTTATTGTTAGTATAAAATGAACAAACTTTAGAGTACATTTAAATTTCACTGTATCGCTTTAACATAAAAATCCATTAAACGAAAATTAAAATTAAATGGAAAGTGTGTATTAATTTTGTTTTTTTTTATAATTTCAAAATTAAAATTCGCTAGTTTAGGCTCTAATCTTAGCTCATCATTTTAGTTAAAAGAAGGTTGGGGTAAAAAATTCTTTTGCAATGATTATCACGTATACACACCAAATATATCAACTGTAAAATACCAAAAATAATATTAAAGAGATTTTTGTATGAAATTCATCGACTTTGGAGTGCTAAAAATATTGTTACAGTGATTTTATTGTTAGTACAGAACGAACAAACTTTAGAGTACCAAAAATAATAATGAAGAGATTTTGGTATGAAATTCATCGACTTTGGAGTGCTAAAAATATTATTACAGTGATTTTATTGTTAGTACAGAACGAACAAACTTTAGAGTACCAAAAATAATAATGAAGAGATTTTTGTATGAAATTCATCGACTTTGGAGTGCGAAAAATATTATTACAGTGATTTTATTGTTAGTACAAAACGAACAAACTTTAGAGTACCAAAAATAATATTGAAGAGATTTTGGTATGAAATTTATCGACTTTGTAGTACTAAAAATATTATTACAGTGATTTTATTGTAAGAACAAAACGAACAAACTTTAGAGTACCAAAATTAATATTGAAGACATTTTGGTATGAAATTTATCGACTTTGGAGTACTAAAAATATTATTACAGTGATTTTATTGTAAGTACAAAATGAACAAACTTTAGAGTACATTTAAATCTCACTGTATTGCTTTAACATAAAAATCCATCAAACGAAAATTGAAATTAAATGGAAAGTGTGTATTAATTTTGTTTTCTTATCATTTCAAAATTAAAATTCACTAGTTTAGGCTCTAATCTTAGCTTATCATTTTAGTTAACAGAAGGTTGGGGTAAAAAAATTTTTTTGCAATGATTATCACGTATTACTAAATATATCAAATATGATGTTATGTTATGAAAATAAATGGCACAAGATTAGAATTTTATTTACAATAATAATTTTTACGTACTGAGAAAAAGCCATAAAAAATTAGTCGTTGATTGAAATTCCAGTAGATTCTATTATTTTTTAGCACACCATTTTTTTCAATGCTTGTTGAAGGTTTTATAATTGATTTATTATCTTAAACACAGTTAATACAAAATAATAGCTTTCTCACCGAAAAAACTAACATAGTAAATTTGAAAGCCTCGAGCTTAACTTATGCAATACGTTTTTCTCCAGGAGCAGAGCTTGCCATGCGAAAAAGAGTATAAATAAAAAAAAGGAAACGACCTCTTATCTCGAGGGTGGTGAATTTACGGTCGGTATCCGCCTTTCGTAATTTACCTGCTCCACATTCGTTCGCGCAGACCATAGTGTCTAACAGTAAAAGCACTGTAGCCTCGCGATTTTTGCAAACGGAGGGTAGAGGTGTTCGTTGAAAGAGCGAGAGCAGAAAGGGACTAAATCACTGGTAGTTCTCGACGCTAGGTGGCGTCGTGGGCCAGTAGTTCGCCGTTTTACCCCATTTTTTTCCTCTTTTAAACGAGTTCGGTCGTCGGATTATTTTTCTGCCCGACAGTTTCTTTTTGCCTTTTTAATTCCTTCTTTTTTTTTCGTCTCCACTTTCTAACTCTTTTCGCTTCCCGCGATTCTCTTTCTTTTCGCTCTTTTCACCGAGACTTTTTTCTTTTTTTTTTTTACAATAATTCATTAGCTATGAAAGTAGCTGCATCGATTACAAATTAATGATTGACACTTGATGGTAGCCACAATTATTTTATTATACCATAAAATTCTCTTTTTAAAATAGATTTAAAATAAAAATATTGATTGTGTCAAGCCATAATGGTGAAAATGATTGAAACAGAAAGTGGAGACGAAAAACAAAATGAAGGAATTAAAAAGGGAAAAAGAAACTGTCGGACAGAAAAATAATCGGGCGCCCGAACTCATTTTAAAGAGGAAAAAAATGGATTAAAACGTCGAACTAAAACTAATTTTTAACTGATTTTGTGTATTGAATTATATTTTTAATATTCGTTCAGCGATGTTAAAAATGAAATAATAAATAGAGAGAAAAATATAATTCGATACACGAAGTCAGTTAAAAATTACTTTTAGTTCGCCGTTTTAATCCACTTTTTTTTCCTCTTTAAAACGAGTTCGGGTGTCGAATTATTTTTCTGCACGACAGTTTCTTTTTACCTTTTTAATTCCGTCATTTATTCTTTTTTTTTCGTCTCCACTTTCTAACTCTTTTCGCTTCCTGCGACTCTCTTTCTTTTCGCTCTTTTCACCGAGACTTTTTTCTTTTTTCTTTTCACAATAATTTATTAACTATAAAAGTAGCTGCATTGGATACAAATTAATGGTTGACACTTGATGGTAGCCAAAATTATTTTATTATACCATAAAATTCTCTTTTTAAAATAGGTTTTGAAATAAAAATATTATTTGTGTCACGCCATAATGGTGAAAATTATTGAAACAGTAATATTCGTTCAGCGATGTTAAAAATGAAATAATAAATCGAGAGAAAAATATAATTAAATACACGAAATCAGTTAAAAATTACTTTTAGTTCGCCGTTTTAATTCATTCTTTTTCTCTTAAAAATGAGAGTTCGGGCGCCGAATTATTTTCTGCCCGATAGTTTCTTTTTCCCTTTTTAATTTCTTCATTTTTCTTTTTCGCTTCCTGCGACTCTCAGTTCTTCGTTCTTTTCACCAAGACTTTTTTCCTTTTTATTACAACAATTCATTAACTATAAAAGTAGCTGCATTGATTACAAATTAATAGTTGAAACTTGATGGTAGCCACGATTATTTCACTATACCATAAAATTCTCTTTTTAAAATAGGTTTTGAAATAAAAATATTGTTTGTGTCACGCCATAATGGTGAAAATTTTTGAAACAGTAATATTCGTTCGGCGATGTAAAAAATGAAATAATAAATCGAGAGAAAAATATAATTAAATACACGAAATCAGTTAAAAATTACTTTTAGTTCGCCGTTTTAATTCATTTTTTTTCCTCTTTAAAATGAGAGTTTGGGCGCCGAATTATTTTTCAGCACGACAATTTCTTCTTCCCTTTTTAATTCCTTCATTTTTTTTTTTTTTTTTCGTCTCCACTTTCTAACTCGTTTCGCTTCCTGCGACTCTCGGTTGTTCGTTCTACTTATATTCTCACCGAGTCCCTTTTTTTTTTTACTTTTTTCTCATGCCACTTCGGTGCACGGCAGTACGTAGGTACAGTGTAGGCGAAAGAGCTTTTCTCGAGTGAGTACGCTTGGTTCGTCGAGTGCTGAAGCGACTCACGGCTCACAGGAGAAGCTCAGAATTGCAACGACGGTAAAAAGATCGAAGAATTTCGTCGTCGTCGTCGTCGTCGTCTCGAGTCGTACGCGGGTGGCCGATTCGCCGAGAGGTCCACCCTTTCTTTCCGCCTTCCGACGGTCGTCGTTTTCTTCTTTTTGATGTTTCTTCCTTCTCCCACAAACTGCAATCAGTTTCGTAAAAGTTGCAACGTACGTGAAGAGTTCTAAGTGTATATGTATCCACACTACAAATATGTGTACAAATATGAGGTATCCCACGTCAAATCGACCTGTTTTATTTTTTTTCAACATTTTTTGTTGGTCAAATGACATTTGGTCTGCTTATGATTTTTTTGGAAATATTTTTCGAAAAATTGTTGTTTTTATTTATTTTTTTATTTTTTTTTTCAATCCACATGAAGCCGAAATTGATGAGATTAAGAAGCGGAAGTAATTCCACCGTTGCTTAAATATTTTTAATATTTTCACTCTGAGTTATTTTTTTTATAGTCTCCAATTCTTGCAAACCGAATAAATAAATTTAAAAAATTGTAATTTTCGTAGAGATATTTTTGTATATATTCGTGATATTTTTCATAACAAATTGAAAAAAATCTAATAAAAAATTGAAATCAAGTTTAGAGTATCAAAAATAATATTAATGTGAGTTTAATACGTTAAGTTTTATTTTTTACAATCTAAATGGAGCCAAAATATACTTTCACTTTTTTCTAGCTTTCCACTAAATAAAAATCAATATTTAAAAAACCTAATAAAAAATTGGAATCAACTTTGGAGTACGAAAAATATTATTAAAGACATTTTAGTATAAAATAAATCAACTTTAAAATATCAAAAATAATATTAAAGAGATTTTAGTATGAAATTAATCTCAAGTACTTTCGAGTACCAAAAATATTAATACAGGGATTTTATTGTAAGTACAAAACGAACAAACTTTAAAGTACCAAAAATAATATTGAAGATATTTTAGTATGAAATTCATCGACTTTGGAGTACTAAAAATATTAGTACAGTGATTTTACTGTTAGTACAAAACGAACAAACTTTAGAGTACCAAAAATAATATTGAAGAGATTTTAGTATGAAATTAATCGACTTTGAAGTACTAAAAATATTATTACAGTGATTTTATTGTCAGTACAAAATGAACAAACTTTAGAGTACCAAAAATAATATTGAATAGATTTTAGTATGAAATTCATCGACTTTGGAGTACTAAAAATATTATTACAGTGATTTTATTGTTAGTACAAAACTATAGAGTACCAAAAATAATATTGAAGAGATTTTAGTATGAAATTAATCGACTTTGAAGTACTAAAAATATTATTACAGTGATTTTATTGTAAATACAAAACGAACAAACTTTAGAGTACCAAAAATAATATTGAAGAGATTTTAGTATGAAATTCATCGACTTTGGAGTGCTAAAAATATTATTACAGTGATTTTATTGTTAGTACAAAACCAACAAACTTTAGAGTATCGAAAATAATATTGAAGAGATTTTAGTATGAAGTTAATCGAATTTGGAGTACTAAAAATATTATTACAGTGATTTTATTGTTAGTACAAAATGAACAAACTTTAGAGTACCAAAAAAAATATTGAATAGATTTTAGTATGAAATTCATCGACTTTGGAGTACTAAAAATATTATTACAGTGATTTTATTGTCAGTACAAAACGAAGAAACTTTAGAGTACCAAAAATAATATTAAAGAAATTTTAGTATCAAAATCATCGACTTTGGAGTTCTAAAAATATTATTACAGTGATTTTATTGTAAGTACAAAATGACCAAACTTTAGAGTACCAAAAATAATATTAAAGAAATTTTAGTATCAAAATCATCGACTTTGGAGTACTAAAAATATTATTACAGTGATTTTATTGTTCGTACAAAATGAACAAACTTTAGAGTACCAAAAATAATACTCAAGTGATTTTGGTATGAAATGCCCCATACGTACTCGCACTGTCTCGAAATGTCATGGAATTGATGCGGGAAAGTTTTCGACGTCTCGGACGTCAGGATCTCCGCTGCACACCGAATACAATTCCTATAGATCCGTCAACCGAGGAATAATCAGCCGAACGAAGGAGAAAGAGAAGTTCGTAGAGGACGCGACAAGGCGCGGGTCATAAAATATTCAGAAGCATAGGATCGGAGGAACGGGACGACAGTCTCATTGCCCACCACCAGACAAACGCCACCGGTTCCCGGATTCACCCTATGGTCAAGCCAGCACGTGACTGACTCGCGTATATATACCGGACGTACGTCAAATTACCGGCGTGGACGCCGAAGAACCGTATAGAGAAGAAATCGTTACCCTTTAATGGATGCGGGCTCGTCCTTTGTGCCTTTTGAGGACTTTCTCTCCGCTTCGTTTGCTGTATTCATGCTAAAGAGTAAGCCAGGAACGTGAATACCTAAATAGTTGAGCATAAAAATGATAATTGAACAGTTTGCAGTTGTTGAATACAAAAAATTATTCTGTAGTATTAACAATTTGTATTTTGCCGCTTTTACGGCGCAATTAAATTAATAACAACTTTTCAAAATTCAGTTATTTTGTAATAAATATTTTACATAAATATCAGCCATTTTGAATAATTTACTTTTTTAATATATTCTTGTATAATTTATATTATATACGAATATATATATATTATATATAAATATCAGCCATTTTGAATAATTGACTTTTTAAAATTTATTATTGTATAATTTATATTATATAGGAGTATATATATTATATATTATATTTTTTTTATACATGTGTATTTAATAAATATATATATCAAAAATAAAGTAAGCAATATTTAACATAAATATTATTTTTAATAATTACATTTTTTATATATATATATATTTTCATACGAAAATATTTACAAATAATTTTGAAATTAGCAATCAACCAAGTCTATAAATATATAATAAAAATTGTTGAAAATTATACAAAAGTTGACGAAGAATAATAAAAAAGTTCGAGCATAAGTACAAATAAATCTTTACAGTTAAAATAATTAACAAATATATTTGTTAATAATTTAGATCCTCGATAAAAATACTTGTAAAATTTTCAAAAGTTTGTGAATGACTCTAATTATACAAAGGATTTATAAAAATGTCATTCTTTTCACATTTCAATCATCGTCAAATGGGAGTACGAGTGTGTGTGTGTGTGTGTGTATTTTGAATGTGACAATACTCGGCGTGCAAGCTGCATGCCTCGTGGGTAAGGCAAACCGAACAGAGAAAAACCAAGTGGGGAAATAGAAAGAGAGAGAGAAAAAAAAAGAAACTAAAAACGAACAGTGAGAATAGTAGGACAACTGGACATAATACGCGTGTGCCGTACCGCTATACTACTGCCAACGATGCACGGAGTAAAATGCGATAAAGAACATAGCAAAAAAGCGCGAGTGAAAAGCCTTGGTGTCTCCTGAAAAGGGTGTGGAGATCAGCGAAAAATAGAAAGGGAAAAGACAGAGGGATGCGGTTCACTGTGTGGTTGTAGATATGTTGCGATGTCGTGGTAGTAGGAAAGTAGAAATGCTATGGTATGACGACGACGACGACGACGACAATGAGTGCAAGTACAACAAGGGGAGAGTGGGGTGAAATGGAACAGGGGCGTAATGGCACACATACAGAAATTTTATCATGATAAAAAGCTGAAAAATTAATACCTGCTAAAGTTTGTTTAAATTATTTGTCGAGTATAAATAAAATGAAATATTAATACAAAATCATGATTTAATGAAATTTATTTTGTGTAATCTAAGATAGAATTTATTTATTAAACAATTAAAATTATGGGAACCATCAACTCATTTTTATCGATCTTTTTTTCTCTACTTTTGCTTAATTTTTCGTTTTTTTTTGTAACTTTTTATCGATAATATGTTGAATAACAAAATTTATACGTAATCAGAATTTAATCAATGTTATTTTAGTTATAATGAATTTGAATTATAACGACAACAATTAACGAATTACGGTGACAACAAAAATCGTTAAATTAGGCTGCCAAATTTTTTGCTGTCACAACGAAAAAAAAATATTATTACTTTATTTTGTCAAAAAAATGGCGGAATTTTTTTCTGCCCAGCTATGGAAAATTTTCTATTAAAAAGTACATTCAAAACCTTGAATTTTATACGGGAACAAATTTTTATACGTTCGATAATTTTGAATATACAGCGAATTGAAAAAAAAAAATGTAATAAAAAAAAAATCGTTATTAAATTTTGGGCAAACCATAGGTTCTAAAATTCTGAAATAATTTATGGATGTCCGTGATTCTCTAAACAACTTGAGAAAAAAATATGAACACTTTTTGTAATATATCAATCATATATTAAGCATATTTGATACATATATATATTTTTTTATCATCCCATTTACTTATAGAAATAATGATGGTGATACGATCAGCTCTATAATTACGATTTTATAATAATAACATGTAGCGATTGTAATACGATGATTAAACTTTGGAATGGCTGCAAAAATTAATATTTTTCAATAAAAAATCACAGTAATCCTTTTGAAAAAATGGAAAAAAAAGTAACGCATTACTTATTTCTTCCATTATTTCCCCTATTTCTTGCAATATTAAAGCGAAAATTAGTATTTTTTTCTGCTAATCAAATGTTTACACTCTATTTTATAATCACTACATATTATTATTATGAAATCATAATTACAAAACAAATTTTACTGTAAACTATATCTCATGGATTAATGGGGATTTACAACTCTGATCTATAATCTATATTTTTCCTATATGGGCCATAGCCATTATGCCCCTCGTGGCCATTTTGCCCCACTCTTCCCTTATAGGCGAAGGTGGTAGTTGGACGATAACACATAGCAACCCTCTGGACACTATAGCGTTTGCGACGAACGAACGAACGTCCTTTTTCTCTTTTCAACGACACACAAGAAGCCAGTGGAGATATATACAGTGAAAACGAGAACACCACCAGAAGCAGCAGCAGCAGCAGCTCGCGCCCCTCATTCCGTATTCCATTTCACTCTCGTATTCTCTTTGCTGCACTTCTGTGTATATAGAGAAAGAGAGCGACATATACACACTTATACATTGGACACACATATACACACATTTTTGTCACCCATTGTCTACTTTTTTCCATATAGTGTGTAGGGACTGGAGTTAGACGCCCCTTGTCTCTGTTCGCGTGCGCCTCGCCACGGACCACGGCCTAATTATCGGACGAGGGACCATTGGAGATGGTCGAAGTCAGAGAGTCGTATAATACCACTCGTTTTTGAACTCGCACACCGCCATTCGCTAATTGACACGGTCCCGGATATTCAAATAAGAAATAAAAGGATAAAAATTCCAGCGTATTCTTTTTTTTTAACCCTTTGGTGTAAAATTTTTTGTACCTCATAAAAACAACGCCTTATTGTCAAGTTTTTATTGTTGGTTTTATTAGTAAATAAATCCTGAGACTATTGTAATAAAATATAATCTTTTTTGAAGATTATTTAATTAGAATTTAATATTCATCTGGAGGACAATTTATTGTTATCATTTAAACAGAGTTGCAATTTTAACCCTTTGGTGTAAAAATTTTTGTACCTGTCAAGTTTCTGTTGTTGGTTTTATTAGTAAATAATTCCTGAGACTATTGTAATAAATTTTTTTTAAAGATTCTTTACATAGAATTTAATATTCATCTGAACGACAATTTACCGTTATCATTTAAACAGAGTTTTAATTTTAACCCTTTGGTGTAAAATTTTTTGTACCTTATTGTCAAGTTTTTGTTGTTGGTTTTATTAGTAAATAATTCCTGAGACTATTGTAATACATTTTTTTTTAAAGATTCTTTAAATAGAATTTAATATTCATCTGGATGACAATTTATTGTTATCATTTAAACAGAGCTGTAATTTTAAACCTTTGGTGTAAAAATTTTTGTACCTCATAAAGACAACACCTTATTGTCAAGTTATTGTTGTTGGTTTTATTAGTAAATAATTCCTGAGACTATTGTAATAAATTTTTTTTTAAAGATTCTTTACATAGAATTTAATATTCATCTGAACGACAATTTACCGTTATCATTTAAACAGAGTTTTAATTTTAACCCTTTGGTGTAAAATTTTTTGTACCTTATTGTCAAGTTTTTGTTGTTGGTTTTATTAGTAAATAATTCCTGAGACTGTTGTAATACATTTTTTTTAAAGATTCTTTAAATAGAATTTAATATTCATCTGGACGACAATTTATTGTTATCATTTAAGCAGAGTTGTAAATACCTAGTACTTATAGAAATAAAGATGATAATATGATCAGCTGTATAATTATGATTTCATAATAATAACATGTAGCGATTATAATACAATGACTGAACTATCGAATAGCTGCAAAAATAATTATTTTTTAATAAAATTTCATGGCAATATTTTTGAAAAAATGAAGAAATATAATTAATGCATTAAGTAAGTAATGCATTAATTATCTCTTCCATTTTCCCCCCTATTTCTTCTAATAGTTAAACAAAAATTAGTATTTTTTGCAGTTATTAAAATGTTTACACTCTATTTTATAATCACTACATATTATTATTATAAAATCATAATTACAAAAAAAAAAATAGATTTCATGAATTAATGCGGTTTTACATCTCTGCATTTAAGCAACTATTACATGCTATAGTACATTTTACATACCAGCTATTTCCATTTTCACTTACAAAACAATAATTCTGTAAAAATGATATTTTTTCATAATTTTTTTAATAAAAAGAATTACTTAATAAAATAGTTTTTATTATTATTGATATAAATAAAAAATACATAACCAGCGAATAAAATTCCCAAAAGAATTAATATACAATAAATTATAACACAAAAAAGCTAGAATTACTTTCGATCCCCAAAATTGACTTAATTACATCTACTCCACGAAGCATATACCACTACCTTAAAAATACTTTTCAAACTTCTCCCATTCTTCTATTCAATAAAGAATATCGCACCTCGCTCTACTGAATTATTTATTCAGTGATATTGTTGTTAGTTTTACAAACAGACGGACAGACACATTTCACATCGATGATAGAATCAAGTGAACTGACGCGTTTGAAATCCACTTAAAAAAAAAAATTTGCACGTGCCCTGAATTTATTTTCTATTATACTCTTTTTCCCATCCTAAGAGGCAGCTTCGACTGAATTTAAGAGGCAAAGGGGTTGATCCGGTTTCCCAACCGCCGATGGTGCGAGGATCGTCTTTCCCTGTCACGTTGCTCCTATAGCTTCACAACGAAGACGCGTGTGCACATATTCATCAGAACAAGGCTGTGCCGAGAGAGACAGGAGGCTTCCCTTTCGAATAAGATCTCTGTAAAGAGTAGAAGGATATAGGATAGCATGAGCTGTGGAACATAGCATGAAAACGTCGGCGACGAATTGTTCCATTGCTACCAACATTTTCATTCTTCTCGCTTCGTGGATCTCGACACGACCCTCATCTCTTCCGTCCCTAAACTCTCGACGCTTATCCCGCTGCACTAAATCCTCACTCGTGTCCCAAAACTTTTTATACAGGCTATTCCGAGCCAAGCAGACGTGACTCACATTTTTTGTCACATTTTGTAACTCTCTTTTAGTGTTTTTATATAATTAATACCACAAGACAATTTTCGGAATTACCGTCAATGCTGCATATTTTATTCTTTGGAGAATATTTGGAGAGCATTTCGAAAAATGTTTTTGTGAAAATTTTCTTTGATATATTTTGAAAATATTTGACGTGTAGAATTTTATTAGAAAATTATTACACATTTTTATTTCGTAAAATAAAAATGTATTTGCATAAAAAAATATGTTTTTATATAATTAAGATTACAATTTTCAGAATAACCGTCAATGCAGCATATTTTGTACATTTGAAAATTTATGGAAAATATATTTTGTGGAAATTTTCTTCGATATATTTTGAAAATATTTGACGTGTAGAATTTCATTAGAAAATCATTCCAGATTTTCATTTCGTAAAAATATGTTTTTATGTAATTAAGATTACAAGCCAATTTTCAGAATAATCATCAATGCAGCATATTTTATTCTTTGGAGAATGTATTTCGACACATGTTTTTGTGGAAATTTTCTTCGATGTATTTTGAAAATATTTGACGTGTAAAATTTTATTAGAAAAATCATTCCAGATTTTCATTTCGTAAAATAAAAATGTATTTGCATAGAAAAATATGTTTTTATGTAATTAAGATTACAATTTTCAGAATAACCGTCAATGCAGCATATTTTCAACATTGGAGAATTTATTCCAAAATATATTTTTTTGCACATTATCTTCGATAAATTCTGAAAATATTTGACAAGTTATGAAATTTTATTAGAAAAGCATTACACAGTTTCATTTTGTCAAATAAAAATGTATTTGCATAGAAAAATATGTTTTTATATAATTAAGATTACAAGCCAATTTCCACAATAACCGTCAATGCAGCATATTTTCTACATTTGAAAATCTATTTCAAAATATATTTTTTTGGAAATTTCCTTCCATAAATTCTGGACATATTTACCATGTGGAATGTTATTAGAAAAGCATTCCACATTTTCATCTCATTTCATAAAAATACCTTCACATGAAAAAAAAAATGACAACACTGAATTTCCAGAAATTGTCATTTTTGATTTAAAAATATTGCATGTTTTTAAAAATCTTAAAAATCGTTAAAAAGTAGATTACCAATTTCGCTTTTATTAATACAAAAAGTTGATTTTATTTGCATACATTAAAATTTTTTTTTATCAATACAACCTAGTCAATTGGCTTTTATTGTAGCCTCGGCGCGGAATGCCCCATGCATAACCTTTTATTCCGAAGAGGCGTATTTTTTTTTTCTTTCATTTTGTACAGTAGCCAGTTAAGCGTTTTATTTATCGCAGTTGGGGATTGGCATTGTGTGTGTGGACATTGTGGGTATAGCTGCTTCGGATTCAAGTCCTTAGAAGCGGGTACCATGGGGCAGATTGCGATGAGGCCGATGTGCGTTTCGTTTCAACTCGTTGGACGGTGCTCTACTCCTTCGCTTCTACGCTACCTACAGTGCAATGAAGTTCTTCGTTGAGAGGCACCGAATGCATTATTCAAAATTGCCTTTCCCAGAGTAGTCCGCCTGCGTCGACTTTCCTACGACAATCCTTAACTATATGCCAACCAGTTTGGTGCGACGATGGCATTGGTATTACGCTTTTCTCGTGCGTAACTGGCTTGAGACACTCTTTTATTTTATCTCTCCGAGGGAAAGACGTAGATCGAACGACTACTTACCGATTCAGTCGTATAACTTCAACTTCTCGGAACTTATCGCGTCTGGCGAGTGCATCGGAGTATCAGGAAAATACTTTCTTCTAATTTGCTTGATAGATTTTGTAATCTTTAGTGAAAACTTAAGGTAGAATCTTGATATTTATTATCTGCCAATATTTATGGATCGATTATCGAAATATTATTTTTTTTCTATATTAAATAATAAGAAATATAATAATTGGAACGCACGAGATTTAAAAAAAAATTTAATTAAAAATTTAAAAAAATTAAGAATTAAAAAATACGCACGTTGTTTGATAGATTTTTTAATCTTTAGTGAAAACTTAAAGTGGAATCTTGATATTTATTATCTGCCAATATCCATGGATCAATTATCGAAATATTATTTTTTTTCTATATTAAATAATAAGAAATATAATAATTGGAACGCACGAGATTTAAAAAAAAAAAAAAAAAAATTAAAAAATACGCACGTTGCTTGACAGATTTTTTAATCTTTAGTGAAAACTTAAAGTGAAATCTTGATATTTATTATCTGCCAATATTTATGGATCAATTATCGAAATATTATTTTTTTTCTATATTAAATAATAAGAAATATAATAATTGGAACGCACGAGATTAAAAAAAAAATTTATTCGGATTAAAGTTGATGGAATATAATCGATTTTTAATGAAGCACGTTCATATATTATTTTTATTGATATATTATAGTTGATATATTATTTCCGGTTCAGACGTACAACTTCAATAGCTCAATATCAGAAAAATGGTTTCTTTTAATTTGCTTGATAGATTTTTTAACTTTAGTAAAAAACTGAAGGTAGAATCATGATATTTTTTATCTGTATAATTATTTATTATAATATTTATCTATAATTTTTTTTCTATATAAAATAACGAGGAATATAATAATTACAATGCACGAGTTAAAAAAATAATTTTATTCGAATAAAAATTCTATAGCATTGATGGAATCTAATCGATTTTTAATTATGCCTAATTAATTGATATATTGGCAAATTAATTGCGGATATTTTTAGTTTTAGAGAAAACTCGTGATATTTATTATCTGCCAATATCCATGATTCTATTGTCTAAATATATATTTTTTTCTCTATAAAATAACAAGTACGATTTAAAAATAGAAAAAAAAATATTCAGATAAAAATTCTATAGCATTGATAGAATGTAATCGATGCCTCGATTTTTAATAACGTACGTTGATATATTGGCGAATTAATTGCGGATGGACAGTTAATTTCTGATGAAAACGGATCGTTATCTTTCGTGACGCCCCTGATGTGCATTCAAGCGCGAAATAAAAGAGAGGTTAAAAAAAAGAAGGAATAGTGACGCGACGACGAGTCGGGTCGAGCACATCGCCGAGTTTATTCCAGTGGTGCGCTGAAATCGCGGAACCACGATGGATGTCGATCCGACTGCCACTCGCACGTGACGTTTCGTCGATCCCGAAGCATCGACTTTCGACGGATGTCGCCCTGAATTCGCGTTAATCCCGATGAAAAGTCGATATTTAAAGAGTCGAAAACTCATCCTCATGAGTTTACGTCAGAGATTGTCGGTGCTAATTGATCTATTTCAAAGAGGTATTGATGGACAGTTCAGAGAGATAAAAAAAACTTCAACGACTTATTTAGATTTTTCACTTCTTTTTTTTTATAGTCGAAGAGAATTTAACACAAATGCTAAAAAATTAACAAAAATTGTTTACAACGACTTTTCAAGAAAATATTTTCTTTATTTGTCTTTAACAAATACTTGTGATACTATTTTTTATTTAGATAAAACGTCGAAGCACCTTCAATAAATCAGATAAACGTCTTGCAGCAAGCAAAGTTCCATGATCGATAAGAATACCGAAGACAAAAAAATGATAAGTGTTATCGGCTGAGGGCGGCTTCTATCAAAGCTGATAAATTTGGCTCGCCATTTGCTTGTAAATATGTACTGATACTTTTACTCCATTATTTCTTGGAATACAGAGATTATTGTAGTATGATTGGCTGAGTATAGAGTGAAATATTATTTTCTTATTTTCAATAAAAAATTAGAAATTTTCAAAATTTAATTATTTTGGAACAAAATATTTTACATAAATATATTATTAAAAATATTTAGTGTAAATTTCCATTACGTAGAGTGAAACGTTATTTTTTTATTTTCAATAAAAATAACAGCTTTTCAAAATATAATTATTTTGGAATAAAATATTTTTCAAAATTTAATTATTTTGGAATAAAATATTTTACATAAATACATTATCAAAAATATTTAGTGTAAATTTCCATTACGTAGAGTGAAACGTTATTTTTTTATTTTCAATGAAAATAACAGCTTTTCAAAATGTAATTATTTTGGAATAAAATATTTTACATAAATACATTATCAAAAATATTTAATTTTTGATGAAAATAAAAATTTTTATTGAAATTTTATTTTTATTGAAAATAAAAATAACAAAAAAATATTTTATTCCAAAATAATTAATTAAAATATCTTTCAAAATTTAATTATTTTGGAATAAAATTTCGAAAAGCTGTTCTCATTTTTATTGAAAATAAAAAAATAACGTTTCACTCTACGTAATGGAAATTTACACTAAATATATTTGATAATATATTTATCTAAAATATTTTATTCCAAAACAATTAAATTTTGAAAAGTTGTTCTATGTATTTATGTAAATTTACGTAGAGGGAAATGTTATTTTTTTATAGCAGAAAAAAATAGATTTCCTTGAGGCAATTGTGTGAGGTATACGACTTTTGCTGTGCAGAGAGAGAAACTTTGCGAATAAGTGAGGGTCCAGAAAACAATCTCATCTAGACGCTGACGTCCGACGCCCGTTAACGGCTGAAAGGGGACGACGGCGAGCCCTGTTCAAATATCACGCTATAGCACTCCAAACATGTTATATATAGTACTATATAAGAGTCATATTGCTTTGCAAAGGAAAAGCGAAAATTTGACGTCTTGATAGGGGCTTTCAGGATCGTTGACTGACATAACGAGGCGGGATATTAATAAAGTCAGTAATGAATCCTTAGAACATGATACCACGCAGAACTATATAGCTCATGCTGCCCAATCAACTCCGTTTTAAAGGCTCTAGACGGTCTCAAAAAAAAAAAAAAAAAAAAAAAAAAAAAAAAAAAAAAAAAAATTAAAACGAGGATAAGTTTTTTTTTAAATGAAGAAATGATTCAAACTGTGAACTATAATTATTTTTATAAAAGTTTCTATAAATCAATCGGAAGGAAAAGTAATATAAAATTAAGGTGTTCGTAAAAAAAATTATTAAAGTGATCGTTTCATGTGTGATTTTTTTTTTTTGTTTATCTTTCGTCCAAATTGTACTTATGTCGTTGCTCTGTGTGCGGAAAAAAATCAAAAGAAAAGAAATTCCCATATGCAAGGCAAATCTAAAATTTCTCGTTGGAGAATAATTTTAATACTCAATATCCTTGCTTATATTATGTAGGAAATAATAAAAGCATTGTAATAATTTTGTTTATTTATTTTTCGTCAACATATTTTACTTATGCGAAATATATGCTATAATATACTCTGTGCGTGGCAAAAAATCGGAGTTAAAATATTTTTAAATATTCACATAAAATAATATTTCCATACTAAAAATTACGTCAATTCGACGATTTTTCTTCCAAATATTTAATAAACTCCCAAATCTCAAAAAATTTCCTTGCAGATTTATTTTGAGACTCAATAACTTTGCTATATTATCTAGAAAATAATAAAAGTATTGTAATAATTTTCTTTCTTTATTTTTCGTCAACATATTTTACTTATGTGAAATATATGTTATATTTTATAATATTCTCTGTGCGTGGGAAAAAATCGGAGTTAAAATATTTTTAAATATTCACATAAAATAATATTTCCATACTACAAACTACGTCAATTCCACGATTTTCCTTCCAAATATTTAATAAACTCCCAAATCTCAAAAAATTTCCTTGCAGATTTATTTTGAGACTGAATAACTTTGCTATATTATCTAGGAAATAATAAAAGTATTGTAATAATTTTCTTTCTTTATTTTTCGTCAACATATTTTACTTATGTGAAATATATGCTATATTTTATAATATACTCTGTGCGTGGAAAAAAATCGGAGTTAAAATATTTTTAAATATTCACATAAAATAATATTTCCATATTACAAACTACGTCAATTCGACGATTTTTCTTCCAAATATTTAATAAACTCCCAAATCTAAAAAAATTTCCTTGCAGAATTATTTTGAGACTCAATAACTTTGCTATATTATCTAGGAAATAATAAAAGTATTGTAATAATTTTCTTTCTTTACTTTTCGCCAACATATTTTACTTATGTGAAATATATGCTATATTTTATAATATGCTCTGTGCGTGGAAAAAGAAATCGGAGTTAAAATATTTGTAAATATTCACATAAAATAATATTTCCATACTACAAATTACGTTAATTCGACGATTTTTCTTCCAAATATATAATAAATTCCCAAATCTCAAAAAATTTCCTTGCAGATTAATTTGAGACTCAATAACTTTGCTATATTATCTAGGAAATAATAAAAGTATTGTAATAATTTTCTTTCTTTATTTTTCGTCAACATATTTTACTTATGTGAAATATATGCTATATTTTATAATATTCTCTGTGCGTGGAAAAAAATCGGAGTTAAAATATTTTTAAATATTCACATAAAATAATATTTCCATACTACAAACTACGTCAATTCGACGATTTTTCTTCCAAATATTTAATAAACTCCCAAATCTCAAAAAATTTCCTTGCAGATTTATTTTGAGACTGAATAACTTTGCAATATTATCTAGGAAATAATAAAAGTATTGTAATAATTTTCTTTCTTTATTTTTCGTCAATATATTTTACTTATGTGAAATATATGCTATATTTTTTATAATATTCTCTGTGCGTGGGAAAAAATCGGAGTGCAAATATTTTTAAATATTCACATAAAATAATATTTCCATACTACAAACTACGTCAATTCGACGATTTTCCTTCCAAATATTTAATAAACTCCCAAATCTGAAAAAATTTCCTTGCAGATTTATTTTGAGACTCAATAACTTTGCTATATTATCTAGGAAATAATAAAAGTATTGTAATAATTTTCTTTCTTTATTTTTCGTCAACATATTTTACTTATGTGAAATATATGCTATATGCTATAATATTCTCTGTGCGTGGAAAAAAATCGGAGTTAAAATATTTTTAAATATTCACATAAAATAATATTTCCATACTACAAACTACGTCAATTCGACGATTTTTCTTCCAATTAGTTAATAAACTCCCAAATTTCAAAAAATTTCCTTGCAGATTTATTTTGAGACTGAATAACTTTACTATATTATCTAGGAAATAATAAAAGTATTGTAATAATTTTCTTTCTTTATTTTTCGTCAACATATTTTACTTATGTGAAATATATGTTATATTTTATAATATTCTCTGTGCGTGGAAAAAAAATCGGAGTTAAAATATTTGTAAATATTCACATAAAATAATATTTCCATACTACAAATTACGTCAATTCGACGATTTTTCTTCCAAATATTTAATAAACTCCCAAATCTCAAAAAATTTCCTTGCAGATTTATTTTGAGAATCAATAACTTTGCTATATTATCTAGGAAATAATAAAACCATTGTAATAAAAGTGAAGTAAAGTACATCAGAGCAAGAATAATTCTTTCAGCTCACAGCGAGGAAATAGAAAGAGCGTTATTGGAAGTCAACTTTATTGGAAAAATTCGACCAGTGTGTGTGTGTGGATAGAATGTGCCGGGCTGGGGTCGCGGGTTAATCGAGCCTGCACGACGTGTGCCAGAGTCGGAAAATCAAAAATCGTTCTGTCACGCTTTTTCCCTCACACTCGGTTTCCCTTTGCGCCCGGTACGTTTTTTTTTTTTTTACACTATTTTTCTCCCTACATGACCCGAAATCCCGGATCGCCAGGTGTGTAATAAAAACGTTGAACCGTCGTCTCTACTGCCGCTTTTACTTCGGGATGCTGCTGATGCTTGGGCTGGAAAAGTGAATAGGGGTTGGAGCTACCAGGGCGGGGCAATAATATGAGATCGCACATGCTCACAAGGATTTCGTCGTTCTTGCGGAAGAGGCGTCGTCGAGCGATCCAGACGAAGAAGAATTTCATCGTCAGTATATACACACTCAAAAAAAAATGTCATTGATTAAAAAAAAGGTTCGCTTTCGAACTGCCAAAAAGTAAGTGTTTTAAAATAAATTCTATTTTTTATTGTTACAATTCCATATTATATTGAAATTATAAAATATTGTTTTGCGTATTTTGGAGTTATTGTTTCAATCTGTTATGAAATTGTAGAAATTTACAAGTATAATTAAATTCACTGTTACAAGTAGGTATTTGGCATAAGCTTTCATTGGGAGTAAAGAAAGATCGATTTCATAAATTGGTATATCAAATTTGACATGCAAGTGAGAAATGTAAAATTACAGTATTTTCTACAAAAATTAGAAAAATTATTATGAAAATTAGGAATTTGAATATAAAAATTTGGAATTTTACTCTACACATGTGTATTAAAATTAATATAGCTGCTGATGAATAAAAAATGCAGTAATGTAAATTTGCAAACATTTTTAACAGTGTTGACAACTTTTGGGTTTGACAGCCCGCAAGTGAATTGTTTTTCAATCAATGGCAATTAGACAAAAGATAAAAGGGATTGAGGAAATTTGACAAGAGACAAGGAGACGAAATTGTTGTTAAATAAGAAATAAAATTCACATTGGATAAGATTCCGTGAGTACCATTATTTATATTTCATGCTATCGAACAGATTTCGATTCTGATTCTAAACTTTACATCCTTGGGTCTTTCCATTACACTCCCTGTGGATGTCCATCTCTGTAAGAGCTAGATGTCAAGATAAGTTATTAGATCAATTCGAAAACTAATTGGCGCCATAAAACGATTTTTATTTAGACAAAAAGAGAATATAGAGCGTCGCCAGCCATTGACGCAGGCCACATCGAGAGTTAGCTTTATTTAGACAAAGATATTAAGTGAAATAAAATAAAGCTGTCTCAATACAGACTGTGTGTGTCCAATTCCATATGTCGGACTGTATATCATTTAGATTTCTCATAGAGGAAGCTTTGTTTACGTGAAAATTTTTTTTTCGAGATTTTCATGTCAGTACACTCAGAATGGTCTAAAACGTCGAGAAAAGTGGTTTAGAAAAAATGTCTGTATGAATGTGTGTGTGTGTGTGTGTGTGTGTGTGTGTGTGCGTATGTGCACAATTTTTTGTTAACACGATAGCTGTCGCAATTTTTAAGATATCGGGCTCAAATTTGAACCACGAGTAAACTGTCGTTAAACAAGGTATGTGATTGAATTTGGAGTTAATCCATCAAGGTGTTCAAAATTTATGGCATTTTGAATTTTTTGGAGAATGTCAGTTCGGGCTCTAACTCCCACAATTTTTATGATATCCGGCTCCAACTTGGACCAGAAGTGGTCTGTTATCAAATAGTGTTTGGGAATAAATTTGGTGTCAATCCATTAAGGGGTTCACAATTTATGGCATTTTTTAATTTCTTGACATTTTTTGTTTGTGCTTCAACTTTCGAAATTTTTAAGATATCGGGCTCAAATTTGGTCCACAAGTGGACTGTTATTGAATAAAGTTTGGGAGTGAATTTGACGTCAATCGGTTAAGGGGTTTAAAATTTATGGGATTTTGAATTTTTAGTTTGTGCTCTAACTGCCACAATTTTTAAGATATTGGGCTCAAATTTGGTTCACAAGTAGACTGAAGGTAAACTAAGCATCAGTTCGAATTTGGCGAGAATCTGTCAAGGGGTTCAAAACTAATGCCATTTAACATTTTTTTAAACAAGGCTGCAAAGTAGAACTTTGCAAATTGCTTCCTCATTATTATTGGATTTTTAGAAAACTTCCTCTAGGAGGAAGCCAGAATAAATTAACGTGCTTTTTCACTTGGGATCATATGAGATCACACATGCTCACGAGGGTTTTGTCGTTCAATCCGTTAAGTGGTTTAAAATTTATGGGATTTTGAATTTTTTTTGTTTGTGCTCTAACTTCCGCAATTTTTAAGATATCGGGCTCAAATTTGGCCCACAAGTAGAGTGTAGGTAAACTAAGCATCAGTTCGACTCTGGCGAAAATCTGTCAAGGGGTTCAAAACTAATGTCATTAAAAACTTTTTTAAACAAGGCTGCAAAGTAGAACTTTGCAAATTGCTTCCTCATTATTATTGGATTTTTACAAAGCTTCCTCTATGAGGAAGTCAAAATAGATAAACATGCTTTTTTACTTGGGATCATATGAGATCACACATGCTCACGAGGGTTTTGTCGTTCAATCCGTTAAGGGGTTCAAAACTAATGCCATTTAAAAAAATTTTAAACAAGTTTGCAAAGTAGAACTTTGCAAATTGCTTCCTCATTATTATTGGATTTTTACAAAGCTTCCTCTATGAGGAAGCCAAAATAGATAAACATGCTTTTTTCACTTGGGATCATATGAGATCACACATCGCTCACGAGGGTTTTGTCGTTCTTCCGGAAGAGGCGTCTTCGAGCGGTCCAAACGAGGAAGGATTTCATCGAGGACTGAGGACTCCGTCAGTACATACAGTCGTCGACTTTGCAGGCAACGGCCGTGAGTGAAGTCAAAGGACCGTTAAACGGTCGTACGTTCAACAGGGGGAGAAACTCGACCATTGTTCAAATAATATATAAGTACGAATGGAAGTTAGATCCTAGCGGAGAAATGGAGGGATACGTCGTCAAGCAGGGAGCGAAGCTAGTAGAGTTGAGCAACGACGAATCGCCTTAGGACGAATCTACCTCCTGCCGATTCGCAATATCCTTCTACGGTCTCCGGGATCTCTGACAGAAAAAGAGTCTTCAATTGCGATGAAAGGAATCCTTTTTTTATACGTTTTTTTTCCCTTCACTAAGCAATAGGACTCCATTACTGTCGAAATCTTGGATCTAATATATTTTCTGGTGATCTCAAACACGCATGACGATGAGCCATTTTTAAAGACGGTAAATAGGTAGAAGTTTTGTTCACTGAGAATAAAATTTAGTTCAATGCCTCATGTTGGCGTTTAGATACGCTCAAACAAATTTGTCGTTTGGTTCAATAAAATATTTACTTTATTCAATAATTATGCACGAAATTTTGTTAATTGTACTTCCAAACGAATTCTTTTCCTAAGTGTTAAAACTTGATTTTTCTTTTAATTGCCTAACTTCGACGTATTAGTACAAGTGAAATCACTAATAAACACTGTTAGAAATTTTTGCATGAAAATTAATATAAAGTATTGGATTTTTTTTGCGGATACGCGTATATTAAATTTAATATACAAATATTAATTAATATATAAAAAATTGTTGCAAAATTAATATACAGTATTCTAAACACTTCATAAAAGTTGTGTTTATAATATAATAATTGGAACTTTACAATATATCTGTATATTAAATGAAATTTAATATATCGTATCTGGAAAAGAACTTCCAATACATATATTAATTTTCAAAATATTTTTAACAGTGAAGGTGATATGAACGGATGAGACTGAGTTTAAAAAAATAGAAAATATATCCAAAAACACGCATTGCTTATTTTGATGCCTAAGTCTGATAATGTGAAGAAAACAAATGTCAATTATCTAAAGTTAGTTTAAAAACGTTGCCAACCAATCCTTTCAAAACAATGGAAATTAAGAACTGTGAGTAGTTTTCTCAATTCTTGGTATTTTGTCACGACAGAAAAAAAGGAGGTCGTGTCTATGTGGTCGTGATCGTTGCTGAAACGAACAAGACCCATTGTCCAAAGTGGCGTCGACACTTTTCCGGCGCAACACGCCGATGAACACAGTTCTGTACTATCGCTGTAGAAGCTCTTTCTTTTCCGTGTTGCACGATGGAAGATTAAAAAGGAGGAAGAAAAAACATAGTCCAGGCGAAATGAACGAGAAGAGCAGAAGAAAATGGGAACGCTGGTTGGATGAAACGTGGTTGGAAGAACAGTTCCACAGCCGCTCCGGTGCTTTTCTGTAGACACAATGGGAGTGTCACACTTTTTCTTTCGTACCACCAGCACGGATAAGAGGAAAGAGGAAAAGAAGATCGGAAAACGGCTGCTGCTTTTGCTTCTGCAGATTGTCCTATAACTCGTTACCACTCGTTCTTTCCTTCTCAGAAAGCTTTCTTCTTTCCAAGCTTTTCGAAGCCAAAAGGATCAACAAAACCAAGAACAAAGAATCCGGACCACCGAGTTCGCGTGAAACGTTTATCTGTATCGCGACAGATCGACTACGTCGTCGTCGAAAGAACGACAGGCTAAGAATTGAACGCTGTGCGCGAGGGTTGAATTGGAATTGCGTTAAAAGAAATCAATTTGGCACAGGAATCTGGAGAAAAATTGACGTAAAAAAATGCATGTAATAAATGCTCTTTCAATTGCTACAGTTTGTCCTCGCTTGATTTTTGCAATTATAAACAAAGATTATCGGTATGACTTCAGGGGTCGAAATAGCGAATTGCTTAAATAGCGAATTTCGAAATGACTAAATCTGGAATGGCCGCAGTATTATGCGCCATTTTAGCCATTCGCTATTTTTACGGGGGTCAAAATAGCGAATAATCAAAAGTCGTATATTGAAAGTTTCTTATATTAATTCAACCCAACCAATTCATATCTTAAAATTATTTTTTAATTTTTTTTTTACCTATGGAGATCGTTGAAAAAAATTAAAAAATTCAATCAATTCATATTTTAAACTACATTTTTTATTTATTTTTATTTACGGATGGGGATCCGTAAAAAAAATTAAAAAATAAGTTTTTGTAATTATAAACGATTATCGGTATGACTTCGGGGGTCAAAATAGCGAATTTCGAAATGACTAAATCTAGAATGGCCACAGTATTATGAATTGCGCCATTTTAGCCATTCGCTATTTTTACGGGGGTCAAAATAGCGAATAATCAAAAGTCGTATATTGAAAGTTCCTTACATTAATTCAATCCAATCAATTCATATCATAAAATTATTTTTAAAAAATTTTTTTTACCTATGGGGATCCTTAAAAAAAAATTAAAAAATTAAAAAATTCAATCAATTCATATCTTAAACTACATTTTTAATTTATTTTTATTTACGGATGGGGATCCGTAAAAAAAATAAAAAATTTAGTTTAAGATATGAATTGATTGGATTTTTGAATTTTTGAATTTAATTTTTTTCTTAAACTAAATTTTTTATTTTTTTTATGGATGGGGATTTGTAAAAAAAAAATAAAAAATTCAGTTTATGGATGAAGATTTGTAAAAAAAAAATAAAAAATTCAGTTTAAGATATGAATTGATATAATTGAAATAATGTAAAAGGAACTTTTAATGTACGTCTTTTTATTATCATCGTTTAACATTTGTTAAGATTTTTGCTGTGGTAATTAACATATATTGCATTCAGCTCGGAGTATCTCGACAATGCTAGTGGTTCGTTGCACAATGTGAGAGAAAACTCGACGAGGCAGGTAACCGAGGAAACGAGGTGTGTGCGACAAATTCAGGGCGATACACGGGCGTCCATTACATCAGCTGCACAAGGCGTCTTTTATAAACAGTGCTTTGCAGACTCAACGCAATACAAAGACTCTTGACGTGGAAAATTAATTTTCCTCGGGCGAGCACGGAGAACAGTGGAAGAGCGTGATATAGACGCAGCCCTGTAGTCGTTTCGTGTCTCCTGTTCCCATGCTGGCGCACACAGAGGCGCACGAATATTTAACGGGAAATTCTCCACTTAACCATCACGCTCGAGCTGCACTTGACACGTGTGATAGGTGCTCTCTGTGCTTGAGCTAAAACGTCCCTCTGCCGATGTACGTTCATGTATACGACATACACTTTCCTGTCATCAACGCGTACACTGCACTTGTACACGTATGTTGCGCTCGAGAAAGAAACTTTCTTGTTTTCCTCTATAAAATTATTGTTTTTAACTATATACACATTTTTATGTGACTTTAACCCATTAAAAAAAAAGATGCAAAGTAGAACCTTGCACATTGCTTCCTCATTATTTTTCGCTTTTTACAAAGCTCCCTCTGTGAGGAAGCAGTATGTTATTCAATTTTGGCTTCCTCATAGAGGAAGCTTTGTAAAAAGCGAAAAATAATGAGGAAGCAATGTGCAAGGTTCTACTTTGCATCTTTTTTTTTTATACCTTGTGTCTCTTTTGCAGAGGTGTTTTATACAGCTATAAATCACCTCTGCAAACACCGTTACATCTAATTTTGATTAGATACAAATTTTTGTCGTACTTTCTCAACTTTTCCGGAAGTTATAGCGAAAATCTACATTTTTTTTAAAATGAAAAATGGTGTAAAATCCGAACGACTTTACCGATCATCACCAAATTTGGTACATGGCATTTCTGAATGTTATTTTTCGTCTGTACAAAATTTCTGTTCATTTGTTGAAATTCGACGTAATTTAGATCAAAATCTATTTTTTTCGAAAAATTCAAAATTCTATAAAATCCGAACCGCTTTACCGATTTCGTCGAAATTCAATACCATACAACATTGAACGTATCTTCAGTTATGAAGAACTATTTAGCCAAATCGGCAAACTTTTACGAAAGTTAGAGCGACCACGCCCTTTTTTCAACAAATTAAAATCAACATAAAATCATAATGACTTCACATATTTTGGCAAAAATCACAACATTCAAAGAGGGGCAGCTACTCTACTTGCGTGCCAAATTTGAGCCGGATCGCTCGAACGGTTACCGAGTGAGAGGAGATTGAATTTTCGAAGCCCAGCACACACACACACACACACACGCACACACACACACACACACACACACACATACATACATACGGACATTTTTTCTAAACCACTTTTCTCGACGTTTTAGGTGATTCTAAGCATACTGACATGAAAATCTCGAAAAAAAAAAATTTCATGAAAATAAAGCTTCCTCTATGAGGAAGCAAAAGGCAGATGTGCAAAAATATATAACAAATAATAATCATAATAATATTAGTTACAACTATACATATTTTGTAACAATTTCATTTAATGTTGTTATATATAACTATACGGCAATTAATTAAAGATATGTAAGGTACACAGTTGTAAATCCCCATCAATTCATGAAATATAGTTTACAATACAGTTTGTTTTGTAATTATGATTTCATAATAATAATATGTAGTGATTATAAAATAAAGTGTAAGTATTTGAATAGCTGCCAAAAATACTAATTTTCGCTCAAGTATTGGAAGAAATAGTGGAAAAAATGAAATACATAATTAATGCATTACTTTCTTAATGCATTAATTATGTTTCGTCGTTTTTTCAAAAAGATTACCATGAAATTATATTGAAAAATAATAATTCTTGCAGCTATTCAAAAGTTTAGTCATCGTCTGGTATTCATTTTGCTTAAGCTCGAGAAAAAATGAGAGGCAATTGCAACACTTCTTGATGGTATAAAAATCTGAAAAAATTCATGCACATTAAATGTACTGAAAAAATTTATTTTGCATAATAATAATTCTAAAATGTTACTAACAAATTGATGAAAAAAAATTGTTTAACAAATCTCCCGGAAACCCACGTTTTTTTTTTTAAATGAAAATGTTTCGTTCATTTTTCTGAATACGTATGAATTTTTTCCGATTTTTTAATTCACTTTGAATTCTGTGTATTTTTTTCACATATTTTTTCCATATAAAAATGAAAAAAATTCAAAGCGAATTAAAAAATCTGAAAAAATTCTTACGTATTCTAGAATAATTTTCATTTTAAAAAATGTGGGTGTTCGGGAAATTTGTTGAAAAATTTTCTTTTCATCAATTTGTTAATAACATTTTACAATAATTATCATGCAAAATTAATCTTTTCAGTACTTTTAACGTGCACGATTTTTTTTCACATTTTGATACCATCGAGAAATGTTTGCAATTCTCTCTCATTTTTCTTGAATTTACGCGAAATGAATACCAGGCGCAAAAACTACCTTAAGTTCATGTCAGCAAAGTTGGAGACAAAAAAAAATATATTTTCCAGGATTGTAAACATTTTCTTGATTGCAATATTTCTTTTTAGTTTACATATATAAAGGGAATTTTTAACCGAGTAATTAAACAATAAATAAATGAAGTGAGCAATGCATTATCTTGTATAAAATTTGTTTTGGAGAAACGACACATGCCTTATTTGGTGGCCGGTTTAAAATAATAATAAAAAAGTACACACATTGAAAGAGCAAGTGTGATTTCTGTCGTGTAAGCAAAAGGGTTGCTGCCAGAAGGGGTTGGCTATACATTTTTTTTTTCTATCCCAGCAGATGATCCCGGAAACCCTCTGGATTCTGTTTCAAGATAATCGGCTTACGAGCTTGACGTCAGAGAGACGCTTCATCGAGCATGCAGAACGTCGAGTTAGCTTTGCAATAGTCGTTCCCCGTTGAGTGCGACAGATTCCCTGCTGCGCGTGCTGTGGACCTCTCGTGCGAATAATAAAGCTCATACATACAAATATATATATCAATACAATGCGAAGGTGACGAAGAATTAGAGGATGAAGTTTCAAAGGACATCAGGCGGAATTAGCCACTTCAAGCTTATCAGGGCAATAATAAATGTGAAGTTAGCATTATAATTGTATTCTCCATACACTGAAGTAGGATTTGCACAGAACATTCGTACCAACCCCTTTAATGTTGTCGAAGAGTGCGCATGACTCCGTTTTCCGTACATGACGTCGCCAAAGAGGCTTAAGGGGACGAAAATCTGTACACTAGTCAATTGATTACACTGTTAGAAAACAATGGAATTTTTTATGCATAAACTCGTAAATTAAATGCGGTGTTCATTTTTAATCTGAAATTAATGCACTTTTACAGTAAAATTAAAGTAAATTATTGAAATTACTATACCATACATTTATTTAAATTACATAATAAACAGTGTACCAGTTTATGCATAAAAACTTTCAGTACTTGAACATTCAATTTCAAGTAGATATTTTGACGTTCGACAAACCCTTTTAGCAGTTACTTGCATTGAACCTCTTCAACAATTAGTAACTTGTATTCTTTATATATCTATTTTATTAAAGTCTCGCGTGTAAATTGAACTGTCATAAACGGTGACAGCTATAAGATTAAATAATATAATATATCTAATTAACTACAGCTTGATTAATTCGCGTTTGTGCAATTATTTCATCAACAATTGAAATGAAAAAAGAATTTTGTTCTTACGTGGTTAAGTTTAAAAAAAACCTTAACGGGCACGAAACCTCCAAAAAAATATATGTTATTTTCGTTACGTTTGTTCGATGAAAAATTTTTTTAAACTCCGCGCTATGATTTTAGTAGTATGTTTTCATCCTACTAAGTCGCTCAGTCAAACCGCGATCGTATAAACTGATCATCTTAAAACCTTCCCCAAGTGGACGTGTCAGCAGTAACGCGCGTAAATTCTCTCTTCGTTTTGCTGCTAGAGGCGCCGAGTGAGCTCTTTAGAATTTATATGGCATCGTGGACAATGGCAAAACTGAAGGCTCGACGTGGTTCTCCATAGGAAGAGAACTGGGGTTAGAACCTCGTGGGTTGCCGGATAGATGCCTCGAGGCGTACACATCGGGGTCGTACAGAGGAGCACAGCGCAGCTAAGAGAGACTTGCACATAGAGTATAACAGAATAGAGCATAACAGAGCAGAGCAGAACAGATCGAGCGAGTCTCCAGCCTCGTTTCCAGCTGCCCGGCATTATGCACGCCCTACTGCTCCATTCGATATCCCCGCGGGGTTTCCAGCCCAGTCCACACTCCAGACTCTAGCTAGCTCGATGTTTAAAGCTCGCTTATTAATTCACAGCGTTGCTGGGCACAGCCGCGTTGACGCTCAGCATTATACACGTTTTATGTGTGTTTTTTTTTATTCTCTAGATTTACTCCTACTGTTATAGCGAGCTTATAGCTGGAGGACTTGACAACGCTAATGGCAATAGAGCCATATTCGTTGTTACACTCATGGAGAAAAATGCCCGGCTCTTCACGGGCAAAAATGCTTGGTTAGAACAACCAAGCGGTTGGTTATTTATACGCTAGTCGATTAATTGGTTAGATCAACCGGGTGCACGGAGAAAAACGCTTGGTTGGGCTTACTAAGATTTTGGTTAAAAATTTTACCAAGAAAAATTTGGTAGGCGCAACCAAGTTATTGATTAGGCGTACTAAGTACACTTGGTTATCTTACCAAATCCTTGGTTATATTAGCTAATAACTTGGTTATGTTAGTCAATAACTTGGTTGTGCTCACCAAGTTTTCTTGATTATATTTTTAACCAATTTCTTGGTTATTCTAACCAAGCTTTTTTCTGAGTGTGGGGATCAAAATAGCGAATGACCAAAATTGCGAATGGTTAAAATAGCGAATTTAAAAATAAGGAACGTCTGAATCTAGAATGGCCATCATTGTGAGATTCGCTATTTCAGCCATTCGCTATTTTAATCATTCGCCATTTTGACCCCCATATTATTAAAATGCAATCAAAATAGGAAATAGTCAAAATAGCGAATGGCTAAAATAGCGAAATTCATAATTATGGCCATTCTATATTTGGACGTTCCTTATTTTGAAAATCGCTATTTTAGCTATTCACTATTTTGACCTCCACCAGATCAACCAAGTTATTGGTCAGTGCCATCAAGCGCATTGTAATACAACCAATAACTTGGTTGGCATAACCAACAATCTGATTGGTCTAACCCCCGTGTAGAAAAATAGTTGGGGCTCTGACTTGGCCCTTTCTAGTTTGCCCCAGTTCTATTAGGGGCCCTACTAGACTAGTCAAGCTTGAAGTCCGGGGCCTTTAGAGGCTCAATATGGGCGATCCTAGTGAGGGTTCCACATTTAAGCCTGATTAGGCCCCGAAGTTTGTCGTGGCCGCCTCTGTTGAGCCTAGTAGGGTTCTAGAGAAGATTCCCTATTGTGGATGCCACGTTTATACCTAAAAAGGCCCCTTATTTAATCGCGACTGCCCGAACTAATTTCTGCAAGAAATGGTGTTGATCACCACTGAAGTGTTTGGATTTCCGCAGGAAGTATATTCATCGAAACAATCCCCTTGTGGATTAATCCCAATTGGCGCATTAAAAAGAATGTTAAGAAGAAAAACAGCCATGGGCATCGAACTGTGAGGGATTCACTTGTAATAATTTTACAGTTGATTGCACAGCGAATTTAAGATGGACGTAACTCGTCGACGTGGATGATTGTTGATGTACGACGGATCAATTTCATCATTAAACGAGTTGGCTTTGTGTTATATTCCAAGGCCTATTAATTCTTGGCGTATAGGTGTATAGAGATGGTTGAGCTGCTGTTGGTCCCAGTCGATGAGAAAACTTGCTGGAGAACACAAGAGTCACTGCTTGCTGCTGTTGCAGTTGCTTGCCAAGATGTGCTGACCGCGAGGCCGAACGCGAAGCGTGACTCTTACTGCTGCCGGTGGTTTAAGCTCTGGCCGTTCGAGCGAGACACACTGCGAGATAGAGAAGAAGACGTGATTCGTGATCGGCGAATCGAGGGACCAAACGCGATTTCTCATCGATTAGGATCTCGCTTCTATACGGCTCCTTTATCTTGCTCTCTGATCCTGACTTCTTTCTTCTCTCGATCTCGACGGCATATAACTGCCCGCGAGAGCACGACGGTACAAATCCCTCGGGCAATGCCACCATCGATCGCCACTGCAATCCGTTAGGTGCATTATGAATACCGTGTGCCATTTTGCACTCTCACCTTTCGTCACTTTCGATCGATGCACATTTTACTGTCAACGCGTGTACGAATTAATCTGTTTTCACAGGCTTTGGTATCATTCCCGCATTTTATTAGCAATACCACTACCATTTTTACTTTTTTTAGAAAATGATAATGAAATGTTTAAAACGGATGTTTTCTGTGATACAATATACGACTTTAGAACGATTGTGAAGATAAAAAATCAAGATCTTGAAGAAAAAAAAATTGCTTTGGATTTTCCTACTGAAAGCCAGATCTGTGAATTCTGAAATCAGAAACGGACAAAAGCCACATTTTCGAAAAGTGATAGTAAAAATGTTTGAAAACGGTGTTTTCCGTGGCAAAATATACGATTTGAGAACGATAGTGAAGGCCAAAATTCGATGTCTTCAAGAAAAAAAAATTGGTTTGGATTTTCCGACTGAAAGTCAGATCTGTGAATTCTGAAATCAGAAACGGACAAAAGCCACATTTTCGAAAAGTGATAGTAAAAATGTTTAAAAACGATATTTTCCGTGGCAAAATATACGATTTGAGAACGATAGTGAAGGCCAAAAATTGATATCTTCAAGAAAAAAAAATTCGTTTGGATTTTCCGATTGGAAGTCAGATCTGTGGATTCTAAAATCCGAAACGGACAAAAGTTACTTATTTGAAAAATTATAGTAAAAATGTTTGAAATCGGTGTTTTCCGTGGTACAATATACGATCTAAAAACGATAGTGAAGGTTAAAGTTGATTGATTTTTCCTCGATCATAATTTCGAAGCAAAATTTTGCAATTTCTAATGTTTGATTTTTTTTTTACAGATTTTTCCAATGGACTACCTGGCTTAACTCCGATCAAGTTCCATCTCCGTAAGATCGGTAAGTTTTCAATTAACCCCAACCATCAAATTTGCTTGAAGGTGTCAAAAACTCCGGGTGTGTGAAATGGCCGCAAATTTAAGTGCTCCGCCCTTCAATCGCATCGGTAGTCGATTTTTCCAAGTGTGACGAATCGACAGCGCGCTGAAGAAGTGACTGGATCCTGCGGTGATCCACTCGCATCTGTTCAGCACTACATATACTCCAACCAGCAGCAAATAGTAGCAATATATATCGTTCTCTGCGGCTGTAGAACGAGGCAGATAGAATATTGATCGTTTACGCTACAGCATTTCGAATACCTGCAACTCTGTGGGTCTGCACGCTTACCTATTAATGAGAGGGGAAGTGAACTATCGCCTAGTGCGGTACACTAAAGGTTCCCTATAGCTATACAAGAATCGTAGGAAACTCGAGGGAAAATAGCTGATAGTATACGAGGGAACGATGGCGTGACGAATGTCGTCGTTTGTTACATCCTAACGTTCTATCTATGCTTTCGTGCCGCATCCAATGCTGTACGACCAGCCAGAGCTTAAGATACAAACGGAACTCGCAACACTGCGGCTTTTCCGTTCGTATTTTGAATCGTTGGCATCAAATAAACCAGGATAATACACCACCTTAACTCGAGAATACAGTAACAGTTTCCGTTTAGTAGAACTTAAGATCTAGAGACCTCACACATTGACTGAGGTAACGTCTCGTGTCCTATGATCCTAACTTCACAAAGTATACGACGGCAATAGCATAAACTGTCTTACTATCATGGCAAATGTGGATTTTCTAAGGAGAGAAGTAGTGAAGAGGTTTTAAGATACCCAAACCGGAAGCGACGAAACTGTGTAATCGGCGTAAGTTTATGATGGATCGTAAGAGATGTTCTTGGTTTCATTGCTACAGAATCTTTGAGTGTCTTGTTGCTGGATATCTTCCAGTTTGGTCGTGAATTGACGACATGCATCAAGTGTCTTAGTGGTGATGCATTCGCAAATCTCTTCAAGGAGTCTCAAGTGATGTGGCAATTGATGCAAATGTGGAAACTTCACGGGATATACCGGAAGTAACGGTTGATATATTGGACTATCACATTCGCATTCTGGATTTCTGCAAGAAAATCGTATATACGATTGGTGTACGTGAATTTAATGAGCTCAGTAGTTGCACGGAGATACACGAGCAAGTGTTTCGGAGAGAGTTTAATGCCTAGCGGAACTTGAGTACGTTTCGCTTGTGTGTCCTCTATAGTATGCGTGTGTAGTAGTGTTGTATGCGATACATATACCATGTTGAAACTTCCGCCCTGGGTAAGAGATGGGGAAATATCTGTGTTTCATTCTCGCACAGTTACCCAACAAACTGGTAACTGCGTATGTTAATTCACTTTAATATATATTCACACTATGTGCATTCATTTGTCTGAGGTGAATGGAGGAAGTCGTCGAGTGTAGGACTTCAATGATTTAAGAGGATGATGGAAAAGCGAAAGATTGTAGAACAGGAATGATCTCATTACAGATTGTTGGAGCAATTGTTGGACAGGAAATGAGATCACGTTTACTTGTTTGGTCAGACAAATGGCACTCTTAGGTCCATTAAATAAGATTAAGTATCAGGATGTTGTTTATGGACTTTTCAAAAGTAGCATTCTGCTTGATTCATGGCTCAAATATGTCATGGAATTTGCCAAACGCTATTGAGGCAGGTTCTTGTTTAGAAGTTCAGCAATTCGGCAAATTT
Organism: Ephialtes manifestator; assembly: GCA_963970395.1. Lineage (NCBI taxonomy): Eukaryota > Metazoa > Arthropoda > Insecta > Hymenoptera > Ichneumonidae > Ephialtes > Ephialtes manifestator. The sequence goes on from OZ019978.1 coordinate 28,237,653, forward strand.
GTTCTAGTGACTTAGACCACAACAAAGATAAAAACCATTTTGATCCACAAACTGCCAATTCATTGAAGGGTTTATGGACATTTCAAAAGCAGCATTTTTCTTGATTCATGGCCCAATTATGTCACGACATGTGCCAAACTCTGTTGAGGCTGGTTCTTATTTACAACTTCAGCGGTTTGACAATTTTGTTCTAAAGACCACAAAAAGGTAAAAACCATTTCAATCCACAAACTGCCAATCCATTGAAGGCTGTTGTTTATGGACATTTCAAAAGCAGCATTTTTCTTGATTCATGGCCCAATTATGTCATGACATGTGCCAAACTCTGTTGAGACTGGTTCTTATTTGCAACTTCAGCGGTTCGACAATGTTGTTCTAAAGACCACAAAAAGGTAAAAACCATTTTAATCCACAAACTGCCAATCCATTGAAGGATTCATGGCCCAATTATGTCACGACATGTGCCAAACTCTGTTGAGGCTGGTTCTTATTTAGAACTTCAGTTGTTCGACAATTTTGTTCTAAAGACCACAAAAAGGTAAAAACCAGTTTAATCCACAAACTGCCAATCCATTGAAGGCTGTTTATGGACATTTCAAAAGCAGCATTTGTCTTGATTCATGGCCCAATTATGTCATGACATGTGCCAAACTCTGTTGAGGCTGGTTCTTATTTAGAACTTCAGCGGTTCGACAATTTTGTTCTAAAGACCACAAAAAGGTAAAAACCATTTTAATCCACAAACTGCCAATTCATTGAAAGCTGTTGTTTATGAACATTTCAAAAGCAGCATTTGTCTTGATTCATGGCCCAATTATATCACGACATGTGCCAAACTCCGTTGAGGCTAGTTCTTATTTACAAATTCAACGGTTCAACAATTTTGTTCTAAAGACCACAGAAAGGTAAAAACCATTTTAATCCACAAACTGTCATTGTTTATGGACATTTCAAAAGCAGCATTTGTCTTGATTCATGGCCCAATTATGTTACGATACGTGCCAAACTCTGTTGAGGTTGGTTCTTATTTATAACTTCAGCGGTTCGACAATTTTGTTCTAAAGACCACAAAAAGGTAAAAACCATTTTAACCCACAAACTGCCAATCGACTGAAGGTCGTAGATTGCATATCGGCATTGATGGGATTATTGCGAAATGGCAATGCGTAGAATTTAGCCAAGGATTACCAATGCTGGTCATATTGTCTCCGAGATCGATATAACTTTATGGACCATGCACGCATAGGATCCACCCTCCAGTTAAGGGTGCAGGAATCCTGAGACAAATGCACATAGTCCTTGTCGTTGATTTGCACGGCCAAAACGACAGACAGAGAAAGCCATATAGGATCGATGAGTCGTAAGGGTTCGATAGGTGACCTGACCCTACGTTCTCAGCGCATCTCATCGCGGTGTGCGAGGCTCACATAGCTATGGACCAGCTGTCCTATTTAATAGAGCAATAAAGACGTGAATGGAGCTCTGATTTATGCGTCTCCTATTATTAACAGCCGAGGCTTAGGCGGATAACGCGTAGGTAGATCTCGTGGGTCTCTCCATACGTTTCGTTCGAATGATTTTAGTGGCACAAGAGTAGTAGCTGTACGATATAGGTGACTTCAACTCTGAGACGGTTAAAAATTCTATATAAAATTCTGTCGAGGCTCGATGCACAATGGAAGTGAATTCCCCGAAGTCTTTTTCTCCTTTATTCTCACGTCGACTCGCGTTTCTTTATTCATTCTTATTAACTGGGAGTTTTAGTTTATAGTTCAACGAACTAATGCTACGAAATGGGGAACTGGATATTATTTTGGTGAATCAAAGAAAAAACTTGGCTGCCACCCTCCAGAATTTCTGAACGCTGCGCATGGAAACCGTATAACGCGAACATGTACGTTGATTCGAACAAAAGTCGAAATAAGCTTATAAAAATATAATCTGGTTTTTCTACGATAAAATATCGTATTGTTGTATCTTGAGATGGGAATTGACGACTTGCTTGTGCTTTGTTGACGTTTTTTTTAAAGACATGAGAACAGAATGAGGGGATCAACGTAATTGAGCGAACAATGACGTTCTTCCGGCTTTCAGAATACTTTTAAATCTTTGTAGCTCTCCTGAAATGAATGAATATTGTCAAAGCCATTTTTGTACCACAAATTGGATCCAAAACTCATTATATCCAAACCAAAAAAAAATGTTATATATTTTCATACACTTTTTATCTTGACATTTATTCATAGTTGATTTTATTTCGTATACGGGCGAATCAGTTGATATGATGTTCAATCATCCCAACAAAAAAACAAATTATGTTTGACGTAATTCAATATCACTGAGATTCAAATTAAATTCAAGATCACTCATATTCAAACAAAGAAAAATATTATGGATTACATTTGTTTTATATTGCTATTTATTCTCAATTGATTTTATTTTCAATTCATGTTAATCATTTGATATGATGTCCGATCATCCCAACACTTTGTAATTTGTGTTTGACGCACTTCAGCGTCACTGAGATTCAACTATAATGATGCACCTGTCTAAGGAATTTCTTTTTCGTGTAACCATCCATAAAATGTTATTGATTACATTTGTTTTATATTGCTATTTATTCTCAATTGATTTTATTTTCAATTCATGTTAATCAGTTGATATGATGTCCGATCATCCCAGCACTATGTAATTTGTGTTTGACGCACTTCAGCGTCACTGAGATTCAACTATAATGATGCACCTGTCTTAGGAATTTCTTTTTCGTCTGACCATCCATAAAATGTTATGGATTACATTTGTTTTATATTGCTATTTATTCTCAATTGATTTTATTTTCAATTCATGTTAATCATTTGATATGATGTCCGATCATCCCAACACTTTGTAATTTGGGCTTGACGCACTTCAGCGTAACTGAGATTCAACTATAATGATGCACCTGTCTTAGGAATTTCTTTTTCGTGTGACCATCCATAAAACGTTATGGATTACATTTGTTTTATATTGCAATTTATTCTCAATTGATTTTATTTTCATTTCATGTTAACCAGTTGATATGATGGCCGATCATCCTAACACTTTGTAATTTGTGTTTGACGCACTTCAGCGTCACCGAGATTCAACTATAATGATGCATCTGTCTTAGGAATTTCTTTTTCGTGTGACCATCCACATAATGTTATGGATCACATTTGTTTTATATTGCTATTTATTCTCAATTGATTTTATTTTCAATTCATGTTAATCAGTTGATATGATGTCCGATCATCCCAACCCTTTGTAATTTGTGTTTGACGCACTTCAGCGTCACTGAGATTCAACTATAATGATGCACCTGTCTCAGGAATTTCTTTTTCGTGTAACCATACGACATTGTTCGCATGTCTGTCTCATTTGAGAATAGAACGAGACTATAGTGATTCTTGGACGCGTGCTGTGCTCATAAGCGTGAATTCTTGCTACGCTTGGATCCCTTCCTTGTGCTGGACAAGTCTCTGTGTCGCGATACCAAGACGCGACAGACTCGTGGAGACTTTCATGTGATAATCAACTGACTCGTTGTCGAGGGGTTCGGCGCCGGAACGCTCGACTATATACGCGTTGGACAGAGAACGTTGTTTCCACTCCAAGTTGCTGGCGCCTACTGAGACTCGTGCTGTGGAAACCTCTGTGTTCTGTATCCAACTCTGCACTCCAGTCCAAAGCAAAGCGCTGAGAGACTCGAGTAAGATATTCCGTCGAGTGTCTACCGATGACTGATTGGTATCCCAAGCTTCTCCACTTGCCTGCACTGAAATCGTGTACTCGGTATGCGCAAGATGCATACCGAACTCTGATCACATGAAAAGGAATGTATTTTTTGATTAACGAATGTATCGCCAGAATCTGTTAATTGTTATCAATGCGGAAGTTACATATTTGTTCGGCTATATCTTGATCAATATACATGCTATTTCGATAGATTGAAAAGAGCTTGAATTGAACCTTTTTATTGAACTAAAAATTTTCTAAATTTTCTAAAAATCTTACATTTTAAATTCATAAAGTTCATAAGAAGTATTGTAATTGCGCAATTTTGTACAACCATATGGACCACCAGAATGGTGTAAAGTGAAATGTGAAATTTGTCACTTTGCTCAGATTTTGATTTTAGCTTCTGATTTTAGGTTTTCATGTTTTATTTTTTATTTTTGGCGGAGTTTCTAACAAATAAATAATTCAATACTCATTCAAATTCATAACTTTGATATAAAGACCTGGAATAAAAATCCCTACAAACAAAATACGATATTAGAAACCCAAATTTGTTCAGTGGTTTGATTCGCAAGCTGCGCTCATCAAATCAGCATAGTAGAAAAAACGACACTTTTGAGAAATGTACGTTGTACATTTTTTTTTAATTTATAAAATCAAAATAGGAGACGCAGGAATTTCACTGTTTGTCACATTTTTTCAGAACGCTTAGACACAGATATTTACAACAAAAGCTATTCCTCCAAGTCATAAAATATATTAAGTCGTCAATTAAAGAAGATTCAATTTAGGGGTATAAAAAAGTACGTAAATCAATTTAATTTCCAATTCAACTTCGAAATCGTTGAAATAATATTATCCACGATTTCCATCATGATCGTAAAATCAGATTGATACTTGCTTTTACTATAACAAGTTTCTTTCGTGTTCTTTGACGAAGATTCTCCTATTCATCGTTAGCTCTGATCCTCCGAGTTTCTTCTTCGTGGGCTTTTCCCAATAGAATTTCGTATTCCTTCCTTACGAATATTGAAACTGGATGGATTGAAAACGCGTTTTCGTGCTCTCGCGACTACGGGAAGAAACTTTTAGCAAAGTTTCACAACCAGCGAATAAGAGAATGAACTAAATATATATATATGTATAAAATAGTATTGATGTTACCTCCAGGTTCGAGTCTTCATCCTGGAACATCGACGGTTAGCGATTTGCGATTCAGGACGATAATCCTGGATCAGACTGTTGATACAAGATCGTGAACCAACTAAGAATAATTCGTCTCTCCAGAAACGAGAATATATATATTATGGTGGTAGTCGTAAATCGTTTGTCCATTTCTGTGGAATATTCTGGTACTACGCCTCGAGGGCCTCTTCGAATCGGCCCAAGATATATATTCCACTCTCGGATTTTCGATAAATGCAAATCCAGCCTGTTATTCCTCCTAGCACGTATAAACCGAAACCTTCGTTTCATAGATCTCCATTCGGTGCACCAACTGCGACATATATATTCATGTATAACTGGGAGAAATAGGTGGGAGTTTGGGTGGAGAAAGGCGGCGACCCTAATACTTGTTGCGAATCGTATAACTCGGGGATTACGCAAAGCCGCGTAAACCGTTGAAACGCGTTGAGCTCGGTGCTTCAACACACGTGCGTTTTACTAGTATTTGCTGTAATAGCGAGTTGAATACACCAGAAGACACGCGCTGTCACCCGGGCGAAATGCTGTCAGCCACCCTTGAGATTTTAGGGTTAGGGTTTAGAATTGATCGTATTCGATATAATTCGATAGGAACCCTAACAAGGGAACAAGGGGAAGATCCAGGCTTGCCAATTCAGTGACTTTGTCACTAGATTTAGTATCTTCAGACCCTCCTACGGTGACAATTTTTTTCGTTTGTCACCGGTGACGCGAAGTTTTTTTTCTTGTACCTACTCAATTCGTGGCGTTCTTTGAGTATCAACAGGACATTTTCTTGAAGTCGCCATCTTGCGCTACGCAAAGTACCGCATAAGCTCGAACGATCTGTCGATTCATTGCGATTATAAAATTTTTGCCCGATGAAATAATATATGTATGTCAATTCAGCCACTTTTTTTTCGATCCTCTCCGATTTGCCCTGTAATTGGTTATATGAATGTACCACTAAAAGACTCTCTATGTGAATTTTTTCAGATTTTTAAAAATAATTTTTCGGAAAATAGCTTTTTTTATTCAAGTGCAAATATCTCAGAATTATGAAGTTACTGAAAAAAAATGTCAGCACATAAAAGTTGTCGTTTATTGTTAGCTTTCGAGCGGAATATTTCAAATAATTGTCACGTTCCTGTGAGTATGATTTTTTTCCGAAAATGGGGGAATTATTTTTTTAATTAAAAAAAGGATATTTTTTTTTTACTGAATAAATTACAGAGTATTGCTACATGACTGTTGATATCACAAAAAAATCGCCAGAGTGACACCGATCGATCTTCTGGTATTAAAAAATGCATTTGTGTGGAAGTTCCGAAAAACGGGGGTTATTATTATTTTTTTGATAAAAAAAGGTTACTTTTTTTTGGCTAATAAAATTACAGAGTATTCTTGCATGACTGTAGATATTGCAAAAAAATCATCAGAGTGGTACGGATCGAGCTTCTGTTATAAAAAAAATAATTCCCCCGTTTTTCGAAACTTCCACACGAATAATTTTTTTTTTAAATTCTTTTCTATTTGAATTTTTTCGATTTGAAATTATTCGAATTTGAATTTAATTCGATTCTATTTGAATTGGGAAGATCTCGATATCCTTCGTCATTAAATATCCAACGAGACATTCGGTCGTTCAACTTGCCTCTTCAGGCTGGTATTCCATATTTTGATTAAATTTAATGTCACGACGAACGAGTAACTTGCATAATTTAATAAAAATTAAATCATGTCTTTTTCCCGCGGAGGAGACGAGATGATGTGATGAAAATCGGATTATAAGCTATTATCGTACAATTTACTGCAATTGAATCTGATAACTTGTGATGCATTTTGGTTATTTATGGGATTATCGTGGTAACTTATCGTTCGGTCGTTCACCTCGCATTTCTGCATCTTTTACATTGAATTATATGTATTATCTGGGGCTATATTTGCGGAATATGATAAATTTTTCTTTTCCCCAAAAATTACATTTTTCCCTGTTTCTTCATATATCAGAATGTTATATTTTCAAAATATTGGCCACTTTTCTGCTTCAAAATATCGGTAAAAGTCGTTTATATTTATTCAAGTTTCAAAATCTTGACTTCTGATTGTTTTTTCTTCTCTCGAAATATAATACAATACAAATAGTACACCTGAACTTTTTTCTTGTTTTAAATCAACCCATTAGACCACGTAGATTGCCAGATGTTATGACAGTCCTAAATCCTTGTATCAACCTATAAATCTAATTCCTGTGCTTTCATCAGTCATTATGTGTTTCAAGTGTACATATATCAAATGGTCGTATAGACAACAGCAATAATGCCGAGAGAATGGAGGTGCGGGGCGATGAATATAACTACAGAGCCAACAAGGAACGTTGAATGAGAGGAGAATGAGTGCAGCATGAAGCTACTTAGACTGTCTCTTAATGTCACGACGAACGGATAACTTGCATAATTTAATAAAAATTAAGTCATGGCTTTTTCTCGTACAATTTACTGCAATTCAATCTGATAACTTGTGATGCATTTTCGTTATTTATGGGATTATCGTGGTAATTTATGATTTGGTCGTTCACCTCGCATTTCTGCATATTTTACGAATATGCTAAATTTGAATATGATAAATTTTCCTTTTTCCCAAAAATTACATTTTTCCCTGTTTCTTCATATATCAGAATATTATATTTTCAAAATATTGGCCACTTTTCTGATTGAAAATATCGGCAAAAGTCGTTTATATTTATTCAAGTTTCAAAATCTTGACTTCTGATTGTTTTTTCTTCTGTCAAATTTTTTCAGTAGTCATTGTTCCGAAATATAATAGAATACAAATAATACACCTGAACTTTTTTCTTGTTTTGAATCAACCCATTAGACCACGTAGATTGCCAGATGTTATGACAGTCCTAAATCCTTGTATCAACCTATAAATCTAATTTCTGTGCTTTCATCAGTCATTATGTATTTCAAGTGTACATATATCAAATGGCCGTTTAGACAACAGCAATAATGCCGAGAGAATGGAGGTGTGGGGCGATGAATATAACTACAGAGCCAACAAGGAACGTTGAATGAGAGGAGAATGAGTGCAGCATGAAGCTATTTAGACTCTCTCGTAGTTTACAGGGTTATTACAGCGCTTGAATTTCTAATGGTCCGTTAATTTCGAAGGTCTCTCGTTTGCTCAGCTGGCGATCGATTACACCACGCGTAGAATCGGCTACAGGAGGTTTTCCAATGAAATTTACCAGAGCATAGTTCAACGATGTGGTATGGCCGTATATTTACACTACGTTCAGAGTTCGAACGATCATGGGGTTCGTTCCAGGTCGTTGTACCTCACGACGGGCCCCATGATCCTTTCACGATTTTAAAGTCGCTCGACCTCATCAATCTGTGAGCCTAGAGCATTAAAATGCATTAGGCTTCGAAACTATCCAACGTTCTTGTGCCCCATTCGCTACTGGCATAGAATGAACTGTTGATGCGGCTATAAGGTCTGAACAAAAAAGTGCACAGAGTCCACACACAGTCTAGCATTACTCTTTGCCCTCGATTTCTCGAGTCTCTCGATGTGTTTGCTACGAAACCATCAGAACCATGACTATCGCCTCTTCACTCGTTCGTCCCTTGTTTGAACAAGGATTAGGAAGCTGGAGGGTAAAAAATGAAAGGGCTACGAGGCGGTTTTGTTAGAGTAAAGGGCATTGATCTTTGGGAAGAAAATTTTTCAAAAGTCGTGAAAAGAATGGTCAATCTTTAATTAAATTTAGTCAACTTTTGGAAAAATTCACGGAGAAAAATCAATTGCTAGCATGGTGATAGCTAACTTTATTTGTTGGTCTAGAAAATGTAATTGCAGGCCTAGCAAATAATTTTACTGGTCTAACAAATTTTTTGACAAGCCTAGAAAATAATTTTGCTGGTCTAGCAAATTTTTTGACAAGCCTAGCAAATTTGTTGACAAACCTAGCAAATAATTTTGCTGGTCTAGCAAATAATTTTTCTGGTCTAGCAAATTTTTTGACAAGCCTAACAAATAATTTTGCTGGTCTAGCAAATTTTTTGACAAGCTTAGCAAATAATTTTGCTGGTCTAGCAAATTTTTTGACAAGCCTAGAAAATAATTTTGCTGGTCTAGGAAATTTTTTGACAAGCCTAGAAAACAATTTTGCTGGTCTAGGAAATTTTTTGACAAGCCTAGCAAATAATGACATGATTTTGTAACATAGCAATTGAACATGATTTTGTAAAATAGCAATTGTCAAAATCAACAGTTATCCTATAATATCAATAAAAACAATATCGAAATAATTTCTAAATGTTCTGTATAAAAAAGTGTACAAATTATTTTGCGTGAGCATATCACGATTAGTGGTTAAAAAATGCTACTCAAAAAGTTGTTTGATCAAAAAAGTATTGAGAACATAAATAATTTTTCTAATAACATAAAAAATTAAATGAACATTGCACAAAATTTCGATTTATCTACGATTTATTTAATACGAAAATAAATCAAATTCTTTTTATTCAAATATATTTACGACTGACTAAAACGGCCGGAAGTGCGTGTAGCCGTCGAGGTTAAGGGTACAAATTATATGATAAAATAGTCGAAGAGCGTAGTGCTAATTATTTACGCAGACAATGCAAAGGGGAAGCGAAGTTTTGTGTACACACGACAATAATAATAATTCAGAAGGCGCTATGAGAATATATACCCGGTGTACAGATATAAATATACATCAGGGCTACCGTTGACCCACCCACGACTTTATTATTATCGGATATACTTTGGCGGTGTCGTCGTGCTTCTTATTTTCCCTTTTCGTTCCCGCTGCCGCCGAAAGGATGAGGAACAAAAAAAAATTAAGGGGTGCCACCGCCGGTGTGAGTGAGAAAGGACGAACACACAGGAGACTATGCATATGGGCAATTCCATACCAAGTGGGCCACCAAAATTTAGCATGGTCGCAAAGAGTCCACATAATTTTTTCAAAAGTTGTTTAGAGTATCACGAAAATCTATAAATTATTTCAGAATTTTAGCACCTATGGTTTGCCCAAAATATAATAACGATTTTTTACATTTAATTTTTTTTCAATTCGCTTTATATTCAAAATTACCGATCGTACAAAAAATTTGATTGTGTATAAAATTGACGTTTTTGAATATATTTTTTAATAAAAAAATTTCCATAGGCGGTCAAAATATAATAACGATTTTTTTTTCATTTAATTTTTTTCAATTCGCTGTATATTCAAAATTACCAATTATATAAAAAATTTGATCCTGTATAAAATTGAAGTTTTTGAATATATTTTTTATTAAAAAATTTCCATAGGAGCTCAAAATATAATAACGATCTTTTTCATTAAATTTTTTTCAATTAGCTGTATATTCAAAATTACCGATCGTTCAAAAAATTTGATCCTGTATAAAATTGAAGTTTTTGAATATATTTTTTTTTTTAAATTTCCATAGGCGCTCAAAATATAATAACTATTTTCTTCATTTAATTTTTTTCAATTCGCTGTTTTATTATATTCAAAATTACCGATCGATCAAAAAATTTGATCCTGTATAAAATTGAAGTTCTTGAATAATATTTTTTAATAAAAAATTTCCATAGGCGCTCAAAATATAATAACGATTTTTTTTCATTTAATTTTTTTCAATTCGCTGTATATTAAAAATTACCGAACGTTCAAAAAATTTGATCCTGTATAAAATGGAAGTTTTTGAATATATTTTTTAATAAAAAAATTTCCATAGGCGCTCAAAATATAATAACGATTTTTTTCATTTAATTTATTTCAATTCGCTGCATATTCAAAATTACCGATCGTTCAAAAAATTTGATCCAGTATAAAATTGAAGTTTTTGAATATATTTTTTAATAGAAAATTTCCGTAGGCGCTCAAAATATAATAACGATTTTTTTCAATTCGCTGTATATTCAAAATTACCGATCGTTCAAAAAATGTAATCCTGTATAAAATTGAAGTTTTTGAATACATTTTATAATAAAAAATGTTCATAAGCGGTCAAAAAAAATTCCGCAATTTTTTGACAAAATAAAGTAATAATATTTTTTTTCTGCGAGATAGATCATTCCGATTTTTCTCAAAATTTCACAGAATTTTTATTATTATGTTTAGAAAGTGCAGAAAAAATTGGCGTGATGGCTAATTAATATAGCTCACTTGGTATGGAATTACCCATATATAGAGTCTGCGTGAGGGCGTTATGGGATTCGAATCACGTAGAAGCCACGCTTCCTGAACGACGAGAGCCTTAGCCACAGCTCGAGCAAAAGCGTGTATACCCATCGCAGCGGGGTTCACACTGAAACGCTATATAGTTATAGTAACGGTGAGAAATTGTGGGAGGCTTTGACGCGCGAGCGCGTCGTGCCGAGAGCTTTTTTCTATGATCCGAGCGCAACGAGTGAGATGAAAAGAGAGATGAAAGACGCACGAGGTTCTACCCCTCCTCCTCTCCACCCTAGCGTACGCTCGCAGGACCGCCTCGTCGCGTGTGTGCGCTATTGCATGAGAGAAGGAGGAGGAGGAGGCACGTGCCAGCCGTTATGACTTCCTTCGCGACGAAATTTAATTTACAACCACGTTCCGGCTATGCTTCTGCTACTGCTGATATACACGAGCACAGCTCAATTTTTATGACATTTTGTCACTCTTTTATTTTACTTTCATCGTCCTTTTCTATCATTGAATATTGAGTTTTTTTTTTTCTTTTGGGTTTTTATGGTTTTGATTATGTGGGTTTTTCTACCCTTGTCAAAAATTTCGCAACAAAATTGGACCGTTTTTGGTTTTTGTAAAAATTTTGATAATTCATAATCGATTTAGTGATTTATGGGGTAATTGTGAAAGGACAATTGCGTTAATAAAAATCACACTGTTGCGCAGAGCGTTTTGCTGTTTTGCTTAAGACTACTTGAGAGATTTTTAAATATTTAATCGACAAATTTTTTTTTATACGGAAATTACGATTTTTTCAATATTTTGTCTATTTTTGACGTCCAGTTTTTGTTGTTCTTGTACTTTTGCGTTATTGACTAAGAATGTTGAGTTAGTTTTGTGATGATTACGGTTGATGTGGGTTTTTCTACCCTTGTCAAGAATTTTGCAACAAAATTAGACAGTTTTCTGTAAAGATTTGAAAATTGACAAGCGATTTTGAGATTTATGGGGTAATTGTGAAAGGAAAGTTCCGTAAATAAAAATAACATTGTTGCCCAAAGCATTCCGTTTTTTTTTATCTCAATCGGAAATTTGTCTCATCGGATTTTTAAAATTTAATCTACAAATATTTTTTTTATATCTAAAAAAATTAAGATTTTCCCATTGAACGAGGATATGCGAAAAATCATGTCGTTTACACTGACAGTTCTTTTGTCTACTTCCAATTTCTCCTAGATATAATCCTAGACAAAAATAAATTTTTTTTTGTTGCTGGAACAAAAATTCTATCTCAGTTCTATGTAAAAAAAAGTCCGACACATTCTAAAGAAATTAAAGAAATCAAAATATGCATTATCTTGTTAAAGAATCACGAAAGTTACTCCAATCCTGATTACAGATACAGATATTACAACAAAAAGTTGTAATACACAACAGATATAGATATAACAGCAAAAAGTTGTAATATCTGTATTTTGTACGAATTCAGTGTATATAACTGACAGCGAAACATTAAATAAACATTCATTCACGAAAATATTCATACGAAAAACATTTATTGCTACAATAGCTTGACGAATAATAATACCCATTAGCTCTGTTGTGGACTAAGCGACCCCCAACAGAGAACGTGTGCAAACACCATAGTTTACGAGTTCCTGCTGCATTGTACCATATATAGAATATATATAGACATATATAGACATATATATAAACCTATTCTGCTACACACGTTGGCTATTGTACCTCCACAGTGTGCAAAGCTGCTGGGAAAAGTAGATTGTTTGAAACGTACGTAGAAGCAATTACGAGAGACTGTTCAACAGAGCTAGTTCGCACAAAAGTTGAAAGAGGGGGTGAATGAGGGGGTATGTACTACTAGAGTATATATACCTATGGCCCCGAAGCCAATTTACGGCCTGTCCTCTACCACGTCGACTCGTTCGAGCCCCCGAAACGCGCTCAGCCTCAAACCCCCAGTGCAAACGACGATACGACGACGACGACCTTCCGAGTTCGTAATATCGAGAGGAAGAGGTGGAGGTGCCGAGAGGAGCTTGTCTAAGCATCTCGTTGCGCTTTTCCACGAGCCTCAATCACCGCCTTTAACTCCGCCCACGAACTATTCGTGATATTTAAATGTGAACGAACTCCCTCGAGCTCCAAACTCCGATCGTAGGGCACTGTATTCATGTACAGGATCGTTACTCTCTAGAAAAGACCGGGGTTAGTTGGGTCAATATTGGGTTTTGATTTTTGCTTCCTCATGGAGGAGGTTTTTGTGAAAAAATGTTTTTTCGAGATTTTCATGTCAAAGCGTTTAAAATGAGAGAAAAGTGGTTTAGAAAAATTGTCCGGATGTATGTATATGTGTGTGTATGGTGTGAGGACAGGCCAAAAATTCATATAACTGTAACTTGTAAAGTATTCGACCGAATCAGATAAAATTTAAACAACATATACAGTATTGGCTAATCTTCAATTGGTATAAATTTTACAAAAATCGCTTCACGTATTTCATTTTTATAAGAATTTTGAAATTTTGAAAAAAGGACGTAAATGCTCGAGCTCGAACAAATTTTTAGCTATCGGGCTGAAACTTGGTATTTAAATTGAACAAAGTGATCCGATCTTTGGTATTCAATTTGGGCCAAATCGGTAAAGCCTGATGCAGTCCATGTAATTCCGAGCAATTCATCATTTAGGAATTAGTAATATGACCCAATTTTGATTAATAAACAGATGGACATAAGCCAATATTATTATTGGGAATAAGACTTATTAGACAAAATAAAAAGTAAAAAGATTTTCAATAACATCTTTTTTAATTTTAATAAAAGAATTCCGCAAAAAAAAAACATGAACTGTCAAATTTTATTAGGAATGTGTCCTTCATTTTCATTTCGAAATTGAAACTTTTGTTTTTCCTTATTCTGATTGTATCAAATCAATAAATTTATTTTAAAAAAATATCCAATCTCGGAAAGTGTGTGGTCGTTATAGGGTTAAGCAGACTTGGTTCAATTAGCCCCGGTCTCCGTAGTCTCACTCCCTTTTTCAGAAATTCCGCGCTCCAAATACTCTCCAGTTTGTTTTGTACTTTCTCTAGTGCAATACAGCTACAGCGGTAAGTCTAATCGTGAAACCAGTCGTTGAACCGATGAACCTTTACCGCCACAAACCATCAGAGACTCCCGCAGACATGGTTTCGATTATCGATAATCACGAGCCAAAAACAAGCTGGCGCAGACTGCAAGAAAAATAGGCTGAACAAAAAACAAAACAAAAAAACAAGCAAAGCTGAATGGTTTCTGCAGTGGAAGAACGTTGAAAGGCGAATGGACGATGTAGGAGGCGAATGTAGGAGATTCAGTGCCAACAAACTTTATGCAGTTTGTTGAATTCCTCGAATTCCCCAATTTACCAGGTAACCGTGCTCAAAAATGGAACGAGTAGGTGAAAAAAAGTGAGATTAATGCTATTTGCTTCTTTCGTAATGTTTTTTTTTAATTTTCCGCAGATGCAATGATAGTAAAAAAAAAAAAAAAGAAAAGAATTTAATTTGTAACGGCAGAACGAACGCTGTATGTGGATATGGGTGGTCGAGTGCATTTTTCGAATTCCAAAAACGTTTTCTGTTGCTACGCTGCAACAACATTGAATACCAATCGAGCCAACGGACTGCAACGAAATTCATATGTGGCTACAGCCGGATCTATATTTATGGGCTATATGTGGAATATTTTCAGCCTCGTTTCGACGATCCATCGGAAGTTGTCAATCGACACGCGAAATATTTTCGTATTTGTATGTGGAATGAAACGAATGAAAAATAATAATATTCGTCAGTTTTCAGCTCCAATTTCGACTCATTCCTACGTTTGCTCACTTTTCAATCTCGATATACATCCAAGTAGTACGAGTGCATTGACTGCTGGGTAAAAGGTTCGTTTACGTTGAGCTTAAACAAAAAAAAAAAGCACTCGCCACTGGCAACGTCAATTTTCAAACGAATAAATAAGCGGGAACGATTCTCCAATGACGAAAAATATTTAATAAATCACTGCAATGAATCACTTTGATGAAGAGGCACAATTGTGCGAATGAATCTTCGTTCGTCAATGCTGATTTGCGCGTCGATGAATTTGCGAGCCTCACGAGCTAAGACCATGGCCTCATTGTTGCGTAAGTTAGCAACGACAAAGGGATAAACTAACGTACAATTAAGGAGGTTCTCAGAGTCCATTCGTGTGAACATCAGAGTTGTAAATTTCCATTCCCTTGACAAAATACAAATTACGGTATTATTCACTTAATACTTATTTTTTTATTAATAATAACCTACAAAAATTGAATTATATTAATTACACGAGATATTCTGAGCGAAAGCTATTAAAAGAAATTTTCCATAATGTTAAAAAATAATATTAATATTTTTCTAAAATACGTACATAATTACTACAAAATATTATTATTTTTATAAAATTATTATTATTTTAAAAATTTCTTTTACGCAAATAAATTAATAAGATCGAAAAAATAAAATGATGTATAAAAAATGATTGTACATTTTGCGTCACTAATTTATAATTCACAAAAATAGAACATGAGAGATT
The DNA here is from genome assembly GCA_963970395.1 of Ephialtes manifestator. Classification (NCBI taxonomy): domain Eukaryota; kingdom Metazoa; phylum Arthropoda; class Insecta; order Hymenoptera; family Ichneumonidae; genus Ephialtes; species Ephialtes manifestator. Next base: position 28,253,418 of record OZ019978.1, read on the forward strand.
AGCAGATTAATTAAGTACACGATAAACACCCATTTAATTAGCTATCGTTTCTATATGCTTGCATGAAAATCGCAATCATGAAGAGAGAATGAAACCTCTGCTCGTGTTCGTCATTACAATGTACAAAGAATGAATCTTGGTCGTTTCGTTTCAAGTAACTAATTGTCATAGTATAGATATCCTTCACATGGTAGAGCTTGTGTTTTCCTCCACCTCCTCATCTTCTTCGTCTTCGTGACAACGGCTTATACTGTCGTCGCCAATATAATACACCGCAAAGCAAACTATACTGTAAATAAATATATATATATATATACAATAAACGTTATACACACTGTACATGTTATCTATATATCTATATCTATATAGGCGAGGAATCATATCCTCCGGTTATTAGCCCCGTCGCTTCTATGATTAATGCTTCAGTAGAGCTTGGTAAATTGGCCTTCGTTCTCTTCCTCACAAAGGTATATAGATACACAAGAGACGAAGAGAGAGAAACATAAAGCTATATAGCACAGCAAGCAAGCAAGCAAGCTTGGAAGAAGCGCCGGATAAATGCCCGTCACGTGCCTCAACTCTATGCCGTGTGCGCGAGCAAAGGGACGAGGAAGAAGACGACGACGACGACGACGACGACGTGCGTACGGGTGTTGATGAAACTCGTGGGTGGGTGCTATGAGAAACGCGGTGCATCGTATCGCACGAAGAAGAAGAAGAGAATTCTCTTCCTTTCCCTTTTTCTCTTCTTCTTCATCTTCTTCTTCTTCTTCTACTTCCACTTTCCTATCGTCTCTTCCTTTTCTTCTTCTTCATCTTCTTCTTCTTCTACTTCTTCCACTTTCCTATCGTCTCTTCCTTTTCTTCTTCTTCATCTTCTTCTTCTTCTACTTCTTCCACTTTCCTATCGTCTCTTCCTTTTCTCCTTCTTCATCTTCTTCTTCTTCTTCTTCTTCTTTTGCTCCAAGTAAAAATATTACATGAAGATTATATATAGAAGCTATATACGAAAGTGGACATATAGAGTATTTATATATTTTGTATAATCCATATGAACTTATATACACTGTAAAAAAAATCTGTTTGAAATTTAATGTACTTTTACTGGAAGTTTTTATGCATAAACGAGTATATTAAATTTAATATACGAGTGTAATGTCAAATTAATGTATGGTACATAACATTCAATAATTTATTTTTATTTTACAGCAAAAGTACATGAATTTTATACCATAATTGTATATTAATATTCGATTACGAGTTTATGCATAAAAACTTCCAATCTTTTTTAACAGTGTAATTAATTTTAAAAGATCTATATTGAATCAATATATGATACATAAAATATATTTGATTCTATGTAGTCTTTAAAAATTAATTCTATAAGTTCATATGGGCTATACAAAATATATAAATATTCTATATGTCCACTTTCGTATATAGCTTCTATATAAATCTTTATATATAATCTTCATATGATATTTTCACTTGGGACTTCTTCCTCTTTCCTATCGTTTCTTCCTTTTTTCCTTCTACTTCTTCTTCTTCTTCTTCTTCTTCAACATCTTCACTGTTTTTTTTTTTGACTTCGCGACTGGATATATGGTGTTGCTAGTGGTGTAATTGAACATGGAGAGAATAGAGGAGGTGGAAGTGACGAAGGAAGAAGCGATGAAATAGAAGAGGAATTGAGCACGTATGTGACAGGAAAAGTTCGCGTGTCTCGTAAACGTTATACCCAGTGGACATCCGGTCTCGCTTCGAATGCTGCCGGTGACCGGTTGGACGCGCGTGTTACGATATCTCTCTACGTGTGTCAGATGCACTGAGCTTCGATTGGAAGAACACTGCAACTATTAATCCGATCATTTTTCTTCAACGTTTGAACCGTTATTCGTGCCTCTATTGGAGCGTGAAGATCATAAAAAGTATACGAATAAAAATATTTTTACTGTTATTATTATTAATGTGTAAGGATCTTTTTGCAATTTGCACAAAATATACTGAGCAGCTCATGTGATTTATTCTTGTTGCTCAAGTTCAATTTAGAAGTCGCTTCAGCATCAAAATGGGACACCAAAAATATATATATATATATGTGGCTTAAAAAAACATGATTTTATTTAGGTTTTTCATTTTTATTTTTTACTTCGTTTCTTCAAAATTGAACACAATATTAAAAACTGTTAGATCACAAAAATTGGCTTGTTTCATGCGTTGAGGAAAATAAATGTGATACATTGCGAAATATAGTGAGGCTTACAATGAAAATAGTGACTCGTGTAATAATTTCGTTGCTGGTTACTTTTTTATTATTACTTTTTTTATTGCATATAGTAGAACTGACTATAAATTTTTCTGGGTGTATAGAATATCTCATAGATTTAATTAAGTGGCTACAAAAATTATCATATCATAAAAATTAATTTTTTTCTTATGATTAAAAAAATTACATTTTCTTATGCCACATTTTGCATTCGAAATAAATAATTGTCTGGCATTTGAGGACGTTGTAAAAATGTTGTGAAATGTAGTAAAAAGTTTGTTTTCATTTGCCTTTGGGTGAATGGTGAAAATATTGATTTCTTTGCTTCTTAACTACTCAGAGCGTTCAAATTTTATGAAGCATCCGTAGAAGTGATCCATACGTTTCGTTTATGCCGAGACGTACGTCTAGACGGACATAGCACTTTTAGACAGAGTATGGGCACTCTGCTGTACATCCTTCAGTCCATTTATGCTATATATATATATATGTTGGTGCACCAATAACCCACCAGACGAATTTATTTGAGACCAACAGCAGCGAAAAGCGCTGCAAAGGAAAGTAGCCGACAGATAGCGCATTTCTCCTTTTCAAGATTGCTTTCTAACGGGATTGCTTTCGAAGCCATTTAGCGCAACGAAGTGGACGCCGGGCAGAATCCACGAAGACTTTGCACTACGATTCTACGGGAGGCCGAGAAAAATGCCGAGATTCTAGGATATCGATTGGGATAAAAGAACCGACGAAAAAAAAATATATATATATAAATGTGTGTGTGTACTCCAAGAAAGCATGAGGCCTGTTAGAGGCTCTCTGCTTTATCATTGAAACGATCGAGTCGACTCGACGTGGCGTGAGCCAGACCAAACTTTGTCTTTGACAGATTTTTATGTGTATCGACTTTACCGAGGCGTGGAGAAATAACTTCTTTTTTTTTTTTATCAATGATGGGCAATTTTGGACAAGAGTATTTGCAATTAATTTTCAATATTGAAAATACTCTTTGGTTTTAATAATGGCGAATAAATATACGGGAGCACTGAGGTAATTTATTTTTCCTTAAACAACTAGGCAATTAATTAATTTTTTTTTCTTCAATTTATTGACCATTGTTGAAAAATATTCACAGTATTTAAAACTGACGAAAAAAAGGAATGTTTTTCTGAAATTCAAAATAATTATCATTATTCCTATTTTTGAAGAATTATTTATATTCATTTAAACTGAAAATAATTTTTTCGCTGAGGTTATTTATTTTTCCTTAAACAAAAATTCGAGGTAATTAATTCATTTTTTTTTCTTCAATTTATTGCCCATTGTTGAAAAATATTTACAGTATTTAAAACTGACAAAAAAAAAGGAATGCTTTTATAAAATTCAAAATAATTGTCATTATTCCTGTTTTTGAAGAATTATTTATATTAATTTAAAATGAAAATAATTTTTTCGCTGAGATCATTTAATTTTTCTTAAACAAAAAATCGAGGCAATTAATTCATTTTTTTTTTTTCAATTTATTGCCCATTGTTGAAAAATATTCACAGTATTTCAAACTGACAAAAAAAAGGAATGTTTTTCTAAAATTCAAAATAATTGTCATTATTCCTGTTTTTGAAGAATTATTTATATCCATTTAAACTGAAAATAATTTTTTCGCTGAGATCATTTAATTTTTCTTAAACAAAAAATCGAGGCAATTAATTCATTTTTTTTTCAATTTATTGCCCATTGTTGAAAAATATTCACAGTATTTTAAACTGACAAAAATAAAGGGATGTTTTTCTAAAATTCAAAATAATTGTCATTATTCCTGTTTTTGAAGAATTATTTATATTCATTTAAACTGAAAATAATTTTTTCGCTAAGATCATTTATTTTTCCTTAAACAAGAATTAGAGCTAATTGAATAATTTTTTTTTCTTCAATTGAAAAATATTCACAGTATTTCAAAATGACAAAAAAAGGAATGCTTTTCTAAAATTCAAAATAATTATCATTATTCCTGTTTTTGAAGAATTATTTATATTAATTTAAACTGAAAATAATTTTTTCGCTGAGATCATTTTTTTTGCTTCAATTTATTGCCCATTGTTGAAAAATATTCACAGTATTTTAAACTGACAAAAAAAAAAGAAATGCTTTTATAAAATTCAAAATATTTGTCATTATTCCTATTTTTAAAGAATTATTTATATTCATTTAAACTGAAAATAATTTATTTTTATTCCTATGATTTTAATCATTTTTTTTTCTCAGTGTAAGTTACGGTCGCAAGAAATACTGCTTAAATCTAGGAACCGTCAAAGCCACAGACCGACCGAACATTCACTACTGTCGCTTTAATGTAATAGTATTACTCGCTGTAATTTCATAGCGAGCTAACGTGACTACATAGTGGAGCAATAATACGATAACGACATCCGATTATTCGATCGACAGTACAAAAGGGCTCACGAGTACTAAAGTCTATCGCGTTGGGCGAACAAGAATGTCAGCATTGCGACGTAGAAATTATTGACTCTGTGGAGTGCTAGATTCGATTTGTCACAAAGGGCTGGAGCTACCCAAGATTATATTGAGTATACCAGTCTATAAGAGGAGTTGAGAAGGGAGTGGTCTCCCAAGGGCAGAAAAACAACCGTCGATGCATTACATAGTGACAAGGAAAAATTAGAGAAAAATAGAAACTTGGGGCAAAATCCAATTTCGTATAATTCACTAAATTTGATTTTTCCACTAGAGAGACTTTTGCAATCCCTTATGTGTATCGATTATTGCATAGGTTCTTTCTCAGTAGGTAATTATTTGTTTCCTAAGTTTTATATCCACTCTTCACGAAACAATGTAGGAAAAAAATTAAAATAAATAAAAAATTGGAAAATGTATGTAATTTGCTTTTTTCATAGAAATGTTTTATTTATGTATATTATTTTAAGAAATACAAAACTTTCGAAAATACGTCATTTTTTATGTCAACAAAACAGATTGCTCAAAAATGAAACAGTAAATCCAAAATAACGAAATTTTGAAAAAGAAAATTTACAAAATCTAACGTAATTAAATTTTTCCTTCAGTTGGATTTTTTCAGATTCTTCTTCGTAGCCAAAATCCCGTAGGGTTACGATAGCAGTTTTGTATTTATATTATGTTTTAAAATACAAAACATTTCAAAACAAAGAAATCGATAAAATATAGTTTTTACAAAACGTCATTTTTTATGTCAACTATTTCATTCTCTACTAGACAAAATTAATTTCTCAAAAATTAATCAAATATAAAAACGAACTAATTTTTGATAAATCAGTTCGTTTAATTTCGAAAATTTAAACAACCCGTAATTAAATTTTTCCTTTAGTTGGAGTTTTTCAGATTCTTCTTCATCGCCAATATTCCGTAGGGTCACGACAGCAGTTTTGTATTTGTATTATGTTTTAAAATACAAAACATTTAAAAACAAAAAAAAAAAAACGAAAAAATATAGTTTTTACAAAACGTCATTTTTTTAATGTCAACTATTTCATTCTCTACTAGACAAAATTAATTTCTCAAAAATTAACCAAAAAATAAAAACGAACTAATTGTTGATAAACAAAATTTAAAAAATCTGACGTAATTGAATTTTTCCTTTAATTGGAGTTTTTCAGGTTTTTCTTCATCGCCAATATTCCGTAGGGCCACGACAACAGTTTTGTATTTATATTATGTTTTAAAATAGAAAACATTTAAAAACAAAAAAATCGATAAAACATAGTTTTTACAAAACGTCATTTTTAATTTCTCAAAAATTAACCAATAAATAAAAACAAATAAATTTTTTATAAGCAAAATTTAAAAAATCTGACATAATTAAATTTTTTGTTCAGTTGGAGTGTTGCAAGTTCTTCTTCGTAGTCAATATTCCATGGAGTCTCGTCAGCAGCTTTGTATTAATGTCAGCTTTTCTAGTTTCCTCGTTTTCTCATTGTACAATCCACTATACAATATAAATTCTCGCTGCATAGTACAGTATGGTAGCGGTATACTCGTTATTACCGAGTTTCCTCGTCGTTTCTCTTCGCCCCATCGTCCAACGGTAATTATCGGGTGGAGTCTGAGTCTCGCAAGCCACAGGCCAGTTCCGAACGAGGGGGGGGGGTTAAAACGTCGGAGCGAGACACGCGACGACTCTTCTCTATAATACATACGTATATTAACGGAGTTCTGCACGAATATCCGGAAAATGTGTTGGCCAACAAGAGAGAAAGACAGAAAGAGAAACATACGAGTCCCCTAAAGCACACAGATACACACGTGTTCCATAGATGGTTTAATCTTCAATCTCCCCCTTTTCCTTCATTCGCACGTATTTACCAAAATTCATTTCATCTCCCTTCGTCGACAAGAACGTTGAGATATGTAATTATATTTCTCAGCTATGCTCTCAATTTTCATGTTTCAATTTTCCAGGTTCGAATATATTAAACAATTTAATGCAGCAACTTGAAACATTTTATTTTCTTACGTTATCTATATGAGCATTTTGTGGAGGTTGGTAAATATGTTCTGGCTTGACTGCGCCAGTGATAAGAGAAAATGGTCCATTTACGAGTTTCATATAGAATCGCAGGAGGGTTGACTTATTTTCCACAGCTGTGACTTCACGTCTTCCCTCGTTTTATCTTTCTTTTATTTTTTCTTCTTCGACTTCTCTATTGCCTCGAACCTCCAGCACATATAGAGACACTTTTCTTCACGGTTGCTCGACTCTCGCGCTATCTCGATCGTTATGTCGTCCATATACACATGAGACACGGCCTCGAGAAGTGCTCGACTCTTTGGTACTGTCTACTCGGTTGCTTGTGGCTACTACTGCTGCTGAAACGGTAGGCGAGAGTTCAACAATCGTATATGCATTTATGGTGTCTTTTTTTGCTATAGTGTCGAGGCGTAGGCTGTGCAATAAAGAGTGAAGGCAGCTTCGAGAGAGTGGAATATAAGGCATGAAGAAGAAGAAGGAGTGAGCGAGGCAACTGAAAGAAATGGATGGAAAGAGGAGTAGCAGCTACATTGCCAGTTGAATATGGTAGCCAAAGTAGCGATAAGACACCATGATCGTCCATGACAATGTTTATTTTCGCTTCACGTGCTACCATTCTTGATGGCACTCTTCGCATCTTCGTTTTTTTTTCACTTATTTAACGTCCGCATCTGGAACAATATGAAGGATATTACAGAATCGTACGATTATCAATATATAAATCGAAATTGCCATATAAACGAAAGACTCGCTGAAAAATACGTAAAATTTATTAATAAGACACCCAAAAAACTTGGATACTGTGTGGATGTGGTTCTTTACATTTGTTAATAAGAGTCTCTAAAGGAAATTTGGAAATAGTTTCAGAAATGTTGTGGAAATAGTTTGAGAGACTCTTGGAGAGACCCTTGGAGAGACTCTTGGAGAGGATCTTGCAGAGACTCTTGCAGAGACTCTTGCAGAGACTCTTTGAGAGACTCTTGGAGAGACTCTTGGAGAGACTCTTTGAGAGACTTTTGGAGAGACTTTTGGAGAGACTCTGAGAGACTCTTGGAGAGACTCTTAGAGAGACTCTTGGAGAGACTCTTTGAGAGGCTCTTTGAGAGACTTTTGGAGAGGCGCTTGGAGAGACTCTTGGATAGACCCTTGGGGAGACGCTTGGAGAGACTCTTGGAGAAACTTTGGAGAGACTCTTGAGGAGATTCTTGGAGTGACTTTTGGATAGACTCTTGGAGAGACTTTTGGAAAGAATTTTGCAGAGACTCTTGCAGGGACTCTTGCAGAGATTCTTACAAAAACTTTTGAAGAGACTCCTGCAGAGACTTTTGGAGAGACTCTTGGAGAGGCGCTTGGAGAGACTCTTGGATAGACTCTTGGAGAGACTCTTGGGGAGAGTCTTGGAGAGTCTCATGGAGAAACTTTGGAGAGACTCTTGAGGAGACTCTTGGAGAGACTCTTGGATAGACTCTTGGATAGACTTTTGGAGAGACTCTTGGGGAGACTCTTGGAGAGTCTCTTGGAGAAACTTTGGAGAAACTCTTGGATAGACTCTTGGATAGACTCTTGAAGAGACTCTTGAAGAGACTCTTGGAGAGACTCTTGGAGAGACTCCTGGAGAAACTCTTGAAGAGACTTTTGAAGACTCCTGCAGAGACTCTTGGCAGAAATTTTGAAGAGACATTCATAGAAACCTGTCGCGACGCTTGCTTTGAGACTGGTTTTGTTTTCTCAAGTATAAAAAGATTGCATAAAAATGTATTGTATAAAAATTAAAAAACTCATATCATAAAATATTAATTCTTTTTCGTTTATCACTCTTCCGAAGTCTTTATCTCAATATTTCCAAGAAACACAAAAAAAAAATCGTTGGAAAATATAAAACATGGATCTGTCTGAAATATTTTAATTTTATTTCAATACCGTCCATTTCTGCCTGTGTGATTTATGTTTGTACTAGAGCAGACAGTTTTTTATGTGAGGTGTTGGACTAGAGTCGGTGAATGTGAACGAACCCGTAGTGGATATAGGAAAAAATCATGCTTTTCCTTTTCTATCTAAATCGGTGAAGAGCCACTACCGGCGTTACCGGATCTGCTGTTGCTGTGCACCTGACCCCACGTCGAGTCCATTGCCTCCGTGCATCGCGTCCGAGTGCGCGACAAAGCGGATTTTATCACATCCTTTATCGAGTGGCGTTGACGATTCTCTTGCGTTCATTCGTTCGTTCGTTCGTTCGTTCGTTGGTATACCAACGTATACGTTCCGACAGCATGCATCGGCAGACAGCCAGGGAAAAAAGCCAGGTGGTGTCGAGTCGCAAACGACTCGATTACCGCCCGATTTCGCGGCGATATCCCTCGACGTACGGACCGACGGTCATCACCTCTATATATCCGTACACTCAATTGTAGAATATATCGTGTTGTATTGGCGAAATACACATACATCGTACGATCGATAACAAGAGACATTCCGCCACACGGAATTGTCGCTTCGATTTCACAGAAAATTATTACTTCTGGACGATGTGCTCTCATTCTCACACACCAAGTTATCACTGCTTCGTGTCACTCCCACAAGAAGCACGCTACGATATTTCAAGAAATAATCGCCCTGTGATTACATTTGTATTTTTTGTTTTCTTTTGTTTCTTGTAAATAAATTATTCGGTTCTCTGAAATGTTATGTCCATAATAAAATAATGTCATCGTTAATAGAAGGTATTGAATAATTATAAATTTATTTTTTGTAAAAAAATTTTCAATTTAATCTTTACAAAAACGTTTTGTGAAGTTATTTTATTGTCTTGCAAAAAATAATCTACAAAGATAAAATATAACAAAAATCGTTTAAAAAAATCGACGCATATTTTTCTAAGAAGCAGCGACAAGATATTCGCAATTATAATTACGGGTGGGAAACGAGATTTTTTAATACATTTTTTCAAAATTAAAAAAAATTAGTGGAAAACCCTAATGAGTTGATAGACAAATGTAAAGGAATGAAATAATCAAAATCCCAAAGTAAATCTAAGCAATAATTATTCTTCTAATTTTCGGTATTTAGTTTAATTAAATTTATTAATTTTTTAACTTTTGAATCACTAAAATCGGGGTAATTAAAATCTCCGAAATTGCAAATACATCTCAAAGATTGAAACGAAATATATTTTTAAATAAGCAGAATGGCATCGAATAACAGGCTTTCCTTCAGAACAATAATACAAAAAAAATCTTAGAAATATTTCGAACGTGTATATCAGGAAGAAAGGTTGAAAAAAACAAAATAGTAATTTTTCGTGTCTTGCATTCTCATATTATCTTGCATCACGGAATCTCGTTGCACTTCCACGAAACATGGAAACAAGATTGTAAGCTCATTTTTCGCAATTCGTTTTATAGAGCGTTTTAGCATTGATCGAAGAATCGTCGAGACTTGTGTAGTTTACGAGAAAGCAAATTGCGATTTGGTTCGCGTGCTGGTTGGTAAGCTTTGCATCCGATACGGTATTTTCACGTCGAAACGAGTGTATGGTTACCGGGACGAGTTTCAGCTACTATAAATCGAGGTTGTATAGAGGTGCATATATATATGTATATATACATAGATGGAATACAGCCTAATCATGGGATAAATCGAATGTTCGCGTGCAGTGCCAATTAATTGGCGCCACGGCGTGTCGCATTACACTCCGTGGCCTCGCACCCGGTAAACCCAGTGTCCAACGGTGCAGTCGCGCTGCTTCACCGCGACAACCTGATTAAGGACTGATTAGCTCAAACGCGATAATATAGCGCTGCACGTCCCACACACACACACATACACACACAACGTAATAATATCGAGCAAGCATTTTTTTATCTCGACGCGACTTCCTTTTGACTGGAAAAAGTTGTTCATTTTGCTGTAACAACGAAAATAAAAAATACATGTACTACTTGCTTGTTAATTACACAAAATAACACAAATTTGCGGTATAATTTAATGCGAAGCCAAGAAAAGTTGTTGGTTGCTGTATTTACAAGATGTTGGATAGAAAAATAGATGTAGATCTTACACATTGAACGTTCCACATCATATTTCGCAAACTCCAAAACTTATATATCTTTTATTTTACACAAAAGTGTAAAATGAGACAAAAATAAAAACCAACTTTTTTAAATTGTGAGCTGCCAAAAATTTATGTTGCAATTTTAACATAATTTCTAACTCTTACCATTTTATTCCAGATTGAAATAATAAGAATAATAATAGAATTATGGAAATTAGATGTTCCACACACACAAAGTAATAATATCGAGCAAGCTTTTTTTTTTATCTCGACGCGACTTCCTTTTGGCTGGAAAAAGTTGTTCATTTTGCTGTAACAACGAAAATAAAAAATTCATGTACTACTTGCTTGTTAATGACACAAAATAACACGAATTTGCGGTATAATTTAATGCGAAGCCAAGAAAAGTTGTTGGTTGCTGTATTTACAAGATGTTGGATAGAAAAATAGATGTAGATCTTACACATTGAACGTTCCACATCATATTTCGCAAACTCCAAAACTTATATATCTTTTATTTTACACAAAAGTGTAAAATGAGATAAAAATAAAAACCAACTTTTTTAAATTGTGAGCTGCCAAAAATTTATGTTGCAATTTTAACATAATTTCTAACTCTTACCATTTTATTCCAGATTGAAATAATAAGAATAATAATAGAATTATGGAAATTAGATGTTCCACACACACAAAGTAATAATATCGAGCAAGCATTTTTTTTTATCTCGACGCGACTTCCTTTTGGCTGGAAAAAGTTGTTCATTTTGCTGTAACAACGAAAATAAAAAATACATGTACTACTTGCTTGTTAATGACACAAAATAACACAAATTTGCGGTATAATTTAATGCGAAACCAAGAAAAGTTGTTGGTTGCTGTATTTACAAGATGTTGGATAGAAAAATAGATGTAGATCTTACACATTGAACGTTCCACATCATATTTCGCAAACTCCAAAACTTATATATCTTTTATTTTACACAAAAGTGTAAAATGAGATAAAAATAAAAACCAACTTTTTTAAATTGTGAGCTGTCAAAAATTTATGTTGCAATTTTAACATAATTTCTAACTCTTACCATTTTATTCCAGATTGAAATAATAAGAATAATAATAGAATTATGGAAATTAGATGTTCCACACACACAAAGTAATAATATGGAGCAAGCATTTTTTTATCTCGACGCGACTTCCTTTTGGCTGGAAAAAGTTGTTCATTTTGCTGTAACAACGAAAATAAAAAATACATGTACTACTTGCTTGTTAATGACACAAAATAACACGAATTTGCAGTATAATTTAATGCAAAGCCAAGAAAAGTTGTTGGTTGCTGTATTTACAAGATGTTGGATAGAAAAATAGATGTAGATCTTACACATTGGACGTTCCACATCATATTTCGCAAACTCCAAAACTTATATATCTTTTATTTTACACAAAAGTGTAAAATGAGATAAAAATAAAAACCAACTTTTTTAAATTGTGAGCTGCCAAAAATTTATGTTGCAATTTTAACATAATTTCTAACTCTTACCATTTTATTCCAGATTGAAATAATAAGAATAATAATAGAATTATGGAAATTAGATGTTCCACACACACAGCGTAATAATATCGAGCAAGCATTTTTTTATCTCGACGCGACTTCCTTTTGGCTGGAAAAAGTTGTTCATTTTGCTGTAACAACGAAAATAAAAAATACATGTACTACTTGCTTGTTAATTACACAAAATAACACGAATTTGCAGTATAATTTAATGCAAAGCCAAGAAAAGTTGTTGGTTGCTGTATTTACAAGATGTTGGATAGAAAAATAGATGTAGATCTTACACATTGGACGTTCCACATCATATTTCGCAAACTCCAAAACTTATATATCTTTTATTTTACACAAAAGTGTAAAATGAGATAAAAATAAAAACCAACTTTTTTAAATTGTGAGCTGCCAAAAATTTATGTTGCAATTTTAACATAATTTCTAACTCTTACCATTTTATTCCAGATTGAAATAATAAGAATAATAATAGAATTATGGAAATTAGATGTTCCACACACACAACGTAATAATATCGAGCAAGCATTTTTTTTTATCTCGACGCGACTTCCTTTTGGCTGGAAAAAGTTGTTCATTTTGCTGTAACAACGAAAATAAAAAATATATGTACTACTTGCTTATTAATGACACAAAATAACACAACTTTGCGGTATAATTTAATGCGAAACCAAGAAAAGTTGTTGGTTGCTGTATTTACAAGATGTTGGATAGAAAAATAGATGTAGATCTTACACATTGAACGTTCCACATCATATTTCGCAAACTCCAAAACTTATATATCTTTTATTTTACACAAAAGTGTAAAATGAGATAAAAATAAAAACCAACTTTTTTAAATTGTGAGCTGCCAAAAATTTATGTTGCAATTTTAACATAATTTCTAACTCTTACCATTTTATTCCAGATTGAAATAATAAGAATAATAATAGAATTATGGAAATTAGATGTTCCACACACACAACGTAATAATATGGAGCAAGCATTTTTTTATCTCGACAAAATGTACAAAATGTATATATGTATATTTAATTATACTCTAAAGAAATAAAAAGAGAGAATATTGCGCTATATCGAGAAAGATTTTTTTTATCTCGACGCGCATTAGATCTTACACATGTTTTTTTAAAATATATTTTATATTTTTATATATCTTTAGATAGATATCAACTTTTTTGAATCGTGAACTGTCAAAAATTGATGCTGCAATTTTAACATCATTTCTAATTCTTACCATTTTATTCCAGATTGAAATAATAACAATAACAATAGAATCATGAAAATTAGAAGTTGAGTCGAATTTACATCACGTATTATTTACAAGCAAATCGTATTCTAATGAATAACATATTTAAAAAAAAAAAATTTTTGTTACATTAACAAATTTGATAATAATCAATTTGTTGTGGCATGGAATGACGTATACATTTGGTGCAGTGTGGAAATAAGGGGGATGTTGAATTTCGCCACATGGTAGTCTCGATTAAGAGCTGATTAGAGATAGATTAGAATAGTCGAAGTACCGATTAGCACAGCTCACAGTGGCTGTGCAAAAGAGGCGGACAACAAGGGCGTGCTTTTAATCGAAGCGATTTCTCAGAAGGCTTGGTAAAGTCAACGAGCCACGTCGACGAATAAAAGTATCGCTGGGGTAATCAGCATGGGCGTATCGCTAACGCGTGGTAATTAGCACAATTAAAAAAATAAAAAATAAAAATAAACAAGGGAGCTCCTTGCTCGTCCCACCTCTTCTGCTGTTTCGTTTTTTGTAATCATTTTTTTTCTGTGTACGTTGAATCTCCGGTACGCGCCTTTAATAAGTCGCCGGAGAGGCGATAAGTGGTAGGTAGTGACCACCGATACACGTATAAACTACAGGGACTGCGTGATTGAGGATCGCGAGAATAACTAGATACAGTCGTTGGCCACGTACCAATAATTGGCAGTATCGATTGGTACATCAGAAACAATTCTCGGTATAACATCAGTTGAATCATTTTTTTTCAATAATCACACCATTTATAATATCATTCGAAATTTTTTTTCCATTCATTACTATAATTAGTGAATTAAAAAATTAAAGATCAGCAAATACACATTAAGAAATAATAACGTCATTGAAAAAAATATAATACAATATTTTATTAGCACCTCTGAAATTAATTTGAGCATAATAATAATAATAACTGATATAAATTATAATAAAAAATATTTAACATTTATAATATGATTTGAAATTTTTTTCTGGAATTATTACTATAGTTAGTCCATTTAATAATTGAAGATCAATAAATATACATTAAGAAGAAATAATGTCATTTAAAAAAATTTATAACACAATATTTTAGTAACAATATAAATTATATTTCCTGAAATTAATCTAAGTATAATAATAAAAATAATAATAAATATATTTTCCACTTCTTTGAGTATATTTTTAATTCGCTTGGATGAAAATATGTGGAGAGGATTTGTTGCTAATAAATTGAAATATTCGCTTTGAGTAACAATCACTGGAAGAGTTTTAGCTCGCGGCAGCAAAAAAAAGTGCCTCATTGGCCGCGAGGTTGGCGACGCCGAGAAATCGCTGCAAGTCCACGAAGCGCGCAGCGCAGTGATAATTATGGGACCCGTGGTGTGTCTCCGGCTTCGTGCGTACCAGCTTAAGAAACATCAAAGAACAAGCCGCCGGCCCGTTTGCAATCGATAACGATCCTATACGATGATAAGGTACGACGTGCTGGCCGGTCTCGTATAGCAACCGCATAAGCGCGAATTTTTTTGTTAAATGGAGACATTTTTGAACGGGCGAGGCTGCTGACGGTGAACGGATACTTTCAATACTGGATATAATGCCACGCCTACCCGTAGGTATTACGAATTAACTCGGTACAACGAGGAAGACGACGTTACCCACTAAAGGAATGCCGTCCGAACACGGAGATGCACTTTGCGCGGCACTTTCAGTCGCGGTACTGCGGAAAAGTTAATTAAATAATTTCAAACATCCCGTGAACTAATTTTTAAGACTTCTTTTAAGACTGCAACAAGAAGTGCCGACGACGATATCCGAGAAAATTTACTTACAAAACAAAGTTTAATTCATTTTTTTTACACAACTCATAAAGATAGTTAAACAATTTTTTAGTAGATGAAAATAAATCTTTATACCAATAAAATCTAGAGAAATGTCGATAACGAATCAAGGAGAAAAATAAAAATTCGTAGTATGATAATGTAATAAAATTTGAAAAATAACGTTCCGTTTTGAAAACTCTAATTAAATTAGCTTTTACTTGCGTTT
The DNA here is from genome assembly GCA_963970395.1 of Ephialtes manifestator. Classification (NCBI taxonomy): domain Eukaryota; kingdom Metazoa; phylum Arthropoda; class Insecta; order Hymenoptera; family Ichneumonidae; genus Ephialtes; species Ephialtes manifestator. Next base: position 28,269,107 of record OZ019978.1, read on the forward strand.
ATGCGACTGAAACTTCTATCATGACATCAGCGCAATTTCCAGACTTTTCACGACCTCCAAGATTCTTCACGAGCGTAGTCAGCAAAATGAAAAGTTTGCGAATTCCTTGAACAAATACACGGTTTCTGTTTTCCTGTAGCTATACCTTTCGCAAAATACGTTACCGACGTGGAGCACCCGATTTATTTCACCGAAAGACAATTCCAAGAACGGGAGGACTAGTATCGCAAGTAGTAAAGTCAGATCTTGGGGGCTGCAACGATGGTGTAGGAGGAGTTAGAGGTACGCGAAGGAGGAAGGAGTTCGAGGACCCTTCGAAGGAGGTTTTAGTGCGAGGCATGGTGAGCACCAGCCTGGGTAAACGATCGAACGTTGGAACCTGGTGGCGGTGGCTGTTGGTCGGGGAGGTTGCATCGCAGCCTTAGCTTTCGGTGGAGAATCCTAGAGAGCTCGAGTTCTTCGGGGTTTATGGGTCGTCGCATAAACCGAACGTAGGAACGAAGGAACGAACGAAGACGACGACACAGTGAGCTCGACGTTGGGAACGTATTCGCAGAGAGAGTTTCGTAGGCGTTTGCTAAGAGAGAGTCCGATTCACGTAGTCAGAAGTGCCAGAAGTAGAAGGGGGACAGAAATATAAGAGAAGATAGTGTCGTCCTCGTCGTCGTGAGTTGAGGACAGAGAGAAAACGCGTCGGCGTAGAGCGCCGACGTCGGGAAGGGACCATTATGCCCATCTGCCGCCCCTAACAAGCCATAATTGAAATCTCTATCTCGGTCTCACTCTCACCGAGTTCTCGTACTATATACACGCGATAACTACTGCTGCTAGTAGTTCTGTATAGCTCTTGGTACGCATATATGGCCCGGTTTCTCACGTAGGGTCACAATTGGCTTTATTGTCGCGTCTGTCTGCCGGGCCATTTGCAGTGTGTCTCTCGCGGAGCCGCGACGATTGCGAAGAGCCACTGTAATCGTAGTCGAAGACGATGAAGAAGTGGTGGAAACTGGACTGGCGCCTTCGAAGCTATGCATCCGGGGGTCGGAGGCCAAAATATGTGCTTCCTCTTCTTGTATGTCGAGGGAATAGAGGGACCACACATAAATTCAGCGAAACTTTATGTCAACTCCTATTGTAGATTATGTTTTTATAACCAGAGGTTTTTGTTTATGTGTTTGGCTACTTTGGTGGCTTGGAGAGGGATCTTCTTATAATCTACCTTAGAACAGTATGGGGCATGAGGTCCTCATGCCTCCTCCTCTTCATTTACCCATGTGGGAATCTCAAACGGGCTCTGTGTTGGTGCTTTGCGTGTTAAAGTATTGTTGCCAAGATGCCGGTACTAGATGCCATTTCTGTCTTAATGCTGGGACAAGTCGGAAATGATCACATGGGTCCAACGCCTGTCCGCCAGTATCGGCACGGTACTATCAATGTCGGGGCAGTATGACCCCAGTACTCAGCCTGATACTGACGATGTTAGCTTGCCGGCAATAAAAAGAGCTTCGGCCTAGTCTGCGGCCAGTACTCAGACGACTCTCACTTGAGGACTGTGTATTTTATCTTGAAAGTAGTGACTATCTGAACTGGTGCATAATAAGGACAGTATTGAATTAGTACTGACACAGTACTGATCGACAACGCTTGGCAGCCGAGTCTGTTTTAGTGCTGGACCGTGTTGGTAACTCTGACTGTAAATAACCGGGGTTTGGGGAGTGAGCAATTTGGGGGAGTTAGAATTATTCAGACCTCCTTTGAGAAGTTAGAATATTCAAGTCCTGGGATCCAGATTCCTTCAGGGTTCAAAATAATGAGGATCTGGTGGCGACGGTCCTTCGGAATCTTAGATTACTAAGTTTCTGGGACCCAAGTTTGTTCCAGGGCTAAGAATAATCAAAATGTGAGATCTGGGCCACTTTGAGAATTTCCAATACCGAGGACATGTTGACCAGGTCCTGAGGACATGTTGGTCAGGTCCTGAGGACATGTCGGTCAGGTCCTGAGGACATGTCGGCCAGGTCCTGAGGATATGTTGACCAGGTCCTGAGGACATGTTGGCCAGGCCCCGAGGACATGTTGGCCAAGTCCTGATTACATGCTAGCCATGTCCTGAGGGCATGTTGATCAGGTCCTGTGGCTATGTCGACTAGGTCCTGATGATATGTTGACCAGATCCTGAGGACATGTTAACCAGTTTCTGGGGACATGTTGACCAGGTCCTGAGGGCATGTTGACCAGGTCCTGAGGACACGTTGACCAGGTCCTGAGGACCGGGCTTCTCCCAAATATAACCTAGCGTAATCAGGTTTTGGATGAAACTAAGACGGACCTTGCCAAAACGGTCCCCTAAAGCGGAACAGAATAATTAAGAGCTTGAGTGGGTTCACATCTGGGGACTTGGATTAATCAGGGCCATAAAATGCGGGGAGGTGTTAGGATTCCTGTACATGGCGGCGTTAGCCAGATATTCTTATCAAATAGAGATATAAAGGATATATTTTCTCATATATTTCATACACTGTATTTTGCAGAATGACTGTATATATTTCCCATAAAAACTAAAACAGTAGTCTCGATTGAAAGCACTTATGTGGCTTTAACACGCAAAGCTCCTGTCGGTAGATGTAATGAATCAGAGAGATGATCCGGTCTAGCTACAATATTCTCGTTAGTGAGACGGCGATATGTATTATGCGTTTTATAACGAGTAGAATCGGCATGTATATCGCTATAAATGCCTTTCGAGCGATGCTCAACGCTCGTTTGTAGCTTCGTATGTCCTCTCGTGTGTCCGAGCGCACCACTCGTTAGAAGCCGCGATCAAATATTTTGTACCTCATGGCGTTGCTCGCTTCGTACATGTGCACACAGGATAACGCAGGACAGAGAGGTACGAAGCACGCGATGATCGTCGATACATACGTATAGCGATCGACTCGTAGCTAAAGGGAAAGAAGAGTGAGAGAGAGAATGAGAAAACGAGGACAGAACGAATCCTGGCTCTTCGTTCCGTAGTCCAAGTTCGTGATCGTTCGCTGAGATCGATCGACGAGAAAGAATGTGCCACGATCTTTCCTCGCTGTTTGCTCGCAGTGAGAAATACACAGCAACTCCATCGATTCGTTCACCTTGTGATCGTGCGGCGCGCCCGCAGTTTCTACAAGATCGCGAGAGAACCACTCTCAGCTTCTTTGCTCAAACACATTCGATGTAACACACACATTTATAAATATATACATATATATATATATATATATACTATAAAGCCACACGACATCTATATACCATTTATGTTGCTCCATTTATGATTCGTTTCGATGAATAATTCAATCAAAATGTGCTCGTTGCACTTATCATTCAGTGGATCATGGCATACATAATTAAAATCCACGATATAATATGGATATCGATACGAGAGATGAATACAGTAAAAAAAATAATCTGTGTATTGAATCCATAAGGAGAAAGTCACCGTAGACTTGGCAGCTTCCTGTGTGAAATGCTGTATTGGGAAGTACATAGCTGTACTTTTATTCGCCCCTGGGGTTCGTTTGGGATATATCTGTATCTACAAATCTGATTATTGCGAGAGTTAAATTTTCTCGAGACTCCAGGGGACCCATCGATCAATCAAGCTCATCACTTCCCACCTCTTCTTCTTCCTCTTTCCCTTCTCTTCACTTCTCGGTTGTGTGTACGTCCGCACAACCGAGCTGATGCACTTGATCGATGATAAAGCAGTAATCGTCGGTCTCGGCTCGATCGTCGACGAAAATCTTGCGCAGCATCATCAGAAACGAAGAGAACGACGTGGAGGACAACGTTGGGAGATGCCTTAACGACCTTCCCGTCGCTATCCTCAAGAGAGACCAGCATTCTCTACCCTCACCATCGTCGTTGTCGTCGTCGTAGTCGTCGTAGTCGACTTCGAAGAGGTACGAGCACAGGATTCGAGCGCTTCGCCAACCGGTAACTGGTTTCTTACTTTATCAGTGAAGCAACTAGCTACTAGATATCTCGAGATGCTAGCTTTGCTCTATGCTAGCTTGCAGTGCAAGGCGAGAGAAACCCGGCCGTCGTCTGATTAGCCAGACTGTAGGAGGAAGCAACAGTAATTTCGCACCCGCTGGCGCAGCTGAACCCCCGGCAAGACGAACGCAAGGCGAAGCCAAGGAGCTATAGGGATTATACCTCTAGAGTAGGTAAGATAGAGAGAGAAACCGCGTCGAGCCAACGCAGCAGTACCTAGAGATAGCTATGACAAGACGAGAGTTTATACGGTAGACGCGAGTAATTAGATCCAAGTTTCGGCCGAGTTCTCGCCCCCCTGTGAGCTTCCCGTGTGCATCCACTTCGTGCACTCCTGCGTTTTGCCCTTACCATCCTCTTAGCTCTCGCCCTATCCGTGCCAACTCGCGTCACGTTTTCAGCTTCGCAACCATCGAACCGAGGCTTGCTCCCGACTTACTATCTTTGCGTGTGTACACCCCTTCATGGTTTCCGGGTTTGCACATTTCCTCTGGCTGTGTTTACCATCAAGACAGTTCAGACAGACGAATTTTCCTAGGTCCTCGAAACAGCGATTGAATGTTTGATGGGAGAAATGTTGTGGCCAATGAAGGTCGACATTAAGGATGGCTGTAAGTAGGAATGTACGTATGGATAACGAGATAGCCCACGGATGTGTTCTGGCCATAGAGGCTCACAGATCAACACGGAGAGAAAACTTTTGTTGCACCAACAAATCAGTTCCTAATATAGTGACATCAAAGCCTTATTTCTTAGTCTAACAAAAATTATTTGCTAGGCTTGTCAAAAAATTTGCTAGGCCAGCAAATACATTTTATAGACCAACAAGTAAAGTTTGCTGTCACTATGCTAGCAAATGATTTTTCTCCGTGAAGCTTTGATTTTGTCGAAATTCGCGCATTTACATTGCATATCTTTTTTTTAAGATATCTAATTTTGGCCTTTACTATCGTTCTCATGTCGCATATTCTACTCCCCAAAATACCGGACATAAACCTTTTTACCATGATTTGAAAAAAAGTTCGTTTTTTCCGTTTCTGATTCCAGAATTCACAGATTCGACTTTCGGTCAGACAATCCGACCTAAATGTTTTTTGTTTGAAGATATCGAATTTTGGTCTTTACTATCGTTCTCAAGTCGCATATTCTACGACAGAATTCAACAAAAGCCAATCAATATTTTTGTTTAAGTGTAAAAAAAGTTCACTATATTCACTTACCTACTAATTACTTATCATCTTCTGAATGTTTTATGACAACAGTGCAATCCTTTCACTTTCCTCATACATCTGAGAACCTTTACTGTGCCAAAGAGAACTCCTAGTCACAAATAAGAGGCGTGAAGGATATACCTGATTTTTAAATCGCCTCTTCGACCGGACGTCGTCCATCCAATTACCAGACGACTTTGCGCTTCCACCTTCGTTATTCCCATGCGACTTCTATCATTTTTTTTCTTCAGCGTCTCGTCTTTCTTATTCTTATTTTCCAACTGTCGCTCGTTCGTTCGTTCGACGTGGGCGAGCTAAATGCTGACCAGTGTGTGAAACAACAGTAGAAAGCGACGCGTGCAGATCCACAGCTGAGAGACGAACGTAATTCACGTTGCGCATCAATTATACTGGTGCGGTCGACGTAATTATCTTTGCATTTGGCGCGACCACCAGTAAACCCAGGAGAGACCGGGACGCGCGTACGTGGACTTCCGGTCGATATGGACCGCGTTTGAGATCATACGCATGCAGCTAAACCCAAAATTTCGCAACCTCACACCGAAATACCAAAACGCTGTAGTTCCAACGCTGTCTGCTACGAGCCTAACTTATCAAAGAATTCCTTGAATCTCATCGTCCCACAACCACCCGCTTTGACACATAATAGCAAATGCACCGCAAACGGAAAGATAAGCCGCGGAAATTCCGGACCACCGCAGACATAATCGTAAATAATTCATGCACAATTATATTATGAGTGTATCATGTGATATCCTCGATATCAAAGGATGCGACAGTATAATGAGAATAATTCGAAACACTGGGGCATGTAGATTGGAGGAATGAATGACTTTATCGTGCTTTATTGTCTCATTTGTTCCAATTATGATACGGCACAGGAACTGACTGCGGAGATATTTCAATTATTCTTGTAATTTGTTGCGAAGAGTCATTCGCTAGATTAAAAAATATTTTTAGTCGTTATAGTAGTAATTAAATGTTGCACCAGAGAGATAAATAATACATTATAGAAATACGTTGATAAATTATATATTAATCAAAAGAATTATTTTTAAAAAACTTGAAAAACTATATTTACCTGGCAATTGTTTAAAATGTAGATTTCATTACTTTTGACATCGACTTATCCTTTTTTTTCATACTTGACAGGGAAGACATTTCTATTACTGTCCTCATTTATCGAAAATTCGACTGTCACTTTATTTACAATTTGTATTCAAATATTTCAACGTATTTTTTTTTCTTTTACTTCATTCTTAAATTTATAAAATATAAAATTTCGTCAATTGTACTTTTTCTTTTTTGTCATACATGAGAGTAGACATTTCAATTACTGTCCTCATTTATCGAAAATTCGACTGTCACTTTATTTACAATCTGTATTCAAGTATTTCAACGTATTTTTTTTTCTTTTGCTTTATTCTTAAATTTATAAAATATAAAATTTCGTCGATTGTACTTTTTTTTTGTCATACATGAGAGTAGAGACATTTCAATTACTCTTTCAATTTCACCTGGCAATTGTTTAAAATGTAGATTTCATTACTTTTGTCATCGACTTATCCTTTTTTTTCATACTTCACAAGCAAGACATTTTAATTACTGTCCTCATTTATCGAAAATTCGACTGTCACTTTATTTACAATTTGTATTCAAATATTTCAACGTATTTTTTTTCTTTTACTTCATTCTTAAATTTATGAAATATAAAATTTCGTCAATTGTACTTTTTCTTTTTTGTCATACATGAGAGTAGAGACATTTCAATTACTGTCCTCATTTATCGAAAATTCGACTGTCACTTTATTTACAATCTGTATTCAAGTATTTCAACGTATTTTTTTTTTTTTTTTTGCTTTATTCTTAAATTTATAAAATATAAAATTTCATCGATTTACAATCTGTATGCAAGTATTTCAACGTATTTTTTTTCTTTTGCTTTATTCTTAAATTTATAAAATATAAAATTTCGTCGATTGTACTTTTTTTTTGTCATACATGACAGCAGAGACATTTCAATTACTCTTTCAATTTCTTGCGAAGGACTCGCCAGGACAGTTCATCTTTTTCCTTCTTCTTAGCCGAGTTTTCTATGGGGTATCGGATACCTCGACGCGCTTTCTCATCTCTTGGATCTGGTTCTTCGAAGTTTTCGTCGAGGCCCATACCTGTGCCCATAGCTCATTCCCTCCTCTTCTTTTGGTTCTTCTGACGCTTCTCGTCTTCCTCCTCATCTTACTTTTACCCCGTGGCTCGGCCCTCTTGAAAGTATATATAGTGCAAGCCTGGCGAACCCGCGCGCCTCCGGAGTAATGAGATTTCTTCGGGGAGCGAATTCAGTAATAAGAATTCTTCGGCGAACTCGCAGAAGTGCACGATAAAGACCCTTCTCTGGTCCCTTCTGGCACACACTGCGATCCTCCAGTCCGTATATTCGCACAGCCGTCGGAAATAAAGAAAGACAGAGTGAAACGGCGAGACGAGTGAACGCGACTCGCGTCGAGAGAAAAAAACGTAAGAGCTAATATGCCGGAAAATAAGAGAGAGAAATAGAAGCTGATCCTCGATCTCCTTTCTCTCGTTCCATTCACGTATAAAAAGAAAAAAAATAAACCTCGACAGCTCGGAAGCATCCTGGAACTATTTCGCGCTTTATTTCTGTTTTCACCGAGATACGACAGACAACGAGATATACGTACAAATCAAGAAATAAAAATCGACCAGATGATCAAGTATTTCTTATTGCAGAATTCTTGCGTCCTGTGAGAGCTAATAATTCCATCGTGCCAGACAGAAATTCATTATAAATGACCATTGTGATGGATTCAATAAAAAATTCCATTACGAGTTAAAATACAACTAATAAAACAAGTTTATTGTGAAATAAAGTGTAAATAATTTATCGATGAGAAAAATATAATCCACGTGTATTTATAAATTTTATTACCTTTACCAAGAATATGATTTTTCAAAAAATATTACAGTAAAATTAATTATTTTTCCAAATTTATGATAATTATATTCTAATTAACCTGCTGAGATTTCTTGTTGGGCTCGTCGAGAAAATCGTAAAGCACGAATAAACGAGATCGTTCTCTAATTGCCGTATTAATTAACGATCGAGGTTTAATCGATTCGGGATCGGTAGTCGTAGCAGTGAAAAGACCCACACGGTTGTTGGAACAGGTGAAAAAAGATTTTTTTAAAACGTGTCGCGAGTCTTTTAAGTGGGCATAGAGGTATCTTCAGGGATAGCGGCAAAGCCGAGCGGTGACTTGGGGCGACACTCGTAATTGTTATCTTTACATAGCGATACATACCGGTTTCTCTATCTTTATGATACGCGTAGGCAAAGTCGAACGACGTACCGGTGGTGGCGGTACATGCGGCTGTATTATACGGAACAGAACATATATAACACGAGCAGAGGACTCCCGTGGTAGTTCCCGAGGGCTAAGAAAGCGATAGAAAGAGAGAAGCCCAGTCGTTCCAGACATCTGTTGCTCACCGCAGCACCAGCTCGTCTACTACTACTACTTCATCTTCCTCTTCTTCTTCTTATTCTTCTTCTTCTTCTTCTTCTTCTTCTGGTGCCGCTCCTGCTGGTGCTTCTCCGCAACAAGGAGCATTTGCATAATTATAATCTCGCGCCTGGTGCGATCTCCTCGTCTCTCTAAAACTCTGTGGCGTAGCGAAACATCCGTTTCGGTCTCTCCAAGTCCAAGAGTGAAATAAAAAAAAAATAATACATGGGTAGTAACGAAAAAACAAAAAGAGCGAAGAATTAATAATAAATTGCTCTCGCCGACGGCTGCGAAACGAGGCTGCGCAACAGGAGCAACAGAAATCGGCCTCGGCAGAAGCTCGTTCCTCGTGTTTCATGCTGGCGCCAATTGAAAGAGAAGGAAGATTGCCAGGAAGAAGACGAAGGCGGCAACAGTATCGAAGAGAAATTGGATGTTACAACGAGTCCCGAGACTCGACACTCCATTCCGGGTTTCACTGCAGTCTTGTTTCTTCGGAAAGTAATAGCTCTGTGAAAACACAACTGCTTTTATATGAGCTATTTTATCACGTTAAATCACGCAATATACACTTGAGATTCTTTTCGTCGCGATTTAAGTTGTAAAACGAAGTAACAATAATTTTTTATTTCATTTCGAAGAAGATATTCTTAAGGATATTTTTTTTATCTTATTGAGAAGATTTCAATAAATATTTAAATAAGTTTCGAGCTTGTGACAAGAGTGAGAAAAGCCAGATGCTTAATATAAATTCACGGCTACTTTCTTCCCGCTATTACAAAAGCAGAGCCAACATCGAGAAATCCCTGGCTATCGAGGGAAAAGGAAGGAGCTTTGAAAAGAATATCAGACTATAGAAAAATATTTATGGTGTCTCGATATCGAAGTCGTAGTTCCATGAGGACGGAAGCAGCTTTTGCCCCGAAGGCATCGTTAATGCGCGGTATCGAGTGAATAAAACTTCGGGGTCGTCTACGTCGAGAGGTGGAAAGCTTCCGGTTTTGCGCTTCCGTGGAGACGTGCGCGTTCGAGGGATTAAGGGGGTGCGGGGTGGGAATGTGTCGTCGTAATGTTACTGCGTTACAGCCGTCGAAGCTCTGCGAGGGGCAACGTTGGAAGATGTAGTGGAAAGTACGAGTAAAAAGAGAAAAGAACAAATAAAAAATGGAAGCGAAAGCACACATTGAACCGGGACATCAGTCGCTGGAGTAAGAGAAATGGGAAAAAATAAGAACTCCGGAGAAGGCAGCGCAACAGATCCCTCATAGTAGAAGCGAGGAGATGAAGGCGGATTTGCCGCTGTCGGAACGCATCCTGACCCCTCGTTATTTCGCACTGACCCCGGCGTCTCTCATCCGCGAGACGGACGGAAAAAAGAAAACGAGGCGTCTTGACGTTGAGCTCTGTGAAAGCTACGGTAGAACCTTGTCGAAGTCTCAGTGTGCTTTCCCCGCAGTCTTAAGGGATTCTGGCGCTTCGACATAATAATTTTTCTTCTTCTCACCCGAAAGCAAGTCTCGGTCGACTCATTTTCCTTTCCTCTATCGATATTTTCCCAGGGAATGAGGCAATGGGAATCAATTCGACAATGCCTTGGATTTCTATCCATTGAATCTTCATCTCTCCCTTTTCTTAATCTTCCTCACCGACTAAATCTCTGGCGCGCACTCATCGCAAAAGCTTCGCCGCACTTTTCACGCCGATCCGGCAACAACTCCCTCTCTATATACACTCTTACTTGCTTTCACCCGCGGCGCGGTTCTTGTAGAACGTTTCCCTTCGTTTCTTCTTACGTCTATCGGGTGTCAAATGATGCGTATAGAATGGACTGGAAAGCCGAGGGGGTGGAGGTCGGATCCATTATCGATCCTTCCACCTTTTCGTACGGGGCGCGCGCTCCTTGCCGAGTCACGCCGACGGGACCGGTTCGGGGAATTCGAGCGAGTGAAGCTCTTGAGGAGGAGAAAGAAGAAGGTTGCACGCTCAGAAGCCCGAGGGTGGAAAGCGATGGAATAGAGCTGGAGGACTAAGAGAGCGAGGGGAACAAGAGGATAACCACCGGTACCGCGAGTAGAAGTTGGCGTCGCCGCTTCGCGAAGGGCGCAAAAGGGTCACAACCCCTTCCATTCGCGCCGAGCCCTTTCCTCTTTCAACCCCGTTGCGCGAGAGACTTTGCTACTGTACGGGACGGGCGTGCGCGTGCCTCCCTCTCTGGTTTCCTGCCCCTCTGCTACTTTCCGGGAGGGTTACAATGAGGGGCCCGCTACTATCCAACACCGTGCCACCCGGTGATACCGCACCTCGACTACCGCTACATCTCATACCTACCTAACGGAGACCGCAAATTGCCTCGGGACGTCTGCCGGACTTGCCAACAACGTCAAGACGAGGGCTTAAAGAGTGTGGAACGAAAGTAACAGAGAAAAATAATAGGAGAATACCTGGAATACGCTGGTTGAAATGTTTGATTGTTTCCTGCGATTTTTTTGAGGCTATGCCTACTCATTTTGTGGTGGTAAAAGTTTGACTTGCTACCAGAGGTTTTCAAATCATATGCCATGTCTGATACTCTCGTCAGAATATTGAAGCCCCGCTTGAATTTGTTTTTTACACTTCGGTTGCTCTCTGACGACGGCAAGAAGTCTTTAATTAACTATTTTACCATGTAGCTTCACTTTGCCTGCTGCCATACTCGTTCGGTTTGCGGCCGTGCCTAATCGAACCCGAGTTCTGTCCGTCTGTTCGTGGAGTACGCATTCCGGTCGCATCCACTCAACGAAATTGCAATTACTCTCACTGCGCAGCGGAGAGAAGGGGGAGGCTCTTTCTCTATCGCTCTCTGCTTTATTGAAGTTTGCGTCAAACATTGGCAGAGTTTAAGGGAGCGGGAACGAGCGTCCGGGGATCTCGATAAAAAAAAAAACACTGTCCGCGCTCGATCGACTGCACTCGGCCAAACGTCGAGAGAGCGTAAAAGGGACGGGGAAAGTCGGGGGGAGGGGAGGTAGAAAACTCACAGAGCTTTTTCGTGTACGAGTGTACGTTTACGGCAGCACGTTGGTATTGTCGGGTGTGTGAGAAAGGGGAGGACGATGGCGAGTTAGCCCGCGGATGTTTACGAGCTGGAGTCGTGAGCGCGCGTGCTGCGGAGAAAAGCTTGCCCGGAGAACCAACCCAGAGTCTCTAGTAGAGTAATAGAGTAAGGTATAGCTTCGATCGCCAGATGGTACGTGCACACACCGTAGAACGAAAGAAAGAAACGATGGAGCGAGAAAGCATAGGGCTAGATTTCCCCGTAGACGTAATAAAAATACGGGGGTTCGGAGAGGAGTCCGTGGCCTCTCGGCATGCACGCAGCAGCAGCAGCAGCAGCGGCAGAATCAACTATGGTGCAGAAGCACCGAGTCGACGGGGGCTTAGGACTCGGAGCAGAGGCTAACAAACGATTCTGGCGGACCTTCGACCCCCAGGCCATATAACGCTACATACATATACGTATAGACAGATATACACACTCGGTATTCCTATAGCTGCGGATAGTACAGTTCGGTAGTTCGGCATCTCACAACGTCCTGGCATATATTGGATTATGCAGATACACAACCGTCGAGGGTGCTCACAGCCTCGGCCTAGAGGCCCCTTTCGTCTGTACGTCTGTAACCATCCCTTCGACTACTGTACCTCTAACTCCCCCCCGAACCATCCAGCTACGGTACAAACTCACCGACCCACCCATTCCACATTGAAAAATATTTGCATTCAACTGGTAGAACCGTCAGGGAGAATTCTAGCCAGCAAAAGCACTACCAACCAACATTATTACCACTCGTCTTCTTGTTTTTCATCCTTGCCGCACATGTTCTTGTTTGCATTGATCTTGAAGCTCTTCGGTTGTTGACATCACCAATGACGATAAGTTTTTGATCATTTGGATTGAATGTTTCCATCAATGTTCATGCAAATTCGTGGATATAATTGAATTGATTGGATAACGCCTTCTTTTCTTTTACGAGGCTGTCATCCAATCCCTCATGAAGGGCAGAGGAGAATTTGCCAATTTGATTGAATATCAGGAAGAGGAGACCATTTCCGTGATAAAATGCGAAGTTTGTATGTCTACTCTGTTTTCTATTTATCATTTTGTCTGGTTTATGGTACACTCTCTCGTTGCTGGAGTTATATTTGCAAAAGAGTAGCTCTGCTGCATATTACGCTGGCCATTGATAGAGTACCTGCTATGACTATGTGTTTGCACAACTGGGACGGAAGATTTGATGGATGAGCTCGATGAAGTTCCGCTGGTGTTCTGTTGCCCTATCTATCCATGTGTGTATATGGCAAAGGGTACCAGCCGAGTACAGTATGAACCGGAATCCTGGCTCTGCTCCATAAATGCCAGTGGCATTGGGAGAGATGTGTGTGCACAGGATTGCACTGGAGCACGTTGAATGCACCCAATGCACATAACACCCTGCTCAACGTGGGTTTGGTGGATCGTAAAGTATGCAACACCGTGCCAATCACAGATATATGTCGGCAATACCGATAAAAGAATAAAATATCATGATTAAATCATACATTAAAGCGGAAGGGAAATTGTAGTAGTCTACAGGTTTACATAGTTTTTTTTTGTTAACGACGCCAAAGTTGTTTCCACCAACCCACGATTCCTTACTATATGCAAAACTAATTCAGTATCATTACTAATAACCACAAGCACTAACTGCTTAGAGTCTTTTGGACTAACGCACGTAAACTCCACCAACTTCTTCGAATGCATTACTTCCCCTAATCCGTTTCAATTGGATATTAAAAATAATTTGTCTCGGTCTCCACTATGGTGCGTAGGATCATCATATAATTTTGCGGTTGGAGTGTCTCGACAACGTTCCCTATGTCTGGTCACCGACGAAGCGTTCTCCTCTAGGCAGTTTAGTCACAAGCCTCATTATCTCGTTGTATGTTGGTCGTCGTCGTTGAAATTTCGTGTGGTCCACTTGGATTAAGGAGATTGGAGTCAGGACACCAAACAACATCACACGCCTTGAGTTTGCCCAGCAGCGTCAATCGTTATAGTATTATTCCCGAACGGAAGCGGTTAAGTGTGAACGCAATTACCACGAAGTAACCACCTACGGTGGTATCGAATAACACGTATACTGAGAGCGAAGCGTTTTACTCTGTCTCCGTCTTGGACCGTGTGGATGCAGTTTGCCGTTGCACCGGCGGCATTCGAGCATCAGAAAGAGTACTAACGAGCACGGCGTCGTCTCGCAGGCGACTCTCTATACTGCCACGCTCTTTTCCCTCCTTTATTCGCTGTATATCCCATTCCCTCGTTCCCCGTATACCTGGGCTCCTGCGAACGCGTTCATCTTCGGTCATTGATCGCAATCTCTCGCTAACGAGCTTACCGCCGGGTGCGAAAATCTTTCCCGAGGCGCAAACGGGCGCGCGCGCCAGATACTCGCCTTTTACACCTTCTACTGGTCTCTTTCAGGTGTAAAGGGAAACGAAAAAAAGGGACCTGGTATGAATGTCGAGATATAGCGACGATACGAAGGTACCTGTTCCCAAGTAGAGGATTTTCTAGTGTAGCAGGTTGCATGTTCCTATAGAACTACAGAAAAAAGAAGAATCTTTAGCTGATCCAACGACCGGAAAGCTGATTATGTTAATTTCACACCCAATTTATTAGGAACGTGTGATGACACTCATAAAATAAAATGTAAAGATGAACACGAAACATAAGTATAAAGTTAAAAGAGATAAATAATGTTGGAGGCCTCTAACACTGCTTAAAAGAGACGGAAACAAGGGAACAGGCAATTCAAAAACAGCAAAAAACATTACTAAGGAATGTGTCACTCACACGAGAGAGAGCGAATATCCTGGCTCAAGTACAAAAATATACCCACATAAGTTCCGCCACCATCGTGAACGAATTGCGCGCATCTGGTGCAATTCGTCCCGCTTGACATGTGCGTTCTCGGTTTCCCGTCTGACCTCATGTCACTTGAATATGTCTACGTCAATTCCGTATTTTCAGTGCTTTTGAACCACGGTGTTAAGATCTAGTTCTGCAATTTTCTTTCGTGCGTCTACGGTTAATACCTTAAAAGTTTGCCCAGATCATCTACAGTTGACAACTAGTGATAAGGCAGTAGGGAACGCTGTACTGATCATAGAGAATAGATTCGGCATCTTCCAGTGACTTCAGATCGGTTTTGGCGCTAGACACTAAATTACCGGTGGTTTACATGTACAGTAAACCTTAAGGGATACACAGAACCAAGAGAATCTAGTGTGTTCGCGACATAGTGTCGTCCACGCCCTCGCAAACGACGAACGGAGGCTCATCTCGTTCCCCAAGAGTATCTGGTCCTATCCATCTCGTTCTGTACCTCCTCGTCGTCGTCCTGGTACTGATGCTGTGGCGGTAGTTAATTTCCTCTGTCCAAACAGCGCTAATCCCGGGTGACATGAGCCAACTGACGGAGGTCTCTAGCCCCGAGGTCTCTATACCCCGAAGAGGCGGAGATACTTGTCGGGAAGTAAAGCAAGACCAGACGAACACGTACCAAAACGCACGGTGACACTGCTGTTCTCTCTAGCCTTGGACATAATCGCAAAACGTTGAGGCACGGGCTTCGTTTAACGTGAAACGAGATAACGAGAAAATCCCTGACTGGGCTCAGCCGGATGGATCTGCCATCGTCAGGCAAGGAAACCCTCAGGACACCTGGTACACGTGGTTACGTCACAAACGTTTGGACACCAAAAGCTCCGACACCCAACACCGCAAAACCCTTCATCCCAATTCTATTTTCTCCGCATTCGAAAGCTTTTTCCAAAGGGGATTCGCAAGCCGTGCGATGTGAAGCTTTGTCTCTCGAAGGACCCGGCGGAGACACAAGGAGACGTAAAGGGATTTACAGGCAGGAACTGCTGGAG
The DNA here is from genome assembly GCA_963970395.1 of Ephialtes manifestator. Lineage (NCBI taxonomy): Eukaryota > Metazoa > Arthropoda > Insecta > Hymenoptera > Ichneumonidae > Ephialtes > Ephialtes manifestator. The sequence goes on from OZ019978.1 coordinate 28,284,849, forward strand.
AACCCCCACGGTGAGCTGGAATCTTGTTCTCCGGACCCGCGGGCGTCTGAACGTCATCCCATTACGGATAATCGTAAGCCTATTTGTTTAGGAAGCGAACGGTGGATCTTATTCTCAAGCTAATTGTGCTCTAGTAGGATACTCGGAACTGTCGATGTTATTGATGCGGTTTCGCTTGTCTTGTCTCGTTAGAGTGATCACAATGCAGTTTTTTTTGCGTAGCGCTGGATTTTTCGACTTAAGACACCTACGTTCTTTTATGAATTGGCATTAAGGCCAACAGGATTGATCCGATTTGGTCAAGAAGCTAAGTCGAAAACTTAATATACCCCATTTCCTACATTGTTGTCATTATTGATGCTACATAATTTCTGATTCGACAATAAGCTAGACTTTTTAGATGGGATTCTTGAATTACCAATTTTGTCGGCTGCGTTCTATGCTATGCCGTCAATTTAACTCTGAGAAAATCCATGCTGAACAAATGCTTTAAACCAAAAAGTGTGATATTTACTCAAGAACCAAATGCCGAGTTTGACGCTGATTACCAGTCTAATTGGAACCACTAAACTTTTGTTGTTTCTGATGCTATTCTGTTCGTCCAATGTCAGAAACTACATGCTTAAACACCCAGATCGCGTTCATCCATGGCAACCAGACACTTCGTCAACATTCTAGCAAGTAAGAATGGACGCAATCTTCTGACTCTCTTCTTAACAGTGTGTCTCCCATCTTTCTCCCATCTCGACGTCCCACTTTCGCTTACTCTTACTGTGTGAGAAGCGCTAATGCCGATAATGCTGGAGACGCAAGTTACGTTATACGTACATTCACTATGCTTACACGCATTCAAAGTATTTACTCAACTAACAAGCCGACGAACTCCCACAGCCGTTCGTCTCTACGCTCGGCTGAGAATGTTTCACGAGGAAAATATTGGGAAATCAGGGAAACGAAAGAAACGAGCCAGAGGGAAACGTAAGAAACGAGCCAGAGCGAGACGAAACGATAACGAGATCTCGGAAAAGGTCTTGTTGCCCGTCGTATGGGCAATGTTTTCTGGGAATGCTGCGAACGAAATAAGAAAAGGGTTGCAAGGGGAAACGTTCTAAATATAAATCTAAATATATATTCTTGTCTAGCTCAGCTCTCCATCGTAACTCTGAGTGACGGGCAACGTGAAAAATAAATAAACTTGGTTCTTTTACACTCATCTCTACCAACTGGACAGGCTGTGTTGCAGCTCTTGCGATGGATACATGCCTTGAGCACCTGCGTCAGTCTCATATGTATATATGTGTGTGTCTGTTGTGCCGAGTGAGAATCTTTCGCGTTAATTGATAGCTGCGAAAACGGCGGTTAATTATACGAATGGCCAACGGGGTGCACCAAACTACACGGAGGCAGGTTTCGTGACAGTGAGAAAGGGATGCAGACGAATAGGGACAGAAGGATACACGTTTGGGAGAAGTGAAAACGGGACGGGAAGATAGTAGGCTGGAGAGTTTAGCGGGACGAACGGTTTAACACGACCACCCTTCGGAATATCGTTCGTCGCGCACGCCAGGTACAACCGGATATCGGATAGTCCGCTTATATACATATATATGGGTCATTCCATACCAAATGGATCATTCAAAATTGACGTGATGGCAAATACCAATTTTTCTGTAGTTTGTAAGCATAATATTGAAAATTCCGTGAAATTTTGAAAAAAATCGGCACAGTCTGTCTCAACGAAGAAAAATATTATTACTTTATTTTGTCAAAAAATGGCGGAAATTTTTTTTGACCGGCTATGGAATTTTTTAATTAATTATATTAATTTAATTCGAAACTTAAATTTTATACAGAAACAATTTCTTTATATGCTCGGTTTTTTTTAGTATACAGCGAATCGAAAAAAAAATGAAATGGGAAAATCGTTATTAAAATTTGGGGAAATCGTAGGAGTTAAAATTCTGAAATAATTTATGAATGACACTCTAGAGAACTTTGGAAAACATTATGAACACTTTTTGAGTACATGCTAAATTTGAGTGGCCCACTTGGTATGGAATGACCCATGTATATGTTGAGGCTTCAGGTCCGGCTGCTGTGTCCCTTCGAATCGATCCCGACTATCATCCATCTTTCGAGGCTAATTGACCGTACGCCAGCCGAGCACAGCGCCGGAGTTCTGTCTCCGTTGGACTAACTCGATCGCTCGATCGTCCCTCGATCGTAGAGTCCTAGACACTGCACGGCAGAGTGCAACGCTATGCGGGGGCAACATCGACTATAATGTACTCTATAGGATATTGGTCCTCGCGTTACAGCTGCTCTCCTCTGTCCGTCGTTAGAATACGACGGTAACTACTTATCGGGATGCGCGACAGCACCGCCCACTACCTGTCCAGCTTAGTAAACTGTCCACTCTGTTACTTCGATAAGCTGCTGACGAGAAGCCGCTACTTTGTGTTACGACACACCTTATACATCATTTTGTTGCTTCCTCATAAAGGAAGCTTTGTTTTCGTAAAAAAAAAATTTTTTCGAAATTTTCATGTCAGGACACTCCAAATGGTCCAAAACGTCGAGAAAAGTGGTTTAGAAAAAGTGTCCGGATGTATGTATGTGTGTGTGTGTGTGGCACGCTTGCAAAATTCAAACGGCTGTATCTCGAAAACGGCTTTAACAATCAAGCTGAAATTTGGCACACTGATAGAGGAGCAACGCCCCTTCCTATGTATACATTTTCGAAAAAATTGAAAAATAAATTCAGATTTTATAAGCCTTTCAATTTTTCGAAAAATGTCTGTATGTTCTCTAGCTTCCGCAATTTTTTCAGCTAATGAGCTAAATAGTTCTGGACAAATAGAGAAATGAAAAATGAAGATCGGTATTGAATTTGAGCGAAATCCATAAAGCGGTTCAGATTTTATGAAATTTTGAATTTTCGAAAAAAATTTGTTTTCGTTCTTATTCAAGTTAAGTTCGACCAAACTTACCCAAATATTTTGCGAGGTAAAATTAACATCCAGTTGTAGTAGATATCGAATTTGGTGACGATTGGTAAAGTGGTTCAGATTTTATAAGACATTGAATTTTTCAAAAAATCTCTGTATGTTCTGTAGCTGCCACCATTTTTTAGATAATGAGTTTAAACAGTTTTTGACGAATAAAGCAATGAAAAATGATGATCGGTATTGAATTTAAGCGAAATACATAAAGCGGTTTAGATTTTGTAGAGTTTTGAATTTATGAAAATTGTTGTTTTCTTACTTATTTAATTTGTATTTAAAATAAGGATGTAAAGTTCTACTTTGTATCCTTTTTTGTTTTTAGTCTATTAGAAATAAAATTTTTGTCGTTTTTGGTACAGCTTTTTAATTGCTTCTCTTGATTTGTTGCAGGTGGTGCTTTTTTTATCACGGATTTGTGATTTAACCGAATCCAAAACGTTTGGAATTGTGGTAAGTTATCACTGATATATTTTTTTATGTACTATCAACACTTTAAGCGGTCAAAATTGGGTCGCTCATTTTTTTTTTTTTTTTTTTTGGAAGTTTAACAAGAAAACCTGTTAAACAAAACTTTATTTCAATAACATAATAATTAAAACGAATTTAACCTCAATTGTATTCATTTCGAAAAACCAAAATCACCGTAAGAATATGTATTATAAATAATTTTTTTTCCTATATATAATAAAATTAAATTTAACATAAAATAAAAATAAAACATTCCGTCGATAATTTTGGCGTGACAGTTTTCATCTTCGACCTGTCATTGTGACAGTATTTGAATAATGAATCTTAGAGCCAGTTGCCACGTGGTGACGAGTTGCGTTGGAAAAATTAATTCCATGATAGCTAATTCTGTTACTCTTTTTTTTATTTAAGAAAGAGTAATAACAAAAAATGTTTAACAAAACATCATTTCACCAACATCATAAATGAAACAAATTTAACCTCGAATTGTCGTCATTTCGAAAAACCAAAATCACCGCAAGAATATGTTTAAATACACTGAGAAAAAAAATTTAGAAATTAACTCGTTCAAACGAATTTTTCGTTTAGAACAACCAAATGTTTAGTTTCTTCAATAATTATTTTATTCGGTTGACTAAAATATATTTGCGGTAACCAAAATATTTCTTATACCAACTAAACATTAATTTGAACGAGGGTGATCGCCCTCAATTTAGTTCATTGTAACATTTTTTTTCTCAGTGTATAAATCATTTTTTTTTACTGCAAATGATAAAACATTCCATCGACAATTTTGGCATCTTCGATTTAGTATTGTGACAGTATTTGAATAATGAATCCCAGAGAAGTCACCAGGTGGTGACGAGTTGCCGTGGGCTAATTAATTCCGTGGTAGCGTAAGAATCACGTGGTACCATCGTAGAAGCAACAGCAGCAAGGCTTGTCGTTGATGAGACGAACCGAGTGTTTTATATTTAAATTTTCGGTTGGATCGTTCGTCAACGTCCCGTCTAGTCCACGCCTTTCGAGTGTCAACTCGAGTCGGTGGAACGCGTTAGGAGGATCTTCCTCTCATCCTCTGTTGAGACGAACGCTTTCCTTCTCTCTCTCTCTCTCTCTCTCTACATTTCTTAAACGACGTGTTGTGTGCTCAAATTGTATATGTATGTGTGTCTGTGTATGCAATCGCAGAGCGCGTTTCTCTCGAGAGATAACTCGTCGTGTAACTCGCGCTTTTGCTGAAATACCTCGCGACGAAGCTGCTGGTAGATATATTCCTGGCTAAGTGTCCCGCGATGACGTTGCCTAGCGAGTGCAACGCGTCCAATGTCCAAACATACAGCATTGCACCAGGCAGACGTCGTGCGTTTTCTCGTGCCTCTCGCAAGTTTTACTCGGCGAACAGGAAGCGTTGCCATAGCGGAGAAACGACGACGACGACGTCGACGACGACGACGACGACGACGTTATCTCTCTTAGAGCCGGTTTAAACGTGGACAAGAGCTTTTCTCTCTCTGTCTGTTGAAACTATTGCACAGTGAAGCAGCGCAATAGTTCTCTTCCTTGAGGGCACAGGGAGTAGATCGTGTGTTCTGATCGTACCAGGCACAGGCCAAGGAAAGAGACACATACAGAGAGAAATATCACGAGTCCATGAATTTTCTTACCATGAATCCGCGCCGTTTTGCTTTCATGTATAACATACACTCTCTCAACGTATATTCATGATACACGCGAGTCGCACGGATTATTAGATATAAAATTAGCCACGCGTTTCCGTCAGTCTTCCCACCGAGCTTCTCTCTGATGCTATCCTACAAGCCTTCGGGCAAATATGTAATTACCGTGAAGTGTACCTTTGGAATTATCATTCACACCATCAGCTACTGTACTGTAAGTACTGAAATCCTTCCATCGTGATAAATTCTGCCACTATATAATGTAGAAAATTATTTGTAAATTTAATAATTCGAATGTCCTCAAAGCTGGCGATCAAAAGTTCAAATCGAGTTGTATATTTTTTAATGAGGATTGAGAGAATAATTAATTGGCAAAAATATTAAGTTATTCGATATTTTATTTTATTAATTTGAATTATATAAAAATCCTACAAGCCTTGGGGCAAATATGTAATTACCGTGAAGTGTACCTTTGGAATTATCATTCACATCATCAGCTACTGTACTATAAGTACTGAAATCCTTCCATCGTGATAAATTCCGCCACTATATGATTCAGAAAATTATTTGAAAATTAAATAATTCGAATGTCCTCAAAGCTGGTGATGAAAAGTTTAAATCGGATTCTATATTTTTTAATGAGGATTGAGAGAATAATTAATTAACAAAAATATTAAGGTATTCAACATTTTATTTTATTAATTTCGAATATCAAAATCCTACACACTGTTAGAGCTACTGTAAGTACTGAAATCCTTCCATCGTGATAAATTCCGCCACTATATGATTCAGAAAATTATTTGAAAATTAAATAATTCGAATGTCCTCAAAGCTGGTGATGAAAAGTTTAAATCGGATTCTATATTTTTTAATGAGGATTGAGAGAATAATTAATTAACAAAAAATATTAAGGAATTCAATATTTTATTTTATTAATTTCGAATATCAAAATCCTACACACTGTTAGAGCTACTGTACTGTAAGTACTGAAATCCTTCCATCGTGATAAATTCCGCCACTATATAATTCAGAAAATTATTTGAAAATTAAATAATTCGAATGTCCTCAAAGCTGGTGATGAAAAGTTTAAATCGAATTCTATATGTTTTTGTGAGAATTGAGAGAATAATTAATTGACAAAAATATTAAGTTATTCAATATTTTATTTTATTGATTTCGAATATAAAAATCCTACACACTGTTAGAAAAGACTGGAAGTTTTTATGAATAAACTTGTCATATAAATTTAATGTACTTTTGCGATAAAATTAAAGTAAATTATTGAATTTGCTGCACCAAACATTAATTTTACATTACACTTGCATATTAAATTTAATATACCAGTTTATGCATAAAAACTTCCAACAATTTACATTAAATTTTAAGTAGATTTTTTTTACAGTGCACGCTTTGGGGCAAATATGTAATTATAGTGAAGTATATCTTAGGAATTATCATTTACACTATCAGCTACTGTACTGTCATTACTGAAATCCTTCCATCGTGATAAATTCCGCCACTATATAGTTCATAAAATTATTTGAAAATTAAATAATTCGAATGTCCTCAAAGCTGGTGATGAAAAGTTGAAATCGAATTCTATATTTTTTAAATCAAAATTGAGAGAATAATTAATTAATATAAATATTAAATCATTCAATATTTTATTTTATTAAATTGTATGAATTGACAACTGCCAATGCCTCACACCTCCCACAATAGTTTGCTAAATAACACCAAAATAATAGAATGAAAAGATGCTCGGTTCGAATTCTCCAATTTTCTTGTTTTTTTTTTAAATAATTTTAGCTTAAATTTCTCTTTTGCTGTATTTTAATTATTAAAACTATAGATTTATTGCTTTGATCGTGGTTTTTTATATAGATAACCCAAATAAAATTACATATATTAACAAGAATTAATATAGATTATTATATACGTAGGTAGTAATATTAATAGTGTTTTTTAAAAATATTTTTTGTTTTATGCACCACAGGCTGAAAATTGAGGTATAAATTTATAACTCACTGTCACAAAGTGAATCGATAAGAATTTGAGTTTAATGCAAAGTGGAATAGGTTAATTATTTAATTAGCAGGTGTTAAAGGTAACACGTATATTTTGAACGAACTGAGCGAGACAGACGTGTCGTATTACCTTCGTGTACTATGTATATTCGCGATATATAAGCGTGGAGAAGTTTCGTGTCGAGTCAGAGGCGAGATAAAGCTATCCAGGGGTTCGGAGACTGGAGCTCATCCTGTAGGTACCTCCTCTCGTCCCTTAAGCACCATGAGGAAACTACACGAGGCCCCGTACACCGGGTCGCGTTTACACGCTTCGTTAGCCTCCAGCTAGTTACGGTAAAGCTAGTTACTAAAATTCAAGCAGCTCCCACTTTCTCTCTCTCTCTCTCTGTCTTTTCCTCTGCCCAACTATCTCCTACATTCTCGAGCGACCTTCATACCAAACTCTCTCGTGCACCTCGTGTATCTCGTTCCTCTCTTACACGCTGCCCGTCCGCGGCCCGTAAATTAGAGATTAGCGGCGAACCGATACCGCGACGAATTAATTAATTTATCTACGAGGCAAGCGAGTCAAACGAGGGCAAAAAGTCTCATTAAAATTAGTCGACTATTTATGTAATTAGTTGGCAGTTTATCCAATATCCTTTAGTTAGATAGTGACGAGACTCGAAAGATTCTACACCAGTCTTAAGGTCTTATAGACGAGTTTTGCTTCCGATACAAACTCTAACTAAGCTATTAAAATGATAGTGGTTATCGTTGCTGATTAAAAAGTTGCTAATGGAAATTACGATTGCAAATTACTAAGTTTTTTTTCGACTGCTCCAGTTTGACAAATAAAATAGTGTTGTGAACATTTGCTAATCAATATGTAGGTTTATAAATCAGATTTATTAACACGGAGAGAAAGATCGGTTTAGTATTTTAGTATATGTGGGAGTAAGATTAAGTTCAAGAGATTTATGGATAAAAAAATAAGTCAGCCAATTTTTTTTAACGAAAGTTGTCAAAAAATTATACTTTAGAAAAACTCATTTTTCAATTTTTATGTTTACATATAAATATCTTTCATAAAATATGAATTAATTAATTTATCTACGAGGCAAGCGAGTCAAACGAGGGCAAAAAGTCTCATTAAAATTAGTCGACTATTTATGTAATTAGTTGGCAGTTTATCCAATATCCTTTAGTTAGATAGTGACGAGACTCGAAAGATTCTACACCAGTCTTAAGGTCTTATAGACGAGTTTTGCCTCCAATACAAACTCTAACTAAGCTATTAAAATGATAGTGTTTATCGTGGTTGATTAAAAAGTTGCTAATGGAAATTACGATTGCAAATTACTAGGTTTTTTTCGACTGCTCTAGTTTGACAAATAAAATAGTATTGAGAACATTTGCTAATCAGTAAGTAGATTAATAAATCAGATTTATTAACATGGAGAGAAATAAGATAAGATTAAGTTCAAGAGATTTATGGATAAAAAAAATAAGTCAGCCAATTTTTTTTAACGAAAGTTGTCAAAAAATTATATTTTAGAAAAACTCATTTTTCAATTTTTATGTTTACATATAAATATCTTTCATAAAATGTAAATTAATTAATTTATCTACGAGGCAAGCGAGTCAAACGAGGGCAAAAAGTCTCATTAAAATTAGTCGACTATTTATGTAATTAGTTGGCAGTTTATCCAATATCCTTTAGTTAGATAGTGACGAGACTCGAAAGATTCTACACCAGTCTTAAGGTCTTATAGACGAGTTTTGCCTCCGATACAAACTCTAACTAAGCTATTAAAATGATAGTGGTTATCGTTGCTGATTAAAAAGTTGCTAATGGAAATTACGATTGCAAATTACTAGGTTTTTTCGACTGCTCTAGTTTGACAAATAAAATAGTATTGAGAACATTTGCTAATCAGTAAGTAGGTTTATAAATCAGATTTATTAACATGGAGAGAAATAAGATAAGATTAAGTTCAAGAGATTTATGGATAAAAAAAATAAGTCAGCCAATTTTTTTAACGAAAACTGTAAAAAAAATTATATTTTAGAAAAACTTATTTTTCAATTTTTATGTTTACATATAAATATCTTTCATAAAATATGAATTAATTAATTTATCTACGAGGCAAGCGAGTCAAACGAGGGCAAAAAGTCTCATTAAAATTAGTCGACTATTTATGTAATTAGTTGGCAGTTTATCCAATATCCTTTAGTTAGATAGTGACGAGACTCGAAAGATTCTACACCAGTCTTAAGGTCTTATAGACGAGTTTTGCCTCCAATACAAACTCTAACTAAGCTATTAAAATGATAGTGGTTATCGTTGCTGATTAAAAAGTTGCTAATGGAAATTACGATTGCAAATTACTAGGTTTTTTCGACTGCTCTAGTTTGACAAATAAAATAGTATTGAGAACATTTGCTAATCAGTAAGTAGGTTTATAAATCAGATTTATTAACATGGAGAGAAATAAGATAAGATTAAGTTCAAGAGATTTATGGATAAAAAAAATAAGTCAGCCAATTTTTTTAACGAAAACTGTAAAAAAAATTATATTTTAGAAAAACTTATTTTTCAATTTTTATGTTTACATATAAATATCTTTCATAAAATATGAATTAATTAATTTATCTACGAGGCAAGCGAGTCAAACGAGGGCAAAAAGTCTCATTAAAATTAGTCGACTATTTATGTAATTAGTTGGCAGTTTATCCAATATCCTTTAGTTAGATAGTGACGAGACTCGAAAGATTCTACACCAGTCTTAAGGTCTTATAGACGAGTTTTGCCTCCAATACAAACTCTAACTAAGCTATTAAAATGATAGTGGTTATCGTGGTTGATTAAAAAGTTGCTAATGGAAATTACGATTGCAAATTACTAGGTTTTTTTCGACTACTCTAGTTTGACAAATAAAATAGTATTTGCTAATCAATAAGTAGGTTTATAAATCAGACTTATTAAGATGGAGAGAAAAATCGGTTTACTATTTTAGTATATGTGGGAATAAGTCAGCCAATTTTTTTTTACGAAAGTCGTCAAAAAATTATATTTTAGAAAAACTCATTTTTCAATTTTTTACATATAAATATATTTCATAAAATATAAATATAGAATATAACTTTAATAAACTTGCACTATCAATTTTTTCCACAATTATTGGATAGCAATTAAAAAATACGTCGTTAAAAATAGCTATTCTCATAATAGAGCAAATATGTCAGATTGGCAGTAAAAGGGTTAAAATATTGTATAGCATTTAACGTGAGTTTAGGTGTTTGTCCAAATTCTAGTTAAGGATCTAGCGATAATCCAGTGTTTGATGTGAAACGAGCTGAATCGTCTAGTCGCGCAATTAGAGAAGATTCGTGCACACGTACGAGTAAAGAGAGAAAAAAGAGATAAACGAACCTGAAGAAAGAGAGGATGAACTGAGGGCTCGATGGAACACGACGTATTACAGTGTTCCACCTCGTCGACTGTGCACCGGGTTTCCGCTTCCTTCTCTTATGCTCACTTCTCCTCTTTATTCCTCTTATTCTTCATCTTCATTTTCTTCTATTTTGCCCAAGACTCTCGAGCAGCTTACTTTGGCACGAGACGCGTGAGAGTACTAATTGTAAGGTGCCGCACAGCGTATACGCATCGAGCAAGAAGAACGGATTTACGATCCTCGAAGGCTAGCGCCGGGTTGTAACGCCTCCTTCTGCAAAAGCTCCTTCCTCTTTTCAAGAATGTGCTATTTATTTATTTTTATTCCTTTTACCAAGACTTCTGGCCCTTTTTTTTCTACTGCAAAAGTTCATTCTTCTTTTTAAGAATGTTCTATAGAATAAAAAAAATATTTATTTATTTTTATTATTATTTGTATTTTTTTGCTTTTATGAAGTCTTCTGGCCCATTTTTTCACCTGTAAAAGTTCTTTCTTCTTTTCAAGAATGTACTATAGAAATGAAAAAATATTTATTTATTTTTATTTTTACTTGTATTTTTATTTTTTTGCTTTTATCAAAACTTCTGGCCCATTTTTTCACCTGTAAAAGTTCCTTCTTCTTTTCAAGAATGTACTATAGAATAAAAAGAATATTTATTTATTTTTATTCTTACTTGTATTTTTATTATTATTTGTATTTTTATTTTTTTGCTTTTATCAAGACTTCTGGCCCCTTTTTTCACCTGTAAAAGTTCCTTCTTCTTTTCAAGAATATGCTATAGAATAAAAAGAATATTCATTTATTTTTATTTTTACTTGTATTTTAATTTTAATTTTTATTATTATTTATATTTTTATTTTTTTTTGCTTTTATCCAGACTTCTGGTCCTTTTTTCTCTAGCAAAATTTCATTCTTCTTTTGAAGAATGTACTATTTATTTATTTATATATATATATATTTTTTTGCTTTTACCGAGACTTTTGGCCTCTTTTTTCCTTCACCCTTCGTTTCTTGAGGTTGACGTTGGACTGCAGGATAAAAACAAATAAGTCCAAACAGGTTTCGGACTCGATTGCTGTTTCTCTCTGTTTGTCTAGGCTCGGTCTCAACGTTTGCCCTCATGACACGTGGGTATCGTTAGTTGTCTCTCGTGATTGCATGTATATATACACACACACCTCTACCTTTAAGGAAGCGGTGAGGGCATTGGCGCCAATATATCTTTCATTTCGGGATGGCAAACCAACCGACTGCTTGTCTAGTAATACGAGATCGAGGACCCCTCGTGGCTTCATCTGGACACTGTCGAGTCTCTCGTTGCAAGAACGTTCGACGTGTTTCCCTTCGGGGCTCCGCCAGCATCGAACAGAAATAGAAATGAAGAAAATGAGGCAAAGACAGAACAACAGACATATATTTCGTAAAATATAGAAATCACAAATAAATGTAATTTTTCGTAAAATGAAGAAATCATAAATAAATGCAATTTTTCGTAAAATGAAGAAATAATAAATAAATGTAACTTTTCTTAAACTAAAGTAATCACAAATAAATGTAATTTTTCGTAAAATGAAGAAATCATAAATAAATGCAATTTTTCGTAAAATGAAGAAATAATAAATAAATGTAACTTTTCTTAAACTAAAGTAATCACAAATAAATGTAACTTTTCGTAAAATGAAGAAATCATAAATAAATGTAATTTTTCGTAAGATAAAGAAATCATAAATAAATGCAACTTTTCTTAAACTAAAAAAATCAGAAATAAATGTAACTTTTCGTGAAATGAAGAAATCATAAATAAATGTAACTTTTCGTAAAATGAAGAAATAATAAATAAATTTAACTTTTCTTAAACTAAAGAAATCACGAATAAATGTAACTTTTCGTAAAATGAAGAAATCATAAATAAATATAATTTTTCGTAAAATGAAGAAATAATAAATAAATGTAACTTTTCTTAAACTAAAGAAATCATGAATAAATCTATCTTTTCGTAAAATAAATTTCACAATATTTGATCAGTGGTAAAAAATATATATATATATTTTTGTACAAATAGATTTTCATTCTGTTGGTATTTAATTAATTAATTAGGCATTATTTGAGTAAACTGTTAATTCGATTAGAGAATCATAATTAAAGAAATTAAATATTTTTATCTCTCGATTATAATTTTAATATTTATATTAATAATAATCAATTACATTTTTTTTATCTGTACTATAGTACAAATTAAAAAAATTTGTTTTCTCTGTCCGGGATCAAAGAGTCACACAAAGTGGGAATCAAGATCTGACCGCCTTGCGGTATTTAAATTGTAACCGTAAGTAAAGAGTAGAGATGGCGTAGGTGGACTTTACTACGCATATCGTTTCATTGCACAGCTTCTGTAACACGAGCTCTCACGCTGCAGAATTGCAGTCTTATGCATTCATTCGCTTTGGGGGATCGTAAATCACTCTTGAGATTTTCCAAATTTGGGAATGAAACCGGAAACATAATTTCAAGAGAACGAGCTTGATTTCACATGATCAAAAAATAAGATTGTAAAAAAGATTATGAGATTAACGTTTTGTCTTGCAGACGATAATTCGTATAAATATTCAGTTTCATTAAGTATGTGTCGAAATAAATAATAACAAACACAATCTTTCTTTTTTTTTCATATTAACGATAGAATATAAAATAATATATTGTTATATATAGAAAGTAAATTTTACTTTACTTTATTGATCACAAATTAGACATATCTTTTAAGCCAATACAATTAAGTATTAAATTTTAGTAAACCACTCTTGAGATTTTCCAAATTTGGGAATGAAACCGGAAACATAATTTCAAGAGAACGAGCTTGATTTCACATGATCAAAAAATAAGATTGTAAAAAGGATTATGAGATTAACGTTTTGTCTTGCAGACGATAATTCGTATAAAGATTCAGTTTCATTAAGTATGTGTCGAAATAAATAATAACAAACACAATCTTTCTTTTTTTTCATATTAACGATAGAATATAAAATAATATACTGTTATATATTGAAATTAAATTTTACTTTACTTTATTGATCACAAATTGGACATATCTTTTAAGCCAATACAATTAAGTATTAAATTTTAGTAAACCACTTTTGAGATTTTCCAAATTTGGGAATGAAACCGGAAACATAATTTCAAGAGAACGAGCTTGATTTCACATCTTCAAAAAATAAGATTGTAAAAAAGATTACGAGATTAACGTTTTGTCTTGCAGACGATAATTCGTATAAATATTTAGTTTCATTAAGTATGTGTCGAAATAAATAATAACAACCACAATCTTTCTTTTTTTCATATTAACGATAGAATATAAAATAATATATAGTTATATATTGAAATTAAATTTTACTTTACTTTAATGATCACAAATTGGACATATATTTTAAGCTAATACAATTAAGTATTTAATTTTACCATTCACTTTATTATAAAAACGTAGATAATGAATTTTTCGATACAACAAGGAAAAAAACGTTCTTAAGCTTTTTGTTTCATCAAATATCCATCTAAAAACAAAATAACAACTATACATTAATTTTTTTCAATTTTTGCCGATATAAAATAAATGTGATAGGCTGATAAAAACAAAAACGCTTTTCTCATCAGGCTATCTTTGCTGTTTTCGCGATATCCTTTACATTTTTCATTCGTTTCCACCAGCGTTTTGGCGTTGGGCCATGCAATGTAATTACGCGGGGAATTCGAGGCACGCGGAGGTTTGATATCCCTTGCGGAACGCCGTGACCAGGCACAGGAGATCCGTTCTACAGTATTCCATCTATACATATATATGAGGCATTCTTCATCAACTGGGCCACTTTTTTCGGTTGACCTCCCGGATATTTTTCTAAATTTGTCAGTTTGTTGTACTATTTGAGATGAGTGTTTGTGATTTTTTTCAGATTTTTAAAAGGCGCCGTTCAGGATTTACGTTTTTTTTTAAATATCACTATATCTCAGAAAATATAAGACTCTCAAAAAAATCTTATGAACATTAAATTTTTCATTTTCCATCTACTTTCGAGTGATATTAAAATCATAATTTTTCCAACGGAGGAAAATCAATTTTTCGCAAAAAAAAGCAATAAATAATTTTTTTTTGCGAAAAAAGCATATTTGATTTCGGTCTTAATTTTACAAGGTGTTTCACATTGTATGAAGATTCTGAGAAAAAAATTCCAAAGTTGCACCTCCAATTCTTAGGCAGTAAAAAATTGAAAATAAAAATAAATAATTAATAAATTTTTTCCTGCCCGTTTTTTCCGATTTATTTGGCGCAGCTCGTCGTCCGAGAAGTTTCATTTTATCTTGTGGAAATGTGATGAAATCCGCTAGGGAGGAAATCCAAAGTGGCACCTCCGATTCTTAGGCAGGAAAAAATGTATTAATTTTTGAATTTTAATTTTCATTTTTTTACTGCCTAAGAATTGCAGGTGCCACTTTGGAATTTTTTTCTCAGAATCTTCATACAATGCGAAACACCTTGTAAAATTAAGACCGGAATCAAATATGCTTTTTTCGTAAAAAAAAATTATTTATTCCTTTTTTTTTGCGAAAAATTGAGTTTCTTCCGTTGGAAAAATTACGATTTTAACATCACTCGAAAGTAGATGGAAAATGAAAAAGTTAATGTTCTTAAGAATTTTTTGAGAGTCTAATATTTTCTGAGATATAGTGATATTAAAAAAATAAATCCTGAACGGCGTTCTTTAAAAATCTGAAAAAAATCACAAACGTCCATCTCAAATAGTACAACAAACTGTCAAATTTAGAAAAATATCCGGGAGGTCGACCAAAAAAAAGTGGCCCAGTTGATAAAGAATGCCTCGTATAACAGTAGTGTACGCAAAATCATCTCCGAATAGAGGGTAGCTCGTCACAGCATCCCTCGTATCACCCTCAGGGCTTTCCTTCCACAGTTCCTAAAGCGCAGGTTGTGAAATTCCAGACAGTATAACCGAAAAAGCTTTTTTTTCCTCATTCGAATTCATCGCTGATTCTATGCTTCACACACCCTTCTTCAGAATGTATGTTTTGAGATAGGAGGTCTCTATAGATTGCTGGATAGTTGATTTCGATAGAGTTTAGTTTAGTACGTTATTGCTAGCAGACTGTTGCAATCAGGAAGGTATAACTCAATTATATATCACTCCTGACCGCCAATCAAGCTCGTTTCTATGCTGAACTAGCTTTTGGAACTGTTGCTAGCAAGGTCTAACTGAAATAAAGGGAAATCATCCAATAGATCTGTATATAGCATAACAGGATCAACGGGATAACCAAAGCCTATTGTTCTTCATTAGGTAGTTCAGGAAACTAATATTTTGGTCAATGATTTTCATTCGTAAAAATTATATTTTATTTCGTACACATTATTAACTAATTTAAGAATTTTACTACTTTGAACAAAAAATATTTGCCGTAACATTTGGTCAATTTCTGGATAAACAAATTGCTTGTGGATTTTTTTGTGATTCCGTAAAAAAAAGAAGATTTTGCAGATATTTGTGAGAAAACTTTTTTGTTATAAAAAGTATGACAATTTCGTAATAAGTTATTAAGTTGGAAAGCAATCATCGAGATTTATTGACAAAAATGATTAAGATTTTTGAATGGGCCTAAAATTATTTTCTTTCCCGTTAATCGCACTTAAGCTTCGAAATACTCTGAGAAAAAAATATCACTAAAATCTACTGAATTACAGGTTGACAGAAGGTAACAAAGTTTTTTTTTTAATCTATATAATAGTCATAGTAAATATAATGAGGTACCAAATGATCAGCCAAATATTTTGTTCGATCAATTTTTTTTAATAAAAAAAAAGTCAGGTAAGAAACATTATTAAAAATGTCTAAAATTTAAGGAGTGTCATTAATCGTCTGTGATAAAAGTCCTCGGCATAAATGTCGCGACTGGACAACTCATGGGACGAGAACGACATTTCGTATACGGTGGAGTAAAAGTAGTTGCAATAGTTCCGTACTAGTAGTCGTTGGTCACAAGTGGCCATTGATATCCCGTGGGAAAAAGTTTCACTCTTCTAGCGTTTTCTTCTTCGTCTTGCCATCTTCGCGTTCCCTTCGCGAGAGTCCAGAAGGCGCGCAGCATCAAGACGGCAAAGTTTGACTGGAAACTTGTGCTATTATTCAAATTGTATGTGTGCCCCGTCGAAAAGAACGTTTACGACTCTTTCTCTGCTTCCTCGTTCCCTTATATGTATATATATATATATATACATCCATATATATGTATATATATATATTGCAAAGAGTCCAACTAACAGATTTTTCCATCCACGTATGCGTTTTTAAGGATCCGAAGGTGTGTCGAGCATCTGAGTTTGAGAACATGACGTTATTATTAACGCCATCGCAGCGACGCTCAAACACTGAATAGTGGGCGCAGTAATCCATTTGGCTATCAGTTCGACACCATTTTGTAGAGCTTGAACAGCTTAGAATATCGTTTTTTTTCTCGGTCCCGACAATTATAAGAGCAACTTTATATTTTTTTCTTGTTTTCTGTCGTCACATGAAATGGTGAATTCAAGGAAATGGAATGGACTGCAAAAAATGTCCAAATGTTTTTTTAATTTTTCACATGGACTCGAGCATTTTAATAAACGAGCAGAGGCATCGTTAAAATAGTCGATCGTTTCCTTATATCGTTTACGACATTTTTCTGAAGATTCTCAGTTCAACCTACGTGCACTTTTCAATGTACCCGATTTTAAGGATCGGAAAGTGTTTGGCGTAGCTGAATGTAACATTATTATTAACGCCATCGCAATTCAGAAATCGGCTCTAAAATCCTGAATAGTAGAGGCAATAATCCATTTGACTATCAAATCGCCACCATTTTGTTCAGCTTAACCATCTTTGAATATCGTTCATTCGTAGATCAAAGATATGCAGAAGCAATTTTGTATTTTTCCATTTTTTCGTGCCATGCAGTAGAGAATTCAAGGAAGTGAAAAGACTCTAAAAAAATGTCATTGTTTTTTTTCACGATGCATCGAGAATTTTAATGAACGAGCAGAGGCGTATAGTGAGTCGTTAAAGTTGTCGATATTTTCCTTATATCGTCTATGACATTTTTCTGAAGATTCTCAACTCAACCTACACTCAGAAAAAAGCTTGGTTAGAATTACCAAAATATTGGTAAAAAATGTTATCAAGAAAACTTGGTAGGCACAACCAAGTTATTGACTAACATAACCAAGTTATTAGCTAACATAACCAAGGATTTGGTAAGATAACCAAGTATTTAGTACGCCTAATCAATAACTTCGTTGCGCCTACTAAATTTTTCTTGGTAAAATTTTTAACCGAAATCTTAGTAAGCTTAACCAAACGTTTTTCTCCGTGTACGTGCACTTTTCAATGTATACATTGCAAAGTGTCCAACTGACAAAAGATTTCCATCAATGTACCCGATTTTAAGGATCGGTAAGTGTTTGGCATATCTGAATGTAACATTATTATTAACGCCATCGCAATTCAGAAATCGGCTCTAAAATCCTGAATAGTAGAGGCAATAATCTATTTGATTATCAAATCGCCACCATTTTGTTCAGCTTAACCATCTTTGAATATCGTTCATTCGTAGATCAAAGATATACAGAAGCAATTTTGTGTTTTTCCATTTTTTCGTGCCATGCAGTAGAGAATTCAAGGAAGTGAAAAGACTCTAAAAAATGTCATTTCTTTTTTTTCACGAGGCATCGAGAATTTTAATGAACGAGCAGAGGCGTATGGTGAGTTGTTAAAGACGTCGATATTTTCCTTATATCGTCTACGACATTTTTCTGAAGATTCTCAGCTCAACCTACGTGCACTTTTCAATGTATACATTGCAAAGTGTCCAACTGACAAAAGATTTCCATCAATGTACCCGATTTTAAGGATCGGAAAGTGTTTGGCGTATCTGAGTGTAACATTATTATTAACGCCATCGCAATTCAGAAATCGGCTCTAAAATCCTGAATAGTAGAGGCCATAATCCATTTGACTATCAAATCGCCATCATTTTGTTCAGCTTAACCATCTTTGAATGTCGTTCATTCGCAGATCAAAGATATACAGAAGCAATTTTGTGTTTTTCCATTTGTTCGTGCCACGTAATAGAGAATTCAAGGAAGTGAAAAGACTCTAAAAAATGTCATTTTTTCTTTTTTTTTCACGAGGCATCGAGAATTTTAATGAACGAGCAGAGGCGTATGGTGAGTCGTTAAAGTTGTCGATATTTTCCTTATATCGTCTACGACATTTTTCTGAAGATTCTCAGCTCAACCTACGTGCACTTTTCAATGTATACATTGCAAAGTGTCCAACTGCAAAAGATTTCCATCAATGTACCCGATTTTAAGGATCGAAAAGTGTTTCGCGTAGCTGAGTGTAACATTATTATTAACGCCATCGCAATTCAGAAATCGGCTCTAAAATCCTGAATAGTAGAGGCCATAATCCATTTTAGTATCAATTCGCCACCATTTTGTTCAGCTTAACCATCTTTGAATGTCGTTCATTCGTAGATCAAAGATATACAGAAGCAATTTTGTATTTTTCCATTTTTTCGTGCCATGCAGTAGAGAATTTAAGGAAGTGAAACGACTCTAAAAATTTTTTTTTTTTTTTTTTTTTTCACGAGGCATCGAGAATTTTAATGAACGAGCAGAGGCGTATGGTGCATCGTTAAAGTTGTCGATATTTTCCTTATATCGTCTACGACATTTTTCTGAAGATTCTCAGCTCAACCTACGTACACTTTTCAATGTATAAATTGCAAAGTGTCCAACTGCAAAAGATTTCCATCAATGTACCCGATTTTAAGGATCGGTAAGTGTTTGGCATATCTGAATGTAACATTATTATTAACGCCATCGCAATTCAGAAATCGGCTCTACAATCCTGAATAGTAGAGGCAATAATCCATTTGACTATCAATTCGCCACCATTTTGTTTAGCTTAACCATCTTTGAATATCGTTCATTCGTAGATCAAAGATACACAGAAGCAATTTTGTGTTTTTCCATTTTTTCGTGCCATGCAGTAGAGAATTCAAGGAAGTGAAAAGACTCTAAAAAATGTCATTTTTTTTTTTTCACGAGGCATCGAGAATTTTAATGAACGAGCAGAGGCGTATGGTGAGTCGTTAAAGTTGTCGATATTTTCCTTACATCTTCAGCGACATTTCATTGGACATTCTTAAGCTCAACCCACGTGGAGTCGTCAATATATATGTTCTCGTTTGCTGAATTGCAGGGAGTCTTATTGAGTGTAATGTAACTCGGTTGTGTTATCTAAATGGGAAGTAAAAAGCCAGAAATCTTGGGATGAGAATTGCGAAGAAACTGTGGAGATTTCAGCTGATGGTTGCTGGTCGTGATGCTCGTTACGTCGAGGCACTTTCGCATAAATCCTCTTACGAGCAATGAATGAAAAAAAAAAGTGGAAGTAGGGGAGATGGGGGCAAAACGGGCAGGGGGTCAAAACGGGCAGCTCCATTAAAAATCGGGATTGGGGGCAAAATGGGCACCGTCTCAACTTTCGCAAAAACGATTTGTCTCAGATTTTTACGTTCCTTAGATAGGGAAAGTGCGGAAAATACGTCAAATTGGTGATGAAAAAAAATTGATAATCTTCATCAGATCAGAATTTTTTTAACCATCCGTTCAGAACTTTTTTTCGATACTTTGTTGAGCAAAGAAAAAAAATATAGTCAAATGAATTTTTCAAAAATTTTATAATCATATTAATTCTTTGAAAAAAAAGTCGGTATATCATAAAGAAATCAATTAGAACGAAATTCTCATTTTATGATTTGGTGCCAATTTTGACCCCGATACTTATATTTAGCCGAGATGCCTGTTTTGCCTCCCTGTCTGTTTTATTGACATCACCAATTATTTTCCGAAATTTTCAAGTAAGAAATGTCAGGAAATTGAAAAAAGTCGTGTTCGAAAAAGTTGAAACGATGCCCGTTTTGCCCACAATTGTCATCTTCAGTCGTGATGCCCGTTTTGCCCCCATCTCCTTATATATATATATAGGAGAGGAAGGAAAGAAGGAAAAAATAACAGACCGTGAGGGTGGATGACTTTTCTGAGAGAATGTACCACGACGAGGGTAAGATCGTGCGATGTACAGCAGCCAGGGAGCTAATAAGAATACCAATCGCAATAAAGAAGGATTTGCATTTGATAAGCATCGTAAAAAAGCGCAACGTAAGGTTATTATATATCTACGAAGTAACTGGCCTGGTCCTTCCTACGCGTAAGAAGAAGCCAACTGCAAGAATCTCTGGGCTGGGCACAAACTCAAATTATTTTCAGTTTATCACAGAACGTAGTACACTTGGCTTATTATAGCAATCGGCCGGTTTCTTTAGATATACGAAAGAAAAATTCATTTATAATTGGTCGAATGGGAATTCTGAAGATCATTCGCAAAAGTATTTGGATAATTTAGGAAAATTGGTCGTGGAACAATCTTACATTCAAAAGAAATCATTTCCGCTCCTTAGGATTATTTTGTATTTGATCTGCAGAATGGGAATTCTGCAGATCATTCGCAAAAGTATTTGGATAATTTAGGAAAATTGGTCGTGGAACAATCTTACATTCAAAAGAAATCATTTCTGCTCTTTAGGATTATTTTGTATTTTAACACAAATTTGAAAAAATATTGTACGTATTAAGTTAGTTACCGTAACGATTAGAAAAATTAGGAGCAATATAAAAATAGATGCATGGACTAGAAAAAAAACTACTAGGACTAGAAACTACTGGAAAAACTACTGGACTGGAAAAAAAAAGTTATTAGACTTACAACAATTTTTTTAATTATTGCGACGTTAGTGACTCTTTTTTCTGATTGTACATGGGAAATATTTTCTCCCATATAAATAATGGAGAGTAAAGTGAATTCAACACGTTAAATCGTAATAGTAACCCAAAATCGTCTATTTTCGTTCACAGCGTAAAAAAAATATTGTATTGAATAAGAGGGAACTAAAATATTGCTGAATCTGTTATGCTACCATCAGAGCTGCTGGGGCTTAACTTTTAGCGTTTCAACGTTAGTCTCGGTCTGTGACAATCGCCACACGAGAGTACGCGTGTCCAAGCTGAGCAGACCAGCAGAATGTCTGCGAGAACTGCGCGTGCGGAAGCACAACGGGGGCGACAAAGGTTTTCTGTTCGGTTTCGCCACGGGGTGTCCGGCTGTCCGCCTCACTGTCCCGTGTATATCTCCAGGAACATAATTTATGGTCCTTCGCTGTCTGGATTCTACGCTATGGGTGTCTGGCGCAGACCAGAAGTCCCTTTACACACTCGAGTGTCCACTCATCGATTTCGATGTGGTTCTTGACCTGCCATCAATATTTTTGTCTCTCTAAACCATTTCGATAATGACCATCAATTGCAATGGGATTTAAAGTTGATCCCGAATTTTCTACAGTAATATGATCGAAACTATTTTAAGTTTTATTTTGTTATTAAATAAAGTCATAAGAAAAAAAATTGTATAAATAAAACACTTCCTTTAAAAAATCTTAAATTAAAACTTTATTAAATACATAATGAGCGTTATAATTCTGCCATTTTATAAAGACATACAGTGCACCAAAATGGTGGGAGGTAAAAAGTAAAATTTTTCACTTGTCGTAGCTTTCAGACCAAACCGGTGAACAAATTTTAGTGTTCGATGTCTTATTTTATCTGTCGAAGAGTGCATTCAGGATTGAATATAGAAATTTCTATTTCAGCTCTTTATGACAAAGCTATGATTTTAAATGTGTAAATAAATCTCTCTCTATTAAAAATTCACTAATCAATTGGTTACAGTAAATCTAATTTTCACTGCATCCAAAATCGCTATGTTTAATCCAGAATGCACTCTTCGACAGATAAAACGAGATATCGAACACTAAAATTGGTTCACCGGTTTGGTCTGAAAGCTACGACAAGTGAAAAATTTTACTTTTCACGTCACACCATTCTTGTGCACTGAATGTCTTTACAAAATTGCAGAATTATAGTGCTTGTTATCTACCTAATGATGTTTAAATGTAAGATTTTTTAAAAGACGCGTATCATTTACAGAATTTTTTTTCTTATGACTTTTTTTAGGTGACTTGGTCCCCTTAAATGTTACAATGTGGTTCTTCACCTGACATCAATTTTCTTGCTTCACGAAACCATTTCGATAATCAGTGTCAATTGTAATGGGCTTTAAAATTGGCCTCGCATTTTCTGCAGAAATTTGATCGAGACGATTTAAAAAAAAATAAAATTCATGTTGTTTTTTTATAAAATTAAATTCAAATGTTATGATGTGGTTCTCGACCTTACGTCAATGTTTTTTCAATTCAAAACCAGTTCGATAATTGGAATCAGTTGCTGTAGGCTCTAAATTGCCCCAAAATTGCAACAGGAATTTCATCGAGACATTTTACATTTTACAAAAAACAAAAATCAGTTTTCTGATTGAATTTGTAGTCCGTTCACCAAAAAATAACCCAGAAAATAAATTGATATATCACGTTCCTCGAACGCTGCAGGCTAAAATTTCTTCAGCTCATTTCCATAACCCATTTCCGAACAAATTGGCCAAAACTCATGACTCTTGGTTATTTCGTGTTTCTTATTCCATTTCTATTCGAGAACCCGGCGAGAATAAGCAAAAGAATGGTAAATCCTGTCGGATGCTAATTATCAGGAGCACGCGACCAAACCATAGCTTGTGAACAAACCGGTTGTACTTTGTGTTTCACCGCAGCCGCGAAAACCGGGAGGCGAGAGTGGCTGCTTTATTTTTGCCTTACGTTTTGCGTCCGCTATGCCCGCATCATGTCGGACTCCACTGGATTGTTCGCAAATACAATGGTAGTTCTAGCTCTCATTTTTTTTTTCTTTTATTTTTCCTTGTTCAAAGGGTTACACTATTAGGCAGATACACAGTGGATTTCGACCATAAAGAGCACCGCCAGACTCGGCAGCAGAGATTTCAAAGGTTGAACATCAGAAATGCTTCGAAAAGAAATATTCTATGAGGGGCATTCGAAAGCTTTGCATACAATATACGTTTGACAGATAGGATGGTCCAGTTGCGTTAAATTTTTTGTTTTTTCTAAATGGGAAGACCTGAACCGAGAGAAAAGATTTCATCGACGTCAAAGAAATGGGTGGAATGATTTTTTTTCATTGATTTCAACGATATATTTCTTTAATTTCAATGAAATAGTGCATTTGAATTTCAAAGAGAATATTTCATTGCCTGTAAATACTACTTAGTGAGCAAATAATAAAGAAACAGTTTCATTGGTTCAAATAAACGTTTTCATTGATCTCTCTCTCGCACCTAACCTCACTTTTTTTTTGTTTTTCAGTTCTCCCGAACGAACGGCTTCGAATTTCGAGAAGCCATAAGCTTAGCCTATTTCTGCCATACTTCCTTACATACTCACAAAATTTGAGCTTTATCTGCCACGTACTTCAGGAAAAAATAGGTTTTGAAATTTTGAGGTGGTAAGAAGAAGGTTTCATTGAATCAGAGACGATATCTTTGAAATCAATGAAAAAAGGTTCATTGGTTCAAAGAAATGTTTCTTCGAATCAATGTCACTAATTTTCATTGGGTTTGAGATCATTCAAAGAAAAGATAGTATTGAAATTCAAGTATTTCATTTAATTGGCAAAGATTTCCGTGAATCAATGAAATTTTTTCTCCCGGTGTGACGTTCTGCCGTGTCGCAAAGTATCGAGCCAATATATGTGAAGAAGGCGAATGAAAAAAATTATAGCTCCTCACGCCGACTAACAATAATTACATCGGTCCGACACTCCGAGAACGCGAAGCGTCTGTTTATTTCGACTGGTTCGAGAAAACGAGAAGATTATATGCTACGTTGAAGACCGACATCGGGAACGAGTAGCCATCTTTAGCCGCTCCAAATTGAAGGGATCGACGCAGGGTTCGAGAAAAGGGAGACCGCGTTCAAATCGTCTTTATGAAGGTGGCGTGCGTCTAGACGCTTCGTAATGGAATTCGACGAGGTGATTGGGCACCCTTTACTCGTATTACTTAACCCTTTAGCTACTGGCAACGCAGTTGCAGATCATTCATTTAAAAGATACTGGTGGTGGTACTTTTCTATCAAAACAATTTTTTAAAATTATATATGAAGTATATGAAAAATATGGATAGTTTTTTTATCCATATATATTATGTGCTCTATATGTAATCTATATACAATTTATACACAAACCCAATTTTTATAGATTGTATATAGAATTTATAAAGGCTATATATTATCAAGTCCATGTGTGGGCATATATATAATTTGTTTACATGGAAAACTACAGGTTGATATTTGAAAAAAAAAATTGATATATATTTTTGTAATTTTAGCTAAGAAATATATTATTTTCTTAGTTGAATGAAAATAATTAAGAGGCGGCGATTTGTTAGAAAAATATTTCAGAATTTATTTTTGTAATTTTAGCTAAGAAATATATTATTTTGTTAGTTGAATGAAAATAATTAAGAGGCGGCGATTTGTTAGAAAAATATTTCAGAATTTATTTTTGTCATTTTAGTTAAGAAATATATATTTTTCTTAGTAGAGTGAAAATAATTAAGAGGCGGCGATTTGTTAAAAAAAAATTTGAGAATTTATTTTTGTAATTTTAGCTAAGAAATATATTATTTTGTTAGTTGAATGAAAATAATTAAGAGGCGGCGATTTGTTAGAAAAATATTTCAGAATTTATTATTGTAATTTTAGCTAAGAAATATATTATTTTGTTAGTTAAATGAAAATAATTAAGAGGCGGCGATTTGCTGAAAAAAATATTGCAGATTTTATTTTACAATTAGTTATTTTCGGATTAGCTGCACGTCACTTTTCGTTTTAGTCTCCGGAGGCCTCGAAACTTTCGTTGCAGTTAAATGCACGTCAGGCATCGCCGCTCAAGCATCACCCAAATGATCCACACGTGATCATTTCCAATTTCAATTTGAGCTGGCGAAACTTTCGGGGGTAAACTTTCTTTTGGCTAATGGGATGCACGCGCGCTTGAGCATAGCATGCGGACCACACGTGCGCAATATAATGGGCATCGGGATCATCGGTGTTGTGGGCGTACGTTAGCACACGTTTACAGGATTGAGAACCGGGCGGAAAGGGACAGAAGTGGTACAGCCAGGCAAAGAAAGCTGGAAGGGATCGCATTCGGGCGTTCTCTTTACCGTCTCAAATTCGAGGCGTTCCATCTGCTTCTGGTTATACAAAATTATTAATTAGCTGGACGTAAACGTACAATTATTGTCCCTAAAATTTTTTTTATCTTTCAGGTCGGAAAAAAAACAGTAGTAACCGCACAGTTGGATTAGGAACTCGATCCAACAAAAAAATGCGTTGATCTTTTTTTGGTTTTCTACATGTAAGCTGAGAAAAAATCGCTGATGACTATAAATAGGAGTTTTGATACTTCTATTTACTTTAATTGCTGTAATTATTCAGTAATTATGAAAAAGTAAATGTAACTGTAAAAATAATCGTATTAAGCAAAATTAGTAGTTTTGACTTTTTTTTAGACACACTTAAAAATGATATACTGGAATTTAATCAAGAAATGGATAAAACAGAATTTGCACTGTTCATCTAGTCAGAAGTTTCTACTAATTGTTTGTGATGTACAATTCTTCTGAATAAAATAATTTTTCTATTTACAAAAAACGAATTATTTGAAAAAAAGAAGCAATAATCTTGTACTACTCTTTATGATGCAAAGAAACTGCATATTCTCGTAAATATATTATCATGCTTGCTTATTAAAGAATGGCAAAGAACTGTGTCTAGAATTCCAAGTCACGTCGAAGTGTCGACGAGTTATTTCACTTACACACGTGCAATTTCCATTCTCGATGCTCATGAACTCTGAGTACAAATCCGGTATTTAATGAAGACGCAGTGCTGCGGAGTTTCTTTAGCAGGCGTCGACTGTCTGGAGGCAGCCAATACGAGCTTCGCGTTGATGTTTCAAAAAAATGCTAAGAGAAAGAAAAGGACTATATTGAAACCGGGAGAAAGAGATGGAAGAGTGATGGAAGGAGAAGCCTTGCCCATCGAACCGGTCGTACCTGTCGGCGATAAAAATGCAATTAACCCTTAAACGGAGCGTGGCGCGTGAGCTCAGTGCATACCACCTTATAGTCAGTGATCGTTGCTCGGGGGGTGCGTCGTTTCGACGAAGAAGCTCGCTCTCGAGTCGTTGCTTCAAGCGCGTGCGATTTACGCGCACTGCTGCTGGCGAGGAATAGAGAAGGGACGAGGAAAGATGGACGCATTAATTTTCTCACCTCGCTTGGTCGGGACAGAATACGGATAAGAGAGAGAGAGAGACGGAGAAAGCGAATGAAAGCTTCACGATGACTCGAGAGCTTCACTCGCGAACGTCTACGCACGACTGTAATTTGTGGGGTATAATTTATTCAAAGTAATTTCGGGGAAGCACGCGTTCGTCTTATTCCATGGTGGTAGGGGGCGCCAGGAGAGTAGAGTAGATTGTTTCCAGACGGGGCCCGAGAGCAGGAGCATACATAGTTATGTATACTACGTAAATAGATAGATAGATATATATATGCCACTAAATGTATAGCCCATGATGTACACAGTATAGCAGTAGTAAATAGCACGGTTGCCTGGTGCCGAAGTCGTGAGTAGGAAAAAGTATGGCTTTTCCCATACAACTTGGGCGCCATCGTTATCTATACGCGCTAGCGAAGGAAAGGAAGGCGAGAAAACGACTTCCGGTATACAGCAGAGGAGCCGGCACGGAAGTACCGGAGCGATGACCCACCATTTCGCTTCTTTTATTTCTCTAACCTATCCGCAGAAAAGGAACCGAAGCTAGTGGCAAAGGAACCCTCGAATCAGGATTGATTTGAGACCATCCGGGACTAAGACCACCTGGTGCGTTTGAGCTTAGAGCATCGCATTTTTCTCGATCGTGTTTCACTTCGAGTCTCAACTTCTCCGCTGCTACTGCTTCTGCTGCTGTATCTGATTGTAGATATTGGCACGACTTCACTAAAACACTAGCCACAAGTAGGAATAATGGTTGGATAATTTTGACGAAATATTCGATTTTTCAGAGAATTTATTTGCAATTAGTTATGTTTGTGCTACAGTGAGAAAACGGCTTGTTTGGGCTTACTAACAAATTGGGTTAAAAAGAAGAAAAGAAGAAAAATTTGATAGGTGCACTTAATACTTGGTTGTCTTGCTAAATTCTTGGTTATGTTAACCAATAACTTCGTTGTGCCTAACAAGATTTCTTGGTAATATTTGTAACCAAGTTTCGAGTTATTTTAACCAAGTCTTTTACTGAGTGTAGGTGCATAATTTCCATGAATTGGCACATCCGATGTTATCCAGACTCTCATCGTCGTAAATTGTCGCGTTTGGTGAGATCTACCATGAGAGGAGTCATCGTCAATCAATCGTTGCGAAGCGATCGCTTTCGTCGCTCTGCATCCGTCCCATCGTTACATCAGCAACATCGAAGCGTGTATCATGTGCTCCCTCCAACAGCGAGGATTGATTTCCACAAGTCAATCGGGATAAGCCCACCTGGTGTGCAGCGTTTAGAGCCAGGCAAGCGATCGCTTCACTCACGTTGTGTTTCTCTCTCGCTCGTAGCGTAGAGTGCCCTGGAGTTGCACTGCGGTGCATCACCGAGACCTTCCTTCCATTCGTACAATACGTCAACGACTACTGAAACCTAAACGGTGAAACTGGGAAGGCCGTTAGCAGTGTCTGCTTGGATAATCCAGAGTAAAATGTGAACTGGTTCAGTCAACTTCACCGTAGGAATTAGCTACAGACACCAATGGGACGATCAACGACTACTGAAACCTAAACGGTGAAACTGAGAAGGCCGTTAGCAGTGTCTGCTTGGATAATCCAGAGTAAAATGTGAACTGGTTTAGTCAACTTCACCGTACGAATTTGCTACAGACACCAATGCATGAGGAACCACACAGATATATCGATAATAACCATAATGTACTGCACATTGCCAGACGGTGTCAAACATGCATCAAGCAGCGTTTAGAGCCAGTCAAACGATCGCTTCACTCACGTTGTGTTTCTCTCTCGCTCGAAGCGTAGAGTGTCCTGAAGTTGCACTGCGGTGCATCACAGAGACCTTCCTTCCATTCGCACAATCCATCAATGACTACTGAAACCTAAACGATGAAACTGGGAAGGCCGTTAGCAGTGTCTGCTTGGACAATCCAGAGTAAAATGTAGACTAGTTCAGTCAACTTCACTGTACGAATTTGCTACAGACACCAATGCATAAGGAACCACACAGATATATCGATAATAACCATACAGTACTGCACATTGGCACACGGTGTCAAACATGCATCAAGCAGCGTTTAGAGCCAGTCATACGATCGCTTCATTCACGTTGTGTTTCTCTTTCGCTCGAAACGTGGAGTGTCCTGGAGTTGCAGTGCGGTGCATCATTGAGATCGTCCTTCCATACGCACCATACGTCAACGACTACTGAAACCTAAACGGTGAAACTGGGAAGGCCGTTAGCAGTGTTTGCTTGGACAATCCAGAGCAAAATGTGAACTGGTTCAGTCAACTTCACCGTACGAATTTGCTACAGACACCAATGCATAAGGAACCACACGGATATATCGATAATAACCATAATGTACTGCACATTGCCAGACGGTGTCAAACGCATCACGCAGCGTTTAGAGCCAGTCAAACGATCGCTTCATTCACGTTGTGTTTCTCTCTCGATCGAATCGTAGCGTGCCCTAAAGTTGCAGTGCGGTGGATCACCGAGACCTTCCTTCCATTCGCACGATACATCAATGACTACTGAAACCTAAACGGTGAAACTGGCAAGGCCGTTAGCAGTGTCTGCTTGGACAATCCAGAGTAAAATGTGGACTAGTTCAGTCAACTTCATCGTACGAATCTACAGACACGAATGCATAAGGAACCACACAGATATATCGATAATAACCACAATGTACTGCACATTGCCATACAGTGTCAAACATGCATCAAGCAGCGTTTAGAGCCAGTCAAACGATCGCTTCATTCACGTTGTGTTTCTCTTCCGCTCGAAGCGTAGAATGCCCTGGAGTTGCAGTGCGATGCATCATGGAGATCGTCCTTCCATTCGCACCATACGTCAGCGACTACTGAAACCTAAACGGTGAAACGGGGAAGGCCGTTAGCAGTGTCTGCTTGGACAATCCAGAGTTAAATGTGGACTGGTTCAGTCAACTTCACTGTACGAATTTGCTACAGACACCAATGCATAAGGAACCGCACCGGTACATCGATAATAACCATACTGTACTGAACATTGCCACACGGTGTCTATATGAACAGCCAAGAGGAGAGAATACATAAAGCCGTTTTCGCTCGGCGCGGCTGCACACGCCCGCAGAAATGTAAATACCAGTCGGCCAATCAGACTGATTGGTCCCATTCGCTCGAATGCTCGTCATTCATGGCAGACGTTGTGCCTCCGGGCCCAGCATCGGCTAGAGGGAGAACTTTGCTGGGCCGTGCAAGGGGTACATACGCGGGGTGGATCCAGCGATGTTATACAGTCACTATGTACAGCGTTCCTGGATCGAGAAGCATTGTTCGTGATAGGCATGTAGCTATAACATCCACGCAGACGTATACGAATGCAGAACTGGTACCAATACTTGTATAGTACTCAGGCAATGGCAGTGTATCTCGTCGATGGAGCTTCATGCACCGTCACATTGCTGCACCATTTGCCTCGGCTACGAAGAGGAGTATATGCATAGAAAGCATTGGCTACATTCGGTGAAACTAGAATAGGCGTGCAGTCAAGACAATCACTCGTAGCATGCAAACGACGGAGCAATGGTGCTGCCGTTCCACGTAGCAACGCTTAGCAACGATTCTGAGCTAGTTTGTGGAAGGCATGAGACACAACGTTTTAGTCGAAGGATGGCACCGTCGTCCTGAATAAGGGTCGTTCCTTCCTCTTATGCCCTATTCCGTTCCGAAAGCTCCGGCATAGTCTCTCAACAATGCCACATCCAGCTACTGAGAAAAGCATTCGCTTCGACTCACTTCATCCAAACGTGGATCAAAACTCGAGCAGGGATAAAAGCTCAAGAAGGGCATAGAAAGTGGAGGGCTGTCTGAGAAACTTCGGATCTCGGTGTAACTGGAAAACATATATATCCATGAGCTTGGGAAAGATCTTTCGATACGTTAACTGCGAAGAAGGATGTCGAAGATAAGCTCTGGCCATCTTCCAAAGTATCTTAGACCTCTCCTCAATCGAGTCTGCGTTTGTGGGGGGCGAAGGTTGATATAAGATGCGATATGAGTCTGGATTGGTCTCGAAAAGCCTTCCTTACTTTGTATATGTCACGAATTTACTCATATGCAGATAGGCTAGGTTTATGTACACTGAAGTCAGTCTTGTCCCGTTTCGGAATGGGATAATTGACTACAGCTTATTGATCTATAGTAATCCGTATTATGCTTCGATCAGGGCTGTCTTCCGCTTGAGTCTCTCCTATCCTGACCTCCTTCAATGCACAATACCTATTACGCCCTTATTATCTTCCCAATACACATCACAATTCGGCGCTGTACATCAATCTAGAGTACATCCGAGTCTGGAGTTCACCAAGTTTACGAAACTCAGTTAGGAACATCAGGTACAAGTTACGTAATCGTCCACTTTAGCAAGGCGAGACTAGGTACAATGCATGGTCGATGTAGGTATAGTGCTTCACTACTACTACTACTACTACTACTAGTCGTAGTAGTAGTCGACGAGGCCAACCTGGCGCGTTGCAGCAGGTCACGATCGATTAACCCTGATGTGCTGGCTCGGGTGAACTCGGAGGCGCCGCGACGCCTGGACGTCTGGGGGATGTGCTGGCCTCGATGTGCGGTGCACATTCTAACGTCTGCATATAGTTTCTGTATGGTGAAATTGACTTGCTAGGTACTGTTTACAGTTAAGAGTTACTAACGGACATTGCAGTTAAGTTATCACCTTCGTGGTACGAACCGCTTGCAGCTTCGTATACGTTGAGTATATTTAGTCCACAATGCAGGTGAGTCTCGTATGCCCTTCGTTGGAATATTGCCCTCGCGTGCTCGCTACGTTTCCTTCCCTTCCTGCTAACTCGCACCCTTCATCGTCCACCTATGCGGCCTTCCCGTCGTCTCGTCTTCCACTTTCCAGCCACAGTGACGCAAACCACGAGAAATCTATGTATGGGCAGTCTGCAATACGCGTATGACCGCAAGCGTCAGGCAAGGGATGCGAGCCAAGGGGCGCACGAGGTCGGAACTCGTCAGTATCGATCACGTATATGGCCTGTATAATCTATTGTTCTACATGTTCGGAGATAGGCGATGATGTTCCTGGACAACTTAACTGAACGTATCAGCAGCCACCAAGATATCCATAATATTGAAACGCCTAGGTTAACATGACCATCAATGTCAGGTCGATTGGTAAGTCGGCTGTCAATATACGTCAACAATGTCTTGTGAATCTTTATGCTAATCTCCATAACTAAATTATAAAGAAATATGAAGAAACAACCCTTAATCTCCACGTCCTCATTTTTGTGATGGCTTATTGATTGACTAAGTTTTGGAATATGGTCCATTCACAATGTTGGGAATATGGAGATTGGCGTAAGGATATAGAAGATATTGTTAATGATCAGATCGTATATTGACAGTCGACTTTCCGATCGACTTCACATATGTCCTCCTTTACTGAACGTATAGCAGCCACCAAGAAATCCATAATATTGACACGCCTAGGTTAACATGACCATCAATGTCAGGTCGATTGGTAAGTCGGCTGTCAATATACGATCTGGTCGTCAACAATGTCTTGTGTATCTTTATGCTAATCTCCATAACTAAATTATAAAGAAATATGAAGAAATAACACTTAATCTCCACATCCTCATTTTTGTGATGTCTTATTGATTGACTAAGTTTTGGAATATGGTCCATTCACAATGTTGGGAATATGGAGATTGGCGTAAGGATATAGAAGATATTGTTGATGATCAGATCGTATATTGACAGTCGACTTTCCGATCGACTTCACATATGTCCTCCTTTACTGAACGTATCAGCAGCCACCAAGAAATCCATAATATTGAAACGCCTAGGTTAACATGACCATCGATGGCAGGTCGATTGGTAAGTCGGCTGTCAATATACGATCTGGTCGTCAACAATGTCTTGTGTATCTTTATGCTAATCTCCATAACTAAATTATAAAGAAATATGAAGAAATAACCCTTAATCTCCACGTCCTCATTTTTATGATGTCTTATTGATTGACTAAGTTTTGGAATATGGTCCATTCACAATGTTGGGAATATGGAGATTGGCGTAAGGATACAGAAAATATTGTTGATGATCAGATCGTATATTGACAGTCGACTTTCCGATCGATTTCACATAGGTCCTCCTTTACCGAACGTATCAGCAGCCACCAAGAAATCCATAATATTGAAACGCCTAGGTTAACATGACCATCGATGTCAGGTTGATGGGTAAATCGGCTATCAATATCCTTAAATCAATCTTTATATTCACAACTTTCCAAATGGACCATATTCCTCAAACTTAGTCAATGAATAAGACATCAGAAAAATAAGGTCGTGGAGATTCAGGGTTGCTAAATCGTTGTACCGGGTCTGCCACATGGCATCATATTTCTTAACAAACATTGCGTATTGGGGAGGAAGATGGCAAAGCAATACGACTCAAGTCGTTAGTGCGTTAGTAGGCAAAGACGATATCTATCTTTTATTGGGCAAGATAAGGCAAAGGAAAAAGATTTCCCGACCTCCTAACTCACTCGTCTGGCATAAGGGGGATGTTTACACGACCTCGAACGGCTTGCAGGGTTTGGAAGGAGTGCTTGAGCAGAGTCTGCTGTCCCCAGACGTCGACTTTGGTACTGTTGCTGTGACCAGCAAAAGAAAGTAATGACGCCACTCGAGAAGATGAAGCGCAATGGCAGAAATTCTCTCCATTTCTCCGTACCTTATTCTTGTCCTCCGTTGGTATATAACGCTTACGCTATTTCCATCTTTCTTTATCCCACAAGCGTTTTCTATGTACGTTTTTTTATATTTATTTTCTTCCTTTTATCCTCACTGTCCTCCAGCACTTGCTCACTTACGTTCAGGCACATCGACTTGTTTTCTTTCTTCGGTGCTTGCTCAAGAGGTGCTTTTCCTTACGCTCGACGCTTTCCATTCCACGGACCGTCGCAGGGCGGTTATACGACCAAACAGTCTAATCTGGTTTAACTTGTTTACCAGTCCTCTCGATAAAGGAGCAGCGCAATCCTGGAGGGGATTTTATTCTCCTTTCTACCGAGCCGGTGTTACCCCTTTACTGTGTAAATCTGACTTGGAATTTATTATAGCGGTAAATATAGACCGTCGGTAAAGACGAAGGTGGAGGTCATTGCGGCGAGGAAAGTAGTTGAGCGAGCGGATCAAATGCAATTTCGTGGTGAAGTTTCCATCGCATTAAGCATTAGCTTGTTTGGTTTAGTGTCCAATATCCCATTTATGGAAATGGCTGGAATCACAGTATTTCGCATTTTCACATAATTACAAAAATGTTTGTACCAATTTCAGAAATTTATCACATATTTTAGCTGTCATTTTTTAGATTAGTATTCAAGTATTGATTTTGAACTTTTCCAGACTTTTTCTTTAGATGCCATTCTAATTAGTGAAATTTGGATCAATTCGAAATGGATGTAGATTTTTCATTGCAACAACAAACTAACTAAAAATCTGCAACCGCATAAAACAAATGTAGAATTGAATGAGAGCCTCGAAGAAAGACTTGAGGACAGGCGAATGTTGTTGCACCAGTTTTTTTCGAATCTTCTGGTTTTACCATGGCGAGATGGAGACGAGCAAACAAGAGCCAGCAGCTGGCAGCACGCGAACGTTTTCTTATTTTGTTCACGGAGCTCAGCAGCATCTCCAGCACGAGGCACAAATCAGAAAAGAAAAGATGAGGAGTATCTCTTTCCAGATGACTTCTGCGCTCAGTAACGAGAAAGGGGAGGCTTCGTTTGGCCGTTTCATTCAGAGGCTGACGCAGTTTTTCGGGTGACCATGTGACTCATTTGACTCGTTGTGGGGAACCTCGTCGTCGTTTCCTTCAGCTTTTCGTTTTTTCTGTCTTCGACTGTCGTTGAACGAAGCGAGCCACGCGCCATTCGTAAAGAACATTCGTTCGTTCATGAGGAACCCAATGCTTCGTCCGCATTGAATTCTACTCACGAACTGCAGTCACCTGCGTCCTGCCATTTAATGAACCACGATAAAATCATATTTACGAGACTTCTCGACAAGAAGTGTACCAGCCTTACGAAAGAATACCAAAATTCTTGGTCCCCACGAAACTTTACTCTGTTAAGGGGGTATACATTGCTATTCCTTTTCTCCATTTTTTTTTCTCGACGTATTTAGTGGCCGAAATACGAAAAATGAGAAGATTCTTTGAGAAAGAAATCCATGCGTCTTGGGCAAACTTGCATTACCTCAACTCCACATCTTTTATTCATGTTTCCGTTGAGTTGCCTGAAGAAAATGATGCTTTCTTGCCACTTTTAACGAGATAAATTTCAAGAAGAGCAAAGCTTGATTCAAACCAGGAGAAATGAATAAACCGGAAATAGCATTGGATATTTTTTTTTCTTAAATGAAAGAGATAAAGTCGTTGTCAAGAAGGGCAATGAATACAAGCTCATTGAACTGAACCGAATTCTTGTTGGGATTTTTAGCGTATGATTATGTATATACTGAATATTTGGGTTCTGCGTTCAGTGAGAGTTTCGGTGACTAACGCATCTGGCTCTCGTCTTTTCGGCCCCCGCACAGTATATACGAATACTTGAGCGTGTATTCGTGCGTTCTGTCTGGTCGAAAAGCATTTTTCGTTCGACCAGCGATAGATCGGAATGGTGTACGAGGAATGAAAATAAGTCGAGTCGACGAGAGCATCGGACGTGAAGGGTTCGCACGAAAAACGCGTTCGGTGGCCCTCACATTTTTTTTTCCCTCTATATAGATCCTCCCCCGGCAGCACTCGAGATTCCAAGGATTATCCGGCGTACGCCCGTTTCTCACTACCTTCACGTCTGCCAGACGAAGAAAAGAGACACGTGACGTCGTGAAAGCATACGAGAGTTTCTTGATGCTCGGCTCGGAACTTTTTCGCTCTTTCAAAAAACGCGAAATTTTTCACAGACATTCTAGCCACGTAGTACAATTATTTTTTAAGACTATTTTTATTCGCTAAAAAATATTCCGAAAGAAATGTGAACCCAGAAGTTATGAAAAAATATATATATATTGACCATTTAATTGCCAATGCAGCAATTCACTACATTGATTATAGAACTATTTTTTAAACATTGCTATTCCGTCAAATAAAAACTCACTTAGAGATTCATAAAAGCTATGTTTTTATTTAGGAATTTTTTTATTTAGGAAAAATTGACAACATTTAAGATTTTATTAATAATATAATACAATGAGGATTAAATAAACAGTGATAAACCAACTAATATTAATTGTCAATAATTTACGACTATCTCGTCGCCTTTAAGATACGTCTTAAGATAAGAAAAAAATATTGATCATTTAATTGCCAATGCTGCAATTCACTAAATTAGTGAAAGATCTATGTTTTAAATATTATTATTCCGTCAAATAAAAACTCATTTAGAGATATCAAATAAAATTCATAAAATCCATGTTTCCATTATTTTTATTTAGAACAAAAAATGAACAAAATTTAAGATTTTATTAATAATATAATACAATGAGGATTAAATAAACAGTGATAAACCAACTAATATCAATTGTCAATTATTTACGACTATCGAGCCGTCTTTAAGATACGTCTTAAGATAAGAAAAAAATATTGACCATTTAATTGCCAATGCTGCAATTCACTAAATTAGTGAAAGATCTATGTTTTAAATATTATTATTCCGTCAAATAAAAACTCATTTAGAGGTATAAAAAAATATTCATAAAAGCCATGTTTCCATTATTTTTATTTAGAAAAAAAATGAACAAAATTTAAGATTTTATTAATAATATAATGCAATGAGGATTAAATATAACCTGGAAATTTTTATTACCAGTTTATGGTAATATTAATTAATAATTATTATTAATAATTATTATCAGTTTATGGTAATATTAATTAATATAAAAACTTGAGATATTAATTGTCAATAATTGGCGACTATCTAGTCATCTTTAAGATACGTCACCTTCTTCAGAAGGCAAAAAAAAAAAAAAAAATATCCCGTTAGTCGTCCATCGTTTACTTTATCTATTCGCGCCTCCATTTCCAGGATTTCTCCCAAAAACATAACTGCAGGTCATGAATACTCTACGAGGATATAATATCAGCACACTGGTGATAATGAACGACACCGTGCGCTCCACTATAACATCTCCTCGCTGGTTGGTGAAGGCGTCGGGCTGTATTTCACTACAGTATATGTTCCGTCGTCGTCGTCCTCCTCATCGTCGTCGTCATCGTCGTCTGGAACGGTGGGGAGTAGGAAGTGGGGCGTAACGAGCTCGTGGGTCTTCGGGGCTCGCGAGGAAGCTCGTCTCTTACGACAAGGGCGTCGCGGCTCGCTCACAGGGCTCAACGAGTGGTAGCTCCCGTTTCGTCGTCGTCTCATTTTTTTTTCTCATTTTTTTTTTTTTTTTTTTTTTTTTACAGTCTTCATTCTTACTTTTTTATCTCGCTCGTGCTCTGCTTTCGTGATATGCTGCGCCCCCCTTTCCCTTAGTCGCTTTCGCACCCCCAGTCCAATTTTTTTTTTTTTTTTTTTTTTTTTTTTTTTTTCGTACATTGCTCTGCATCCCGCATTCCCGTTGCATCTCCTGGAGTCGAACGCACGCAAGCCAGTTGCTCCTGCAGCACGCGAGAGCACCGATAGTGATAATACTGAGACGAGCAACACCCGAGATCGGAATAATATATGTGTGTAAACGAGAATGGTGTACATATAGCTATGAAGCTGGAGGAAATGGGAGGGGAAGGGAAACGAGTGAATTCAGTAGACCGTAACGAACTACCCGAACGAGTAAAATGAGAAAAAGGATGATACGAAAAGGTCCTATCTGTCTCCCGTTCCTTTTCACCCCCTTTTCCTTCATTTTTATTTTTTATTTATTTTTTTTGTTGAGGGATCGATGAACAGCAAGGCGACGAGTGAAACGAGGATTATTAAACGCAGTTGAAGCATTAAAGGCAAATCTCTTCTGGACTTTTTTTTTTTTTTTTTTTTTTTTTTTTTTTGTAAATCAAAGTGGATTCGCTTATGAGCCTGATGAATTTATCGACTACGGTGCGTGAGCCACATTATGAGGGGCAGGGAACTTGTCGCTGGGATCATCACGCACGTTTTAAGTCACTGATATAATCATTCGTTATGAATTGATTTATAGATAAACGCCTCTACGGCTGTTACCGTACTAAACCTCGGAGTATTTGACTATACTACGGTTCTTCAAGTATTTCAGAATGGTTATCGCTCGCACACGCTCAACATACTGCTGGGAACGATTTCTGAGTGATATATAGTATTTTAACACGGCGTTATTGGAGTCAGACGTGAAACGAGGCGCAGCTGTGACGAGTAATAATAATACTTCGCCACGCGAAGGACACAATATTAGTAAATATTATAGCTGCGTATCTGATTTCCAGGGGGTAATAGGGATCAATCTCTTCAAGATGTGATTTTTTTGTGAAAAAATTTGAACATATGATTGATATATAATTTTTTATTCTAAATACACATTTTATTAATTTCTTCATATATTATTAACATTTTTTTTTACTGTAGACCGCAAAAACAAAATTTATGTTTTACTGTACTTTTAACAAAAATATTGTCAGTAATTACACACAAATGTTTTCGTTTTTCATTTCTAGTTTCATAAATTATTTTTGTACTTTTCTTTTTTTGTAAATCTATAAATTGAAAAAAAAATGTCAAAAACCATGAAATTTTTTTCTTCAATGAATATCAATCAATAAAAATATTTTTCACCGGAGAGAAAAATTGCTACCACAGTTTCTTCAGTTTATGTATGATTGTAATTTTATTAAGATTATTTTCAATACAAAAAATTAAATTTTTTTTTCTGTACACAGTAAAAACAAAATTTATATTTTACTATACTTTTAACAAAAATATTGTCCCCAAATGTACAATATTGTCATTAATTATACAGAAATGTTTTCGTTTTTCATTTCTAGTTTCATAAATTATTTTTGTACTTCTCTTTTTTTGTAAATCTATAAATTAAAAAAAATGTCTAAAACCATGAAATTTTTTTCTTCAATCAATATTCAATAACAATATTTTTCACCGGAGAGAAATATTGCTACCACAGTTTCTTCAGTTTATGTATGATTCTAATTTTATTAAGATTATTTTCAATACAAAAAATTAAATTTTTTTTTACTGTACACAGTAAAAACAGAATTTATATTTTACTACACTTTTAACAAAAATATTGTCCCCAACTGTACAATATTGTCAGTAATTACACAGAAATGTTTTCGTTTTTCATTTCTAGTTTCATAAATTATTTTTGTACTTTTCGTTTTTTCTGTAAATCTATAAATTGAAAAAAAAGTCTAAAACCATGAAATAATTTTTTTCTTCAATCAATATTCAATAAAAATATTTTTCACCGGAGATAAATATTGCTACCACAGTTTCTTCAGTTTATGTATGATTCTAATTTTATTAAGATTATTTTCAATACAAAAAATTAAATTTTTTTTTACTGTACACAGTAAAAACAAAATTTATATTTTACTATACTTTTAACAAAAATATTGTCCCCAAATGTACAATATTGTCAGTAATTACACAGAAATATTTTCGTTTTTCATTTCTAGTTTCATAAATTATTTTTGTACTTTTCTTTTTTTGTAAATCTATAAATTGAAACAAAATGTCTAAAACCATGGAATAATTTTTTTCTTCAATCAATATTAAATAAAAATATTTTTCACCGGAGATAAATATTGCTACCACAGTTTCTTCAGTTTATGTATGATTCTAATTTTATTAAGATTATTTTCAATACAAAAACCATATAGTTATCCCTAGTGTGAAATGCGCTCATATCTGTCTCATGCATTCAGCATTCTCGTTCAATTTATAGCGACAATAAATTCGCGAAACTGCCTACCACCAGGATTCATCTCTCAGCGGGCATAAAGATCCCACTGTAACGGCTACGAGTTGACGCGTTCACTGGACGAGATTCTCGAAGCGAGATTTCTCGCTTTCAATAACATCAGCACCTAGAGGACGAAGAGTGACTTGCGGATCGGATCGGTCGCTTGGGAACGGACTGGAGTGTGCAAGAAGAGTGAGGTGAAACCAACCCCTCGCGAATGCACCAAGCTGCCGCCCCTTCGACTCGCTTTGGAAGAGTAAAGTGATCGAACAATTCTCGTGGAAGATAAAGCAGCAGACGTTCTCAAGGTAGCGCGTATACCGGATATCGAGGTAGAGTGAAACGATTGTGTACAGCTACGTTGAGCGCGAAGCGAGGGGAAAAACGAGAATGGAGAGACGAATCTGTCCAAGAAGGAAACTGTGAGGATTTTCTTCGGTACTTGCTTCAACAGCTAGAAAGTGACGGGGGATAAGATGGCAAAAGGAAAGACTGAATAAAAGAGAGAGAAAGCAAAAGGAAAGGAATAAAAAAGTGCGACAGCTAGTAGATTCGATCCGTACACACGTATTTGAGCGTGCCCTTCGTGGAAGGGCTTTGCCAAGAAAGATCTCGCGTGTACATTCTGGCCCCGGGGACTTTCTGGCCTCGATGTATAAGTCACCATTCGTCCTACGACGACAATTCTTTCCTATACACTTTACTGTACGTGGAACAGCTCCATACGTAGTATAGTGTACCCCGGGGATCCCTCTTTCTATCCCAACGCACGACATAAACTGTTTTCTTAGGCACTTGGAGGCACTTCAACAAATCCTAAATATTTACTCGTCTCGTACGTTTGAGGACCCCCGGACCGACGGACGGACGAGTGACTGGACGTCGTGAAACGGCGCTAGTGCATCTGACGCTTACTAAACGATGACATTCTCTTGGGACACGGAGATATCTTCTTCATGTCTACGCAACTCCAAGCTCTCGAAAAGATGGTCTCTCTGAAAAGTGTAGGACGGATTAGAGACACTCGTGATTCAAGTCTATACTTGAGAATCCTCGAAATTCTTTGCATCTCTACATGTGTTTGCTTAGAAATTATTGATTCACAACTTTCCTCTTTAGGTTTGAGTGAAAAAATCTATGATTAATGTTATTTGTCTATAAAAGACATCGAATAGACTCATTCATTATTCCAATCCCAAAATGTCATTTTGTGCAACTCATTGGATGTCTATTTTGTATAGAAATAAATGTCCAACATCTTAGCTTTGAAGGAAAGCGAACTGGAAAACTCCTTGTATAATTTTTTGTTATCACGATTTTAACAGTTTTATCAAAATATTTTCCTCGCAAACAAATGTCCAAGATTATGGTTTTGATGGTGATTGCGAGTTGGGTTTAAAAACTCCTTGTATCATTTTTTGCCATCATGATTGTGATAGTTTCATGAAAATATTTTGTTCGTAAATAAATGTCCAAGATTATGATTTTGATGGTGATTGCAAGCTGGGTTAAAAACTCCTTGTATCATTTTTTGCCATCATGACTGTAATAGTTTCATGAAAATATTTTGCTCGTAACCTAGAAGTGTACGATTTGATGTTACCCGAAGTTTGAGGATTGGAAACAAAAGTTTTCCTATGTTCTTCACATTGAAAACTATCCAAGTTCGGTTTTCGTTGTGAGAGTTTACGAATGTTTCACATCCGGCTAGATTTTTATCTTTCTCTTTCTGTTAAAGGCGCTGTCTTTTTAGTTTATACGTCTTCTATTGTATCGACGTTAGCCGAAAGACACCGATCGTACCATGTCCCAAACGTGCGACGAGACGATTTTTGTTTTCTACTGCATCACTTTTTGGCTCTTTTTCCACCGTCGTTTCAGGTATACGAGAGCGAGAGACTGCGATGCAAAAGCATTCCCTTGTTTCTTCGAGCCTTGCCCCTGTCCTCAGCCACATCCTTTTTTCCTCTTTTTCTCCTTCCTTCTCAGCTATGGCGCTTGCCAGGACGTTCGCCCCGTCTGAAAGGTTTGACGGGAAAGTTTGCTGGTCTTCTTTCGCCTCCCGAAGCATTCAACCAGTCCAAGATATCTGAATGCTGCCTTCGGTCTCTTGCATTAAACATGGATAAACGATTTATGGGACGGGGTTCACTGCGACCTATAATAAAATTGGAAAGAAGAATAGAAATCGAAGAACCAGGACTAAAAGAACGTCTAGTCCGTTAGATTTTTAAACTTTATACTCAATCATGACAAGGGGTAAAATATTTTCTCCGAAATTTGCGAAGTGAATTATTTATTCTGAGCATGAAAAATTATGTTATTAAAAAAATATTACAAAAAGCTAAATCTTAATGAAACAAAATAAGTTGTTTATAGTTTTTAATAAACAAGAAACAAGAAATCTCCTTTGTCGGCACTCATCATTGGCTGAAATATGTAGATTTATTCCTACTTTGAATGCAGAAGAATTTTTTATTTGAACACAATCTCGTTCCGACTATAACTTAAGTGTTGTTCTGTAGCAATATATTTTCATCAAAAACTGGAAAGTCAATCATTTTTCGTAACGATAAAAGAAATCGAACAAAAAGCAAAATCTTGATGAAACGAGAGATGTCTCCTTATCGACACTCACAATTTCCTCAAATATGCAAATTTATTCCCACTTTTAACGCAGGAGAATTTTTTTCTTGTGGTACAGTCTCATTCGGACGATTACTTCAGCATTCCTGATCCAAATCTGCTGCAAAGTCCTTCTCGTTATTTCCCCCCTGCGGACAATTAATCCCCTTCGCACGTAGACATCAACAGTGCCGAGAGTGTTTATACGAAAACCGAAGCGAAGACGAGAGGAGAGCCTCATCTTATCTGCTTTGTCATCGCAAAGGGGCTAATAACTCTTCCTCTTCATCTCTCGTTGGATGTAGCAAAGAGAGGCGTGCACGCCGATCATCGCTCATCCGAACGCGCGCGGCGGCGCGGTGTGCCTTGTGCAAATAACCGATTAAACCACCGAACGAACGAGAGGCCGAGGCAACAGAGTGTTTCTCCTGCGTTATATTTCCCCTCGAGGAACGTTGCCCAGGTAATCGAGGCCGTTCTTCTCTCTTCTTTTTTCCCCAAGACTCGTGAGGCATCCAAACACTGCCAAGAAATCGCGCTCTCTCATCACGAGATTCACCAAGAAACAAAGGGCGGACTGTGTATTAATTTTTTTGACTTATGACGTTATGAATTACGAGGATTCTCGCGAGACGAAGAGGGAAAAGAAAACAGGACGAGGGGCTGTGTGATTTAATCTAAGAACGACTGCGCCTGCATTTGCTGGTTATGCAAAGCGCTTGAATTTGTTGAAGAAGATGATTACTCTCTGCTGAATGTCTGGACATGTAATTTTCAAATAATCCTCAGTAGTGTGATACAGAATAAATCAGAAACTTCTTCAACATCATTACTTCAGTGAAGATCCGTTGGTTCTGGCGTTGAACAATTTGGATCCATGAAAGAATCAATCAAAATACATCGTTTGCTTTGAACTCAAGAAGGATTATTTTTTTATGATGAATATGGCACAGAATCTCTCAGAGTGTGAAAATGGTTATCAAGAAATCTGTGTAAAATTTACAGTCTACTTGGTATATTCGTTGATATAAAATCTAATGCAGTGTTTAAGAAAGTCGTTAAAAAAAAGCGAAGACTGAGTCTTGAACAATTCTCAGAGCGTTCTTGCACTGCGTTCAAGGTAGAAGAATCTGCTCGGATGATACTCTCAGTGACTCGTTCGCTCTCACGCTGCGGAATGTAATTAGCGAGGGCGGGCGCGAAGCGATGATAACGGGTCTCCTCGTAAATCCATAAGCTGTGTGCGGTGATTGTCCGTCGTCGGCGTAGTCGTTCGAGCAGTCGCCACGCTTTCGTATAGCTCGTCACCTCTTTATCTCTGTTACTCTCGAGCAGAACCCTCGGTACTCAGAAGACTCCGGTGTATGGTTGTCCTTTTCCTTCTTGAATCTCTCGAAGCCGAAGGGCCACTTCGACGAACCGAAACGACGGAAGTCTCGCAAGCTTCGTGCTGGTTTTATGTCTTGCGATTTCATCACCTCTTCTCTTCTTCTCTCATCTTACTTCATATTTAGTACAGTTGTTGGCCACCTGCCAGTGATCACACTGTCATGATGTACAAAACGAAATTGGATAGAAGGAGATCCAAGGATGCCAAACATTGATCGTTAGCCCGTTCTTAAATGGCCCAATCTTCCTTGTTTAGCACCTCGATAATTGGCACCTTGAGGATCCAGCAGTCCTCAATCACTGGCATACTTCAAGAACTTTGCACCCAGTGTAATTCACAAGCCATATGCAGTATATCAATGGCGGCACCGTTTAATCTCACCTCTACAATCTTAGTCGGTGTCTCGCTTTTTGCGAATGTGCAATTTTTGAAGCTGATGGTTCTTTATTATTGGCATAACCCAAGTACTTTCTGGAAAACATGATTCACTTCCCAGT
The DNA here is from genome assembly GCA_963970395.1 of Ephialtes manifestator. Lineage (NCBI taxonomy): Eukaryota > Metazoa > Arthropoda > Insecta > Hymenoptera > Ichneumonidae > Ephialtes > Ephialtes manifestator. The sequence continues at coordinate 28,329,371 of OZ019978.1, forward strand.
GACTATATAGTCTCTATGAGTATGAACTCTTAGCTGTTAAGATGTACACGCGGAATTGGATGGAAAGAGACCCCAGGATGTTAATCACTGATCATTAACCTCATCGTAAGTGGCCCAACAGTTCTTGCTTAGTATCTCGAAAATTAGCCCAACATGAACAAAAATGTGGCCAACACGATAAAAATTGTGCCCAATATGATGCACGCAGTCTGGACCTCGCTTTTTGTTAGTACACAATTTTGGGGACTGATGGTTGCTGATTATTGGCACAGTCCAATTACTTTTTAGTGTATATGGGTTCACTTGTCTGCAACTATATGAACCCCATGCCTATGGCCTTTCAGCTTTACACTTTGGTTACTCAGCCTGTAGCTCACAGCGTATAAGTAGAAGTGACTATCTCCCGTGTCGATCCGTAGTCACGTTCCAGCCTCCACTCTGTGGACGCCTGAGGTTCGCGCACTCTTGCCAGATCAAATTCCCGATCATAAAACCAAGAGTTAAAGAGGAGGTAGAGCGAGAAGAAGGTTCAGGAGGACATCAGAAGCCGACCCTTACTTGGATCCACTGCTGTTCCTTAAGTTTCGACGCGTTCACAGCCATTCATACCCTTTGTCTCGTCTCCCTTCAAGACGATCGTGAAACTGCGGTAATTGACGCTCGATTTAATCCCTCATCATTGCACATTGCATCCTTCTCCATCTACCGCGAAGAACAAACTTTCGAGTCCTGTAATATTCCACCAAGAAGTTCCACCAAGTTGAGGACGACATTATTTCTCAAAGTGTTGAGAGTGCCCAAAGGGTTGAACGCAAGCTTTTCATACTAGATTTTATAGCTCCTCTCGCATCTGGTCTGCCCCCTGTGAAATCATCGCACTTCCGAAATTACTTTCCCTACGATTCCCTTATTACTCTCGTTGTCGTCTGGTTTCAATGTTTTTATCATTTTTCCAATTTAATCATCCCGACGTAGGACTAAACGCGCAGAGTAACTACCTGAGAAATATTCTCGGATCAAGTGGGAAAACCATTCGACGGTAGTCAATTCGATTCTTATACTGCTATTCCTGTCCAGCCAATCCTATCTCGGAACATTGTACAAACTCTACTGTCCGTACCGATTGTCCGATAAAATTTGCATGTTGAGTCGCACTGCTTCTTCCATCGAGTAGAAGTGGAGTGAAACTCTTGAGAGTTTGATGTCCTCTTTTTCGTTCCCTTTTGACTGCCTCTCCTCGACATCAACTGCTTTTAGAACGACGTCCTTCGCTCGTCGAGAAGGCGTACATAAAAAAAGGTACTGAACTGGATCGACAGGTGAAAGAGTAAGAGGTGACACAGCGAAAGAAGCCGAATAGAAGTATGAAGAAAAAAAAAACGTAGTACCAGAACTGCAGTGGCGCTACTGGTGAATTTCACATGTTCAGAACATAAACTGTTGGAACGTGTAGATATGAAAATTTCAATCGACCCATGCGATGTTTGCTCGGTGCAGTGTACAGAGGGATGACCGAGTTGGACAGGGTCTGGTGCAGGAAGGCAAAGGGAGAAGAAGAAGAAGAAAGGAGCAGCGCCGACGGCGTACAAAAATAGGAACACCGAGGGAAGTTTCGAGCAAAGAGGAAAACGGCGAAGTGGCTTCGAACTCTCAAAAAGTAGTATAGAGATACATAGATATATACTTTTATGTTACATACACGCCCGGTCTGTCCCCCTTTCCCACTTCTGGCTATCTTTCTTTCACTCTCAGCTCTTTTTATCCACCACCAAGCGAGCTATACTTCCACGAGGTTACACCCATCCTTTCCTTTCGGCAACTGAGAGTTAGGTGCAGGCTTCGTAAGTGTTAGTGTGAGCGAGGGGAAAGAGGACCGGTCCTCCTTTCACCCTCAGCTCTTTTTACCTCCGCCTCCAAGAGGAACTATGGATATACCTCCACGAGGTTACATCCAGCCTTCCTTTCGACGGTTGAGTGTAAGTGTGAGTATGAGTGAGGGATAAAGGAGCCCCAAGGCAAACTGCATAATTCATGGCTCAGCTACACCGTCCTTCGCTCGGTGCCCCTCTCTTTGCCTTAGCCACCCTTTCCTCGGTTCTTCCTCTTTCTCCACGCTTCTCTACTTTCTCTGGAGTCCCTCTGTTGGTCGTCGTTCTCCTCACGCCTCCCTCGAACAGCACTCTGTACCTTCCTCGTCCTCTTCCTTCTTTTCCTGCACCAGCAGCACCAGCGCAACCCACCGCATCGCATGCATTGTACGTCACCGCATACAGGGATAAAGTTGGCCCTCGTGGTGCATCCACCGCACGTGGAGAATGTAGGCGAATATTTTGGGTGAGTTATGGCGACCGGGAGGTGGTGCTACAAGACAGCCTCGGGGCCCACGATGTTCAGAGAAGAATGCTGTGGCACGCTCAAGATATATCGTATTTTGTAAGATAGTTTGACGAGAAGCATGTTCCAGGATTCATCGAATTGTTAAAACACGCCACAAGCTTTTTTTATGGATTTTCATTTCTTCGGTGATTTCAGGTGATTCGAAACAGAATTGACTCACATCAAATAAAGACACAAACCTTTACGTATGATTATTGTTTTTGGCCAAAATATGAATTTAGACTGTGCTTATGATTTAACAAGCAAAACGCGGAATTTATAGTCTGCAACCTCTTCATTCTACAACCATAAGACTAGAGAAAAAAAACTGAGAAAAAAAAATTAGTTGGAGAAACCAATAAACTACTCGTTGATTGAAGAAACTACTCGTTGATTGAAAAAACTACTCGCTGGTTGAAAAAACTACTCGTTGGTTGAAAAACTACTCGTTGGTTATAGGAATTCCTCGTTGTTTCCACAAACTACTCGTTGGTTATAGAAACTACTCGTTTGTTATAGAAACTACTCGTTATACAAACCGCTGGTTGATTACAGGAACTAGCTAATTGGATGCACCACCATCCAATTCATCTATTCGATGATACTCAAAACAGAATTGGTTTTCCATGACTCAGACATTACCCAAAAACTGACCTTCACGTATTACTACTATAATTACCCAAATTCTGAATTATGCTTATGATTTAACGAGCAAAACGAGGAAATAAATGACCACATCCTCTTAATTCTACAACCATATGTCTAGTCGTATGCAAACTGCCAAAAAGCCACGCCCCCTTATTTTTGACTGGGCGAAATAACCAGCTCTACTATACCGGTTTAACGTAAGCCGAATCTCAGCAGAATATAACGAAAGACGCGAACGACGACTACGACGACGACGACGGCGATGTGGAAGGCGACGCAGTGCCATCTCGGGTTCCCATCGCTTTAAAGATAAACATCGGCAAAGCCAGGTAGCACGGTAGTCAAAGAGACTCTGGTAATTAGCCGGGCGGGTCTCTTCTTTCTCTGGACCGAGCTATCGTCCCAATGAGCGCGAGGGAGTGCACGAGAAAAGCTTGTAGAGAGACGCACCATGAAGGCACAGTGCAGGAGCAACTGCATCGTGCTGCTCACTGCAGCCCTTCTTCTCTTTTATCCTTCCACATCCTTTTCTCTCTTTTCGCTTGGTCTCTCCTTTGGTGGCCGATAAAATCGGCGATTATCTCTCCGTGGGCTTTTTCTCATCCTCATAGAAATTCTGCCTCCACTCTCTGCTCTCGCTGCGACGCTTTAACCGTGATATTTCACCAAGAATAAAGTCTCTTCGTTGGTACTGCTTCTGCTTTTCTCTGCAACAGCAGAAGCAGCAGCAGCAGCAGCAGTAGCTTCGCCAATCTCCTTTACTATCTAGATCTAGAACTGTAAAATGAATTCCTCATTCTCTTTTTTTCTATAAGGGTAGAGAGAGCTATCATCCCAGAAGTTTATTATACGCACGTTGGCAAACTGCATTTCCGGCTGGAAAATTATGACATCGTGTATGATAAAAAAAAAATGGGAAGAATAAAAATAAAATGTAACGACACGGAGGAGAATTGTTTAGCCAACAGGTGCGTTCACTTCTGGAATCTCAAATTCACGTACAAAACGTCTGGTTTTGGCGTCAGTCCAACTGGAAACATTCAGCGAAACGAGAGACTGGGGAAAGCACGAGCATCACGACCAAAGCTTCTATCCCGTTTTCCCCTACCACTAACTTTTGTCGACAGTGCCAGGTGACCCCGTCAGACATCTCGTAATTATTAGTTTGCAGGGTGATTAAAGCCGTGCAAAATTACGAGAAAGGTGTCAAGCAAGTGGCGACTGTACGACGTACGTATGAAGCCTCCACTCACGATTAAATCGTCGAGAAATCAAGTTATATACTGCAGGCAAAATGTGAGACTCATGTGTGTGGCTTCTCGACGCTTGTCTGAAAACTCGTTCGTCGACTTTTAATTTGCGAGGTCTACCTCATTCGCTTGTTCTTCCTTGATGTCGTCTACATGACATAAGACGTGATAAAAATTCGCAAGATTAAGTTTCCATTTATTTGCGAAAATTTTTATTATCCTTATAAAATAAAATTTATCGACTTCAACGAAAATTGCTTACATTAATTAATTTCATTTTTTTTTGGTACTCGTAGCTACAATTAAATAGCACGTATTAATTGTCTACTAATTAATACTTTTTATTGATTATTCTATTGCAACTGTCACTAACTTTAGTTAGTCTAAGTAATAAGGTGATCCATTTTGACACAATATTTTTTTTTAACGAGGCACCCCTCACAACTGTTCTCTATTATGAAAAATAAATCCTTGTAAATCATTGATGAGATAACAAAAATATGTAGAGGTCGCGACGAAATTTTAAAATTTTCTTTTTTTATAATTTTTTTCAGTCAAAGTTCTCATGTATATGTTTACATTTTTTGCATTACACGAGTGCAGAGATTCTGGATATCACTAAGACAGTCCGTTATTGTTTTATGGTAGTTTTGGAGTACGAAATAATTGCAACTGCTAAAAATAGTATTGCAACTAACTAAAAATATAAAGATAGACATGAGAATTTTCACTAAAAAAAATTATTAAAACTCTACATATTTTTTTATCACATCGATGATTTACAAGGAATTATTTTTCGTAATAGAGAATAGTGTTGAGAGGTGCCTCGTAAAAAAAAAATATCGTGCATAAATGGACCACCCTACTAAATAATCAAAGATTTTATATAGAAATTAATAAATAATTGAAACTTCTGAGGAAACGGTAATTGGGTCTTTATAAATACGACTCATTGTTAGTCCTGTGACATAAATGTTCCAGTCGGAGACTGAATTCTGGGAACATCACCCACAGCGTTGGTCCCTATCACTAGAGCTCGTCTCGTTGACTCACTAGTCGTTGAGAGAGCCACAGGCAGAGAAGAAGAAATAATGCTGCGCCGAGCTCGCATCATAATCTCGTGCATATCGCAGCGTGTGTACGAAGCGAAAAGACAGGGACCCAAAACGTGCAACACGGTCACAAAGACTTTGCGCGAATCTCTTGTTCATTCTTTTTCTCGCTCTCACGAGTTCGCGACCTCGGGCCAGCACGTATTTCCAGCTCTCGCTGATGTTTCCCACTCTTCCCAAGTCGATTCGCAGAAAGCCATCAGAGCATGAGTGAGCAACAGTACACAATCTCGAGTTGTTGATTTCGCGACGAATTTTACGATCGAATGTCCCATGTTCTCGTCGAATACATTTTCTCACGTAGTGAGAAGATGTCGTCACCAGACGACAATAATTTCGAATACAATTCTCGACAGAAGCAAGAATCATAACTTAGCAATTATTGCTAATTTATTCTCAACAGTTAACTCATTTTTTAAGTCTTTGGTAGTCACAAAAAGTTTTCGTTAATTGGTCGAAAAGTGAAGAGCCTGAATTTGATTATCTTTTTCTCTCGCATTTCGCTTCGTTCCATCTCTTCTCGTCTCGCTACATCCCATCCCTTTGCTTAATTTCTTCTTCGTTGTCGTTCCCCACTTTATTTCTATTTTTCCCTGCAGGGAACGTAACCCCCTTTCTTCCCCTCTTTACGAGGGACGTCCAACATCGAACGCATAAAAGTGGCGGGCAGATCGAAAGAAAAAGAGCTGAAAACAGAAAGAAAAAAATGGAAAAAAAGAAAGCAAAACACAAAACAAAACGAAAAGTGAGGCCATAGGACTTCATGGCCTCGTCGTTCATTTCCAGTCCCATCAGTGGCGTGGGCCCTTCGTCCATTCCTACATGGTTCGAGTGCTGCTGCTGCTGCTTCCAGCCCTCTCCATCTCTCTTCTCCCTTTTCTCTTTCACTTCCACTCTTTCTTTTCCATTCTATACAGCCACTATATACAACCGTGCGCGCGCGTCCGATCCTAATCTCGATAATGACGCGTAATGGCTGCTAGCGTGAATGTACCTCTTTGTCCGTCGCTCCTGTAACTTGGACCCGAGCTGGAAACGAGCTCCAGCGTCCAGTCTACAATCCATAGCCAGTTCGCTCGTATATATCGTATCCATCCCATGCCTTCAGCTTGCCTCGAACTGCGCCATTTCACCCGTCGAAAAATACGGGGAAGCCGAAATGCGAGTCTTCACTCCCCCGCCTCGAACGTCCACCCTTTTTCTCACTGCAACGAAAGCACCTTTCTTCCCTTGCATCCCTACATGCTCCATACGTATATATCTATACTTTCTTCAATATCCCTTTTTGGTTCTAATAGTTTCTTTTCTCGAGAATTCACGATACGTACAGAGCCAACTGGGAACAGAAAAACGAAAAGACGAGGGAATGGAGAGGCGAACCGCCCATCCCCCGATTGTGCCTCGACTATTTTTTGCAACCATTGTTTTTACCAACGATGGTCGGAGAGACGGAGATGCAGTTTTTTCTGGGGTAAAAGGCCGTAGGCGGACACGCACAGCTTAGCAACAGCTTCGAGAATAAGAACTGTATTCACTTGTTCTTGCTTCGAATATCTGAGACTTATTGGCGAAGGTTTTCCTGTTCGTCATATTATTTCTCAGCTTAGGCGTGATACAGATATTTAATAATGGGACTGACTTACTGCGTAATTGACATAATCTTGACCATCCGTCTAGAAAGTCCATCTCAGATAGAAATCCTTAGACATGATTGAAAACTTGACTGTACACTTCAACTTTTTAGGATTCCCAAAGTCATGTGTAAAAAACATGTGAAAATTTGTCTATCATGTTTCTATACAATTCTATATCTCCAAACAACCTGCGAAAATTTTAATGGCTGAACAGAATGTCGAATTATACGAGGCATCTAAAAAAGTGTCAAATTTTCATCGCAAATTATATAAAAATATATACTAAGCGTAAAAAGTTCAAAAACATCAGCAAATAAAAGTGCCAATCTATTCTACACTTTTAGTCGAAAAAAGACTTCTGCAACAAAATAATCCCAGTAGAAAAATGGACAAATGAACAATCTAATATTCATCCAAGTCGTCAGAATTTCCCATCATGAACTCGCAAAAAGCTGTTATTCATTAACTAGTGACTGTTCAATTACTGTTGCATTAATCCATTTGTGCATTCATCACAATTTGTATCCAACACACTATCTGACCATAATCTTCATCATGTCCATCTCATCCACAACAGATGAACAAGTTCTTAACCATAACAAAGAACTTGCATCAATCTTAGCCAATCCAAACTGGGTACAAGAATGCAGTTCCTAAAATTGATCTCCTCATCTTTATATTTTAGGCTTGCCCAAAGTGACCCACGTGTTCGAGGGTTAAGCCGTCAATGTGAATGCAGTTTTAAATCATTTTCCTTTTTCTCTCATGTTCTTCGTTTTTTTGTTCATCATATTTTTCGCCATTCTCATTGTATTTCATTTTGCTTCATCTTTCTTTTGCATAAGTTGTTATTTCTCATCATGAACTCGCAAAAAGGCTGTTCATTCATTTACTAGTGACTGTTCAATTACTGTTGCATTAACCCATTTGTGCATTCATCACAATTTGTACCCAACACATTGTCTGACCATAATCTTCATCATGTCCATTTCATCCACAACACATGAACAAGTTTTTAACCACAACAAAGAACTTGAATCAATCTTAGCCAATCCAAACTGGGTACAAGAATGAAGTTCCTAAAATTGATCTCCTCATCTCTATATTTTAGGCTTGCCCAAAATGACCCACGTGTTGGAGGGTTAAGCCGTCAATGTGAATGCAGTTTTAAATCATTTTTCTTTTTCTCCGATGTTCTTCGTTTCTTTGTTCATCATATTTTTCGCCATTCTCATTGTATTTCATTTTGTATTTCATCATGAACTCGCAAAAAGCTGTTATTCATTTACCAGTGACTGTTCAATTACTGTTGCATTAACCCATTTGTGCATTCATCACAATTTGTATCCAACACACTGTCTGACCATAATCTTCATCATGTCCATTTCATCCACAACACATAAACAAGTTTTTAACAACGACAAAGAACTTGCATCAATCTTAGCCAATCCAAACTGGGTACAAGAATGCAGTTCCTAAAACTGATCTCCTCATCTCTATATTTTAGGCTTGCCCAAAGTGACCCACGTGTTCGAGGGTTAAGCCGTCAATGTGAATGCAGTTTTAAATCATTTTCCTTTTTCTCTCATGTTCTTCGTTTTTTTTGTTCATCATATTTTTCGCCATTCTCATTGTATTTCATTTTGCTTCATCTTTCTTTTGCAGAAGCTGTTATTTCTCATCATGAACTCGCAAAAAGCTGTTATTCATTTACCAGTGACTGTTCAATTACTGTTGCATTAACCCATTTGTGCATTCATCACAATTTGTATCCAACACACTGTCTGACCATAATCTTCATCATGTCCATTTCATCCACAACAGATGAACAAGTTTTTAACCACAACAAAGAACTTGCATCAATCTTAGCCAATCCAAACTGGGTACAAGAATGCAGTTCCTAAAATTGATCTCCTCATCTCTATATTTTAGGCTTGCCCAAAGTGACCCACGTGTTCGAGGGTTAAGCCGTCAATGTGAATACAGTTTTAAATCATTTTCCTTTTTCTTTCATGTTCTTCTTCTTTTTTTTTTGTTCATCATATTTTTCGCCATTCTCATTGTATTTCATTTTGCCTTCATCTTTCTTTTGCAGAAGCTGTTATGAGTAGTGCCCGATGACCAGCGGTCCGAGGACTACCACCAACACCAGGATTTTAACCATCGGGAGGATCACCAGTATTGCCGGCACGATAATGGACTACCCGCGGACGTGCCGCCTCGTTTTCTACCTGCTGATTCTTCTCAGCACCCGCGGCGGACGGGCCATAGACATATGTAAGTATCGTCTGACGTGAAACACCACGTTGCGATTGATTTATGCTACCGAGGAGAACGCCGCATCTCTCGCGCTGGTTATATTACTAAGCCAGTCAGCCAAAGCCGTTCGCTTTCACGTCTTCTCTTTCCCCTTCCCATAGCCAAACATAAGTTGTGGTAAACGTTTCGCGCGTTCCAAGATAATACACTCGAGTATTATACATGCTACGATGATTTATGTCCATTCCTCGCCCTTTAATTCGATCAAGCGCGTGTTCACTTCCCCCCCTCGGGTCAAATTGCTACTTCTATTATACAAAATACGGCCTACATCAAAAACTTTTATCCTAATTGATTGCCATTTTCGATTTCGTTCTGCCCAATTGAAAACGCTGATTCTGTAGTCAAAAACAAAGACAGGAACTAAATTGTACGATTCTGTTTCCAATAAATACGGCGGGTGGGGTACAAAATAGCGGATGACCAAAATAGCGAATGGCTAAAATAGCGAATTTCAAAATAAGGAACGTCTAAATTTCGAATGGCCATTATTATGAAATTCGCTATTTTTACCATTCGCTATTTTGATTGCATTTTAATAAGATGAGGGTCAAAATAGCGAATGATTAAAATAGCGAATGGCTGCAATAGCGAATTTCAAAATAATGAACGTCTAAATTTCGAATGGCCATTAATATGAAATTCGCTATTTTTACCATTCGCTATTTTGATTGCATTTTAATAAGATGAGGGTCAAAATAGCGAATGATTAAAATAGCGAATGGCTGAAATGGCGAATTTCAAAATAATGAACGTCTAAATTTCGAATGGCCATTATTATGAAATTCGCTATTTTTACCATTCGCTATTTTGATTGCATTTTAATAAGATGAGGGTCAAAATAGCGAATGATTAAAATAGCGAATGGCTGAAATGGCGAATTTCATAATGATGGCCATCCTAGATTCAGACCTTCCTTATTTTAAAATTCGCTATTTTAACCATTTGCTATTTTGGTCATTCGATATTTTGACCTCTACCCAATACGGCGACGAAATACAACCAGGATTGTAGATAATCTTTAAGATTAATAATAGAAATTGATATTTCTATTTTTAAAAATATCATTTATATCGGAAATCCTTATACTTAATTGATAGCTATTTCCGATTTCGTTCGGCCCAATTGAAAACGCTGATTCTGCATTCAAAAACAAAAATAGTAAGATAATCAAAGAATTCCATTTCCAATAAATACTTCGTCGAAACACAATCAAGTTTATATACGATCTTTAAGATGAATCGTCGTTGTTCAAAGTTGAAAATGTTTTCATTCGACAACAACAAAAAATGCATTACTTTATCGAATCGAAAAAAAAAAATTCCCTTTGAATGGAGAATATTAAGAAGTCCCGGTACATTTATATTGCTACACAATTGAAAGTATTCTTGATTCAAGAATAAAGAAAAACCAAGTTTCTTGGCCACCGATGGCCGAACAAAAAAAAAACATACAAATGGTGTATAGCTGTACATCGGGCCGACTTTCTCGCCGATAGAGCCGCCAAATTGTTACTTCTATTATACAAAATATCACTTACATCGAAAATCCTTAACCTAATTGATAGCTATTTCCGATTTCGTTCTGCCCAATTGAAAACGCTGATCCTGCATTCAAAAACAAAAACAGCAAGTTAATCAAAGAATTCCATTTCCAATAAATACTTCGTCGAAACACAATCAAGATTATATCCGATCCTTAAGATGAATCGTCGTTGTTCAAAGTTGAAAAAGTTTTCATTCGACAACAACAAAAAATGAATTACTTTATCGAATCGATAAAAAAAAAAAAAAAAAAAATCCCTGTGAACGGAGAATATTAAGAAGTCCCAGTACATTTATATTGCTACACAATTGAAACTATTCTTGATTCAAGAATAAATAAAAACCAAGTTTCTTGGCCACCGATGGTCGAACAAAAAAAAAAAAAAAAAAAAACGTTGATGCCAAATGGCGCGAATCGTACCTAAGACTCATGAATATACTGTTCGCTCGTCTGAAATGTATATACACAAATGGTGTATAGCTGTACATCGGGCCGAGTTTCTCGTCGATACAGCCCCACCCTGCTCTTCCGCTTGCAACAAGAAAATCGGGAGGGGGGGGGGGGAAGAGCGCCAGGGCCATTGCAGCAGAAAGAACCGAGCCGACGATATATACCGGTGTGTTTGCATGCATCGGGAGCTATAATTCTGGCTTCGCTGCTAGTGGATCTTTCGATAAAAACCGGGGAACGCATCCTGTGTCTGTGTGTATACACTATATAACTCGGCTTGCTGATGCTGCTTTGCCTCTTGCCTCTGCATGGCACAATATAGGCACCTCATTCCTAAAGCAAAGGATAGCGAAGGATAGCTATCTTGCTCGCTTGTACATTAGCCAACTCGACCCCTCGTTGTAACGGGTTTCTGCTCGGTTTGGTTTCCAACCGATCGAACATCGTCGGCTGAGAAACATCCTCTCACCCTCGTTACCCCCTCCCCCCCACCCTTCCCTGGGTTTATCAGGTAAACAGATAGCGGAACATTCATAAAGTAGCCACAAGCAAGACATGAAATATCCGGCATAGGAAAACGAACTACATTATTACAACCTTACCTCGAAATCATTATTTATTCAAGCTAATTAAGGAGCGCCTAATGTTAGTTGTGCATTTATGAACATGGTACAAAAGTTACTTGGCTATTATTCTTGTTGAGTTATTATTTATTTTCGTACGCATGCGCAGACAACCTTGTCTACATTAAAACACATCTAAATCGTTTGTCTATTGCTAATTTAGATTGCTGATAATAATTAGATACTAGAAATTTTTCGATCTATTGCCAAATTGAAAAATCTACGAAAATGAGGTTTATTTGAGAATAAAAAAAATTAATACGCATCACTTTTTTTAGAATTGAAAATACACTTTAATAAATAATTTGTTTTTTTCAATTTGGTAGTTTTTACGAAGTTTTATCCTTTACACATTTTTAAGCCAACTTTATCTGGATTTTCTTACACACTATAAAAAAAATCTACTTGAAATTGAATGTACAAGCAGTGAAAATTTTAATGCATAAACTGGTTTACAAAATTTAATATACAAATGCGGTCTACAATCGCGATAATTTTAATAATCTACTTTAATTTTACTGATAAAATATTTACATTTTAATAAGTTGATTTAATTTTACTATCAAAGAATATCAATTTTTATCACAATTTTACACTCAATTTTATTAATGAGATTATGGACATAAAAACTTTCAGTTCTTTCTAACAATGCAATTTCAAACAATCTCTAAATTAATATCTATTTTCCGTAAGCCATGCAATGAATTCAAAGTAAAATAATCATTGCATTGATATCGTTGGAAGTGCCGAACGATAATTAATGATGAACAGACATATAATAGAGAATAGAACGAGTGGATATTCTGCGGTAACGTGGGACCGCAGCCGCAGCCACGGCGCACAAATTCATCAGCGAAATCGTTGGTGACGTTGAGAGTACATGCATATATATATATATATATATATATAAGCACACGAGCGTTCGTATATAATACGTGTGTTGAACGGCGCCCGGCTTCAGCACTTTGCGCGCTGCTATTCTCCAAATAATGACACAGTCATTGGCCCCTTAATTCAACAATAATTGCACAGTTATTGGCATATGAGAGAGCGGGGCAAAATGGCCACATAAAAATAGCACAATATATTCGACATATAGAAATTTTTGCCTCTAAAAATATATATACATATTTCACATATATTCGTATCTCATATATTTTGCATATATCTTTGCACAAAGAAAAATAATTTGTTAGCATAATGACAGCAAAATTTATTTGTTGGCCTAGAAAATATATTTGCTGGCCTAACAAATAATTTTGCTAGCCCAGCAAATAATTTTGCTGGCCCAGGAAATTTTTTTGCTGGTCTAGCTAATTTGTTGGTATGCCTAGCATATAATTTTTGATAGGTTAAGAAATAAGGCTTTGCTGTCACTATATTAGCAACTGATTTATTGATGCAACAACATTTTTCTCTCCGTGTGCACACATATTGTAAAATATATGTAGTGTAAAGAATTTTTTGGCACCATATATTAAGGATATATGATACATATATTTCTTTATCTGAGTGGACACAATTCTTTTACAATTTCAGCGTAGGCTACTGCCATTTTGACGAGGTGTGCCATTATGCCCCATGTTCCATCGTGCCCCGTAGTCATTATGCCACGAGTTGCCATTTTGCCACTCTTTCCCTTCAGCCATATCTCTTTCTATTCACCAGATTTCACTGCAGACACTAGCAATAATCATGGGTGGCCAATGACTGTGCCATCCATCTAAAATATCGTGAATTCTGCTCATAGCGATATATAAATAGCATACTTAAGAGTTGGAGAACACGGAGACGTGGTGGGCCCCTGCGGTGGCTGCACTTGTACATTGGGCCAGAAACCGCGAGACCCGAGCTCGAAACGAACGTACGTACGTGCGTTGGTGAATTCGCGGTCGTGTAAGGGGGTGCCGAACGGCGTTGGCGGGCGCCAGTGAAATGCAGCGACTCCACATTCAGAGATAGAGAGAGTGGAAAGGACGGAACAACGCGCGAGGACAAGGAAGGGCAGATGCAGTTAAAGCGCGCATAAATTGCAATGTTAATGTTGCCGGTGATACATAAACATGTTGTATACGTTGGTCGGATTGCGGTTTGCCCGATGGCCTGGACGCGTGCTTCTCCTCTGTTCCTGCTTTGCCACTACAATTCGCCCTTGCGCTCAAACCAAATTCACGCACGATAATAGCAGACACATTGGTATAATATTGCTCGGTTCGTAATATTTTATATGTCGTCAAAAAAAAAAAGATAACGTCTGCAGGAAAATAATTTCATTGTTTTCGGTGCAGAATGGAATAATTTGTTATTCATGCTACATATTGTCAGAATTATTAAATTTTTTAAAATGAATTTTTTAATATTTTTTTATCGATGTGTGTAATGATAATAAAATGGATCTAGTTCTCGATATATACTAATTACATTTGTATGTATTATCCGAAATAATTATTTCATACATTTATTATTAAAACAATGTGTTTTTTTTTGTGGAATAGTTGGTTTTAATTTTCACTGGCTGAAAATCAAATTTATCTGCTTTTGGAGATGAACAGCATTTTAAGTGACGATGGAAATAGACACATATTCTCGGTGTGTCTAGTCATATAGGTTTTCGTATTATTCATCAGAGTCGAGTGCACATAGGCTGCAAAGTGTGGGAGTAACGGGTTAAGGCACTTGACTTGGTCGTGCGAATGAAATGCATGAGAGTCGGGACGACGATGACGATGCGCTGCATCGCATAAAGCGAAGTTTAAAGCTACTGTACACGAGAGAATGATCATTGCGTAAGGGCCCGTGTGTCATATTCGCACATTCGTCGCTCGTCGCAGTCAGGCAAATGAGGTGGGAGGATCACTTCGGGCCACAGCACACTTTTATCTTTTCTAAGCTCTCCTTCTATTTCTGCACTGAGAGAAATTGAGATGGTCCTGGCAACTATTCAGTGATAATCAGAGTTGTAAATGCCTAATACTTATAGAAATAATGATGATGATACGATCAGCTCTATAATTATGATTTTATAATAATAACATATAGCGATTGTGATACGATGATTAAAGTTTGGAATGGCTGCAAAAATTATTATTTTTCAATAAAAATTCACGGTAATCCTTTTGAAAAAATGGAAAAAAATAAATAATGCATTACCTATTTCTTCCATTTTTTCCACCATTTCTTGCAATATTAAAGCGAAAATTAGTATTTTTTTCAGCTATTCAAATGTTTACACTCTATTTTATAATCACTACATATTATTATTATGAAATCATAATTACAATACAAATTGTACTGTAAACTATGTCTCATGAATTAATGGGGATTTACAACTCTGGTGATAATTATATTTTATTAGTTCAGGTGACTATTTTTGTAGTTACATTAACAGCGAAGAGAGTTAATATAACTATAAAAATAGTCACCTGGACTAATTAAATATAATTATCACTGAATAGTTAGTAGGACCATCTCAATTTCTCTCAGTGTACTTTCATATCACAAGCTTTTGACTTTTATTTGAGTATCTCCTTGTAATATTACATGTAAAAACACCTCAGAACTTTAACCAGTTCCTTAAACAGATGTAATTATTTTTACGATATTTTCAACATGCAAACTCATAAAATTGTATTTTGTTATTGAAGTGATTTTAAATTTCGAAAAAAGTCATTGTCGTCAAATTATAAAAATTATTGTATATTCCAAACATTTAATATATTAGTATATTTAATATATATAAATATTATATACATTTAATATATTATTAAATTTATATAATTAATATAATACGTAAAATTAAATTATACAATATTTCATAAATATTAATTTTAATTGTTCCAAATAGTTTGCAAACCTTTTATATATTTAACTAGGATTCAAATTCAAAAATATAAAAAATATTTTTGTGTTACAATATTTGTAAATATTAAATGTACTTAATTTATACATACATATCATATAAATAATATTATAATATTATCTTATATAAATTAAATAATATATATATAAATCACGTAAATTTAATATTTAAAAATATTGTAATACAAAAATATTTTTTATATTTTTGAATTTCAATTGCAACTAAATGTATAAAATGTAAAAAAAAAAATTATTATCCTAAGGTTTATGTGTCCAGTTCACTCTCCTCTTTAACGTCTCAACTCTACCTCCGTTTACCTCACCACATATACATATACAATCCTCTCACATAACACGTAGTGTCCGAGAGCGCACTGCGCTTCCAGTAGTAACAGCAGCGCTGAACGGCCCACTCAACCAGGCGTTTGTAGTAGTAATAGTAGGTGGTAGGCTTTACGCGCGTGTAAACGCGACCGGTAGCAGCCGTATGTCGACCACGTTATAGTGCACTCACGTTGCTTTCGCACACGTAGACGTGTATAGACGTTTCACACATGCACGTACACAAATACTGCAACTATATGCTTACAGAACTGCACAACCATTGGACGAGTATATTCTTGTACAATAGTATGTTCATGGTGTACATGTACGTTGATGCGTATGCCCGGTAGTACGTGCGTATGAGCGCAAGGCTTACACTGTGCTTACAGTACGAATAGACAGGAACTAGGTACATTCGTGCGTACGAGCTGTACACGTACGCTTATGCTAGAATGCCCACGTACATTGTATGTGCACGAATCCTTGCACATATGTCTATGTGTGCTATACAGATATAGTGGTAGTTTGTAGTAGTCAAGCTTAGAACCAGTCCGATACCTGTGTACGACATGAGTTTACATTCATTGTTGTGTTCCACAGTGACACAGATGGCTTTATATGGGTGTCAGATGAAAATGTACAGTGATTGGCCACCTTTGAAAATCAAAATCGCTGCGAGGTGGCCTACGATTGTCTAATTTTATCTTGGATATTTTCCTATCTTAAAAACAGTCCGATTTTTCACTCAGAAAAAAATCGTGGTTATCGTGGCCAATATATAGTGACACGGAGGGATTTTTTATCCTGGGGAATATTTTTATAGTTATCGATAGCAGATTTTTCTTTGAGTAAATGTATGACATGAGTTCCCTTTGGTGAAGAGTTCTGTAGAGATACAGATAGCTTTACATGCACGGAGAAAAATCATTTGCTAGCATAGAGACAGCAAAATTTATTTGTTGGCCTAGAAAATGTATTTGCTGGCCTAGCAAATCTGTGTGCTGGTCTAGTAAATTTTTTGACAAGCCTAGCAAATCATTTTTAATAGGCTAAGAAATAAGGCTTTGCTGTCACTATATTAGCAACTGATTTGTTGATGCAACAAAAGTTTTCTCTCCGTATGCGTGTTCGATTAAAATTTACAGTGATTGGCCACCTAAGAAAATGAAAATCGCTGGGAGGTGACCTACCACTGTCTAATTTTATCATAGATATTTCATTTCCTGTCAGAAAAAGTTCGGTGTTACACTCAAAAAGATTGTAGTTATCCTGGCAACTATAAAGTGACAGGTAGTGATTTTGTATCCTGGTGAATATTTTTATAGTTACCGATAGCAGATTTTTCTTTGTATGAATGTATGACACGAGTTCCCTTCGTTGATATGTTCTGTAGAGATACAAATAGTTTTACATGGGTGTCAGATGAAAATTTACAGTGATTGGCCACCTTGAAAAATGAAAATCGCTGGAAGGTGATCTACGATTGTCTAATTTTATCTTGGATTTTTCCTATCTTAAAAACAGACCGATTTTACACTCAGAGAAAATCGTGGTTATCCTGGCCACTATATAGTGACACGTAGTGATTTTTTTATCCTGGTGAATATTTTTATAGTTACCGATAGCAGATTTTTTTTTGAGTGAATGTATGACACGAGTTCTCTTCTAGCTTTACAATGGTGTCAGATTAAAATTTACAGTGATTGGCCACCTTAGAAAATGAGAATGACCGAACGGTGGCCAATTACTGTACACCTTTGTCATGTATGTATTTGCTTACATGTCTGCGCAGATGTATACGTCAATACATTTGGGATAATTTATATGGATACGCATTGCATGCGTGTGCTTGATTTCAATAGGCCATTGGTATATTACGCCATTCACTACCGCGACAAACTCACCAGTTTCCCTCCTCTTGCTATCTCGCTCTTACTCGCTGGAATCAAAGCAGCTTCGCGGCCGCACGCGCGTTATGAAATTGTCACCTACCACCACCCCGTCGTACGTTGTACGCTGCCCTCCTTGCTTTCTCTGTTCCTCGTCCCGTTTGCCACAGCCAAACCACTTTCCAATTACGTGGCCACCATTAGGCTCCCACCAACCACCGAAATGATCGTTTCATCCCTCGGGTATGCCAGACATCGAAGGTATTAACATAACAAGGCAACCCTGCAACGATAAACAGACTGACCGTTTTGACGTGGACGTATATGCTGTGCATACAGTAGGTGGATGTGGGAGTTGAGCCACCAAGCACAGGATATTGATGGGTGCTGTTGATTTTAATTTTTCATTAAAATTACACAAAAGCTTTATTTGTCAGAATAAAAATACAGGAAAGTGAGTGATGCTTGAGCTAAATAGTGTGAAACATTGACTAATGAAATTTCCGATTCAAATTCCATGCTCTAGCTATATTTAAAAAAAACAAAAGAAATGGTAAACAAATGTCAAATGCAAGTCAGGAGTAACAAATCCATAAAGTAGTAAAAAATCCAAAACGTTTTTTTTTTTCATAAAATCCAAATATGTGGATGCAATAACAATATATTATCTTTTATATAATAAAAATATGAAATGAACGTAGGTTGCAAAATCTCTTATCCAGAATCTTATGAAAACAAAAACTACTCTGGTCTATTCCATGACTACCAGAAACTTTTAACCCTCGAAAACTCAAAGTACCACAGAGTTTATACCGACGTCCCACTCGAGACGCTAACAATGTTATATCATCCGTAGAGACGAGAAGTCTCCTCAGCTCTCGTCTAGTCACGGGATTTCCGCTGCATCAAAGGATGCGCGAATCTCTCTGTGCGCGGCTTTATAACGACGATGACGAGAGGACGATGTTGCGCCACTCGTCACTGTCATCCTCGTCAAACTCCTCGCTTTGGAAGCCATGGCTTGTGGAGGCGGACGCTCGCTATAATCTTTCGGAGGTACGACGCTTCTTCTTCTGGGATAGAAAATTGCGGAAAATTCCCCGATCCACAGCATCTTGGGTCTCTCCAGTAGAAAGCAGCCTGTCAATTTGGATATTCTCCAACCTGATCGTCGTTTGCCCCGCCATCGTACCCTGACATTTTTTCTGAATTTGGCGTCCTCCTAAATCAGTGCACATTGGCATTATATGTGAAGTGCCTAGTCACTGGCAAAACAAATAGCCTACAATACAATTTATCTCAGTGGAGGTTTCCTCGGTGACAACATGAGGCGGTCGGACCCAATAATCTATCGAAGACATTTAACTATTTGGTATAGAAAATCACGTTACCCTGATTCACAAAATCTTAGGACTCTTCAGCAGAAAAGACCCTGTCAATTTGGATCCTGTTGAACCTGATCGGTTCGGACTCAATAATCTGTCGAAGACGTTTGAATATCTCGAGTCTCTTCAGCAGAAAAGACCCTGTCAATTTGGATCCTGTTGAATATGATCGATGCTTCCTGCACCATCGTTTCCTGACGTTTTGTTTCTGAGTTTGGCCTCCACAAAAGTCAGTACACATTGGCGTTGGATAGGAAGTGCATAGACGCTGATAAAACAAATAGTTCACAATACAATTTATGTCAGTGGAGGTTTCCTCGGTGACAACATGCGGCGATCGGACCCAATAATCTATCGAAGACATTTGACTATTTGGGATAGAAAGTCACGTTAGCCTGATTCACAAAATCTTAGTTCTCTTCAGCAGAAAAGACCCTTTCAATTTGGATCCTGTTGAACCTGTTCAGATCGGACTCAATAATCTGTTGAAGACGTTTAAATGTCTGGAATAGAAAGTCACGTTACCCTGATTCACAATATCTGGGGTCTCTTCAACCGAAAAGATCCTGTCAATTTGGATCCTGTTAAACATGATCGACGCTTCCTGTACCATCGTTTCCTGACGTTTTGTTTCTGAGTTTGGCCTCCACAGAAGTCAGTGCACATTGGCGTTGTATAGAAAGTGTCTAGACGCTGACAAAACAAATAGTTCACAATGCAATTTATCTCAGTGGAGGTTTCGTCGACGACAACATTCTCGATCGCATCCTCGTCATGATCCTGACTTAGGAAGGCACGATTTTCTATGGTGATCGAAATCAATAATCTATCGAAGACGTTTGACTATCTGGGATAAAACGTCACACTACCCCGATTCACAAAAATATTGGGTCCCTTCAGCAGAAAAGACCTGATCCTGATTGAATCCTGAAAGAGATCCTGTTGAACCTGATCGGACTTAATAATCTATCGAAAACGTTTGACTATCTGGAATAAAAAGTCACGTTAGCCTGATTCACAATATCTCGGGTCTCTTCAACAGAAAAGATCCTATCAATTTGAATCCTGTTGAACCTGATCGACACTTCCTGCACCATCGTCTCCTGACGTTATTTCCTAAGTTTTGTCTCTTCAGAAGTCACTGCACATTGACGATGTATGTGGCCTAGACGCTGAGAAAACAAACAGTCTGCAATACAATCTACTTCGGCAGAGACCTCGACGTTGACGACGACGCCAGCGACGTTCTCTTTCGCGTCCTCGTCACGAAGGGGTTGAAGAACCCTCGCCCTCGCTCACGCAACTCGAGACGGTGATTTCCAGCCATGGAAAAGGGGCAAAACCCAGGATTAAAGCGAAAGGGACAGAAACAAGTCGGTGGGCAGTGGGTACGAGAAGGAAGGAAAAAGTGCGTGGTAGGTCGAAGAAGGGGCGTAAAAGTAGTACTTCCGCTTTGCCAGTCGTCCTGGCGCCACAGGATTACACGCATGCGTCTGGTTCTGTATGACGTTGGAAACCTTTTGCCCTTCTACGTACTAGGATTCCAAGTGCAAGCATCTACAGGGCTTTCAATTTTTAACTACTTTACATCAAAGATAACCTCAAGTTCTGGCTCCCCATCCGCTTAAGTTATAAAAAACGAAGTGAATACTAATGCTACTGATTGAGGACCCTTTCAGAAAACAAAGTAGGACCTTTACAATTTCAAAGACGTTCATACAAACCTACATTTTTTAAATTACTTTTGTCTTCTACTAGCAGACTCATTGTCATCTCTTTTTTGGAAACTGTTAATGTATTTTCTCTCTCAAGAAGAGATGAAAATTGGTTCCCTCCTGACAATGGAAGGGACATATAAGTTGGCTAGCTAATTTCGTCGTCGCGACACGGTTTGTTTGGCCTTGGTCCTCTGGCTATGTTTTCCCGTCCTTTACTGTCGCATCCACACAAGCGCATCCAAGCTTTCAGGTTGAAAGGTGACGACTGAAACGAGGCTTTTGGTGCGGCTATTTTGACGGTCCTTTTACTGAAGCGGAGAGGGAGGATCACGGGGTTGGCCACAGCGAACTGTAATTAAAGTCGTATGCGTTGGATACAGTGACGGTTTTTTGAAAGCAGTTTGAGCCACGGTTTTACCCGGTCGTCCACGTTTTTGCATAGTCTATGGACTCCAGCCAGGATAAAAAGTCCTTGAAATGGAAATCGGGAAAGGATTTTTGTGCTTTGATGAGAAAAAAGGACAGAATACGGATATATATTTTGGGAAAGTCCAGCGCTGGTGACGATGACAGTGGTGAACGTTGCAGAATCAGTTGTATATCGAATTTTTTTGTTAACTCAAAGCTCTCGCTGTAATTTTATCCGAGTTTCCTAATCACTGCTCGTCCGTTCGATTAATTAGAAGGAAAAGTAGCTGGAGGAAAAGGACGTCTGGCGAAGGCAGTGGGATATCAATTAACTAAAAAGATTTTATGCTCGGAAACAGCGAGGGTAGGAATTAAGGGGGAGGTGGCAAGATTTAAGCTATAGGCAGAACTCACGCGAATAATAATATTTCGGGGGTTCATTCCCGCAGACAAGCTTAATCCCTGGAGAGTGAGTCATGATTTATGCTTTAATATCGCGCCGGTGCTGCGTAATAAGGTACCGCTGCTGCTGCTGCTGCTGCTGCTGCTGCTGCTGCTGCTACTGCCGCTGCCATGCTTAAGATGTTTTTCGCGCTTATACGTGGCTTTCGGCCGCTGAAGAACCGAGAGAGACTCTCTGACTTGGGCGCGAATGAGATGGAAAGCGAGAGCCAGGGCAGTAATTAATTTACATTCACGCGCCGCCCGTACGAGAAAAGCGGCTGGGCGGAAAGGGAAATGAACGCAAACGCTTGGTACAGAGCTGCGAGAACCATGAGGCGGTTAACACGCTCTGGTGTACCGCAAGAGAACAGCACCGAAAGCAGAGCACGAACCACTAACACCACTAACAGCAACATAGCTTTCGCTCACTGTCCCTCTCTCACTTTCTCCCTCACTCTCTCTGTAGGCTATGCTTTAACCAACGAGCACAGTCATTAATAGTAATCACGGTGCAACAAAGACCCGGGTCTGCTTCTCGCTGCTGAGGATACAGATTTGATCTACCGAGTGGAAATTCTCTTACGCACCGCGCCTGTCCGGCACCTTTTCACTCACCCACTCATGCTTTTCCTTGGGGAAACTTAACCGGCGAAAAATTTCTCTCAATTTACTCGTTCTTTCATTTTTTCTTTCACGCAACATTTGATACATCGCCTAAATTCCGAGGAAAAATGTTCCCTCGTGATGTATAAAATAAAAACCCGCTTAAATCATGCAGAAGAAGAGACTCGGATTCCGGCTCTCTAATATATATCTCTAAAGTTTGTGGAAAATATAGAATGAAGCGTTTTCAAGATTATTCTACAGATGCGCGCCTAAAATATTTTTCTAACACGGACAAATTTTAATTCAAGTGCACGCACTTCATTCTTATCCTGAGCAATTAAAAAATTGCGATTAGATGCAAGTGTTTTTGCAGATGATTGCATTACAATCATCTAGATGACAAAATAATTTTTTCCCGGAAGGTCAATGAAGTTCTGATACTTTGGAATTGTTCGAACACACGTAAAATGGAGAATATAAAGACGGAATTAAATATATATATTATCGTGTAAAACAGTGCCACGAATTATCGAACTTTGTTCATCCGTGGAGGTTTCGCCATTCCATCGCCAATTTCACCGCAAACTCGTGAAATCCCCGCGAATTATCGACTTTGAGAGTTTTCGCGGAGGATGAGAGAAAAATCGCGAGAGCGAGACGAAGAGAAAAGGAAGATTAAAACCGGTAGGGAAGTAGTTGCACGCGAGAGCAAGTATTCCCAGAAGAGCCTTAATCGCGATTCGAAGAGCGTCGGAGAAGTTTAAATCCCAGCAACTAACTGCAGCAGAGTTGTCGGTGCGAGGAAACCGCGAATTTCTTCGAAGGGGGTTTTCCTACTTTTCAAACAGGAAAGGGGGTCCATAGTGATGCCTCCATAATTTCCAATGGTCATGTGGTCTCGTCACGGACATTTCAAAACCAGAATCGAAGCACATTACCACTTGGGATTTCCTCGATTCTCGTCCGTCCGGAAAAAGAGCAAATACCGCTTATCAAGTCGACAGTGACGAGCCGAGAGGTTACCACCCTTTTCCTGAAAATAAAAAAAAATAGACAGCACAAGGGCTGATCGAAAAAAAAAACGAGAAGGAGCAAGCATATATTCGAGGCATTCAATTTCCCATTTCCTGGAAGCAAGAGATGTAGAGTCATTGATACCTAACAGTGATTGGCCACTATACGCCGAATATCCTATCAGACATGTTGGAAAGGAAAAGACAGTTCTATGCCAATGAATGAGAATTTGGTGGGTGTTCACATGGCCAATCGCTGTGTTATTTTCCATAGCACCATTGGTACTAGATACCATGTTAGCCATTTGAGGAGCAGCGCCCTTCCGTTCGGGCCTGTCGCTTCCTAGAGTTATGGTAGTGGAATGAGTTGCTTGGGCGGGCGCGCAAACGTCGCATAACTTACTTCTTCGTTGTCCCCAACGCCCTTCTTTCTTCTTGCTCATTTCTTTCTCCAGAATGCCTATAAATAGAATGCCGAAGATCGAACCTCCCTCGTATCCAGTAGTTGTTTAAGGAATGAATGCTTTGGTTTCCTTTCTAACAATGTAATCCAAGTACTCAGTAGCTTTGAGTTCCATTTGCTAATATCAACGCACTGCTTTCTTCGCTACCATTTCTTTCGCCTTTCGATTGGATCGCTAGTCAGCCTAGCAAGAAACGTCTTTCGGACGTTTTGTCCCAAATTTTCCAACCCTCCGAAAAGCAAACCCGTAAGTAAGGCAGGGCATCGTGGCAGACGGGTGCGAGTCACGCCGGAAGTGATACTATCTCAACGGCGAGAGCTACTGGCTGGTTCTGGTGCCTCTCATGCGGCCCCCCTGAAGACCTGAATCGATACTCCGGGTCTAGTCTCCAGAATGTCTCGAGGGTTCTCAACTCTTGACCCTCAACTCAACTTGACTCACCACCTCTTCAACCGATATATTATACAGAGAAGGTACGAATAGAGACACGAGAAGAAGAGAATATACATTGCAGTGTGTACACTGTACAATATATAATGAAATGCTCGTGGAGGCGTCGGCAGAGCCAACAGAAATGACCAGACAACGCTCTCCGCCGTCGCATATACACGTTATGCGCTAGGAAAATAATGATACGCGTGTCCGTTTGACGTTTGCGGGGGTGTCGGTCTCGCGGCGGTCCCGGAGACACGTAAAGTGAGTTTTAACGGCGGGCTCTCGCGCCCCCGACGTGGCAAAGAGTAAAAAAACAGAGATGCAGTGAAACACCGAGCTGTGGTACACAGATACCTCTGAAAAAAAAAAATAACAAACATAAGCAAAGAGAAAGAGAAAGTACAGCAGACGAAAAGGGATAGATGGGCGTATGTAGAATTGCGTGAGCGCAGCGACACCACCCGCCGTCTGGGAATGAAAATGTTATAAATCCTGCAGGGTGTACGAGAGATACAAAGCGAAACGAGCTCGCGATTCGTTGTGTCCCCGGGGGAATAGGTGCGGGCACCCGTCGCCCCAATAGCAACCACCAACATCCCCATGTAAAGCCTTTTGGAGCTGACAAAACTTTGAGCTATATCATATTGTATGTATGTGACGGTGGCTAAACGACTATCGTCACGCGACACAAGGAAAGATAGGATGAACTGGACAGTCGTTAGTAGTTCAGTCGTACAGAAAAAACGCGAAACCTGCCAATAACTCCATGTTGGACTCTTCGAAAACTGCCAATCATTGTATCGTTCGTAAAGACTTCATCATCCTCCAACAATCCATAAGAGAGAAAACACGTCGTATAGTCCGAGTGAAAAATTGACGAGATGCTTGCCGTAGCCTCTTGTGCTATCTAGTATGGGATATGCCACACTGCTCTACTATAATATGCCACACTGCTTCACCATAATATGCTACACTGCGCTATATACTCTATATGCTCTTCCTCTTTGCTTTTGCAGCACAATGCATCGCCCCTTTGGGAATGGAGGCCGGAGTAATACCGGACGTCGACATCACCGCGAGCTCGAGCTTCGACAGCGGAAACGTTGGACCCCATCATGGACGGTGAGTATCCTCACTCTATGTACTATAGATAAGCTTTTTCCTTCTGCCCCACGTCTTAACCGAGTCACCCCTTTCTCCGAACCCTCTCGCACATTCTTTTCTTCCCGTTGTGACCGTACTTTTGGACTCCAGAGTCCTCAAGTCCACTAAGGAAACGTTAGGAAGTGAAGCGAAGCACTTGGCACACAACTTCACTGTATCTCCATTCAGACTCTTGGAATCCCAATCGGAAAATCAGCTTTTTCGTAACTCACCACAACTTTCGATAATTTAGACCACGTCGTTTGGATCTTTCCTTAAGGAATCGACGAAAGTTTCCAAGAACGTATATAGTTTGCTTTCCAGTCTACAATACTCGGCGGAGTTTAGTTCTACCATCGTTATTTTAAAACTTTAACGATTAGTCGTACAATTCTTCAACTAAGATACTTTAGTGTCCATAGGTTTCCAGTGATTAGCTTCATCGGTCTATCGATTACCCTCAATCAGCTCAATGACTCGTCTAACGATTCCCAGTAGCTCTGCCAGACATTTCTTCTGCCATTCTTTTTTCAGTAGTCTAGAACGAAAAAAAAGGAACCGATATCGTTTCGCCGAAACCCTAATTTATTTCGTTTGCTTCCCAATCCGTAGTTCCGACGCGATCAGGAAACCGTTGGGTAACTTTGTTGTCGGAATAGTCAATCGACCACAATTTTTCTTGCAGTCCACACAACGAATGAGGATTGGATCTGGACGATGTGCACGGTGGTATTAATCGCCAGTAGCTTCGCATTAATCACTCAGCAAAGCGACGAGAGAAGAGAGTTCTACACCTCTAATTCGACCGCACACGTATCCACAATGAGAATTGATGACGCGTTTCGGGTCCCGCATGTGTGCGGTCTGAATGCAGCAGCAGCAGCAATAGCACTAACACCACGTGACTCGGAAACCTATGGTGTGATCATTGCTGCTTTCACTAGCTTTCTCTGTCTCCCAATATTCTTTCAATCTACTCATCCTCCGGCTACTGCTTGCATAGCCAGCAGTCCAGTCCAGTGTCTCCGTATCAAGCGTGTCGAGGCTTTTAAGCGACATTAACGACCATCTGGTTCTATCCTGCGATTATCCTTCCAGCGCACTGGCCGCCCCGCCTAATTATATCGATCGGCACGTCATCCGAGTTTCTGAAGCCTCGTCGAAATTTACCTTGAACACGCAGCCTGCTTTATCACTGCGTCCTATACGTAAACCTCACTGAGTTCAACCCCCCACAATAATATGACTACCGAGGCTCCCAGACATTCGGTGTATGGGGTCTTTAGCTTCAGTCTTGGTATAATTTGGCAAAAACAACCCTCGGTTGGATTTGTGACTTTTGCTAAGAAGTCCATGACATCCTGTCACGAATATGTTCGTGAAGCTCAGTCTTGAGTAGCTTTTTCAAATTCATTTGCGTCAATCAAACGACAAACGGTAGGACCTTGTTATTGTTTATTAAACGCATTATCCTTAGGGACGATATTACTACTTGTGATGTGACGGAGACATTGCAGTGTGGAAGCTGGAAACCACTTCTAACTTCTACAAAGCTTGAGGCACGCGCTTGTCTTCCGAAGACGTTTACCTCCCTATCCTATTATACAGGCTCGGTGACGCCAGTAAAGTCGATTACCTCACTCTCTTTCGCTCTGTCTTGCTCTAACGCTACTTCCAAGTTCCTAAGCAAACTTAAGATCCCACTTCGCGGCTTAACGTTCTATGGTATGGGCGGAGATGAGTGTTCTCGTATAGTAGAATCTCATTTGGGCTTGTACTTAGGAACCTCGATCGTTACAGGTGATATCAAAGTGTCCCCGTTATATCCTGAATCAAGGAGAATGCGTGAGGTTAAAATCCTGAAAATTAAACATCTTTCCTCCTTCTTGTCGACTGTTTAATACTTCATTTCACTGCAGTTAGTTAAAATAAAGTATAAAGCTGAAATTTGGTGGTTAAAAATCTTTATTGGCTCAAGGTGCTTAATTATACGACAATGCGCGGTAAGGTTTTAGCTTCTAAAAAGATTTTGTAATGACTGAACAGATTTTTTTACGTCTGATGGTAAATTTATCCTCCCAAGTTCTTCAATGATGGGAGATTTTGTCTTTCCTTGTTCACTTGAAAACTTTGATAGGGAGAAGGCTACTTGGAGGCGCAGTAAATGCCTGGACGTAATTTAACGAGCAGTTAGATGTGCCCGAACGGCTATTACGACACGTTCTTTAATTACGCGTTAGGTTACTTTGACGACCTGGCAATACAAGAGCATACTAAGAAGTCGTTACGTCTTCGTATCTAGTTCTCTCGTTAGATTGAATAAAAGACCCCTTACGAGGAAGGCAAATACCCTCAGCTCGTGGTAACTACAACGCAGCAAAGCGCTCGAGATTTTACCTAGCAGTAATGTCGCTCGGCGCGGCCACTTTCACTCTTTGAGACGCTGAGACGGGAGCAGATGGGCGCGACGAGACGCGAACATAATCGCCCCCGCGGTGATTTATCGTCGCCGAGGAAGAAGAAGAAGAAGAAGACCCTTTAGAAACCGAATAGCGCAACACCACCAACCAGCAGCAATGCTCGTTCAGGGCAATGTCAGCTGGACTACGCGCCTTTTGGAATGTCTTTGATGCGCAGACTGTATCAAAGTGGTTCGGGCAGTTCGAGCTCTCTTAATGGGCTATGAGTTATGGCTCCGATGGGTCTTTTCCACCACGTACCACCACGTTTCTTCTCCTATGGTTTGTATGCGGACGATTCTTATAGTTGTTGTAACCCAAAGACTCTAAACGCTCGTTTCATGGGATAAAGTGAGATAGCAAGCAAAGTCAAGCCCATGGATTACTTTACTGCCACGAAAATCCGACAACCGCATATACTGTCACTTTGCTTAGCTGCAACTTCAGAGGCGAATGGTTGACGTGTGAACACACACACTCTTCGAGCTTTTACTGCTCTTCGTTTTAGTATGTCCTTCCATCCTTTTCTCAGACGCTAAGCCGAGTTTTTTCTTTTTTTGGTCCTTTTTTTCGCGCACTTCCCGATGCCCCCATAATTTCCCTTGGCCTCCCGGCGAGAGTTCACTCATGGTGGCAGCAAGCCGCTCCCTCGGGACTGAATTCGCGCATCCTCTGAGGCTGCGCTAGAGGAGGATCTAGCACCTCCCGACGCTCGTAAAGCCTTCGCTCTTGCTAGCTCGAGCGATGCTTCAGCGGGACGGCGAACGAAGCTAGAAACCTCCGAGAGACGCGTGCGGATGCTACGACGAGTTCTATTCTCGGATGACTTGGTTTCGTGTATTTCGCGGTTTAGGACATTCGACGCTGACTGCCGAGTCATCGCACTGTACTGCGACTGTATAGCCAGGATTTCTCTCGAATTCTTGTGGTGGAAAATATATGCTACGTAAGTTCCCGACAATTTATTGAGAGCAATTGTGCGATAAAATTAGTCTCGGAATCGCAAATTAAGACAGACAGCCAACGACCATTGATTTAATTACACAATTAATGTTTATATGCTTATAGTTTTTATTGTCATTTATCTAATTTTACGATTCTACTTTGCGTATGTTTCCCTGAGAGGAAAACAATATTTTTATAGTTGCTGTAATTATAAGAAAATCTTGCACATTGCTTCCTTATTATTTTTCGCATTTTTTAAAGCTTCCTCATGTAGGAAGTTTTGTTAAAAGCGAAAAATAATCAGGTAGCAATGTTCAAGGTTCTACTTTGCATCATTTTTTTTAAATCATGGCAAAAAGGTATTTCCTGCGGTAGAATATGCGACTTGAAAATGATAGTGGAAGCCAAAATTCGGTATCTTGAAGAAAAAAAATTTACGTTGGATTTCCCGACCGGAAATCGGATCTGTGAACTCCGGAATCAGAAATGGAAAAAAGTCACTTTCTTTTGAAATTATCGTAAAAAGTAATGTAACCGGTACTTTTCCAGGTAGAATATGTGGCTTGAGAACGATAGTGAAAGCCAAAATTCGATATCTTGAAGAAAAAAAAAATTAGTTTGGGTTTTCCGACCAAATGTCGAATCTGTGAATTCTGAAATCGGAGCCGACCAAAAGTGATTTTTTAAAAAATCATCGTAAAAAGGCATGTGACTGATACTTTTCGTGGTGGAAAAAGCGACTTGAGAACGATAGTGAAGGTCAAAATTCGATATCTTTAAAAAAAATCTACGAGGAAGCAGTAATGTAAACAGCAACTAAATGATGGTACAATTGATTATTTTTATAGTAGAACTCAAGATATTCAGCAATCTATCACATTAATTTTTCCCAGTGTAGGAAAACCAACACACCGCACGGAAAAAAAAGATTAGTTGCCATAACCAAGAAATGAGTTTACACAACCAATCGATTATTCTATTTCCCTTACAACTCAAATGGTAATACCAACGATTCGAATGGTAATACCGACGATTCGAATGGTAGTCCCAATGGTTGGACTAGTTAACCTAACTAATCTCGCGAGAACTAATCGTGAGGTTACTATTCGATATGGTTGAGGCAACTAATTTTTTAGACATTGTGTACCCGTTCACTGAAGAATAAATAAAATAAATCGAAAACGTAGTTGCCACAACCAAACATTTCTTTCCGTGCGTTTATACAAAATAATTTGTTCTCATGTACATTTGACTTGGAATTTTATATCTGTTAGCAATGCCCTGCAACTCTGTGTAGCATTTACCCGTTGAATTTCAACTTGTATAATCTCAACGTAATCCAGCAAAAGAAAAGTGCTGCGAGAGAGTTCTGAAATGCGCGAGTAAAACTATTCGAGGCAATTATTAGCAGTATACTGTATAGCCTTCAGGCGTGTGCCGTTACTTCCACTGCCGCCGGCTCTGTTCGCTTCCTCTCGTCTGTTCCGCTTCTGGTGTTCTTCTAACACACTCGCACGGAAGTACACTTCTCCCTACTACCCCTCTCATCTTTAATTCATGTCATCCGGCTCCTCGAGAGTCGATCGATAAATCTCGAGGCCTCTCCGTGGAGCAAAAGACTGAGAGGGAAAATGAGGAAAGTCGATGGTGAGGACAGGAGAGAAGTGCTGAGAGTGCGACAGAGTGACGGTTATCCGCGATGTCGAAAAGGGGTTGAGAACGTAGAGTAGCCCATGATGCAGCGGTCCGTATATTTATGGGGTGGATTTTCCCTCGTGGCGCGAAACGCGACGTCGAGAATCCGCGTGTCCGTACAGTATGGATGTATGTATAGAATAGTATAGTAACACAGCGCGAGATTTCGTTTCGCAGCACTTCTCGCGCCAATTAGCGCTGTTCGCACGAGAGAAAATCCAGTTGCGCACTCCCGGACGAACGTATTTCAACGCATACTGCACTCGAATAACTGCGATCAGTTCGAACCCCCTTCCATTGACTCCCGTACAGCTTTCGAACGTCCTGTTCAATTATAACTGATTAATGCTCTCGATGCTTCATTGCCGGAGGGAAGTCGGCCAATTTTATTTTTATCGACGCGAAAATTGTTCGGGTACCAATGCTATTCTTAATCTACCTTTTTATTGCCATTTCATGATCATATTTTTCCGCTTCGTACAAGTCGTTTTTTATTTTTTAATACAAAAAACAGAGGTACTACAAATTTTACACATTATTGTATTGCCTGACGACCATTTGGATTCAAAATTATTATCAATATTGCATTTACTGTCAGTGAGTTAATGAACATTGAAATATGGAGAGTATTGATTTTCTTTTATTGTAACTTTTTTGCTGTGCTGATCACACAAATCGAACGGCGATCAGTTCAACCCTTTTCATAACTTTTATACAGTTTTCGAACATTCTGTTCAATTATAATTGATTAATTTTCTCGATTTTTCATTGCCGGAGGGAATTCCGACAATTTTATTTTTATCCATGCAAAAATTGTCCGGGTTGCGGTGATGTTTTGAATCTACCTTTTTACTGCCATTTCATGATCATATTTTTCCGCTTCGTACGAGTCGTTTTTATTTTTTTATTAAAAAAACAGAGGTACTACAAATTTTACACTTTATTGTATTGCCTGACTACCATTTGGATTCAAAATTATTATCAATATTGCATTTACTGTCAGTGAGTTAATCAACATTGAAATATGGAGAGTATTGATTTTCTTTTATTGTAACTTTTTTGCTGTGCTGATCACACAAATCGAACGGCGATCAGTTCAACCCTTTCCATAAATTTTGTACAGTTTTCGAACATCCTGTTCAATTATAATTGATTAATTTTCTCGATTTTTCATTGCCGGAGGGAATTCCGACAATATTATTTTTATCGATGCAGAAATTGTCCGCGTTGCGGTCATGTTTTGAATCTACCTTTTTATTGCCATTTCATGATCATATTTTTCCGCTTCGTACGGGTCGTTTTTATTTTTTTATTAAAAAAACAGAGGTACTACAAATTTTACACTTTATTGTATTGCCTGACTACCATTTGGATTCAAAATTATTATCAATATTGCATTTACTGTCAGTGAGTTAATGAACATTGAAATATGGAGAGTATTGATTTTCTTTTATTGTAACTTTTTTGCTGGGCTGATCACACAAATCGAACGGCGATCAGTTTAACCCTTTCCATAACTTTTGTACAGTTTTCGAACATCCTGTTCAATTATAATTGATTAATTTTCTCGATTTTTCATTGCCGGAGGGAATGCCGACAATTTTATTTTTATCGATGCAAAAATTGTCCGGGTTGCGGTGATGTTTTGAATCTACCTTTTTATTGCCATTTCATGATCATATTTTTCCGCTTCGTACGAGTCGTTTTTTATTTTTTAATACAAAAAACAGAGGTACTACAAATTTTACACTTTATTGTATTGCCTGACGACCATTTGGATTCAAAATTATTATCAATATTGCATTTACTGTCAGTGAGTTAATGAACATTGAAATATGGAGAGTATTGATTTTCTTTTATTGTAACTTTTTTGCTGTGTTGATCACACAAATCGAACGGCGATCAGTTCAACCCTTTCCATAACTTTTATACAGTTTTCGAACATCCTGTTCAATTATAATTGATTAATTTTCTCGATTTTTCATTGCCGGAGGGAATTCCGACAATATTATTTTTATCGATGCAAAAATTGTCCGGGTTGCGGTGATGTTTTGAATCTACCTTTTTATTGCCATTTCATGATCATATTTTTCCGCTTCGTACGAGTCGTTTTCTATTTTTTTATTAAAAAAACAGAGGTACTAAAAATTTTACACTTTATTGTATTGCCTGACTACCATTTGGATTCAAAATTATTATCAATATTGCATTTACTGTCAGTGAGTTAATGAACATTGAAATATGGAGAGTATTGATTTTCTTTTATTGTAACTTTTTTGCTGTGCTGATCACACAAATCGAACGGCGATCAGTTCAACCCTTTCCATAACTTTTGTACAGTTTTCGAACATCCTGTTCAATTATAATTGATTAATTTTCTCGATTTTTCATTGCCGGAGGGAATTCCGACAATTTCATTTTTATCGATGCAAAAATTATTTGGGTTGTGGTGATGTTTTGAATCTACCTTTTTATTGTCGTTTGATTATCATATTTAATCGATTGATACGAGACGATTTTTATTTCTATCAAAAACAGAATCATTGCGAATTTTGCACTTTATTGTAATGCTTCTATCATTTGAATTTAAACGATTATGAATGTTCCATTTTATAACAGCGAGTTCAATGTACATTGAAACATTGTTGCGTAAATATTTTGCTTAAAAAGTATGGTCGAAAAGCTGCAATCAGTCCAACCCCTTTCATGACTCTGGAACAGCTTTCAAATATCCTGTTTAATTACAACTGCTCTCGATATTTCATTGCCTGAGGGAGGTGAAACAATTTTATTTTTGGCGACGCAAAAATTGTCCGTAAAACGGTGCTTTTCGTAATCTACTTTTTTTAATAACGTTTGATGATCATATTTGTCCGCTTCATGTAAGTTGATACTAATATTTATAAAAAAAACAAGAATTCCTAATACTCCACTTTTGCAAATATTTTGTGGCTTTTTTCAAAATTGCTAGATAATAATAAACAGATTTTCACGATGGCTGAATTTTCAATCATAACAGGATTTTCAAGCTGGGATTTAGCTGAGATACAGTAGGTGGAGTTGAGTATTTTCGTGCCTTCGCCACGAGATTGCTTCTCAACAAGCTCTAGCAACATGATAATAATAATTATTTTTCTTTCTTGGAAGATCGTGAGGGAAAATAAAGTTTGGTGTAGCCAGCGATTCTGACAGTGGCACAGCTTGGTAGTAATCCGTTAAAAAAATATTTATGTTTCCAGTTTGAAGCACGAGAGTCACGGAGGTGCGTGGTGCCCAAAGCAACAGATTACGCCAGAGCCAAAAGAGTGGCTGGAAATTGACCTGCACACCGTTCACATGATCACTGCTACCGGAACTCAGGGAAGATTCGGTAATGGTCAGGGCGTCGAATATGCCGAAGCATATCAACTGGAATATTGGCGACCAAGATTGGGCAGATGGGTTCGCTACAAGGATGTCAGAGGCGAAGAGGTATTAATGACTTTATGTTCATTAATTCGATAATAATTCATACCACCGACAAGATATCCACATGAAAAAAAGAAATATATATATACAAAAATATATACGAGAATGTATTTTTTTTCATGAATATAAAATATATTTCCTTGAGTATATTATTTTTCTATTAAAAAATATAACAAAAATATACACAAGGATATATATTTTTTCAATGTATATAAAATATATTTCCTTGAGTATATCATTTTTCTATTAAAAAATATAACAAAAATATACACGAGGATATATATTTTTTATTTAAGGCAAATAAATAAAGGTAAACAATGTAACATTTTTTGGTGCCACATATAATGTATATAAAATATATTTCCTTGAGTATATTATTTTTCTATTAAAAAATATAACAAAAATATACACGAGGATATATATTTTTTATTTAAGACAAATAAATAAACGTAAATGATGTAACATTTTTTGGTGCTATATATAATGTATATAAAATATATTTCCTTGAGTATAATATTCTTCTATTCTATAAATGATTGTATAATTAATAATAAGACAGAATGTATTTTTGGCGAAAAGTCAAATTTACAAACCATGACTCAAAAAGCGTAGATCATACGGAGAAAACCGTTTTGCTAAGCCAGCAAATCTTTTGTTAAAATAGCATTGACATTACTTCATTTGCTAGCCTAACTAGCAAATTTGTTAGTCTTACAAATCTTCTTGTCAGCGTAACAAATTTGTTTGCTAAGCTAACAAATCTTTTAGCTAGACTAGCAAATAATGGTATCCCTATTTTAACAAAAAAAAATTAGCTGACTTAGCAAAACGGTATTCCGTGCACTAATTGTTCGTACCTGAAATGATAATCCAAGAAATATATATTAAGGAAATTGGAGCGCTCCACACTAGTCAAATCAGTGCTCATTTTTTAAAAGCGTTTCTACAATTTCAGATGGTTTAATAATCTGTTCCAAGGTGTTAATCACATACACAGCATTAGTTCTTGATATTCAAATACATTCACAGCTGTCATATGAACAGTAAATCGATCAATATCTCCAAATTTCCGATGTCATGCTTTTTCATCCAGTTTTGTAAAAGGGTAAACCGTAATATCAGTCCGATTATGACGAAAAATAGCTCATTTTGATCAGTGGAAGATCCTTAATTGATTGATCGTCCGGATTTTCTATAGTATCAGGCGTTCAAAAGTTACAGCCATTCGTATACTTGATGTTAGGTTATGATAGGATAAACAAACGGTTGTATCTTTTGAACTACTAATACGATTAAAAAAATGGACGGCCAATCGATAGAATATCTTTTAGTAAACAAAATGAACTATTGGTCGTCATAATCGGCCTGATATTACGGTTTACCCCTTTAAAAAACTAGATGAAAAAACATAACATCGGAAATTTGCAGATATTGATCGATTTACTGTTGATATCACAGCTGTGAATGTATTTGAATATCAAGAACTAATGCGGCTATGTGATTAACACCTTGGAACAGATTATCAAACCATCTGAAATTGTAGAAACGCTTTTACAAATTTAGCACTGATTTGAGTGAAGCGTTCCAACCTCCTTAACAGACCATGATTATTGTCCCCTTTATGTGTATCTCAGTTTTGAGTACAAAGTATTGTTAGACATTTCCTAAAGCTGTTATAAAGTGGTAGTCCCTGCAAAGTTCCATCAGCAACAACAGAACGACACACTAGAGAGAAATTCGATCGTTATACGTGGAGAGACATCGAGGCAATAAGGGAGTACAAATAAGGAAAGGAGGGTTGAAAAGAAAGCGTCGTTGAAAACTCTCATACTTTCGATTCTGTCGACTGTTGTGCTTCCAGGATTTCTTCTGAAGTCACGGGAACATAAAGAAAAAAGAAACGAGATAGGAAGCAGAGCGATGAGGGTGTGTTTCTGCTTGAAGCTTATTTGTATAGGAGAGCCTATGCGGATCAATAAAATGAGGGAAGGTCGTCGCGTGCACCGCGAGTCCCCAGGCTTCGGCCTAGCGAGACCATCGCGTGTTACACCTATACATGCTGATTCAGAATAATATTTCTCGCCAGCCAAGTTTCCTTTGCCCATCACGAGTCCGACTCTAAAGCCGAAGCTCTCGAGCAATGTTATAAAAGCCGTTGCAGTTAAAGGGGTCAAAGACTTACATACGCTGTTGAAAGGCTACTGTCACGATAAGTACGTTGCTTCTCATCGCTTGTAGGTGGTGACCAGGGTCGTCGCGGTCGTGTACCAAAGAAAGCGACGACGTGCACCGAGAAACGAGGAAAAAATAAAGAAAAATAAAATAAATGAAAAGACGCTGTAATAGACGTCAGAATGCATTAACATATAACACGGGCATTGGCCTCGCCACACCTCCACCGCTCAGCAATTGGGATTTGTCTATGGAGGACCCGAAAGTAGTGAGAAAAAAGGAACCGACGTTAAAGAAGAAGAAGAAGAAGAAGAAGAGGAAGAAGAAAACGGCGTCTTCGACGATGTTGTCGTGTATAATTTAGGACCAATTATACCCGACCATACGGAGAAAGAAAGAGTCAGTGGAGAGCACGAGAAGTCCCCTTCTTTACGACGCCGCGCGTCGCGCGCCACACGACTCAATGTTCCCTCGTGTGTGTCACTCGGGTGGGTGGAAAAATAAATATTGAGATTTCTCGAGGTTTTTTTCGTTTTTTTTTTTGCGCCGAAGAAACAACGCCCATCATTCATCGTGTTTCTCACGACTCCCGGTCATGTGTCCGTCGGCATTTCAATTTTAAAGTACATTATCACTAATCATCGCCTCCAAAAAGATTTCGCTGGACTTTCTACATGGTCGACTTCATAGCTCAGAAAAAATTGGACGAACAATAATAGACTTTCTACTATGAATAATAATAATAAAAATAGTTATAAAATAACTGGAAGGAAAATGAGGGATTTATACCACCCGCAATTAAAAATTCTGTACCCGTCGATATTTCATTTTTAAAGTACATCATCATTAATCATCGCCTCCAAAAAGCTCTCGCTAGAATTTGTACACAATCGACTCCATAGCGTAGAAAAAATTGTACTAACCATAATAGACTTTTTACTGTGAATAATAATAATAGTTATAGTTATAAAAGAACTAGAAACGAAATGAGGAATTTGTAACACCCACAATTAAAAAATTCTGTATCCGTCGGTATTTTACTTTTAAAGTACATTTATCGCTAATCATAGCCTCCAAAAAGTTTTCGCTGGAATTTGTACACAATCGACTTCATAGCGTAGAAAAAATTGAACGAACAATAATGGACTTTCTACTATGAATAATAATAATAAAAATAATCGTAGTAATAGTTATAAAATAACTAGAAGGAAAATGAGGGATTTATACCACCCGCAATTAAAAATTCTGTACCCGTCGATATTTCATTTTTAAAGTACATCATCATTAATCATCGCCTTCAAAAAGCTTTCGCTAGAATTTGTACACAATCGACTCCATAGCATAGAAAAAATTGTACTAACCATAATAAACTTTTTACTGTGAATAATAATAATCGTTATAGTTATAAAAGAACTAGAAACGAAATGAGGAATTTATACCACCCACAATTAGAGAATTCTGTATCCGTCGGTATTTCACTTTTAAAGTACATTTATCGCTAATCATAGCCTCCAAAAAGTTTTCGCTAGAATTTGTACACAATCGATTTCATAGCGTAGAAAAAATTGGACGAACAATAATAGACTTTCTACAGTGAATAATAATAATAAAAATAATAATAGTAAAAGTTATAAGAGAACTAGAAGAGAAATGAGGGTTTTATACCACCCACAATTCAAAAATTCTTGCCAGACGTACATCACTCTTCCAAGCGAGAAGCGTAAGTACTTCTATAATACTTTGAGTCGGCGTGCTTCGAACACAATAGAGTGTCGAAGAGTGCATTTCACTCGTGTGATCGACTAAAACGCCCGACCGCACGCCCGTTCATACTACTTTGAGGCCCTTCTCGTCCAACAATACGACACATTCTTTAAGGGCGGTGATCGATAGAGCTTTATGCTGTATATACCATAATGCCCTATAGCGCCCATCCACAGTACAGCCCAGAGTGAAACGCACTTTCTGAAAGAGCCACGCTGGTATATACTACCGTATAGCCTACAACTAGCTCCGCACAAGAGTCACTGTGAGGCAAAAGTGTAAATTATCGCTTGGAGCATCGAGAAATTCTTGGAGTCGCGTCTGGACCATGAGGGAGAAAGAGAGAAAGAAAAAGAGAAAGAGTGATGAGGCGATGCGGCGAGACGGCGCGAATAAGGGTCCGTAGGACGAGAGGCGAACGCTGGCCCCCAGGGCGAAGAAGTACCAGGCAAAAGCCCCGCGGGCGAGAAAGACAAAGACTCTCTTATTTCCCACTTAGCCGAACGTTGCAGAGCCGGTGCAACGCCACTTGACTCGCTCGTGTGCAATACTACAGTCATATACATATATCTGTGTATATACAGTCGAGGTCTGGACTGGGTGCATGGGTTGATCTCACGTATGGTCGAGACGTGACCGAGGTCTACCTCCCTCGCTTTGCCTCGCTCTCTATTCCTTTCTCATTGTCTTCTTACCTTCTCTCACTTACCATTTCTCTCTTGGTTCCCTCGTTTCACCTCATGATATCGACAGGTGCAAACTCTCTCGTTTAACAACACACGAGACGACGAGGTGAGAAGGTGAAATAGAGGAAGAGAAGAACGATATGCCAGGTCGACTGAACGAGCCGCTTTAAACTCCAGCACACATAGTGTGGCGAACGCCACACGTAGTAGGTACACGGGACACGTACCGCACCTCCAGGTAAATGACTTTCGTGCCCCTGGCCTAGGTTGCACTCGTGAACACGAGCAACTTCTGCTAGAATCGCACGTTCGAAGCTTCACGGGATGTTCGCAGCCGCGAAGTGGGTAATTGCAGCACACCCGATCGCCTGATGCTACTTTATCTCTGTGCAATCCTTGGACCTCGATTCTTCGAAGAAACTATCCGTGGAGAATCCGTTTATGCCGAAGGCGAAGCTTCCTAGCTGTTCAACTGGCATTCTACACTGTATCTCTGGGTTTATCGTAGCTAAGATTTGGTGAAAATCTTTCGATATGATCCTGAAATCAACCGAAAGAATCGAAAATAATACCAGCAATAACAACAATGTTTCCTGTTGCAAAAGGCCATAGAAGTTTACAAAGAAATTATCTGATTTAGACGAGACATTAGACAGCGAAAATCTGGACTCAGTAAGCGAAGGAAGTCAACCTTATCTAAAGCAGAATGTCAATGTGCCTACTAGTTTAGTTCCCATGCTAACGAATCGTTATTCTTGTCTTATTGATCATCCACATCTACCAAAGTAGTTCGTTAAGGCGGAAAAAACACTTTTGTCATGAGTTTAAGTCACGAAATTCTACAATGTGTGAATAAAAGGTGTGTGGAGAGAGGAAGTCATAGGTCAAGTAGAAATGAACCACGATTTCGTGTAGCAATGTATTTTATTGTCGTTTAAGGATCTCCCTACGGTACAGAACAATGCCATGATCTACAGCTGAACAATACTATATAGTTCGTAGGACAGCAAATGAATGATTTACGGCTTCATCGCTTTTGACATTTCATACTTTGCTGCACTAGTATTTAGTGTGCATATCTGGTGGTTAATGCACGACTAACGAATGTTTATTCTTGTATGTTTTTTCCCACAGGTGATAAAGGGCAACACCAACACGTATCTCGAGTCGAAGCACGAACTCGAGCCGCCAATTTGGGCGAGCAAAATTCGCTTCCTACCGTACGCCTTTCACAGACGTACCGTGTGCATGCGAGTCGAACTGTACGGTTGCTCATGGAACGACGGAATCGTCTCGTACTCAATGCCCCAAGGCGATCAGCGTGGAAATTGGGAATTTTTCGATGCCACGTACGACGGTTATTGGGATGACGAGCTTCGTCGTGGTCTTGGCCAGTTGACCGACGGCAGAACTGGTCCCGACGACTTCAAAATGGGATATTACGACTACGATCGTGGACAAGGTTGGGTTGGCTGGCGCAACGATACTCGCAACGGACATCCACTCGAAGTCAAGTTTGAATTCGATCACGTCAGGGAATTCTCAGCTGTTCATATATTCTGCAACAATCAGTTCACCAAGGACGTTCAGGTAATGTAAAATGATATTAATATTGTTCCTCAAAGATCCTACTTCATTGTCTAGAAGTTCACTATAATTGTATTGAAATTTGGATCAAAACTAATGTAGTCAAAGTTGGGTAAAGTTCGATCATTGAAACGACCGTTGTAAAAACGTTACCAGTCCTACGGTGCGTACAGTCTTGAAATACCTCACGAAATTGCCTAGGAAAAAAAGAACCGAGCGAAATGAAAAAGAAAGAAAGTGAGAGACGTTGAAGGCAGAACCAACTGCGCTGTGAGTTAAGGGAGAAACATCTATATTCCTGGCGCGTCGTCCCTTAATCCACCCACAGAAAGAACGTAAAAACATGGAGCGTGGAGACAAAATAAAAAAATATATAACCGGGGAAAAAGAAATATATATCAAGCCACTGTATAAAATCCAGTTACCGGGACGAGCGAGTTTTGTAGGGTCGTGCGTGCTGCTGCTCTTGCAGAGGAGCGAAGGAATGGGAATGCGAAACGTTGGTTCCTGGATGTCGGCAGTAGCACAGTTGTGCACCCGACGATACGACGCTTAGTCTCGTCTCAGGACGTCGGAACAGAACGCGCTGAAACGGCGGGACATTCGCGGTGAAGCAAAGGAGAGAGGAATAAAAGCTCCAGAGTTATATTTCTATGTACGACTATGCGCAGAACGGCGACCGGGGGGTTGAGGAAAGATGGAGTAGAATGCCGGGAAGGAAAGAACGAGGCATGCCGTGGTTCAAAATTTTCCGGACCCTGAATCCATCCGTTTTCCACGACCGCACACACTCTTCACATTCGTACACACAAACGTAGACATACGATATGTATACACGCCGAGAGAGCACATTTTATAATGGTCGGAAAAACACGGAGGTGGTATCAAGATTTATTTCAATGGAGCGCCTCATTACCCAGCTCAGCGATTGTATGGTAGAGCGAGCGAGCGAACTGGCTCCGGGGGTAGTTTTGAGGTTCTATAGTTGAGGGGCCATGGTCTCGGTGGTGGCTTATGGTGAGGGGATAAAGATAGAGAAAAGTAATGGTGTAAATGTGCTGGAAAGGAGTGAGAAAGACAAAATCTCGATGACGTGGAGGCTACAGTGGCCGGAAAGAGAAGGGGCTCTGCTGCTGCTGCTGATGCTGCGTGTGAGAGTTGGTACGAGTGAGGAAAGGTTTCCTCACAATGGCAGAGAGTGAAAACGTGGGATGAGTGAAGTCTAGCGGTGGGACGCGACGAGCAGATACGCCACGTATTCAAATACAATACCGACAGTCTGGCAAGTCGCGAGAGGGGGTTAAAGGGATGGTTACATGGTGGGGATATGTACAGGGCTCGCGAGCCTCAACGACGACCCCTTCTATTAACAAGGGTGCGCGCACACCATGAGGATAGGACACGTCGGCCTGAAAGACAGCACTTCAAAGCATATAAACCAACCCTGCAACCTCCCCGCGGTCTATATCCCCATGCGCTGCTTGTGGTCTCAGTCGCTCTTGCGGTTACCCTGAAAATCCATACCCAACCGAGGTTGATAGCAATGTGAAGACTTCTGAGCTCTAGTATCAGAAGTGAATGAACGACCAAGTCGGGGAATGAGAAACTGTTGGGACATTGGAGTGGGAAATGTCACCAGGGGTATCAACCCAGGAAGGGTGACTATGTCTTGAATCGGGGGTGGGAATCGACGGATAATCTCGGCTTTGTAATCTCACTGTCTCTTGGTTACGTTTCCACGAGTCTTCAAGCGAATTAACATTTCGCGAGACTGTTGCTCTGTCTTAAACTTCTGTTGACGCTCCTTTTAGCGTCTCGTCCCTTCGGTATAACTCCTTAAGACCAACCTCAGTGATTCTGACTTCCAGAATTAATGCCGTTTTCCGTATCCTTTTTTCCACGGTTATCGCATCCTTTTTTATTAAATCTCTATAGCTTATCAATAGAGGGTAAACATTTCTTGTGATTTATGTTCCAGGTGTTTTCACAAGTGGACATTCTCTTCAGCGTCGGTGGAAAATGGTACCACGGTGATCCAATTGTTTACTCCTATATGGAGGACAGAATATTTGAGAGTCCTCGAAATATTACGATAAAGCTGCATCATCGAATCGGGAAATTCGTGAAGCTGAGGTTTTCATTCGCATCGAGATGGGTGATGATAAGCGAAGTCACATTCGACTCTGGTGAGCAACTTGATAATAATCTCTCATTACTTTAATAGGGCTATTCGTGAAAATTATAAGACGAGAGTATTTTCTTCGAAGTCATTAACGCTTCAACTGGAGATACAAGTGGCGCAATAACTGCTCCGACTATCTACGTTCTCCCCCCCTCACACTCCGTTTCTCGTTTTTTTCCCAACCGCGAAGAGTGGAAGAAGGGCAGAGAAAGAACGTAATCGGGATCTCGCACGAGGGTGAAGAGTACCTTGGGGGAACAAACCCAGAGGAACACTTCACTCAGCTTCGTCTTCTCTGTCCTCCTTCGTATTTTGTCTCTGCACAATTCTCGTGGTTCTTCCAACCACGTCGAAGGGTCGCGTTAACCCTCGAGAGGTCACGGGTCACGAGTACTTGCAGAATTCGAGGAAAAAGAAGAACAAGCACGGGGTGGTGGCTTAAATCGATTCGTCACAGAGAATGAAGATACTTTCATCCACCCCGAAACGTGACGAAATTTATATTCTCATCTCAATCTACCGATTATACTCAAATCACTTTCAATCATACAAATTTCTATAAACCCGAGCATGAAAATTAATATACCGAGATTTTAAGTGTTGCACAATTCGGATTCTAATTCAAACCCAGTTTTGGTACAAACTCTACAATAATACAAAATTAAAATGAATGACTGTCAGTGTAAAATAAATCTACAATGACCACAAACGGCTTGAAACGATTGATATTCATCTCAATCCATCGTTTACAGTTGAAACACTTTCACCCATATAAATTTCGATAAATCCGAACATGAAAATTCTCTTACGGTGGTTTAAAGTGTTGCAATATTCGGATCCTAATTCAAACCCAGTTTTGGT
This sequence comes from Ephialtes manifestator, assembly GCA_963970395.1. Classification (NCBI taxonomy): domain Eukaryota; kingdom Metazoa; phylum Arthropoda; class Insecta; order Hymenoptera; family Ichneumonidae; genus Ephialtes; species Ephialtes manifestator. The sequence continues at coordinate 28,372,834 of OZ019978.1, forward strand.
ACAAACTGTACAATAATACAAAATTAAAATGAATGACTGTCAGTGGAAAATAAATCTACAACGACCACAAATGGCTTAAAACGATTGATATTCATCTCAATCCATCGTTTACAGTTGAAACACTTTCACCCATATAAATTTCGATAAATCTGAACATGAAAATTCTCTTACGGTGGTTTAAAGTGTTGCAATATTCGGATCCTAATTCAAACCCAGTTTTGGTACAAACTCTACAATAATACAAAATTAAAATGAATGACTGTCAGTGGAAAATAAATCTACAACGACCACAAATGGCTTAAAACGATTGATATTCATCTCAATCCATCGTTTACAGTTGAAACACTTTCACCCATATAAATTTCGATAAATCCGAGCATGAAAATTCTCTTACGGTGGTTTAAAGTGTTGCAATATTCGGATCCTAATTCAAACCCAGTTTTGGTACAAACTGTACAATAATACAAAATTAAAATGAATGACTGTCAGTGGAAAATAAATCTACAACGACCACAAATGGCTTAAAACGATTGATATTCATCTCAATCCATCGTTTGCATTTGAAACACTTTCACCCATATAAATTTCGATAAATCCGAGCATGAAAATTGTCTTACGGTGGTTTAAAGTGTTGCACAATTCGGATCCGAAGTGATGTCATTAAAATTGAACACTAATTTTGCTGAGAATCCAACTATTGGGATATAACTAAATTGAAGTCAATGAACGGTCGGTCCAAAATTAATCCTGAAGCAGAATTACCTGAACAACCACCAATCGCGGTTTCCCCTTGGTTCATTTTGCAGACGTGGCTCATGGTAACTTCACACCCGAAGCTCCGCCCTCGACCGAAGCACCACGTACGAAAGATCGAAGTTCCGCGAGGGACACGTTGCAGCAATCGGAAATTCCAGTCTCCACAGCGAAGCAGGACGATCCAACCTACATGGCTGTGATAATAGGTGTCCTGACGGCGGTTATTCTGCTCCTTGCGGTCGCTATATTCCTAATAGTGTCGCGTCACAGGCAAAGAAAAAATTTCGCCAGTCCTCTTGGTGCTAAAAGTGCGATACCTTCGGGAAATCATCAACACTTGTCGCCGGAATCGGCTTATGGTACAACTGAGAAAGATCCTTCGTTGATGACTTATCGAGTCGAGGAATACGACGATAGATATGCAGGCACAAAACTCACTACACTGCCCAGAGATTTGAACGATCGTTTGCTCAGCGAGGTGAGACTCGACGAGTATCAGGAGCCATTCCACGACAACAAATATCGTGATCCACCCCACGCAACTTACTACGGCTACAGCACCGTCGTTATCGACAACAAGGATCTACACGACAACATCGAACAGTCTGGTAAGTTTGTCTTCGATCGATCTTCGCGCATTTTACGAATGGAAATCGACAGACGTGTGTACTACGTTGTTATCTGTCATCGAATGGTCGTCGATAAATATTTTGTCTCTTGTGGGCTTTGACAGATGCTACATATGACTACGCCGTGCCCATGCCTGTTCCCAGCGTCAGCAGCGATCAGGACAGCGTCTTTTCCAAGTCTTCGTCGAGGGGCAGTGCAAAGGTAACTTTATTTTTATTTTCGCACCTAACGATATTTATTATCTGATTCTTTGTACACCTCTTAACAATCTAGTATTTTTTTTGCCTTTAAAGATACTAATTTTAATGGCGTAAAAGTTAGAAATGTTGCTGCAACAATATACTAATTTTAAAAAATGGAGTTTGTTTATATTTTATGAAAACCGAAATTGAAGAATCTTGTTTTTTTTTATTTTTGAAGATGCTAATTTCAATGGCATCTTCAACGTTGTAAGAAAGGTTGCTACACGGAAAAAAAAGCTTGGTTAGAACAACCAAGCGCTTGGTTAAATACGCGCCAGCCAATATCTTGGTTTGACCAATCAGATTGTTGGTTATGTCAACCAAGTTATTGGTTATATTACAATGCCGCTTGGTGGCGCTGACCAATAACTTGGTTGATCTAACCAATTAATTGGCTAGTGTATATATAACCAAGCGCTTGGTTGTTCTAACCAAGCATTTTTTTGTGTGTACAACAACACGCTAATTTTAAAAAAATTGAATTTTCTTATATTTTATGAAAACCGAAATCAAAGAATCTAGTTTTTTTTTTAACTTTTGAAGATGCTATTTTCAATGGCATCTTCAACGTTGTAAAAAACGTTGCTACAACAATACGCTAATTTAAAAAAAAGGAATTTTCTTATATATTATGAAAACCGAAATTAAAGATCCTATTTATTTTTAGCTTCATATATTTTTTTAATTCGAGTCGACCTAAGCTTTTTTTTTAACTTTTCAAATATTATACTTTATCATCGTCGTTTAATAAATATTTCCTGCTACCACTATATAATATAAACCGCACGTACGATTTATTTGCCGGCATCGATTTAATCACTCGTAGGTCAGAATTTGTTCGTCTTCAATGTGACAACCCGTGTTAAATAAACTATAAAAAATTTTAAGAGGATAAATAAATATAAAATCTGTACTGCGTGTCTTTATTTTTAGCTTCATATATTTTTTTAATTCGAGTTGACCTAAGCTTTTTTTTTTTAACTTTTCAAATGTTATACTTTATCATCGTCGTATAATAAATATTTTCTGCTACCACTATATAATATAAACCGCACGTACGATTTATTCGCGGGCATCGATTTAATCACTCGTAGGTCAGAATTTGTTCGTCTTCAATGTAACAACCGGTATTAAATAAACTATAAAAAATTTTAAGAGGATAAATAAATATAAAATCTGTACTGCGTGTCTTTCTAAAGTGAATGTCTCTTATTTAATGAAACTTTTGTGTCAGGCTTGCTTGCAGAGCTTTTTCCCACCGCCTCCACCGCCGCCAATGAGTGCTCCACCGGCACGAGGTTCAAGTAATCTGACGTACTCAAGCCCGCCGAGTCCAGAGCCGATTACCGAGCGGGAGCGAAGGGGCAGCAAGCGTCGTGAGCATTCCCTTCATAGATACGCGTAAAGAGTCGAAAGCACTGTCGTCATCTGGACCAGCAATCCATTCTCCATAAGCGATCGTTTCACCGGGACGAACCAGAAAGGTAAATCATCCCAATCGTCACGATCGTGGATCCCGCGTTCTACGAAATACGAATTACTTCGTAAGATCCAGCGATCCAAGTGAATGAAAAAATAACCATCAACAAAAACAAAGAAAAAACACAAACAAAAAGTGCGCGACTGAGAAGCACGTGCATCGTCATCGTTCATCGAATTCGTAGCGAATAGTGAAGAAATTAACTATAAATAACTAAACACACGTATTTCCGGTAAATAGCTAGAACAAAAATCGCAACGTTAAATGTGCAAATCTTCGAGAGATATTTAATATAAACCGAAGTATGTACTGAGCCGATCTCAAGTAACATCGATGCATCGCTCCGTTCGCTAATACTCCGGAAGACGTAATAGCATCGACTATAGAGAGATCCTAACGCTGCTGCTGCTGATGCTGTTGCTGCTGCTGCTTCTTCGTGACGGAGATAGGCGAGTTTAGGTATCGGGTTACGAGGTACACAATCCAAGTCCCTCGGATATTATCTCCCGCGTCCGATTACCTAACGATAGGCTAATCGTACCTGGAATACGTGGTACGACGAGTTATCGGAGTAGGAAAAGGAGGTTTAATGAAACAAGTAAGAGTAAAATTGAGGGAAAAAAAAAGGAAATTAAATAGGCATATCAGTCGAAGGACTCGACTCTGGCTTTTCGGCACTTTCTGGAAGTTTTTGCAAAGTAGAAATGAAAAACAAGAGTTCTTTCTCTTTGAATCACCTCGAGCACACTCATTACTGACTCAGAAAGCCATTTCACTGCCGAGCAAAGTCGTCAATCTTTGTTCCCGCGTGAGCTCGAGGACCAAGAGCGATGGTAAGAGAATTGGGGTCCATAGGTGAAGGGTCGAGACCCGGGCACGCGTATCAGAGATGTCTCTCTGGATACGAGGGCGAGAAAATTGTTCCCTCGTGTATGTGGCTCTCTCTCTTTTTTATTTAGGCTATCGTTTCTCTGGTCTCATTCTCGCACGCACACATAGCCCTTAAGCTACGTGATCCGGGAGCTCGTCATTAAGCCTTATCGTCACTAAGCGCAATTATTTTTTTAACAAATTTTAACAACTTTCAATCCTTTTTTTACATATCAGAACTTGCATTTTTTAATCTATATACAATTGTTCTCTTAAAAACTATAATTTTCATAAAACATTGGAAATTTTTTATGAAAATTATACAAAATGAGCTCAATAATTAAAAGTTTCTCAGAATCAAGTTACATTTTTTTACAAATGAGAATCTGGATTTCTGAATCCGTGAATCTTCGATCCTAAAACTTTAATTTTCATAAAATATTGGAAATGTTTTATGAAAATTATATGATATTAAAAAAAAATTAACTTCAATCAATCCACAACAGTAATATTTTTGTGACAAAAGTTACAAATGCCATTTCTGATGTATCAATTTTTAAAAACTACATTGATTATTCGTGTCAGCACGGAATAATTAAATGTTGCAGATGTAACAGTTGGAATATTTGATAAAGTAATAATAAAAAAAATGTTCATTACGTTTAGTACGAAAGGAGAAAGGAACAAAGTGACGTGGTGAAATGAAAGGATTTCCACAAAGTTCCAGAGACGCTATATTTTCGGTCCCTTTTGACGCGCATGCGCGCGATCGATCTCTTTACCGGCGAGACTTTGGCGTGTTTCTCGTGTGACACGCGACTAACTCGGCCAAATCGCGCCTCCAAAGTTGCTCGATCAGCTCTCGTATAAATAGGCACAGACATACACACATACAACAAGACTGACGTTGTCAAACGAAACATTCGGCAAGCCCGTGTGTCGTTCGCACGGGCACGCGATCTAATATTATTTATTATTATTATTATTATTATAAATGTTATTAAATAGCACATCTCTCGAGTGAGTCTATAATTTATATACCTTTAGTCGTGCGAATCGAGTAATAATGAAATGAAGAAGAAGAAGAATAAGAAAAAAAAAGAATAATTAATAATTAATATTATTATTATTGGTATTGATAATTGAATAACGATAAATGATGATAACGTTAGGCGTATATACAGCAACAAGTATATAAAAAAAAAAACAAAACAGAGTAGGAGGTGAGCGTGAAACCTATACTTTATTTCTCTATCTCTACCGACATCGCCTTCAACGCAAAACGACGAGGAATAAAAATGGTAAAAAAAAAAAAATTAAAAAAGAAAAAAAAGATAAATCGGGGTTTATTCAATTTGAAGAGAATCGACAATACAGGGATGAGGCAACAATAACTATCGTGTATGTAAAACCCGACCACATTGTGATATAGATAAATGAAAAAAAAAAAGAAAAACAAACAAAAAAAAACATAAAAATGAAGAAGGGAAAAAAACGAACGAGCTACGATGTGAGGGGGAGCTGCCGAAATAAACGAGCGTGTATTTGCGAAAACATAGATCGAATTTGGATCTTTTTTACAACATTTTATCGAGAACCATCGATTAAATTCCGGTTATTGATGCGTATATATATATTTAAATATATATATGATCTTTCAGAAAAAAAAACGATATATACATTATCACCAATATACATATATATATCTCCCTCTCGGTATTATCGTCACGTAGAATTTTTGTAAAGTGACGCAATACAACACACAGCTTTTCGATAAGTGCTTCGTGTAAATAAACGATACATACTCCCGAAATATGCGTTTATATCATATGTAGTATCGTATGTACCGTCGTAGGATTAAAAAGTACGTTCACCTCTCTCGGCACCGTAGCTTCGTACGTGCACGAGCAACGATTTTTGGATGAAGAAAAAAGAAAATTATTTGCATCTTATTTCAGATTGCAATAATGACGTCGATGAGAAATGTTATCTTTTTATTTCTGAGTCTTCAGACCGTTTTGCCACCGTTTGGCTAATCGAAATCAACGATATTTAGGGGTAATGCGATAATTGTCAATTTATCCGATAGATTTGTCCGAAGCTACATTGAACTCGATTTATGTGTGTACGTTTATTGCGCGTGATTGAGTCTAATGACGTAGGTGGAGGGTCGCGGAACGAGAGTATGTCCTTGTTTGGATGGTATATAGTTACCTATACTGTATTAACTATTGTGCACCAGTTTGAGATGCTTGCTCAGCTCGGTAAGTGAACTTTTCACGCATCAGAGACAGAAGACTTTAACCCCTTCGCTCCAATATTTATTTTCATATTTAAAAACAAAAAGAAGGTTTTTAGTTAACTAAAATTCTTTTACACTTTGAAACATTAAATAAATATTTATCGTGTCATTGATTTCACGTATTATTATTTCACAGCAATTATCTACAGAATTTATTTTAAAAGTATAACATTTTTCGTTAGGCATTTCTAAAAATAGGAAATGTATACATTTCTAAATATGCTTGAAAAAAGCATATTTAGAAAGCATATTATCGAAAAATAAATAAAAAATTGTACTCATCTATATTGCCTCATAATTTTTCGTCAATTCTTGAGAATTTTCAAATATGCTTGAGCTCCAACATTTATTTTCATAGTTGAAAAAAAAAAGGTTTTTAGTTGACTGAAACTCTTCTACACTTTGAAACATTAGATAAATGTTTATCGTGTCATTGTCGTGATTTCACTATCATTATTTCACAGCAATTATCTACTGAATTTATTTTAAAAGTATAAAATTTTTCTTTAGTCATTTCTAAAAATAGGAAATGTATATATTTCTAAATATGCTTGAAAAAATTTATCGAAAAATAAATAGAAAATTGTATTCATCTGTATTGCCTCATAATTTTTCGTCAATTCTTGAGAATTTTCAAATATGGTTGAGTTCCAACATTTATTTTCATAGTTGAAAAAAAAGGTTTTAGTTAACTAAAACTCTTCTACACTTTGAAACATTGAATAAATATTTATCGTGTCATTATTTCACAACAATTATCTACAGAATTTATTTTAAAAATATAAAATTTTTCATTAGTCATTTCTAAAAATAGGAAATGTATACATTACTAAATATGCTTAAAAAATTTATCGAAAAATAAATAGAAAATTGTACTCATCTATATTGCCTCATAATTTTTCGTCAAATCTTGAGAATTTTCAAATATGGTTGAGCTCCAACATTTATTTTCATAGTTGAAAAAAAAACGTTTTTAGTTAACTAAAACTTTTCTACACTTTGAAACATTGAATAAATATTTATCGTGTCATTGATTTCTCTATCATTATTTCACAGCAATTAACTACAGAATTTATTTTAAAAGTATTACATTTTTCTTTAGTCATTTCTAAAAATAGGAAATGTACACATTTCTAAATATGCTTGAAAAAATTTATCGAAAAATAAATAGAAAATTGTACTCATCTATATTTTTCATAATTTTTCGTCAAATCTTGAAAATTTTTTGTAAAATAAAAGAAAAATATAAACATCAATTTACACGTACTGTGAAATAATAATTATCTTAATAATTTTGACATCAATTATTCCTGCAATAAACTAGACAAGTTTGGACAAAACTGTGAGTGAAGGGGTTAAATATGGTTGAGAATTTCTGGATCATATTCACCGAACGTTACAATCTCGCAACTCAAGAAATATAGTAAAAGCTTGATATATTTATGAAGAATTCGAGAGAGCTCGAACGTCCGTGAATAAATCACAGCTCCGTTCGCATCCGGCAATTTTTTTTTTTCCTTTTCCATCGTTGCGAGCCCTTGGCCACGGCGATCCTCGATGACGCCGGTGGTTTTCGAGAGAAATGTGGCGGAGGCTGGAGGATCGTCGTAGCATAGGAAAAAGGGAGCGAGGAAAGGAGAGGGAAAAAGTGGCTCATCCTTTATTCACCTCGGCAGGACCCACGACGACGCTTGGCGACGACGTCGCGGTCGATGGTACGACGCGACGCCGTCAACCAAGAGTTTGTAGAGTCCGGGCGTAGCAAACCACGTCTTAGCTCTTCTCTTCTCTATCGCTTGAATAATTTCGCAGCCCGAGTCTCGAGCCTGTCTCCGGCAACGGACACGATTCGAGAAATTAAATACGTCCCGCGTCGCGAAAAGCTTCGACTCCAACAGAATGAAAGCACAGACGACCAACAGTCAAGTAGAGATTAAATTCACTGAATAAACAGTATGAAATTCATTTTTATACCAACCTTAGATGTATTTTTTAAAATGTAACCCTGCGTTTTGGGAATAAAACGATATTTTCCAAAGTCTACATCTAAAAGTAAATTGAAGTTTTTTTTGTAATATTAACAAAAATATTTCACGTACAAATGCTCACAGAATTTTTTTAATTAATTATGCAGAAGAACACGGAGAAAAATCATTTTTTAGCTTAGTGACAGCAAACTTTATTTGTTGGCCTACAAAATATATTTGCTGGCCTAACAAATAATTTTGCTGGCCTAGCAAATTTTTTGCTGGTCTAGCAAATTTTTTGACAAGCCTAACAAATTTTTTTGCTGGTCTAGCAAATTTTTTGACAAGCCTAGCAAATTTTTTTGCTGGTCTAGCAAATTTTTTGACAAGCCTAGCAAATTTTTTTGCTGGTTTAGCAAATTTTTTGACAAGCCCAGCAAATAATTTTTGCTGGTCTAGCAAATTTTTTGACAAGCCTAGCAAATAATTTTTGCTGGTCTAGCAAATTTTTTGAGAAGCCTAACAAATAATTTTTGCTGCTCTAGCAAATTTTTTGACAAGCCTAGCAAATAATTTTTACTGGTCTAGCAAATGTTTTGACAAGCCTACCAAATAATTTTTGCTGGTCTAGCAAATTTTTTCACAAGCCTAGCAAATAATTTTTGCTGGTCTAGCAAATTTTTTGACAAGCCTAGCAAATTATTTTTGCTGGTCTAGCAAATTTTCTTTTGTTGTCACTATATTAGCAACTGATTTGTTGATGCAACAAACGTGTAGTTTCTAGTTTCTCCACAAAAAAAAAACGTACGAAAGTAATTTGTTAAATGTAAGACTAGACAAAGACCAACATATTTCTGTTATATTAATAAATATTTTTTGTGGCCTTTTGTAGACAAATTCTTTTTGTTGTAAATACAAAAAAAAGTGTCAATTTTTATTTTAGCGTGTATACCAATTTCTTACGATTATTCGTGGATTGGTTTATTAGATACTCTCGTTCGAGGCTCACATAGGAAAAGAAATAAACGAACTCCTGCGACCTGAGTGATTTTTCGATGTAAATAGCAACGATGTAATTTATATTTAAACGTTAACGTATTATAGATTTATATAATACGCGCCCAAGGAACAAGACGTGAGAGGACAAGTAAGATATAGCGAAGAAACGAATGAATCATTGTAAATATTTGTATAAATTATAATAACGAATACCAGCAACTGAGTGTAATTATTACAATTATATATATATATATATACATACATATATATATAAATATTATATATCGAGTACCGGATGCATATTTGATATTTGTGTGCCTGTATCCTTTTGTATGCTATCGAGATAGAGAACAAAAAACACTATACATACCTATATATATATTATACATAATGAAACGAAAAGCAAAAGGTATATATATAAGATGATATAGTTGAATACGAAGTATCGCGTACTGTACACATCAAATTATCCGCCACCGTGGCTTCGACGAAATAAAACTTTTAGCGAACCGAATTAACTACGTTTTGACATTGATTCATGAGTTTACCCTCTTTTTCCTCTCCTTTTCTTTTTTTAATTTACTTTTGTCTCCAATGATGACATACTACGCTATGGAGATTAATAATCTCTTCAGCGTCTAAGCAACTCCCTTTATATTATACCGTCCTACAAAGTGATCAAGAAAAGGTCGTTGATCTCAATTTTTTGCGAACATCAGCCATACAACATCGTAAGTTTAGACAGAAATTTGTGCTGACGGTGTCTGATATTTAATAGCTCCGACGTCCAGATTTCTTCAGGCCAAATTTTTCACATTTTTTCCATATTTCTGCTGAATTCTGCTGTTTATTATCAATTTATAAATAATTCCATATTTACTTACGATAAATACGATAAAATTTGTGTCATTTGAACAATTGCCACATTTTGTGCTCGTTTACATAATTAACAAAGATATTTTGTTAATTTTACAAAATCTTTACTTTATTTTATGGATTTTCTTTGTTAAATTTGAAAAGCAAAGAAAAGTCTTTGTAATTTTTTCGACTTTACAAAAAAATATCTTTATTACAGTTATAAATTCTTTAAAAGTAGCAAATAAGTGTTTTATAGAAATTACGAATAAAGAATTCTTAAAAATAATGTACCTAATTATAAAAAAATTATTTTTCAACTTTTTGTTTGACAAACTAGAAATTGACAACAAAAATTCTTGCAATTTTTACAAATTTCAGAACAGATCTGAGAAAAAAAATTTAGCTAAATTTTGACATACTTTTGCAATGATTAAAAAATAATTTTTGCTGGTCAAATTTTTTGACAAGCCTAGCAAATAATTTTTGCTGGTCTAGCAAATTTTTTGACAAACCTAGCAAATAATTTTTGTTAAGCTAAGAAATAAGGCTTTGTTGTCACTAAATTAGCAAGTGTTGCAAGATCTGAAGCATATTCGAAGCGATTATAGATTTTACTGCGAAGGACGATCCACTCTTAATGATTAAAAAATCTCAGAGTACTTTGTCAGTCGTACAGTTATTGGCCGGAGGGTAGAATAATAGGTGAGACGGACGATAAAGCGGAAAGGAGCGTGACGGACGGGCAAATTAAAGAGACACCATCAGACGAAAAACACTGCTGCTTCTGGTGATATCCTTCCGTAACTCTGTGCTAGCTTGTAGCTAGTTCGTTTTCTCACTCGACTATACAGTCCGACCTCGAGTCATTAAAAACCGTGCGGCCGTCAGTTCTGGCTATTAGAATGACAAACGGCCACGTTGACAGTGCCAAATGAGTACGACGAAAGTGCGCCTGTAAGTTGGAACGAAAGCGAGCGGAAGCAGAGCAAAACTCGTTGGGGAAGCTCGAATAAGTCGAGCGACACGAAGGGCCATCATCAAGCATTGGGACTAACGCCTTTTCCTTAATTACTCACGTGAATTCCCAATTCAACGAGTGTACTCCTATATAGGTACGTATATATTCACGAGTTTAACTCTGTAAATGGGTATTCAGTATTTCCTTCAGTTTTTTTTATGGACAAAACTTCTGTATACAGTAAAAAATTAATTGCAATTTTTTTAAACAATTTTTATCCACAAATGGACACACACTTTTTTTTTGGTCAATTTATCGTTTTACAAAAAAAAATTAATTTCAATATTCCCATCTAAAAAACGGAGTTTAATTTTTTTTTAAATTGGGTAAGCATAAAATTATACAATTATAATTATTAGATATAATTAGAAGATTTCCATACCTTTTTTTGGTTAATTTATCATTTCACAAAAAAAAAAGCAACCGACAATAATTTCAATACTTCCATCTAAAAAATGGAGTTTAGTTAAAAAACAAATTGGGTTATCATAAAATTATACAATAATATTAATGAGCATATTATATTCAGAAGATTTCCATACCTTTTTTTGGTTGATTTATCATTTCACAAAAAAAAAGCAACCGATAATAATTTCAATACTTCCATCTAAAAAACGGAGTTTAATTAACAAACAAATTGGGTTAGCAAAAAAATGGTAAAATAATAATAATGAGTATATTATAGTCAGGAAATTTGCATGCCCTTTTTTGGTTAAAAAAAGCGATAATAATTTAGTTTCATTTTTTAAATAATTGGGTAAGTAATAAATCATAATATAATATTAATGAGCATATAATACTCCAGAGATTACCATAACCTTAACGAATTAATATCCCAACAGTAATATGCCAAAAATTGTCAATCGGGAGTAAAAATTTTCTTTTAAAAGTATAAAAAAATTCTAATTTTCTTTTTACTATGTAGCGAATACCGGAGGCATTTCGAATACCAAGCTAAATTTATGGGATCAGAAGTTGAAATGGACACACACTTTTTGTGGTCAGTTTATCATTATACAACAAAAAATTAATGATAATAATTTCAGTAATCTCATATAAAAAACAGAGTTTAATTAAAAAACAAATTGGGTAAGCATACAATTATACAATAATATTAACGAGCATATTATAGTCAGAAAATTTCTATACATTTTTTTGGTTAATTTATCATTTCACAAAAAAAAGCAACCGATAATAATTTCAATACTTCCATCTAAAAAACGGAGTTTAATTAAAAAACAAATTGGGTAATCATAAAATTATACAATAATATTAATGAGCATATTATATTCAGAAGATTTCCATACCTTTTTTTGGTTAATTTATAGTTTCACAAAAAAAAAGCAACCGATAATAATTTCAATACTTGCATCGAAAAAAACGGAGTTTAATTAGCAAACAAATTGGAATAGCAAAAAAATCGTAAAATAATAATAATGAGTATATTATAGTCAGGAAATTTGCATGCCCTTTTTTGGTTAAAAAAAGCGATAATAATTTAGTTTCATTTTTTAAATAATTGGGTAAATAATAAATCATAAAATAATATTAATGAGCATATAATACTCCAGAGATTACCATAACCTTAACGAATTAATATCCCAACAATAATATGCCAAAAATTGTCAATCGGGAGTAAAAAATTTAATTTAAAAGTATTAAAAAATTCGAATTTTCTTTTTACTATGTAGCGAATACCGGAGGCATTTCGAATACCAAGCTAAATTTATGGGATCAGAAGTTGAAATGGTTATGATCCAATGCAAGCGAGGGCCAATCGGGAATCTGAAGCTTTTATATAAATAGAATTCCTTCTCTCGCGAGAAAGCTTCACTCATCTCTTTGTATGTGTATGCGAGTATATTTGCTGGCTTTTACGACAAGCCCGAAGGCTCTAAGATTATTGGTATCGTAAATTATTCGACTCGCGCTTCCATCTTTTATTCTTATTACGATCAATGATCGCCAATTTATTTTCTATTTCGAGCTGTTGAGAATAAATGGCCTCGCAGCCGATGTTGTGTATCAGACTTGCCTTTAGTTTATCACCGCCTATGATCTCTGGTACCACTTGCCGGATTCCCACGGGATACTTATAACTGCTTGGCAATATCAACCTTCACGAATTTGCTACACGCTTGGCCATTATCATTTCTCATCCATCAGCCAGACTTCTGAAACGTTGTACACTCTTCTTCATACTGTTTTTTCGCTTAATGTATCAGTAATGCAGTGGCTAAATCATCCTAAAGTGGCTACACTGTTAGAAAAGACTGGAAGTTTTTATGCATAAACTCGTAATCGAAGTTTAATATACAATTGTGGTACACTGAGAGAAATTAAGATGGTACTGGTAACTAATCAGTGATAATTATATTTTATTAGTCCACGTGGACTAATAAAATATAATTATCACTGAATAGTTATCAGGAAATTCATGTACTTTGCCAGTAAAATTAAGGGATCTTTCCAGTGTGAAAAAAGTCGATTTTTTTGTCTTATCCATTAGTATATACGATCAAAAACGTCCTCTCAAATTTTTAAAGCGAAATTCGAAATACTTCGCTGGCATACTTTATGATCCTGGCATCGCCGATGAGTCGTAAATACACAATTTAGGTATATGAAATTTCTACAGTCGAAACTTTAAACGCGTTTTTCTCGAGACGACATTTTGCAAAACGGTGGACATTCTCCAGGGAACAATTTTCAAGCGATCGTTTTCAAATTTTAGGAGAACATTTTTCACGCTACTCTCTATCATGCTGTGGAAGCTTTTTTTAAAAAAATTCCCATTTTTTTAAAGAAAAACTGCTAAGTACGGTACTTTTTGTTCAAACCGCCGCCATTTTGTCAATTTTGATTTTAAAAAAGCCTCCATAGCGCGATAGCCAATCGCATACTAATTAATAATCCTTTGAGTTATTTTTTCAGATCAAATTTACGACACCTAGAATGTCCACCATGAGGCTATCTTTTTTTATCAACATTATTTTCAACAATTAAAAAAATATATTTAAACTATACAAATCGACTTATAAAAAATCATTTTCTGTCATTCATGATTACCTTAATATGTCATAACAATTTCAGATTCATCGGCGTATAGTAACCATCCGAAAAAAAATCGTGAAAATTATTAAAATTCAAGTACTTTTACTATAAAATTAAAGTAAATTATTCAATGTGCTGTGCTGTACATTAATTTTACATTACACTTGTATACTACATTTAATATACTAGTTTATGCATAAAAACTTCCAGCAAAAGTACATTAAATTTCAAGTAGACTTTTATTACAGTGTAAGTAAGTAAGTAAGTACTCGAGTAACAATTTCTGAGAGCATCGAAATCGTACATTAAAAACGGAATTGATATTTTTGTACTTTAAGACAAATTTGATAACCAATAGAATTCGTCATGGATAAACCATTTATCATTTTATCCTTTAAATATGATATTTACAGAGATTGAATAGCTGCATAAATTAAAATGATTCTTGGTATAATGATTCAAATTATTTTAAAGCCTAAAAATGTAGAATGTAAAAATATCATTTTCGGCATTGTATTTTTATTTTCCTGGATATTTGCTTACAGTTTTTTCTCAATTCTTAAATTGTTGTTAAACTCTCTGCTATCTGCAAGATTTTCACAGAAACGAAATTAGCATTTTTGTACTTTTAAAACTGAATGAATAACGTCATTAAAGATATTAATAGTTTTTAATTTTATGCTTCACATATGACAATTTTAGATTGAATTGCTGCATAAATAAAAATAATTACTGGTATAATAATGATTTTAATGCCCAAAAACATAGAATGTAAAAACACCATCTTCGGCATTGTATTTTCTTTTGAATATTTTGTCACGTAACCTACCAAAGGGCATTCGTTTCTTCTAAATTATTAAATTGTTGTTAAACTCTCTAATATCCGGAAGATTTTCACAAAAAAACGAAATTCAGCTTGACATCGCCAAATATCTGCAAATTTGCTGCCTCTTCCATCGTCCATTAATATTTCTCATCCATCAAGTATTCTCAGGATGTGTTACGTACGCGGACGTTCATGTACACAATATTCATACATATATATATACTCTGTTGCGTCGCTTTCCGTTCTGCTTCACGTATCAGCAAGCTCGTTCGAACGCAACCCCGAAGTGTCGGCGCTCGCATATATCGCAACGAAAATTATGGTCGCCCCCTTCGCGAACCCTATAACGCACGTTTTGCTTACTATATAGGTAGTACAGGGAGAGTACGGAGGAGAAAGGGCACCCCTTTGTCCTGTCAGTCGAGAGTTCCGCTCACCCTGGCATCGCGGTGCTTATCGTACGCTCTAATACGTCTCTACGGCACATAACGCCCTGCTTCATCCCCTCTTCTACCTCTCTATGTTCTGCCACATCCCTTCAAACATACGCCCTCCGGAATCCCCGTGGAATGAGAATTCGAGAGCCAGAACGCTTCACGTCACCGAGTACCAAAAGCTCGATTCTGAGTTTCTCACCGGTTGAGGGACACACTTGGCAACACGAAACTTTATCGAGCGGATACAGTAGCTCGTACTCACCATCTTTACCCCTGGGGATCACGTTATAATAATATCAGAATTGTCTGTCTCTGACAGTTATACATATATGTGTGTACCTATAGTTATCTTCGAGGGCTTTGGAATATGTGAGCAAAATGTTCGCCAGGTGAATATACACAATTTATATGCTTGAGCAGACTCACAGAATTAGAGAAGTGTGGAGTATGGTTGGTAAGGTACATTCGCTTAATTCCGTAAATTAATACTTTAGAATACCATTCGGTTTATATCGATATTTGTAATGTAGTGGATATGATGACACTTTAGGATTTGGCAAAAATATATATATTTAGAAAGATATGTAACATCTTTTGAGAATGGAATATGAATTTAGCATCTTATACAAAAAGATGCTTAGCATCTTATACTTTTAAGATTATACTCTTATACTTATAAGATGCTAAATTCAATAAAAAATACAAAAGTATTTGTAGCCTATAAATGAGCATGACACTTTAGGATTTGGCAAAAATATATATATTTAGAAAGATATGTAACATCTTTCGAGAATGGAATATGAATTTAGCATCTTATACAAAAGTATAAGATGCTAAATTCAATGAAAAATACAAAAGTATTTGTAGCCTATAAATGAGCATTTTCAACATTAACATGTTTTTATTGGATTTTAAAGTCAGTGTTCAGGTTTTGGTCAGGGTTTCTGTGCATTGTTCTATTTTTTAGGACATTGGTAAGCTGAATCGGTCAGAATCTTGTTACCAGCGTGGACAAATGTATTAGATAGAATTGAACGTTTCAGTGATCCATCGTCTTCGATTAACAAACAGATTGATTTTTTTCAGTTTCTAAATCGCTGAGAAGACAAGCGACTTTAGTATCCAGTCAAATGTTACATTTCAAATGGTCTGGAAACTGGACCAGAATAAAGATGGAATAGATTTGAGAAAGGCTTTCTAAAGACTGCAGAACGAACCTCCGAAAGTGACGTATTTTGTAGGGTTCTGCTCTTTGGCTTCGACTACGACAATTTAGCCGCAAAAATTCATGGATTCCGGCACGGAGAGAAATTTCTGTGTTGTGACAACATAAAACGAGGATAACAAAAATCGTTACGTTAGGCTGGCAAATCATTTGTCCGGTTGACAAATCAGTTTTGCTATGCTGAAAAATCTTTTGTTCGACTAACAAATCTTTTTGCTGGTCTGAGCAATTTTTTTGGTAAGCCTAACGTAAGGATTTTTGTTGTCCTCATTTTATGTTGTCACAACACGAACAAAAATAAGTATCGAATCTTTCAAGGCGAACATATACAACACTCTACGAAATTGGAACATGCTTTAAAAAATGTATTTTCGATAATAATACCAATCTTCATGTAGCCAAAGAGTAGCCATTTTAATATATCATTGTCTATCAAAATAAACGCCGAATGAACATACATCATACATCATAAACATAATAAGTAACATCCATTTCAACAAGCCATCTTCTTAGATTAAACTACAAAGCCATTTTAGCTAGTCCCTAAAGTGTCTTCAACAAAATATTACAAATGATCCGGTCGTTACGTCAGAAAAAAAATGGAATAGATTTGACAAGAACTTCCTAAAGAGTGGGAAGGAAGTCTCCAAACACTTGCTGATGCAGTAAAACTCTTAGGCTTCGAGTACAACAGTTTAGCCGCGAAAATTCACGGATGATGTGTGAAGAAAATTGGCGACGAATTAAAGCGAACGAGTATGCTTTCAAGGCGTAGATACGGCATGGAAGCATCAGAGCATGCGGCGCCGGTCATTATTTACGGCACGTCGGTGTCGCACGGGGCATCGGATGTCAAATGGGCATTCCCGAAGACAAATCCCTCGGCCAAGGGGCGTCCTGGGTTATGCTCTTGGTTGGTACCCTCTTTTTCGTTCTGTCTGCATGATCTTCGTCGTGTCAGCCCGCTCAACGGATCGTTAGACCACGTCTCTGACTTGCCAGCACGACGTCGTCGACGTCGAGCATCTCGCGTTTTATTTTTAAGCTCGCAAGCGTTTGCTCCACCCGATGTTGGTAGCAACGGCAAACCGGGATGCCTCTAATTGCCTCAGGAAACCACCACTCAACGAATGCATAACCGCCGCTTTGATATACTGCCCGACTTCACTGCTGAGAGTCGGCCGGAAAGCTCTTGCGACTTTGTCAAGCCTTCCAAACTTCGGCGGATCTTTCCCGATCGAAACTGATGAGATCAGGAGGGTTGAATCATGTGGTAAGGGAATTGGAATCACTTTGGGCTTTCCCGTTGATACTTAAGAAGTTTAGCGCTCGGGAAAGGTAAGTATGAGCATCGATATAAATTTCGAAACTTGTAAGGATGGGTAAATGTTAGACATGACTATAAGTATCAAGGGAAGTGAAATAGTTAGACACGTGTTTTTAGGCCATAAAAATTGTTAATATGACTTCCAGATGGGTGGATATGTGGAGATTTTTTTTAAACTTCGGTGCTTCATAGGTTCGGAACATTCTTGTCTTATAATTTGATAGATTTCTTCGCATCTGTACAAAGAATGCGTCTGGATATCATTTTTAATATGAAGCGTCCGAATACATGAACAAAATTTTAAATGCTATCTTATGGAGATTTACGACGTTCTTCGTATGTCTTACGTCCCGAGCTAAGGAGACGTTGGAAAGGGATATATTTTTGGGAGTTCTCTGTTCGATTAATGATTAAAATCAATATTTCGAATTATCACGTGTAAAATATGTTGATTTATTCAATTTAACAGGATAAAACTTCTTATATTGTCACTGTTTATGACAATTATTAGTTGATTATTTTAAGAAACTTATACTTAAACGCGGCGCTCAAGCGCTTGAAATATTGTATTTAAGACATATTGATTGTTTGGAAATTGATTGAAGTCTCAAGGGTAAAACGATTGAAAAAATGATCAACGTTTGAATCGGAGTTTAAGTGGGATTTTCGGGAATCGCGCGACGGCCCAAAGATGCTGACAACGCACGACACGTGCGGTCAGCGAAAATATACAAGTGCAATGAACGAACCACGGAATAGCGGAACGGATTTACATTGTCAGAAATAGAGATTGAATATTGGAAAGAACGAGAATTAAATAATTATTAATTATGTTAGGAAAAATAGCCAGGACGTAAACGTATGGATCTTTAAAAAAAATGGCTATAACATCGGAGTGTCTTACTAAAAATAAAAACAAAACAGGGAACAGGGATAAAAGTCAGATAACTTTTTCAAATACATGTTACCAAGTAATACTTGTTTTTATTATTAAATTTCTAATCAGCATGAAGTAAAAAATAATTGTATTTGTTATTACGAGTACATTTTAATGATGATTGATATAATCGACGTTAATGACACCACAAAGCCTCTCAACCACATTACAAACTCTCAAAAGGGACAATGCGTTCGCGATTGCCTTGATAGCGACGAAATTGGTTGGATGATCTACCCTCTCGAGCCACTTCGACGTTTCGTTGTCCTGGGATCTGCAGTGTTGACGACCGGGAACCCTCGTTGAGTGCCTCGAAAATGACGGGCTGCAAAACGTGTTCGTCACTAAATTATCGAGTGTTCCATAGTGAAAGCAGCCATCAGACACAGATATACAGCTTACGTACTTTTTATCGAGCAATTGACAGTGCGAATTAACGCTGCTCTGGCACAAGAGTTGAGCGTGTGCGTTTTATTATACCGGATGGGGGCCTGAAGTGTCTTCCTCCTCTTTGCTTCTTCATTGCAGCCCTCTGGCACTCCAGTGCGTCCAATCAGTCGCTTACATTCTCCTCCAGAAGCGATTGAAATGCACAACCAAGGCTTGAACGTCACTTTGTATATACTCAGACCGACTGCTGAGTATATCCCATCCTCGTATCTCACAATCATTCGTCCGGTCTTAATCGTCGTCATCGTTGTCGCTGATTTCATTATCGAACATTGCCTCCAGCACTCCAGCTCGGTAATGTCGTATCACTCGACAAAATGCTTTATGTACACTGATTAACAGATCAACGAATTGGACTTGTGTTGTTCACTTTGAAGTAACAACTTTATCATGATTAATTAAAATAAATAGAGTGAAATTTCACTTTCGATTAATTTGGAGTAATTATTATTTCTCATTCGTACTAACATTTTACTATAAAAATTGTATTAAACTATTTAGCACTTGAGCAGAATATTTTTGTGCTCGATAAAACAATTCACATTAATCGGTAGCAATCAATAATAATTAATAATACTAAATTAATAATAATTAATCAATGATTGTTGTTCAAATTAATGGTGCGAGTTTAAACTATTTAGCACTTGAGCAGAATATTTTTGCGCTCGATAAAACAATTCACATTAATCAATAATTGGTAGCAATCAATAATAATTAATAATACTAAATTAATAATAATTAATCAATGATTGTTGTTCTAATTAATGGTGAGAGTTTAATTCTACGCTTGGATATTCGAAGGTAAACATTTTTCTTTTATGTTACTTTTATATCCTTGGAATTCTGTCCAGAATTAATTGTTCTAAAATTTGACAGCGACAATTCATTAATAATAGTAAATAATCGAATGAATGTAATTTTCTTTCAAATAACATTGTATTTTTTACGAAAGAGATTATACGAAGATTTTAAAGCATATAGAGAGACAATCAAAACTGCAAGTTCTTCACTTTGCAGTAACAACCCTTTCTTGTGTATTTCAAAAGCATAAACAGCAAATAACCGATCACCTCGTGGCTGGAGTTTACTGCATCCCTGCGAAACACGCGAAACCCATGTTTGATTAATTCAACAGGATTGTCGACAAGATCATATAATACTTGCAAGCTTAAACAGCTTTTTCGTCTACCTAGTTAGATGGTTAGCTAGGTACTCTATTACTTATGGTGTGGAGTCCCCTCCTCAGTCTATTCACTACTATGTTACTTCTGTATAAGCATTAGTATCGAGGGTCTCTGAGACACCCAGCGGCGACGTGCCACTTGACAAAACGAGTTATGCTAACGAGTTAGCGCAGCTTCAATGATATATATATATATATATATATATATACGCAGCTTGGAAATTACTGCGTGTACAGGACGAAGAAACCAGTCGATACATCAAGACCAAGTGACTTGTGTAATTGATTTAGTATATTATTGCCGTGAGGACACGCGTTACAACCGTCAAAGACACATTTTTCATCGGCATAGTTTTCTCTTACAAGTTTTTCCTACTTTTAATACCCTTTCTCCTTCATTACGACGCTCGAATGTTTTCCCGCACATTCTCAATTTATTTTCCGGACTCTCGATGAGTTTTGTAATTGTTTACAGAGCGGAAGCTGAGTCTATGTATAGAGTATATGGCCTTTTTCTTGAAGCTTATTAATTCTTTGGATACCGAAGCGTGCTCGCCATAAGAATAGGGGAGGAAGAAAAAGGGTGGCGAGAAGTTTGTAAAGGGGAGATGGGCACGCCATGAACTTACTTAATTTCTGTTAACTCAAACCCTGTTTTCTAAACTTCTTTTTTTTCTTCGCTTAAGCTTGTTGGGATATAAATATACTTAGATTTTGAAGAATTAATAACATCGCAAGTCATAACATTATTTATTGGCTTAGTTACGCGGATGCTATCTTTATGCGTTTAAAAATATCGAATCTTTTACTTCACGGTCTGGAAAGTTTTACTGTGCTGTGGTTGTCTCGGTTGCTTGAGAGAAAACTCAAATATTTTACATAAAACTTGAGATTTCTTTAACGAAATAGCGACGAGTACAAAGTTTTTACTGTATGATGAAATTACCTTACTCTTACTGTTTTTACATGAATAGTGGTTCAATTACACTTAATTAAATTACAATATCATTTTTATTATAACAAATTTTTAATAATGTTTAATGTCTAAACGTAATAAATTCAATGAGTATGATATTGAGCTTACATTCAGTTTAAAGGAAAAAGTCATTTTTTAAATCAAGGCAAAAAGGCTTATAACCGGTATTTTCTGTGTTATAATATATGACTTGAGAAAGATGGTGAAGGCCAAAATTCAAGCAAACATACAAAGTCCAAATAAGGCGTTAGGTTAAGTTCAACATTTTTTTTTAAGTCTAATTATAAATATACGCTGTATTTCTCTAATTTTATTTTATTAGTATTTTTATTTTATTTTTTGTTTTTTTTTTCTCCTTATGTGATGTAACTAATTATGCATCAGTGCTCTTAGGGGATTTATCCCAGAGCATGAAATAAAATTTCAATTTCAATTTCAAATATGCTATAAATAATAATTTTAATTTCGATACAAAAAATGTTATTTGTTAGGTTTTACGTACGAATTAATTCATATTTATAAAAAAAAAAGAAAAAAAACGAGCCTCAAGGTGAGTCGTATATTTAATTCGAGACGTAGTAACGATGAGTCTGTTCCATTCGATTGTAAAATTCAACGATTTCTTCGTTAGCATTTATCCGGACACCTTGACACGTCGGTTGACTTTGAAGTTGTCGATTCGTGATGACGAGCTTCTATTCTTTTCGCTGGAACGGATATACGACGAATAGTAAGAATAAAAGAGACTCCGAGAGGCGTTGTCGAGGCACGTAGCGGGAAATCGCGTAGACGAGCACAGGCAAACGCAGCATCCGGTGGCCACACGTTAAAACGTATGTATACGGGTTCGTTCGTTCGTTCGTTCGCGCGCTTGACGCACGCGAAACAATGCAGACAGTCATCGCCATATATTATTCATCGAAGTGGTAAACGAAGAAGGAGAAGACGAGGGCATCTGTAGTGACTGAAGGGAGGGAAACTCCGACCGAACGAACGAATGAACGAGATGGTGAAGGAGAGCGAAAGACGTTGAGTGAGCGAGCGAAGTTAAGGGCTCTGGGATGTGGGTAATGAACGGAGGAAACAACAATTTGTCTCCTCACCTCGAACAATGAATTTACTCGTAAATGAATTTGCGAACGCCGCAGCCACCGCTTCTCGGGTAAGAATGACGAAGTACTAAGGACCTGGATGATGAAACTCGGTAATTCAACTTTTCTGATTCAATTTTTGTATGTCTCGACAAAATGAGAACGCGTCTCAGTCTTGTTATATTTTATTCCTCGATGATTCAGTGAAGTTTCTTTTTAATATATTACAGTTATAAGGTTATGTTTATTAAGTGTATTTTTACATTTTGCAAAAAAATGATCTGCTAATTTATTGTATTACTTTAATGACATTTTGGAAACTTTCGATTATTGATATTCGAATTTTTGTTTGGGGCTGGTGGAGAGAATCAAACTGTGCTTAAATCGGTCAATCTGCTAAGATTTTGGTTTAAAAAGTAGTTTGTTGAATTTTTGAAATTCATTCATATTTAATTAATACAACGAAAAAAAGAGACATGCGAATTTAGCTTCAAGTTATCATATTTATCGTAATTTCAGGAATGAAAAAGTTTGATGAATTTAAGTTAAAAAAATTATGCTTAAATCGGTCAATATATCGAAAAAATAGTAAATTGAGAAATGAAGAATTTTTATAAATTCCAGTGGGTTGTCGAAATTTTTTTGTTGCCTCGTGGAGCCACGTGTGATGATAGTAGAAGCACTTGATGGTTAAGGAGAGACAAAGAAGCGAGTAAGGAGTTATGGTGTTCCTTGAGAATCAGGAGACCTGCGTCAGGGGATGTTGCTCGACGCGAAAAAAGTGTAACGTTCCACGGACCATCGAGCTTAACGTTCGCAAGGTTCAGAACCCCAGGATAAATCGTGGGAATTCCTAAACGTGCGCATCCTTGGTTTAGCACCTTGCTCTTGTGTCTCTTTTTTTCTTTCGGCCACAGGCACATCGACGATGCCATAACAGAACATTTTCCCGTTCATATTCCTTCACTGATGATTCACCACGCTAGTTCTGGCCATTTGAAATCCGGATTACGATTCGGGTTTTTAGCTATAAAAGTGTTGTACATACCGCGCGCAACTGGCGTAGCCAGGATTTTATTTTGGGCGGGGGGAGCCCCGCGGCCCATCTCCTGGATACGCCACTACCGCGCGCAGAGAGGAAATAAAAACAGACGTTTAACAGTAAAATAAAAATGCGTTTGGTGATAAATCAATACATGCATTGTTGGATATGGGTTAGTCATGGTAACTCGACATCAGAATAGACAAATCGTTATATTTTTCAATTTAATAAACAAAAATTCACACGACCAACGCATAACATAAGTGTCTGTGAGAGTGTCTGTGAGAGTGTTTGTGAGAGTTTCTGTGAGAATGTCTGTGAGAGTGTCTGTGAGAGTGTCTGTGAAATTTTCTGTGAGAGTGTCTGTGAGATTTTCTGTGAGAGTGTCTGTGAGAGTGTCTGTGAGAGTGTCTGTGAGAGTGTATGTGAGAGTGTATGTGAGAGTGTCTGTGAGAGTGTCTGTGAGAGTGTCTGTGAGAGTGTATGTGAGAGAGTCTGTGAGAGTATCTGTGAGAGTGTCTGTGAGAGTGTCTGTGAGAGTGTCTGTAAGAGTGTCTGTGAGAGTTCTGCGAGAGTGTCCGTGCTAGTTTTCGTGAGAGTGTCTGTGAGAGTGTCTGTGAGAGTGTCTGTGAGAGTGTCTGTGAGAGTGTCTATGAGAGTGTCTGTGAGAGTGTCTGTGAGAGTGCCTGTGAGAGTGTCTGTGAGAGTGTCTGTAAGAGTGTCTGTGAGAGTTCTGCGAGAGTGTCCGTGCTAGTTTTCGTGAGAGTGTCCGTGCTAGTTTTCGTGAGAGTGTCTGTGAGAGTGTCTGTGAGAGTGTCTGTGAGAGTATCTGTGAGAGTGTCTGTGAGAGTGTCTGTGAGAGTGTCTGTAAGAGTGTCTGTGAGAGTTCTGCGAGAGTGTCCGTGCTAGTTTTCGTGAGAGTGTCTGTGAGAGTGTCTGTGAGAGTGTCTGTGAGATTGTCTGTGAGATTGTCTGTGATAGTGTCTGTGAGAGTGTCTGTGAGAGTGACTGTGAAAGTGTCTGTGCGAATGTTTGTGCGAGCGGCTTTAGAGTATCTGTGAAAGTGTCTGTGAGAGTGACTGTGAAAGTGTCTGTGCGAATGTTTGTGCGAGCGGCTTTAGAGTATCTGTGAGAGTGTCTGTGAGTGTCCGTTCGAGTTTCCATGAGAGTATCTCTGAGAGAAACTGTGAGAGTGTCTGTGAGTGTCCGTTCGAGTTTCCATGAGAGTATCTCTGAGAGAAACTGTGAGAGTGACTGTGAAAGTGTCTCTGCGAGAGTCTGTAAGAAAAGGTGTGAAAATGTCTGTAAGAGCCTCTGTAAGTGTCCGTGGGTGTTGGTAAAATTGTATAATGACTTTGTGTTTAATTCCCATGTAGATATTCGTGACTATAAAAAAATTTAAAAGTCTATTAACTACGAGAATTCTTATAACTTATAGTACATAACGAAAACTCGAATAACTGCAAACGTGACTAGTATCGCCAGGTGAGTGACAATGGTAAAGAGGTTATAACATGTTCCACGACTTAGCAACAACTCCCGTCTCTTTCGCCTACTATTGTGTTCGTGATGCAAAACTAGATCACGACCGCCCTACGAATAAGAATAAGAGTCAGATAGAACTCGTTGATTAACATCAATCCCCCACACCAGTTCGCGTATATGTGGTAGAGACATTTCTTTGTAAATGTACAAAAGCGGAGTATCGATTGATCGAAAAACGCGAGGTGAGAAACTCTCTCTCTCTCTCTCTGGTTTTCGGATCCCGGTCAAGCGCGGCTTTCGGCGGTAGGGATTCCAATTCTGCCGGGTTTCCAAGGAGGGATCAAATGCCTCAGCGCCGTGGAACATGATTCAATATCGACTCGCGTGCGAGCGTTCGTTCCACCACGAAGAGCCCGAGAGAGGTCTACGAGCCGAGAATTCTAGACCGAGTGAGGCTTATTCTATTTCAGCTGGCCTCATTCGAAGCCCGAATAAAGATGTATATGTATATCATACGATCGGAGACTATTTTATCGCCAGTGAGAAAAAAAAACACACGAGAGGATAATATTGGACGACGAGAATATGAAATTTTTACCAACGGCGAAAAATCATTCGTTCGCAAATCTCTTCTGAGGTGGATTATGCACTGGAGAAAAAAAAGGTTTCGCTATGAGCGCCTAGCAGGAGTAGGTATATAGAGTCTCATAGTGCAGATAATAAGTGAAGTATGCGGGAAGCGTTCAAGTGGCCGGCGCAATGAACGCCGGAGACGATCAATAAGCGCTTTGCAAGTTTTATAATTCATGAATTTATAATTCATGCGAGTTGCCGAGCGACGCAAGCTCTCTCGTGTCCATAATCCGACGAGTCAGACCAGACGAGGGACGCAACGTGGAAAGTGGCGGAGCTGATGGCCGGAAAAGGAGAATGAAGAAGAGAGCCACAGTGCAACCATTGCAAACTTTGCTACTCTACTTGATATAGATTTACCGTTATTTCCTATTCTTGTTAAGTCACCGATGTTTCTTTTCTCCTGTCTGTTACTTTTGCCCAATTAACCGCAATCCTTTTTTTACATCTCGCAGGAAATTGAAAGAAGAATTTTCTGGCGTTTCTGGTAAATTCAGAAAAATTGTGACAGCCTTGGTAAATATTAAGTGACAGCTGTTAAATTTACAGTACATGCAACTATTTTTACATATAATAAAATCTTTGACAATTATTGGTTTATGCTTGCAAACAAATTTTTTTTCTTCTGAACATGAAAAAAAAAATTAATATAACATTTTTTATTCGCCAAATTTTCAATGAAAAAATAACTCGATACGTTGGAGAAAAATGTCCGTCAAAATTTTCCAAAAATTGTCCTATTTCGTGTTTGGATAAAAGTTCAATGGGGAATTTTCTTTTGCCTTGAATTACGAGAAACAAGAACAAGATGTAAGAAAAGTAAAAAAGCCAACAATTGGCATTGAAGTTCATAAAGAAAAATGAATCTGTGGAAGAAAAATCCATATCTGATACAAGAACAGCGGCAAATAAAAAATGTACATTCCAGTTCATGAAAAAAAAGGAATCCCTATTCTCACATGGTACAAATTCACTGAATAATTCACGTTGAGTGTTAAGCATGTTATCGACTGTGTGTATTAATTCCCCGACTCCTCGTTGAAGAATCACCGATGTCAAAACGACGAATCGAAAAAGAAAAAAACACCAGCACATCATATTATTAAATGACGCCTTTAAGGGAACGAGGGGTTCAAGAATAACGACGTCGACGACCACCTCCGGTGCGCATAATAACAATCCATAAATTTTGCCGGATCCGCGGTGTTCTTTTGGGTAAATATTGAAATATTTTCCGTGCGGTAATCGACGGGGGGTGTTTTGAGAAGGTAGAACAGGGAAAGGGTCGTTCGCGCGCTTTGCCTTGGTTTTCGGTTGCGTTTTCAACAGGGCAACAAGCCCGTCGTCGACATTGTGGCGCTGCTGGAAACAGAGCGGCAAGATAGAAGGGGCTAACTTTTCTCTGAACAGGCGGCAACTGCAGGGGTTGGCGAACCCCCCGCGGCGACACCGTCGCATAATCTAATTTGTACTTCGGCAACTAAGCGCGTCGACGTCGACGCCATGTCTCGTCCCTTGGTGCTATGGCCGAGGACCGACGAACGGACGGACCTCGAAGCCTCGTCTAACATCGCCAACCCCTAGCACCACGAATCCTTCCATCGCACCGGACGCATCCTTTCGACACCACCAGCAGTGTCACTAGCTAACAGGTAGGTAGATATATATATATATTGGGTATTCTATATTGTACAGTGTGAAACTACCCCTCGCTGTGTGCACCCTCGAGTTTCGAGCGAATATAATAGACAGGATTGGCCGAACCCAGACATGAAACAAATTGGCTTCTGTATCGCGGGACAAAAATTGGCAGGACCGAAATTCACTTTCTCTTATAGAGTATTGGTTCGAAATTCATTATAAATCATTTTTTTTCCACCGGTATACTCACTCCGGATGACTGCGTCAAGGGAACCATTTTTTTAATCCGAAGGGTGCAATATCAAAATTCAGATGGGAATATATTTTTTAATTTTATTGAAAGGTATGAAAAAAAGAATAGGATTTTTTTTGCAGAGTTTATTTAAGGATGAAAAAAAAAATTTATTATCATTTTGAAACAAAATGGCGCGACAGAGTCCATCTTGAAAATCGTCTTTTTTTAAAACACCTTCACGGAAGGATGGTTTTTTCGTAAAGTATAAGCCCTGGAACCAAAAACAAAAAAAAAGTATAATCTATATACTATTGGTTATGAAACTACGTAGGGGTTTTTTTTAAATCAAATTTTGTAGAAATGGTGCGCTTTTGAAAAAAATGAATCTTACAATAAACAGACCTGCATTGGTTCAAATACCAAGAGATCCCATACAAAAATTCGTTCAGGCAGCCGCGATTAAATAAGGGGCCTTTTTAAGTATAAACGTGGCATCCACAATAGGGAATCTACTCTAGAACCCTACTAGGCTCAACAGAGGTGGCCACGAAAAACTTCGGGACCTAATCAGGCTTAAATGTGGAACCCTCACTAGGGTCGCCCATATTGAGCCTCTAAAGGGTAGAACTATCAAGCGTGACTAGCCTAGTAGGGCCCCTACTACAATTAGGTCAATCTAGAAAGGGCCAAGTTGGAGCCCCAACTATATTTCTGCATCGGATGTTCAGAAGAAATCTGTGTAATTTGTTAAAACTTTTGTACTCACTACTTATCAAACTATACATTTGATTTAAAGTTCCTCTCTCGTCTTAACTTCAATCTTAAGATAAAACTTATAGCAGAGAATTTGGCCCTTAATTAATGTTGCCATTTTCGATGTTCCATTGTGCCATTGTCTGAAGAGAAATCCTGCCACAAATGTCATTCTGTTCGTAGTAAGATTCTTCACGAAGTTTCATTCACTCGAAGGCATCTTTTAAGGCTGTTAAGGCACGACGAAGGGGAATGGTAATAATTTCCTGGCGGTCCATATCGTCGAGACTGGAGGGAGTAGAGGTGTAAAGTTCATTGGCTGAAATGTTAGCATTGGGGGAATAATTCGGTATCGTTTATGCATCGAGGGGTGAGTTAGAGAGTGAGAGGAGTTCCGGGGTTATATATACTACGTTGCCCTTACTCCATAGCTCTCGCGTTATCGCCACGGCAGAAATTCGATTTTCGCTGACGCAATTAGCGTTTCCAGAAGCAACCGCACCCTGGGATCGCGAGCCAGCCCCTGCGAAACCAGCGAATACCACGAGAGATACTATTCCGCGACACGCCGCGGGTTGAATATGTATAGGGGTACATTGAAAGCAGCCAATCAAGGACCCCGATGCTTTCAACGGCAGATCTGCCGCTGCTACTTCTACTGCTACTGTCTGTATGTCTGTCTGTCTGTCTGTCTGCCTAACTGCTACCAGCTTGCCAGCATGATGTGTGGTGTATTCTGGTGCAGCTTTAACGAGTATAGCGAGTAATTGAACCCTTTTCACTGGATTTTCCAATACCTTGCAGACAAGTTCCGACGTTCCTGCTTTTTTCAATACTGCTTTTGCGTATACGTGTAAACGCTATTCACGATAAAAATGAGTGAGATTTTTCAACACGTTTATATGTAGTCTCTTTTTACACGTGCTGAAAATGTATTACAGACCCGTTTCCTAACTATGTTATTATTCGACAATCAATAAACATCTCCACACCGTTTTGTTCATAGTTTAGGGATTTAGACAGTTTCTCGCACGGAGAGAAATTTCTGTGTCGTGACAATATAAAACGGTGACAACAACAATCGTTTTGTTAGGCTAACAAAAAGATTGGTCAGGTCAGCAAAAAGATTTGTTAGTCGAACAAAAGATTTATCAGCATAGCAAAACTGATTTGTCAGCCGAACAAAAGATTTATCAGCATAGCAAAACTGATTTGTCAGCCGAACAAAAGATTTATCAGCAGAGCAAAACTGATTTGTCAGCCGAACAAAAGATTTATCAGCATAGCAAAACTGATTTGTCAGCCGAACAAAAGATTCATCAGCATAGCAAAACTGATTTGTCAGCCGAACAAAAGATTTATCAGCATAGCAAAACTGATTTGTCAGCCGAACTGAAGATTTGTTAGCCTAACGTAACGATTTTTGTTGTCACCGTTTTATGTTGTCACGACACAGAAATTTCTCTCCATGCGTTGTTTATAAATGTTTACATTTGTTCATTGCTTTAAATTTTCACATTTTTAAATTAAATTTGCGCACGCATATTTGTCAGCCGAACAAAAGATTGAGCAGCATAGCAAAACTGATTTGTCAGCCGAATAAAAGATTAATCAGCATAGCAAAACTGATTTGTCAGCCGAACAAAAGATTTATCAGCATAGCAAAACTGATTTGTCAGCCGAACAAAAGATTTATCAGCGTAGCAAAACTGATTTGTCAGCCGAACAAAAGATTTATCAGCATAGCAAAACTGATTTGTCAGCCGAACTGAAGATTTGTTAGCCTAACGTAACGATTTTTGTTATCACCGTTTTATGTTGTCACGACACAGAAATTTCTCTCCATGCGTTGTTTATAAATATTTACATTTGTTCAATGCTTTAAATTTTCACATTTTTTAATTAAATTTGCGCACGCATATTTGTCGACGATGTTGCGCTAATAAAATATGTCGTGAATGTCTAACTAACACAGCCGAACTTGCCGAACTTTTAAGAAAGTTCGGCAAGTTTATCTGTGATTTTAAAAAATGTCTATGGTTAATTAATTTTTCATCAGTGATTAAACCAACCAATAAAATCTCGTTACTCGTGATCCCAGACTTATATTTTAAATTAATGGTTTATGGGGTAAATTAATGGTTGTAGATTTCCCAACAATCTTTTTGATATTCACAGATTTGATAAATTAATTTAATTGGTTGATTAGCAATAAACTATTTTTTTTACGTACGTTAAAATATAATTGGTATTGCTAAAACTTTTGTAATCAATGTTCTGAGACAATGCATGTTTATCTCAAATTACTGAGAGCAATTTTCTGCAACTTTTGTACAACCATTATTATTAATATCATATTTCCTACAGAATGGAAAGTTTAGATATTAAATATGCGGCATTTATCTGGAAAATAACTGACGCTGCAAATACCGAACGTAAATACTTTAGATGAAAGGCGCGCCGGTCACAAAATGAGGATAAGCAAGCGCTTGCTATATTTTCCAGTGTTCTTCTATCCGATAAATATACAAAGTTTTTGTCACCTCATCGTGAACGCTGAAAACAAACGCTTTCAAAGCGAGGCATTCTTCTTTTTTGACGTTCATTTTTTTTTGTACCTGAATTCCAGAGCTGCATACTATCTCCTTTCTCCTGCTCACTTGTTTAGTTGTATTACTTGTTTTTACTTAGTATCATACACTGCAAAAAAAAAAAAAATAACAAAAAAATTCTATCAAGAATGAATTTATTCTCGAAATACCTGCTAAATTTCCTGAAATTTTTCCCAGTCTATGTTTTTTATTCGATTAATTATTTTCTTTAATTTATTTGTCTTCTCAGTTATTTAACAGCGCGAAAATTATCGAGTTGTCTTCGAGCTCTTTCAACTTTACGAGACTCACGTGTATATCTTAAGGATTAAATCCATCGAATCCTCATTCTTTTAATATTCTTCGATTAATAACATTCGCAACTGGATATTAATATCTGATATTTTTGCCATCGAAAAATACCGAATGAGTAAAGTTATCGATGTAGCAGGATTTTATTAATTTAATATCTGGGATAGTTAAGGGGACTTGATAAGTTAACGGACGTATGAAGCAATAATCGTATGTGCTTAACGAGACTCTCAAGAGTTATACAGCTGGAGTTTCATGTACGAATACAACTACAGGGTCACTTAATTTCACGTGATATCCCCAATCAGTTAGACCTGCACGCCAACGTCTCAATTCTCGATATCCCTCCACGGTTTAGCATCGAACATCGAGATAACTAATGTTAACGAACCAACGTATTTTATATTTATGTGTTTGCAAATGGGCAGGAAAAAGAGAAAAACGAAGATGGCAGTTTCTCTGTACGATAAGCATACAACTCGTCGATATATTATGCCAAATCCTTTTTATCGTACTCTGAGCAATGATGTTTGCGTTTTTCCGAACGACCTTCATATATATTCTCGGCAATGTTCTTCTCTATTTTCGTTCCTAATTAATTTTTGTATATATTCCCGATGAAGTCATGAAAAAAATCAACAGGATCCATTGCAAATAAGAATTTGGACTTTTCGATTGTGAAAAATAGCTTAATTCAATTTATGTAGATCTAGATATATTAATGTATATTGATAGTTTCGTTAAATGATCGTGTTAAAAAAATATTTTCAGTTAGCGCCATTTTTTCCCTTAGTTGACTCATAAATTTCAATTAAATCTATCTTTTGCAGCGAAAGATTTTTCTGTCAATATAAGGGCCAATAAGATCAGCCGATTTCTGCGTAAGTAATATTTAGAAAAAACTACTCATATCATTGCTCTCTTATTTTCATAGTCTCATAATTCTGCGCCTTTTAATCTCACGAGTAGTTTGTTCTGAATTATGAGCAGGGTTAAAATCGCCGAAATCTGGATCATGAAGCCCACGAAATCTGGATCAACAAGCCAACTGACTTTCATATTGACAGAAAAATCTTTTGATCCAGTCGTCAAATCACACAATTTATTGAAATTTATCAGCAGACTCAGCAAAAAAAAAAAAAAACATATTCAATTGAAAATGATTTTTTTCTGTCCTATTTGGTCTCCTTAATACATGGACATCTATCCAGACTAGATCAGTCCAAAAATAACTTGTTCCATTGGTACACTTTGGCTATACCTTTCTTTCCACCTCACTGCAAATCTAAATAGACAAATCATCCTATTCTAAAAAGTTGATGGTTCGAGATATCAAAAATCTCGAAAATATCGCAATTACTATCATAGCCACCAATCATAGCAGGAATAAAACGTTATTCCTGCTATGATTGGTCGGCGGTGTCGTCAGTTAGTCACACTTTGATCGGGACCAAAATCACGCATTCATTTTTTTTTTCTTTATGAAAAATGTCAAAACTTATACAAAGAGAATCGTACCTTCTTCAAAATGCCAATAATTAAAACCTACATATAAATACTTACTACATTTGTCGTCGTTGTTTCTGCACAAAGAGACGATTTACGTTCACGTTCAATCAATTACGTCGGTACATCACAAAGCGCAGAATACAACAGTCAAGACATCTCGGACCTCCA
This sequence comes from Ephialtes manifestator, assembly GCA_963970395.1. Taxonomy (NCBI): domain Eukaryota; kingdom Metazoa; phylum Arthropoda; class Insecta; order Hymenoptera; family Ichneumonidae; genus Ephialtes; species Ephialtes manifestator. The sequence continues at coordinate 28,405,831 of OZ019978.1, forward strand.
AGTGAAGTACCTGACATGGATGATGATGCTGATAGCTGCCGGATAATCAAGGAGAGAGCGAGAAAAGAGTGAATACTATTTTTAAAAAAATTAATTCTTGCCGTGGGGCCCGCCGGTATTCGCGCGACGTGGTAATAAAGATATTTAAAAAATGATGCACGACTCATGCTGCAAAACCGACAAGAGGAACGTTTGCGATCTCGAAAATATCGCAGTCACTATCATCGTTTTATTTCCGCTATGATTGGTCGGCGGTGTTAGTCACACTTTGATCGGGACCAAAATCACGCATTCATTTTTTTTGCTTATGAAAAATGTCAAAACTTATACAAAGAGACTCGTACCTTCTTCAAAATGCTAATAATTAAAACCTACATATAAATACTTACTACATTTGTCGTCGTAGTTTCTGCACAAAGAGACGATTTACGTTCACGTTCAATCAATTACGTCGGTACATCACAAAGCGCAGAATACAACAGTCAAGACATCTCGGACCTCCAACTGAAGTACCTGACATGGATGATGATGCTGATAGCTGCCGGATAATCAAGGAGAGAGCGAGAAAGAAGTGAATACTTTTAAAAAAAAATGAATTCTTGCCGTGGGGCCCGACGGTATTCGCGCGACGTGGTAATAAAGATATTTAAAAAATGATGCACGACTCATGCTGCAGAACCGACAAGAGGAACGTTTACGACCGATACAACGGTATGCCTTAACCCACGTACGACTTTTACATATATTTCTATATGTACGTGTTGATGTATGTATGTATTTTTTGTACTTGTGTATTACGCATATATGTAACGTCTCTATACTCACAAATACTACTGTACTCGCAACATAACGTATCTTTGCTGCTTGGGTATTATATACTCTGTCTAGCACGCGATAGCCAACCGGCTTTGGGCCCTACATCTCTTCCAGGGTTGTTGTATGTGCTCCTGGCTCTGCCTCGAAGGCTCACGAGTACTTTTGCTGCTGGTGCTGCTCCCTGCATCCCCCATCTCGTCTTGTTTTATAACCCGACGAGTTTAATGCTCGCATCAAACTTTTAATTGCCCGGACTTGCCTTACAAATTACTAACAGATGGGTCCCTGTTTATATACACGAGTACGAGAACGGTGGGCATACAACTTGCACCGTAAATATAAAAGTGTGCGTCGGACGCACATTGAGCTATTTGAAGGTATAATACGTTTAATAACATCGGAAGCTCCGAGCGTACGGCAAAAAATGTGATGCTCTTGGTGAGATCCCATGGGGTCTTTGCCCTGGAGAAACCAACTCGAAAGTTCATTTTTCTTACTGTATGATGGTGTCATCTGCTTTTTTGGCGTCCTTACTGATTTAGAGATCTAATTGTTGTTTATTTGGAACTGGAATTGTTGGAAAAATGTATGAACTAATATTTTTGATTGGCATATATATATATGTATATTTTAGAATTTTTTTCAGACCATACTACTCAAGAAATTAGTACTTTTGATGGTTAGGAACTTTTCGACTAATTGCAAACCCGACAACATTTTTGCAACATTTATAGCAGGGATTTGAATCTCTTATGAGCGCAGGGCTCAAGTTAAGCATTCCTACAATTTCACAGGCCTTAAGTTTTGATTACCACTCGTCGAAATATAATTGCTCAATTACGCGGTCATAAGACGAGTAATAAAAAGGCGATTCACCAAAAGTAGTCCGACGTCCATTTCCCCAACTGTTCGAGGCGATAATTGTCTTCAAAGCGTCTTCATTAAGCGGTCGTTAGATGAACCGATTTAGCATACGCTTCGAAGAGTCTCCCGTCGTGCTAGTCGAGTGGGATGACAACCGCGGGATAAAAGTATAAAGACTCTCGAGTTAACTCGTGTTGTTTCATGTAACCAAACGTTTCACATTGCAAGAGTAGGCGGATCTCAACTTTTACCTGTATTTTGTGAAAACCCCGTGGCGCTATGCTAATTTACGAGAAAGCCTCGCACTAGGGATTCTCGGTGTTGAGTGCCGGCGCCTACAACCGTCGAAACTTGTCCTCGTCTTCCCTTTCTCCTTTTACGTATATTCGTCGTCGTCGCACGAGTCTGGCAAGACCCCCTAAGGCGAGCCAGACTCGAAGTTACGTCCCCAAGTCCCTATGGTCTGTTCTTTGCGCTGGATAACATGCTGGTTCATGGGACCTGACACCAGAACAGGCTGACAGCTGACCTCCCGCCGATATTAGCCTGTGGTACCATCCTCATAAATCGTCATTGACGTTTTCCAGACCGTTTTTGCTACACCTTGTTTTTTTCTTGCAGCTCGCTATTTATTGCGAGGGTAAAGATATTGTTCTGACATTTGGACTCCCATGTGGGAATCTCAAACGAGCTCTGTGTTGGTGCAGTATAGTTGCCAAGATGCCGGTAGTAGATGCCATTTCTGTCTTAATGCTGGGACAAGTCGGAAGTGATCACACCAGGCTTGTCCGCCAGTATCGGCACGGTACTATCAACGTCGGGGCAGTATGACCCCAGTACTATACCATATGTGAGGCTGATCCCGTGTAGAAAAATAGTTGGGGCTCTGACTTGGCCCTTCCTAGTTTGCCCCAGTTCTATTAGGGGCCCTACTAGGCTAGTCACGCTTGAAGTACGGGACCTTTAGAGGCTCAATATGGGTGACCCTAGTGAGGATTCCACATTTAAGCCTGATTAGGCCCCGAAGCTTGTCGTGGCCGCCTCTGTTGAGACTAGTAGGGTTCTAGAGTAAATTCCCTATTGTAGATGCCACGTTTATACCTAAAAAGGTCCCTTATTTAATCGCGGCTGCTCCAATTAATTTCTGCACGGGATACTGACGATGAATAACATCCTGGTTCATGGGTCCTGACACCAGAATAGGCCGACAGTTGACCTCCCGCCGATATTAACCTGTCGTACCATCCTCATAAATCGTCATTGACGTTTTCCAGGCCCTTTTTGCTACTCTTTGATTTTTTTTCTTACAGCTCGCTATTTATCGCGAGGGTAAATATATTGTTCTGACATTTGGATTCCCATGTGGGAATCTCAAACGGGCTCTGTGTTTGTGCAGTATTGTTGCCAAGATGCCGGTACTAGATGCCATTTCTGTCTTAATGCTGGGACAAGTCGGAAATGATCACACGGATCAAACGCTTGTCCGCCAGTATCGGCACGGTACTATCAATGTCGGGGCAGTATGACCCCAGTACTCTGCCATATTGTTGGCTGATACTGACGATGGATAACATGCTGGTTCATGGGTCCTGGACCCAGGACAGGCTGACAGATGACCTCCCGCCGATATTAGCCTGTGGTACCATCCTCATAAATCGTCATTGACGTTTTCCAGACCGTTTTTGCTACACCTTGTGTTTTTCTTGCAGCTCGCTGTTTATTGCAAGGGTAAAGATATTGTTCTGACATTTGGATTCCCATGTGGGAATCTCAAGCGGGCTCTGTGTTGGTGCAGTATTGTTGCCAAAATGCCAGTACTAAATGCCGTTTCTGTCTCAATGCTGGGACAAGTCGGAAATGATCACACGGGTCAAACGCTTGTCCGCCAGTATCGGCACGGTACTATCAATGTCGGGGCATTGTGACCCCAGTACTCTGTCATATGTTAGGCTGATACTGACGATGTTAGCTTGCCGGCAATAAGTAGAGCTTCAGAGCTTCAGACACTGGCAAAGTTAGCTCGCCGACAATAAAACAAGCTTCGGCTTAGTCTGCGGCTAGTACTCAGACGACTCTCACTTGAGTACTGTTTATTTTATCTTGATAGTAGTGGCTGTCTGAACTGATGCATAATAAGGCCAGTATTCAATTAGTACTGAGACAGTACTGATCGACAACGCTTGGCAGCCGAGTCCGTTTTAGTGCTGGACCGTGTTGGTAACTCTGTACACCAGAATTCTCACATGGGTCATGGTTAAGGGGAGATAGAGACTTTCAAACATTCTACCATAGTTGCGCATCCTTTGCTCTTAATTTGCCTTGAGGTCGTTTGAAAAAATTAAGCATTTTATGATTTATTTGCTAATATATCCACATGTGAAGCTTGAATTATAATATGCAATTTATTGTATCGGATTTTCTATATTCTATCAACAAATCCATTTTTTATGCTGAAATTACAAGGAAAAGTTTTTTTTCCAGTTTCAGCAATAGTAATTGTCTGTCACTTTGGTAAAATTCTATATAAATTTCTACAAGTGAGTTTCTACAGAAAATTTGTCTTGTTCTGAACATTCGAAAAAAATAACTCTTAAGGGGGTAACTCGCAGTGTACTGTTATTAATCAATCCGTACATTCTCGGGTAGTAAGACATGACATATATTTTATTGTGCAGTGTTTGTCGTCTTTTTCCTTAATTCTCTGGTGGTGGAACAGAAGACAGAAGAAGGACTTCAGGCTTTGCTTATCCGTGCGCAAGAGCCCGCAGTTTGCGGTGACGGCTCCAGCCCGGAACCAATAAAGTTCACCCCCGTGACGGAGCCACGTAACTACAGCTTCCGCGAAGGATTCGGGCTTACACCACGAGTAAGAATATAAGACAGAAAAAGAAGAGAAACGCGGGGGGCGAAGCAGCGACGAACGACGAGAAAGGGAGCAAAAGAGCGAACCGCGAAGAGGTTTTCGGAGTAGGCAGAGGAAAAGCACCGACCTACGTGGTAAGAGCTTCGTCTTGGCTTCTTTATTTAGAGCGAGTAGCCTCGGGCCGTGCCCGGGAGGTAAATTGCATCCTCAATTTTTAATAAAGCTCGTGAAGAAAGCGAACGAACGAGTGAGATGAGACGAAGCGTGGTTTTAGGCTGGGGATGGGCTGAAGCTTTGTTGAATGTTGGTACAAACGCCAACTTCGACGGTTGGCCAAGTCGAGATAAGACCAAACGAGACATTGCGATAGAGACAAAGTCAAATATATAGTTACAGTAGATATTCTCATAAATCTCAGAACACATTTATTAGCAATACTCTGCTTGTAAAGAAATTCAATCGAAATATATGAAGATATACTCGTGGTAATCATGGAAATTATGTAGCCTTAACTGTGAAGACATGCGAAGATGCCATTTTTAAAAAATTTTTAAACCTTCCAACATTGGAACTATCGTAAGTATGAAAATAATGATATAAAATTTTGTTTGCGGCAGTTTTTCATGGTTTTAATTACTTCAAGTATAATCTACCTTATATGCAAAAAAACGTATAAATAAATTTGGAAATAATGAAATAAATATAAAAATAATGATATAAGATTTTGATTGTGGTGATTTTCCAATAGTTTTAATTACTTCAAATATAACCCATCTTACATGCATAAAAACGATAAGAATATGCATCATTATTTTGCTTCGTCGCTAAAATAAAAAATTGTTTCATTCAAAAACGTTTTACTGTTGCGTAATTTGTTAGGCCTATCATATTGATGCAATGTGACTAATTTTACATTCAAACTATTAGATTTACATTATAACCCCCACAGAATATCATTATTAATTTTCAAAAAAATTCATTATTCACAATTTCAAAAAAATGATAATTACATTTTTCATAATCATCTATAAATATATTCCCATTTTTCTTTGACTGTATCTACGATATCAAACGTGGATAGAAAACCGTCATATGAGCTACCAATTAATAGATGTCACCCCAAAACTTGCCAGTTCTACGCTTATTTCTCTCATTGTAATCTCTCTCTTTACGGTGGGATTCTACTGTATACGATAAAGCTATAAAGTATTATAGGGATCACAGTGTATACCCTCTATGGACATTACAGTAAACGGGAATCAGAAGGAGAATTAAATGGAGAGGGAAAAGAGAGAGAGAAAAAATAAGGAATCAAGAGATGAACGAAGGACTCTTCTTCGGGTGCTTTCTTTCGTTTCATTGTAAAGCTTCGAGCTGCACGACTTTTCCGAGAGCTCGCAAGCTCCAGTCGACTTCTTCTCGATCTCCAACGCCCTCTTTCTTCATTTTCTTTCTACAGCCTCCTACTTTATTTATTTTTTTTTCTCTCTCTCTCTCTTGTCCTGAGTTACCTTTTCTGCAATATTGATTGCAAAGGCCCGCGGGAGCATAACGATAGTCCTGACTGCAAATATTTCGTGCTTCGCCTGAACCACCTCACAGTCTCGTCTCGTTTTCCTACTCTAGACTCTCATTCATTCCTCCTCTTTTCTACTCTTTCTTCTGCGCCTCTCGCTTCTCCCGGCATATCGCTATGGTGCTGCCTGAAAAAAGCGTTTCATCCGTAAATAATTCATCCAGCGAGCGTCGTGCAGAAGAAAAGCTTCTACTGGTGGTCCTTCGAAACAGAAGTCCTGGCGATTCGGGAACACAAGTCTCGCTCGGTCTGCTGACTTTTGCCAACAGCAGAATTGGAGTATTTCCCCTTCCAGCCTCCACAATCCAGCAAACTAGCCCTTCTCAATGATAATAAGACATCTTTGTCATATTCTGCAACGACGAAGGATTTACTTTAGGCAGAGTAAACGCTCGTTTAATTTGAGTAAACGAAAATTTCATTCCAGATGAAATGATTGAATTCAGAGTTTTGAATTAATCGATATTGGCACAACTGTTCTTTCCATTATCGACATTTTAGAGAAAAAATATCGAAATAGCAAACGAAATCTGAAATCATTTAATTTGGAAATAAAGTTTATTCATTTCGTATCAAAGATTAAAAGTTACTTCATTTACTTACATTTTTTGTTTCAACTTATTATTCGTTAGTATTTTTATTTTCCGTTTCAATATTTTTCTGCAATAACCACATCGAAATTAATGTAGATGTTATTGATTTAAGGTTGCTTATGATAAGCAGTAAAAAAATTTCTTCACTTCTTACATTATTCATATTTAAATATTTTACCTCGGTAGTAATAAAAATTATTACTTAATAGTAAAACACTGTGGGCATAATATGTATCAAAGGGTTTAATTTGCCCTTGAGTAAACATTTAATATAATTTGTGTATTTTTATTTTCCGTTTCATTATTTTTCTGCAATAATCACACCGAAATTAATGTGATGTTATTGATTTAAGTTTGTTTATGATAAGCAGTAAAAAAAATTCTTCATTTCTTACATTATTCATATTTAAATATTTTACCTCGGTAGTAATTGTAATTATTACCTAATAATAGTCAAACACTGTGGGTATAATATGTATCAAAGGGTTTAATTTGCCCTTGAATAAACATTTAATTTAATTTGTGTAAACCGAAATATCTGAAGTTATGATGGCAAATCCAGATTAAATGCTGTATGCACTCGGCCATATAATCGATTCGTCCTTTTTTTCTTTTTAATTTCCTTTCAGATGTCGTTTCTCTTTCATTGTCATACGTGAGTGGCATCGCATTTCTTATGCCAAAACGTAATGACAGCACTGGGAGAGATTGTATCTTCGCATTATCTTGGAGCATAATGGTGAGACAAAATGCTCCAAGATATCGGCGTTGATCGATCTCACCAATCGGTAAGTGCCCTTTCGTCCTTTGGGGCGAGATTCATTTCGACGCTGAAAGGGAGAGCTCTGGCAGAACGATGATTAATCGAGGCCTCCGTGTCAGAGCACAAGTCCTGAAAATACCTGTCCTGAAGGGAGACACGACTCGTCGTCGTCGTCGTCGTCTGCTCTGACCTGACAGAAACATACGTGGGTTGCCAAAGCGAGCTTTTCGCCATCTTCCTTTATTGTCGTCGAGTCAATCTATTTTGGGATATAGCGACTTTATAGCATATGTATAATTCAAAGCATTTTGTTTTATTGAACAAAAAAATTCAGGAAAAAATTGCCAGATAATACAATTTTGTTAGGTATGTCAATAATATTTTAATTGTGCCATTTCGCCATTTTGTCTCGGAAAATTGAAACATACCAAAAATTTTTTTACAGCATAAAGGGAATTTGCCTTTGAGGGTTTGAAAACCCTCTTTAAGTTCATCTCTTTTTCTTTTAGTATGAAACTTTTTATACTTGACTTCACAGAATAACAAAATCCATCATGGCCGTAATCGACGCTGTTTTATTTGGATTACTTTTTTATTTGCAAGTCACGCATAGTCTAGCTACGTATGAATAGCATAATACACAAAAGTCTCGAATTATCGAGGTAATAAGTACTACTCCAGACGTAATTAATAATGCAAGGTTTGTAACAAGGTCCTACAGGCTTATCGACTCGTTGAATCACACGACCACGTACCCTTAGTACACTGTAAAGTGCTCGATAAATAGGGTTCGCAACATTTTTTTATACTCGTTTCTTTACAGCGTCGAAATATATTATTACACTCGAAGAAACGCGTGATCGCAAAGGTTGGCTTAAAATGGCCATAATGTTGGCGTTACCGTGGCATCGATTGGACGAAACATGCCACGTTATATCGCGTGGAAGGAATCCATTATAAACCACACGCTGAGCACGACGAGGCTCAAGGAGCGACAAAGGAAAACTTATCCGAAGCAGAACGACGAGGTGCACCCACAAGAGTACATACCGTGACACACGAGGAAAGGGACATAACACGGGAGCGAATGAAAAAAACGGATTTGAATACGATTATATTATAATCTCATGAATTATATAAGCTTTGATACTATCAATACAGTTGAATCGAGATATCCGGGTCTATTAAGCTTATCGTACGTAGGATTTATACTATAATATGTGGAAGCGATAGTGTGTGGAATAGAATCAGCACTGCTGACAACGAGAAATCCGTACGTGTCTCAGAACTCGGTGAGTTGAAAGGATTTCGAGAGAACAGACGATAAACTGTATATCAATTGGCCATCGCTCAGTGATTGGCAGTTTTAGTCGAGAATCACACACTGAGAGACTTACGTCGTTGACATCAAAGAAATCGTGATGAACAGCGCAGAAAAAAAAGAGTCTCGGAAAAAGTCTCTGAAGGAGCCTTGGAAAAATTCTCTGAAGGAGTCCCGGAAAAATTCTCTGAAGGAGTCTCGGAATAAGTCTCGAAAGGAGTCACGGAAAAAGTCTCTGAAGGAGTCTCGGAAAAAGTCTCGAAAGGAGTCACGGAAAAAGTCTCTGAAGGAGTCTCGGAAAAATTCTCTGAAGGAGTCTCGGAAAAAGTCTCGAAAGGAGTCACGGAAAAAGTCTCGGAAGGAGTCTCTGAAGACTTCTCCAAATAATTCTTGAAAGACGTATCCAAAGGATTTTCGGAAGAAATTTCGGAAGAAGTCTCGGAACGGTTCTCGGAAGAAGTCATGGAAGGAATATCGAATAAAGTCCTCAAAGAAGTTATGGACGGACTCTCAGTAAGATTTTCTCAGGCTCTAAAAAGAGTCTCTTGCGCTCTCTCTCTCTATTTTGGAGACTACGCAAGACTCTCTGAATACTCATCGAGTTACTCATCAGAAATATTCTAATACTACTCGCGAGTCTCGGAAAGAGTCGCCGAGACTCTTCTTGAGACATGAGTCTCCTACAAAATTTAGACCGATACTCTTCGTGATCCTATTCTACACTCTCACTGAGACTCTCAATCTCACCACGATGTTCGAGTCACTCCCTGCGAGAGTCCAATTGTGAAACAGCAGATTCTCACAAGGAGTCAATTTACGAGAGCCCGATTGAGAGTCTAGAGATTCTCACAGGGATTCACTTTACGAGACTTCGTTTGAGAGTCGCTTACGTTCCGTTCCGGACTCTCGTAAATTCAGACCGATATTCTTCATGACCCTTTTCTACACTCTCACTGAAACTCTCAATCTCACCACGATCTTCGAGTCACTCCCTGCGAGAGTCCAATTGTGAGACAACAGATTCTCACAGGGAGCCAATTTACCAGAGTCCAATTGAGAGTCTAGAGATTCTCACAGAGAGTCACTTTACGAGAGTTCATTTGAGAGTCGATCACGTTTCGTTCCGGACTCTCGTAAAGTATCGTCATTTTCATAAGTTTCATTCTGAGACTTGAATTTTATTGAGTCTCGCTGCGTACTTAAAGATATATTAGTCAGATAATGCAACTCTAAGAATAGTAATATGTCCAGAATCGCAGTAAAGTCTGGTATGTCAATAACTATATCTCGCGTTATCGTCAGTGGCCAACAACAAGGTGTTCTTGACTGTAGCCGCGCTAAGGTCTATATCGCCCTGCAGAAAAAGAAAAGAGAACCATGAAGGAGCGGCGAACTAGCTTAGCCAAGAGTCAGCTAGACGGGCACAATGGTACCGTGACGGGATTATAATTAGATATCGCAATAAAACGTGGCCGGCATAAAAGCCAGTCGCCGCACGACTCTCTTCCTCGGACGAGACTATAAAGCTCACTCGCGAAACGGACGAAAAGAACTCCACCAGCTAGAGTATAACACAGAGGAGAGCTGGTATGTGCATATGAGAAGTCAGCGGTGAATTGCATGCGCTTGTTTACGGGTCGCGCATCATTGCATTCCCGTATTTCGGACGAATAAATTCTCAATAAAACTGCCATTACGCCGATGTTTATTTCCGAAGTTCGGGATACCGAGGAATATGAGCGAAGCACCCAAAATCAGGAGTTTCGGGTTGTATTGAAAATCGTGTTGACTTCAAGGCAACTCTTATTCCGGTATACGATCGTCTGAGCATTGTTTTCTCATCGATCTCGTCCAGCACTGACTTTTTTTAAAAGCTAGTTGGTACTTACAGTAGTTCTAGCACTGGTGATTTTATAAGAGTTCGGTCTGTATCAGATTTCTTTTATTTTGCGTCCTCGCGCAGTTTTTGTGTATAAGCATGAAAAACAAGGCTTCGGGAATGTAAAACCTGGATAATAACTAGTTTTCGTTTTAGATTTAATACTCCGTTGTGTTATTTCATATCCATGACTGAATAGTTTGCTAACTGAAATGTCTGTTTGCTGGCTGAAAATCTTAACAGGAAACAATGTGCACTTATTCCAATTCGCGCAAATTATCTTCTTATTATTGTATAAAATTCTCAATCAGAAACGACCCATAAGCACCGGGTACTCGACGGTTCCCCTTTGATTTCGCCATCGTTTATCCGACACCGAAAGGAACCTAATGGCGCACTTCATTAAATTAATTGGCCCTCGGAACTGGCCCGGTAACTAAAAGTTCTGCTTCGCTTACGACAAAGCCAGGTTTTATCGACAGTTCCACACCCCTGATAAATATATACCTGCACCGCTACATGTACACGATATACTTTCGTATATACTACAGTACGACTGTATAATACACGTATACAGACGTACAGGTGTACACTGATATCAACAACAGGATTTCTTGGATGCCTTGAGCCGGTTCGGTAGTTATACTTTTCACTGTCTATACACATATCTCTCTATATTATAAAAAAATTTCGCAGCCGCCGCTACCGTGTTCAAAACGGTAGTTTAGTTAATCGGCTGAAGTCACGAAGCGGCCAATATCACAGAGTGTCACAGAGTGATAGTCACAGAGTGGCTAAAGTGACAGAGTGGCTAAAGTCACGGAGTGGCTAAAGTCACAGAGTGGCTAACGTCACAGGGTGGCTAAAGTCACAAAGTGGCTAAAGTTACAGAGTGGCTAAAGTCACAGAATAGCTAAGGTCACAGAGTGGCTACGGTCACCGAGTAGTGAAAGTCATAGAGTGGCTAAAGTAACAGGGTGGCAAATCTGACAGAGTGGCTAAAGTCACAGAGTGGCGAAAGTCACTGAGTGGCTAAAGTCACCGAGTGGCAAAAGTTACTAAGTGGCTAAAGTCACGAAGTTGATAAATTTATGGGATGGTTAAAGTCACAGAGTGGCGAAAGTCACTGAGTGGCTAAAGTCACGAAGTCAATCAATTTATGGTATGGCTAACGGCACAGAGAGGCTAAAGTCACAAAGTGGCGGAAATCACTCAGTGGCTAAAGTCACGAAGTTGATAAATTTATGGGATGGCTAAAGTCACAAAGTGGCTAAAGTCACAGACTGGCGAAAGTCACTGAGTCGCTAAAGTCACTGAGTGGCTAAAGTCACAGAGTCGCTAAAGTCACAGAGTGGCGAAAGTCACTGAGTGGCTAAAGTGACAGAGTGACTAAAGTCACAAAGTTGCTGAATTCATGGGATGGCTAAATACACAGGGTGGCTAAATTCACGGAGTAACCACTTCGTGAGGTTAGCGACTCCGTAAGTTACAGACGGTACATGTGTACACTTATATCAACAACAGGATTCCTTGGATGTCTTGAGCCTGTTCGGTAGTTATACTTTACACTGTCTATACATATATATATATATATATATATATATATATATATATATATGCTTTTATATAGTTGGACCACAACCGGCAGAGGTAGGCGCTCTCGTTAGGAGTCTTCATTCTTAAAATCGGCCGCCACTTACTGGCAGGTGGCCCCCGCGGCATCAAATCAGAAGTGTTACGTTAACTGAATTTAAATTGCCGCGCTCGGGTGCTCGGCGGGATCTGGCGCTGCTGCTGCTGCTGCCTGCCTGCCACAGTACCAGGGGAGCTCGTGGATTACCATAATTTATGCGCCCAGCTCACACAGCGTTGAGCATACCTCTCGCTTTCTCTGTATACTTGACTCGTTTCTTTCGTCCCTGTCTTAACTTCTTTCTCCTCATGCTCTTTCATACCTCTGTCTGTGTCTGCCCCGTATTCTGATGCCTCTTTATTATAAATCCAAATCGAGCTCGCATAATCCTTTAGATATAAACATCACTCCATCTCGCTGGACTCAGAAGAGAGATGTTCGAATACAAGTATCATATGTTGGTATATGCATATGTGCCTCTTTGATGATGACGTGTACGTATAGTCGTGTTCGATATCCTGCGGTGAGGCCCAAGGATATATTCTGCGCTTATCATCATCCCCACTGACAAATGTCTGATATAGCTGTCAGCATCCTGCCCTCTTGAACTTGTTTGTTGGCTGTGATCGATTTGAAGTAAAGATCGTGCGAGACGAAATAAGAAAAAAAAATATCATGACTTTTTCTTTTTTTATTGTCGTCAAGTCTGCTGACGCACTTATAGTGAATAAGATTATTATATGAGATTAAACATTTCTGCATCTGCAAAACAAAAATTTGGCAAGCCATAACTTTCGTATTATGACATCAAGAAAAAAATTGGTACGTAGCAAAGTTTCGTTGTCAAAGTCTTTGATGCACGATTTGTTTGAAAAAAAATAATAATAATAAAATGTTATACGTGATTCGAAAGTTGTAGCTTGCTAAAGTTTTATTTTGATGATGCAGAAATCTTAAACCTCATGTTCATTATCTAAGCAAAAATTCATGAACGACCATTTTGTCCTATATTACGATAAATGGCGTTATTATTCTAGGAGAATGTGTTCCACTTATAATTACTTTGTTCTTGGACTAAATGATAAGTATAGACTGCAAAGTATTGCTCCATGAAAAATTGCCTGCTACAGCAGAAATTTTGCTAATGTAAAAAGGTCGTCATTGTCTTTGTATTAAGTAGTCTTAAACGAACTAGATTCTTACTAGACCAACAGTTATTTCTTTTTCTAAATCGCAGTCGCAATTTCCTTGTTGTATATTTTTTATCTAAGATCAAAAAACGTATTTTATTTTTTACACCCGTGAGAAAATCATTTGAAAATATTGTAAGTGTTTCATTTTGTAAAGATAGACAAAAATCAAAAGAACTAATTAAACTCCTTAAAAATTTGCTACAATGAATTTGAATATGTTTATCATGTTATGAAAAATTCGTCTCATGGAATTTTTAATATGATTTATTCTTTACCGTTAGTAAAAAAAATAAACAAGTTCATTTTGTCTGCAATCGGTGAAGATTCCTTAAAGAATTTTACTTACGAGATTTTATTATCAATTGATCCGAAAAAAATTGAAGCTCACGACCAATCATGATGAGTTCAGTTAAGACATGCCATAACACGATGATTATAGCTCTTTTTTCGTATGTTAGTTATTAAATTATTTCTCTTACACCTAAATCATAAATTTCATGCCAATTTTTTTCCGCACGAAGTATCCAAGTGGTGAGTTCGTTAAAGTAATAAATAAAGGGCGGTTGTAAAAGGTTTCTTGGAGCTACAAATATGGCTTAGGAACGTTCATTTCTTACAACTTCATTTTTTTTCCATTTAATTACCATAGTCTCGGAGCGGAGATTGTTTAATCCTGTTATTTAGTTAAGAAACTTGGTTCTTAATGAATACCCTCTTTTCCCTCTCTCTCGGGAACTACAGTCTCGTAATTCCTTTGTTACACCATAGACCAGACATGACAGACAAGCAAAAAAAAAAAACAAAGTAGAAAAATATTTGCAGTTTAATGAAGTTATAATTTAACGATGGAACTTTATGAGCCACTCGTCAACAGAACCTAGTCACGATATCTTCTACAAGAGATGTTGGTCCAGGTATATCCAAGATATTATATACATTTATATATCCATTCCCTCACGAGCATAGAAAAAGTGCTTCAACTTCGGAATCGTCGACGAGCCATAAATTTTCCCGTTTCCTTTCCTAGTAGCGAAGGTCAGGTAATAATACGTTAATGCTTTGAATGGCTATTTAACAAGCTCTCGTTATATATCCGTATAAACGGTCACGATTAAAGAAGGCGCGCGCACGCGGCGCGTTGATCATAGCCTGGAGCATCTTTCGCCTCGGTCCAGGTCATTAATTGTCTTTCTTTCTTTCACTCTCCTCGTTACGACAGAGCACTGAGCATTGCTCTACCAGCGTCAGAGACGAAAAGAAAAAAAAAAAAGAAAAACAAGAAATAAGAAGTGGGTACAGAGCAGAAAGCCGAAGAACTTTTATACGCGGTGCCTTTATAGCAGCTTTATATTCGTACATATTCTCTCGAGCTGGTATCCGTTGGTCTTTCTCTTTTTTTTTATCTTTCCGTTCTTCGTTCCTTTGCCACAGCTCTCATGATTCCGTCAGTGTCACCCAATATGAGACCCTCGGACATTTTATCTTTCTCTTTGATGTACACCAAAAATCGTTTGCGTGCCTTTGGAGTTTAGCTCTGTCATGGTTATAGTTTTTGTGGTAATTTGGCCAATAACATCGCGGAAGTTTCGATAGAGTTGTCAGCGACAAGTCTGTATTTCATTCGAGCCGGATGGAATTAATTCCTCGCTATAAATAAAAATTTCTTCCTGGAAGGATCTGAAGTCGATGACGTTATAATTGCCGAAAAGCAATTTGAGAGACTCGAGAACATTAAGACACTCATCAACGGCTTTCATTCCGATCATTCGTTCCCTTCGCGTTCAGCGTTTGGATAGACCATTTATTATTTTTTTGATAATTAGGCCTGTCAACCGGGTAGCTGTACATGAAATACTTTTTTTTTGGGATATTCGGAAAAAGCATTATTTAACAAACTTCACCATGTCTTGGCTGTCAGACTTTCGTGATTAATTGAGTGATGAAATGTGTAGAAGAAATTACAATTATTGAGAAAACTCTATATTATATTTATAAAAATAAAAATTGTCATAATTTTCGATTACAATAATTAATCCTTTTTGCAAAATCTTTTGGAAAAATGTTATCTCTTTCTAAATGAGAAAACAAGAAATAAAGTTCCTAAACGTTATAAGTAGAAAAATCATTTTGTTTAAATATTGGACACTTTTCTGAATTAAAATGGCAGAAAATATGTAACTTTTGAAAAATACACACTTTAAATTTTTATATTCCTTCCACAAATGTTCTCAGTATTTTCGGATAAAAATTTTAAAAAATATAAAAAAATATCAAACTAGTAAATATGTTATATTGGTAGTTGAAAAATGAATGGTATTTATAATATATCGACGATTTATAAATTTCCAAATTTCAATTCTCATTAACTAAACATAAAATTCTCGAACAAAAACATCGAGACCCAAACGAACCCATTCCAATAATCCATTAAAAAATCCGGTTAACCTGACCAATCGTAAAAATCTTCATCATCTTCTTGCAGTTGCGTAGAAAATATTATGAGCATCCATTTAGTGAATCCATTAATCAAACTCTTCGACACCTTCAAGCGTCTAATTCCCATCTATTAACGAATACCTAATAACGATTACCATAGAGCCGAAGACGCCTCCCAGTTTACCCCTTAAGCCCCTATCATTATCATGCTCCGCAGCAGGGGGAGAATAATTTGGCTTAGTCATATATCTTCACGGTCGTAGAGTATCGGTCCATGAAGTTATCGTGATAACCCACGTGAGTGTACTTAAGGAGGTTGGAGTGCTAATCAGTGCTAAATTTTCAAAAACGTTTCTACAATTTCAGATGGTTTAATAATCTGTTCCAAGGTGTAAATCACATAGCAGCATTGGTTCTTGATATTCAAATACATTCACAGCTGTCATATGAACAGTAAATCGATCAATATCTCCAAATTTCCGATGTCATGTTTTTTCATCCAGTTTTGTAAAAGGGTAAACCGTAATATCAGTCCGATTATGACGAAACATAGCTCATTTTCATCAGTGGAAGATCCTTAATCGATTGACCGTCCGGGTTTTCTATAGTATCAGGCGTTCAAAAGTTACAGCTATTTGTATACTTGATGTTAGGTTATGATAGGATAAACAAACGGTTGTATCTTTTGAACTACTAATACGATTTGAAAAAATAGACGGCCAATCGATAGAATATCTTTTAGTAAACAAAATGAGCTATTGGTCGTCATAATCGGACTGATATTACGGTTTACCCTTTTAAAAAACTGGATGAAAAAACATAACATCGGAAATTTGCAGATATTGATCGATTTACTGTTGATATCACAGCTGTCAATGTATTTGAATATCAAGAACTAATGCTGCTATGTTATTGACACTTTGGAACAGATTATTAAACCATCTGAAATTGTAGTAACGCTTTTAAAAATTTAGCACTGATTTGACTTGTGTGGAGCGCTTCAACCTCCTTAAATGGTTCGTGGCAAAGGTAATACATTCATTGAACGCTACTACTATCGTAACCGTTATCTCATTATAAATCTCTCATTAAAATTGCGCGACGTACCGTTAAATGCTCGACCTTACGACTAAGTTGGGCGCGGCTACAACGACGAAGACGATGTTGGCGGCACGAGGCACAAGAGCATACAGCAAGAGCGAACGGAAACATAAACGACGATGAGAGAGGACGAATAAGAAGAGAAATAAGACGAGACTATACCCCCCGTGGTCCCGTTGACCGAGGCCGAATTTATAACCCACGACAAATTTATATCTATCCTCGCGTCTCTCGTGTATAAGTCACGTTCGGCCGCACGGTGCGTGTCTCACTCGTGAATCAGTGTCTTCCGCGGCTTAGGGATCGGCTCAGCGTCGCAGAAACATGAAAAGAACAACGAGGACTTTTATGTATATGTACGAATTTACAAAGAATACAAACGGAGAATATGGATTCTAATTCCTAAGTGGTGAGAGTGGTTTTGAGAGTGACCATTTTGCCGAATTGTTTCTCTGTGTGTGTTTGCCGTCGTTTGACCGCAAAACCATAGTGAATGGTATATATACAATGGGCTGAGCTTCAACGCTACGGGTTGAAACGCTACCGCACACCGCAAAGCGAAACTGGACAAGTTGTGGTTATCACTTTTCAGTGGGTTTTTTTTTTAGGTTAGTGGTAATGATCCTGTTGACACAAAGGATTTGTTTTACGATTTTTACATAAATTGTAATTCAGACAACGAAATTTTAACAGTCGAAGTAAAATTCCGAAAAGTTGCAGTGTAATATATTTTTATTGCCTGAAAGAAAAACTCGTTTTTGTAACACGTTCATGAACAGCGGTGCTTTTCATGGCAGTTTTGCGGGCCGAAAGTGGCTAGTTTCATAGCAGTGTTGATACGATAGGTTGGCGCATGCGATTCCTTCACTTTCGACCCTGCCGTTTCACTTTCGACCGTAGGGTGGAAAGATGGTAACCTCACTTTTCACTGTTCGTCCCGCAAAACTACCATTCAAAGCACCACTATTCATGCACTTGTTACAAAAAGTATGGTGTGCAACACGGGCCAAAATTGGCGTTTATGACTCGTGTGATTGCAGCCCTCGCTTCGCTCGGGCGGCAAACCTCACACTCGTCACAATCGCCAACTTTCGGCCCTTGTTGCACAATATACTATTACACATAGAAATTGATTCATTGAATAACTGGACAAGTTGTGGTTATCATTTTTCAGTGGGGGGTTTTTATTTTAAAGTTAGTGATAATAATCTTGTTGACACAAAGTATTTGTTTTACGTATTTCACATAAATTGTAATTCAGATAATGAAATTTTCACAGTCGAACTAAAATTCCGAAAAGTTGCAGTGTAATATATATTTATTGCCTGAAAGAAAAACTCGCTTACACATAGAAATTGATTCATTGAATAACTGGACAAGTTGTGGTTATCATTTTTCAGAGGGGGTTTTTAAAGTTAGTGATAATAATCTTGTTGACACAAAGGATTTGTTTTACGTGTTTTACATAAATTGTAATTCAGACAACGAAATTTTCACAGTCGAACTAAATTTCAAAAAAGTTTCAGGATTATTATCTAACTTAGTTACAATATTTGATACATTCCAGGAATACATTAAAAAAATTTTTTATTTTCAGCTAAAAAATATGGAGAATTTTGACAAACCCTAGAATGATACGAGTAATGCAGTGTAATATATTTTTATTGCCTGAAAGAAAAACTCGCTTGCATATAGAAATTGACTAATTGAATAATTAGAGCAATAAAAATGATTATACTTCATAATTGTTATGATTTATTGTAATTTATTAATTCTACCAATTACCGTACGATTCATTGAAAATAAACTTGCAACTTTCTCCGTCACGTTTTCAGCAAATCCGGACTTTTTGTAAACACTCGTACACATATTCTACTTACGTGACTTTCATATAAATCCTACAGAGTCTAGGCTTAGTAACAAAAAAAACGAGAAAAAAAACACGTTGCTAGCTAGTCCCAGGGAGCTCATACATTTCATACAAATGCATCCACCTGTGCGCCTCGGCGACGCTGTGCTAACCAGGGGGTCGAGATCCTAGGAAGTCCGCGAGTATGTTAGAGTGTGTAGCATCGCCAAGGGTGCCACATATTATCCAAACTTATTTTACCTTTTTTTTTCTTCTTTTTTTTTCCCAGCGTGCGACTGTGTTCCGAGTCCAGTGAGCGAGTAATAAAAAGAAAATGTTCACAAAGCAGCTGGTCGAATTAGCATTAACGAAACGGTATAGACAAAAGCACGCCGCTGAACTGGTGGGCATGTACGAGAAACTTGGTCAGATACCTGGAGAGAGAGAGTATATGGGGTATTCCTGGTCAAATCAGCAATCATTCAACTCCGACGCCGTCCAACTCGTTCCATAATTTTTTGTACTATTCTATATACTGGAAAAAACACTTTTCATTGTTTTTATATATATATTTTTTTTGAAACTTTTTTTCACGAATTAAACAAAATAATTTTGCGCCCCCATTAAATAATTTGCAATTATTCGAAAAAATTCGGTCAACCAACATTTCATCATGGCTAAGAATAGTTGATGATTTTTGAAGAATGGTTGATGGTTTTTTGCTGAAACTTTTTTTTAATGAAATAAACAAAAAAATTTTGCGCCCCCATTAAATAATTTGCAATTATTCGAAAAAATTCGGTCAGCCAACGTTTCATCATGGCTAAGAATAGTTGATGATTTTTGAAGAATGGTTGATGGTTTTTTGCTGAAACTTTTTTTTAATGAAATAAACAAAAAAATGTTGCGCCCCTATTAAATAATTTGCAATTATTCCAAAAAATTCGGTCAACCAACGTTTCATCATGGCTAAGAATAGTTGATGATTTTTCAAGAATGGTTGATGGTTTTTTGCTGAAACTTTTTTTTATGAAATAAACAAAAAAATTTTGCGCCCCCATTAAATAACTTGCAATTATTCGAAAAAATTCGGTCAACCAACGTTTCATCATGGCCAAGAATAGTTGGTTGATGGTTGGATTTAAAAAACTTACAAATCGAGAGTTAAAAATTTCTC
Source organism: Ephialtes manifestator (assembly GCA_963970395.1). NCBI lineage: Eukaryota > Metazoa > Arthropoda > Insecta > Hymenoptera > Ichneumonidae > Ephialtes > Ephialtes manifestator. The sequence goes on from OZ019978.1 coordinate 28,425,895, forward strand.
ACTCTATTGTCTATATCAACAACTCATTATTTAATACACTAGGGTTAAGCGGGTTAGTATTACACTAGGGTTATATAAATTTTGACATTTGAAATAAACAAAAAATTTCAATGCATGAACTTGGTTCAGTGTGTCTGACGTCAACGCCGACCAATTACAGTGAGAATAAAAAAGCAACAATGGCCAACTCGCATTACGATGTATTTCGATATTTGGATATAAAATCGCCACCAACTTTTCAGAGGAGGATGATTTTTTTTATATCGACAAAAAAGCTTCAACAAAATTCTAAAATAATCTTGCGTTATGTATAAAATGTTTATGCAAAAATCACCACCATCTTTTTAGAGGATGATTTTTTTTATATCGATAAAAAAAGCTTCAACAAAATCATCTCACAAGATGATGAACTGCCATCTTATTTAATTTCTTTAAATTTTTAATGGCTTTTTTTCTCGTAAAAATGGCTTTAAAAATCGACGCAAAGGTTTGGTTGTGGCTAAAAAAATTTTGATATCTAATGCAAGATTTTTGAGAATAATTAAAAAATTTTAAATTGTGGTGCAACATTTTTATTGAAAAAATTCAGTAAAAAAAATCTAATAAAAAATAAAAGTGTTTATTTGAGTATATAGAAAGATTAGGGAGCAAATTGAAAGGGGTCAGGGTTGATCGCTTGTTCAGTTGGCCAGGAATACCCCATATATATAATATAGCACATACAACGGAGAATGTACCCGGAATTACAAGTCGGGTCAGCTAGAGAAGCCAGCGAGAAGAGCATAAGTATAAGAGCTCTTTGGCTCTCGCTCTCACCACTTCGAGGACAGGAGCACGGGGTTGAATTCGGTACGGCGACGACGTCGTAGTCGTCGTCGCAGGGGTCGGCATAACGGTCGTTTTCAACTATGACTACATATACAGCACTTTGGTGGAAATAAAATTGTCCATGTGTACATATATGTACAGGGGATTGTATCAGAATATGTTTGTGTAAACGTATACGTGTTGGAAAGTTAATTGTACAGTGATTGGCCGTGCAAGAAAATGGATAGCACAGTTATTGGCATGCTTTCACCTCCTAAACGGAAAAACGAAAATCCTATTACATTTTTATTTCCTCTTTTCTTGTTCTAGACATTATTTAATGATAATCATTATTTTTAAGTACCTCATTTAATTGCCAGTAAAATATCTAACTATTTTATTAATCATACAATATTTTTATTGGATTAATATTTTAACAATAATTTTTTTTTGTTGCAGTAATTCAGGATCAATTTTATAAGTCATAGACGTTAAAAAAAATTATCTATAACTGTGTGTGTCTATTATTTTATTTTTACATGTCAAACGAATTTTCGGCGCAAATGCTTTTTTTTAATTTCCAATAAAATATCGATTCCAACTCTATTCATATTTTTATTAACTTATATATCACGTTACATATTATAATTTAAAAAAAGAAATGAATTATCCAACAAATTTTTTTTGTCTTCAATAAAACGCTAATTATTTATTTCTTTAAAAAAATATGAAATACGTTTGTAAGATAAATAAATAAATGGCGACAGTTTAAAAGTAATAGATCACCTGCAGCTCTAAAAGTCCTAAGCTGTAAAATCCGCTGAAGGGATTTCTAAATACTGAAACAGCAGGTGGCCAATGACTGTATATATTCTATAAGAATGTGTCAGTCTATGTGATATTGTACGAGTCTCTGCAACAACAAACTCCCACTCGTCGTTATCACGCGCTCCTTGGCTCGGCGTGGCGTGCCGGGCCATTCCTATTTGTCCTCCTGAGAGCGAAACCGTGTCGTAGCTTTCGCCGGGGTGACCGTCCGGCACTGGCACCGGCAGCGTCATGCCGGGGAAGAGAGCTTGCCACATTCCCGGGTACGTCGAGTGTGGAAGAAGAAGCATGCCGTGGAGAGAAAGCAAGCTGGCGAAAACCGAAGGAAGGAGAGAAAGGAAGAGCAAGAGGCAACGGAAAACCAGGCTCAGAAACAGCGAACTCTAAGTCTACGGCAGAGTCACTGCCTGTTTTACGAGCGTCGACACTGTACGTCACTTAAAGCTCTCGAAGCTCCTTGTACCTCACTTCTATTAGTTATACACGGTGTAACATATGTATCAAATATGTACATTAACTTTTTCACAATTCAATTTTTATTGCATTTTTTAAATAAAGATTTGTTATTTTCTATTTTACCAAAAAAAAACCCACTCCTATCTATGAATTGTTAAAAAACAAATGATTTTATTTTAGTACCGAATCTCATTCGCACACGGAAAAAAAGGCTTGGTTGGAACAACCAAGTGCCTTGGTTACATATGCGCCAGACAATTAATTGGTTAGCCCAACGAAATTATTTGTTAGGCTACCAATTTCTTGGTTGGACTAACCAAGTCATTTTAGTCAATTAATTTAGACAATTAATTGGTTAGCCCAACCAATTTCTTGGTTGGACTAACCAAGTCACTTGGTAAGCTAACCAAGTCACTTAGTTAGACCAACCAAGAAATTGGTAGCCTAACAAATAACTTGGTTGGTCTAACCAATTAATTATCTGGTGCATATATAACCAAGGCACTTGGTTGTGCCAACCAAGCCTTTTTTTCCGTGCAATAAAACATTACAAAATTGAATCAAAACAAACAAATGCATCACTTTTTGAAATAAGCGTTTGCAAAAGATTCTTTCTATTGTCTACGATCTATTTTAAAAAAGTAGAATATAATAGAGTCAAATAAAAAGTACAGGGAACGCTCGGCTAACTTAAATTGCCAAATGGTATATTGGAACGTTTTTATACGAACCGAAAAATATGAAATCTCTATAATAGCACAACCATTGGCAATTTTTTTGATCGCTTTAGAATACAATGGTATTTGTCACAAACTCTCAATATTTCAAAGTATCAAACATTAAGGACTCTTGAAAAACAAGCAGATAAAAACTGGCCACCCCGTAGACGTATTATTGATGTATCGCTGTTCCTTGCGACACGTGCCGTAAACACATTAGGTCAGTCCAAAGTGAGATAGAGTCTTCCATCCTGGTCAATAAGTCTCGATGCAGTGAAGGATCGATAAAGCACCGAAGCGATGTTGGATGGAATTGGTTACAGGCTTTTTACACCTACAAACAGCTATAAGATAAGTAATGTTGCACCAATCATCCAGCCGTCAATCAATCAATTCCAAAAGGAAGCGTGAAGTGATCATATCGAAGAAAATGTAAAGGATATCTCAAGGCTCACAACTTGAGCTCCAAGTCAATAAAGATGTACAAATGTATAATGTACATGCTATCAACTGTTTTCTTTCTATACTCTCGGACCATAAGATAATACAGATGTGTGCCTGTTACGACTGAAGCGAATGAACGGACAGCCCGAAGATTCCCCGCGGGTGGAACGAGGACTTTACAATTAATGACATAATTACAAAGGGGAATGCCATTGAACGAGCAAGCCAGAGGTCCCGGAGCTCATCAATGCCCGCTGTAAAAAGAGGAGAACGATGAAAGAAAGGGCTGAGGAGTCCATGAAGAAGAACCGGAGGCTGAAAAGAAGAAAGAAAAAAAAACGGGGGATACCAAGGGGTCCGACTGGACTGAATGAACCGTTGAACGATACTCGATGAAACTCATCAAGGCACATAGCTTCATTGGTCTCGGTACGCCTCACAGTTCCTTTAGCCTCTCCCAAGAAATTTCAAAGTTAACGTGTCACGATGTGACATAATTTCCCGTCGAAACGGCGCTGTGAGAGCTCCGTGAGTTAAACGTACAAGTACAAGGAATACGAGAATACACCGGCTATTCGCAATCGCGACACGGCTGGGATTAGCCGATTGAATAATTCATTGTCGTCGGTCTTGTCAAAGAGCGTACGATGGAGCTTCTTGGTCTTTCTCTTTCGTTTCTTGGGTTCTTTTGCTCTCCTCGTTTTCTCTTCGTCTTCTTCTTCTTCTTCGGGCATCTTATTCTGATGTCTCTTTCTCTCTGTCTTTCTGTCTGTTGAGCTCTCTTTTCCTCTTTGTCACTAGCTTGCCATCCGCAACTTCTTCATTTTCTTTTTTAACCCTCAACTCGACGTCGACTACGAAGACGACGACGACGACGACGACGTTCGATTTTCCTTTGCCTCCTCTTCCTTCGTCTTCTCGTTTACGAGCTGGATAGAAAGAGTCTAGCATGCCCGACTGATCTCCCATGCGGAGAGACGAGCACACCGGAAAAAGGTTCAACTTCGTTCGATTTCTATCAGACCGATCGTTTTATCCACGAAATTCTCTCCTCAAAGGCGGTTCCACCTCGATTTGCTTCTGTTCCGGAGTTGATAGTATGACGTGCAGCCACGACTAGAGCATTACTTGTAAGAGCTTGTCATACAGAATTTTATTCCAACTGGAAAGGTAAATGACGGAAATAGTTGTCGTGTTTTTAAGTAAATATAGACACAGAAGCAACGTTGCTGTAAGGAAATCATTTGGGCCACAATATATTTTCTGGTCATCAAACTCAAATGAAATAATTTGCGTATCTGCTGTAATATTATACTTAAGGAGAAAAAAAAATTGAACGACCTGGAATATCTGGAAGATGTAGAATTTTTTTCTTAATTACAATCTCCTATGCAGAAATTTCGGCAGGGGTCCAGCTGGATCCTGCCTGGTATTCCCATCTTCTAGTCGGATTCCAGTCGGTCATCGGATCCGATTCCAGACATGGGCTGTAACGTGCGGAAACTGGATACCGATCGGGATCTCGAACTGGGATCCGATTCGATAACTGACTGGATTTCAGCCATTAGATGGACATACTAGGCTAGATCCATCTGGATCCTTGTCGAAAGTTGGGAATACCAAGCTGATTCTAGCTGGATCCCTGTGAAAATGTCTGCATGGGCAGCGGCGAGAACGCTTCTGGGGACATATGAACCGCACACGTTGTTATAATCAAACGAGTTAAGGAAAAGTTTTTCGTACGTGTACTCTACAACGTTTTACTGCATAAAGGGTGAAGTAAAATTAGTTCCGCACAAATCGTTGAGTAACGGGAGGACGATCCGGATTCTATTCAGAATCCAAGTAGAACCCCTCTTAGGGTAACCCTAACAAATCCCGATGGACGGTAATACAGCTCGTCGTTCAGAATCGGGTCCCGATCCGGAATCCATCCCGATTCTAAATAGGACGACTCTCTTAGGGTAACTCTAGCAAATCCTAATCAATGATAAACTGTCATCGAGTGCGTAACCGGAAATCTGTTTGGGATCTATTCGGATTCCAAATTGGATAACCCATTTATGGAAACCCGAGCCAATCCCGAACAGGATCGAGTTTCAAACTGGGACACCCAGACTGATTTCTACATGGGCTAATTGAATAAATCACCAAAAAATCATTGGTTTCAAGTTCTGAATAGTTATTGAACTCGAATATAAAAAATGTTATTAGTCGAGTTGATAAAATTAATTTATACGAGTCAATTATCGGTTAACTTTTATGTGATGTTAATCAAATTTATCATCATACGATTAAGACTTTTTTTTGTCATATCTATTTATGGATCATCATTATTACTGTTGTGTCTAGATGTTTTAGTATTTGCAGACTGCCCAGAATTTCCCCCCTGGTACTTAAACGTATCTGAGTATATCTCCGGCGAACTAATCCAAACTGTTGTAGCTTATCGCAAGCTCCGCCGCTGCGAATAACACGCGAAACTCTGACTTCATCTCCATGCAGGCTTTCCTACACAGAATTCCGGATTCTGGAGTCTATACACTCCACTGGCTGAAACTCCGGTGGCTAGCGACATCCAGAAGAGCACCGGAACCAAAGCAAACCCCTGTATATCTCACTCGAGAAGTTCTCACATCTGTGTACAGCTTTCTGCTTCATCTTCGCTCTCTCACTCCAATTCTATCGTTATTTCTTTTTCTTCAGCTTGAAATCTAACTTTACGAATGACATCCGGGCAATTCCAGACACCGCAAGAAACTCCAGCCGACACCTCGGCAATCATTTGTCGACAGACGAGGTGTGCGGAGTAATGCAATTAATCGAAAACTCGATCAGCAACTCCACGCACCGAATACTGATAGCGTCACGTCGATTCAAATCAGTTTGAAAGTGTATCGAATGAGCAGTGATGAGTATTTCGTATACTGCACGATGGAAATGGAGTCTCAAGTAACTTTATTGCCAATTATTAATTCATATTTATTTCAGATTTATTACAAGTGTTTCTGCTAACTTAGAAATATGATTTAAAAAAAAATTGTACAGCTGAAAATTCGATTTGAAATATAATTTTTTCTAGTTCATGAAGTGTTTTTCCAGTTTTCCAGAATTAGGAAATAATGTGCAAGGTTGTACTTTGCAACCGTTTTTTTTCTATGTTTTATTGGATAATGATTGTCAATGATCCTATGATTTTTTTAAATTTGAATATTAGTTCGTTTGTGCAGAAACTTTTGGCCCACTAATTCAAGTTTCGGGAAAGTTAGTGCGAGACCGTCATTTTTGGGAAATTAAAAATTTCATAGAAATCTAACCACTTTATTGATCTTGTCCAAATTCGATAGGTACAATTGGATGATTCTTGATTTTTATAGAAAGTATTATTCAAATTAACCGAAATGCACAAAAATTAGGAGATTGCACTTATTTCCCAAAAAAATTGAAAAAATTCAGAAAATGTGAATCTTTTTATAGATTCCGCTGTAATTCAATGCTAATCGTACTCGAACATGTTTTTAGTTCTACAGATATATTTAGCTTGATGAACAAAAATTTGCCAAGTCTAGATCGTTTACCAATATTTTTCGAAAAATTCAAAACCCTATATAATTTGAACTCCTCTATGAAAATTGATGAAAACTAATAACAAACTAAGAGTTAATATTCCTTTACTTGGGTGCAATATTTCAGCGCTGTGACTCAAGCCATACTCAAGTTATGAATATTATAGGAACTATTAATATATAATAATAATATAATATATAATATTATATTATATTAATAAATAAATAATTTATAATATTATATAAAATATTATATTATATAATTATATAAATATTATATAAAATATAATAGTATAATATATAATAATATTATACGAATTAGTATTAATTATATGCAACTTTTCTCGACATTTCAGACAATTTTAAGTATACTGAAAAGAATATCCCAAATAGAAAAAAGAAAAATAATTTAAAAACGCAAAATTGATAAAAATCGACTTTTCGAACTTTGATTGACAAAAACATAGGAATGAAGTAATATTCATGAAAAAATGAAGAGAAGGCATATTTTATATCTACTGGACAAAAATCCTGGGCTATAAATTATTTTTCATTCGTAATTATGATTTGATATACGCAGTGGAGATTTCAAGCGTAAAATCTCTACTCTCGAGGCGGTGCGATCTAAATCAGAGCCAGAGCCGCGAGCTCGCCCGGTTCAGTATCTATCTCACCGGCTCATTTTCCCCGGGGAAAGCTGTTGGTGTGGGAGGAAAGGCCGTACTTGTATACATAAGAGGGCGTAGGGTATGCGAGATTTCTCGTAATTCATAAATCTTATCTTCGCGTATATAAGCGGGACTTAAACCTCCTTTAACGCAGCCCTGCTGGTGCATGCAGGGCACAAAAAAAAAGAAAGAATGAAAAAAAAAAAATGACCACCTCTGTCGCAAGTTATCCAACGGAGATACTCGAACCCCTAAGTACGCCCATCCAGCCAGTCCCATCTGTACGTATATAGTAGCATAATAATATCACGAGTACTATTATAGAAAACCGAGCGAGGAAAACTCGCTCTTCAACCTCGGCTGCTCCGTTATCCTTGTTGGAGTAGGTAATCCTAGTAAAGTCCTAACGGCTTTTCGAAACTGCGCCAGAATTTCAGCACAGAGGGCCGAAACCCATTTCTGCCCTTTTCCTGGAATTCTTTATTCTCTCATGTCTAAATACTGTGGAATATAGATTCAACGACATAATTATACAGCACTCAATAGAATTATTTAAAATTTCACTTTTTTTCGGCATTCGTTAATTTTATTTTCGTGTCTTAATACTCTGAAATATAGATTCAATAACGTAATTATTCGGCACTCAATAGAATAATTTACAGTCCACTTTTTTGGCATTCATTAATTTTATTTATTTTTTCGTGTCTTAATACTCTGAAATATAGATTCAATAACACAATTATTCGGTATTCAGTAGAATAATTTAAAAACGTACTTTTTTCTGCCATTATTTAATTTTTTTCGTCTCGGTACTCTGAAATATTGATTCAGTGACATAATTATTTGATACGCAATAAAATAATTTAAAAATGTACTTCATACAAATTTTTAAAGTATTTTTTCTCAGATTTCGGGGTTGTTAAATTTGTTAAATTATTTAAATCTTGCAAAACACAAATATAAGGTAAAAAATATACATTTTTTATAAAGTTTTTACCAGAATAGTAATTTTTCACAAAATTGAATAAAAAATAGATTTTTTAAGCAGTAAAAAAATAAAAAAATATTTAGTCTTTATCCAATAGAAAATATTCCATCTTACCATAAACAAATCGAGAGTCTTTCGTGTTAAAAATATATTTTGCCATAAAAAATATAATTAATATTACAAGTTGAAAATATTTCTAAACCGCACACATTGAATAATCAATGTTGTATAATACAACGATCTGAAAAATAATTGAAACTCATCTTCTCTTAAATGGCCAATTCCAGTAGAATTTGTCTTACAAACTTCCTAATCTCCAGCTGGAGTTTTCTTTTCCAGAGCTTTTTCCCTCAAGACCCTGACGTTCGTCTGCCTCGATGCCAGTATTTTTTCCCAGCTACCACCACAGGTTGCAATATCTGGGATATTGGCGGTGTAATGAGAGAAACGTTGAGCACGTGAAGCTGGCCATCTGAGGCCTCGTGAATCGCCCGCTGCTGGATGAATCATTGGTCGCACCGGGAGAGCATTACCAGTGCAACTGTGCCCCCAGCCTAACTATAGCTGCAGAAACTCGGTCTTGGTTGCTTGAATCAAGCGACTGGCTTTACCCCGTCCGAGTTCCAGTAGCTGCGCGGCTACTGGCAATAAATTGCTATGGTTAATGTGGCACGATATCCGAGAGCGCGTGCACGCTGGACTCTCTACTACTACTGCTTTAGCTTCACAACGTTAAATCCCTTCCTCTTCTCCGCGACTCTACTTACCGCAACTCTCTTTCTTCCTTTTACTACAGCTACTCTGTCTCGATACGTTAGAATGTTACTGACTTCGACGAAACAGGTTACCGCAAGGAGCTGTAGACTTGTAACTCAGTGAAGTACCGTTCCCGGCCAATTCGTGACCGATTATAACGTATACGACTTTGGTATCGACCCTAAACTTTACTGTCTAGACAGACGACAAAATCGTGCATCTGGGATGAGAGAAACCCAATTTTTAGTGATAAGCATACACACATAGAGTAATAAACGTATAAGGAGACAAATATATTGGTTGGTTGGAATAAATGGACATGTGTTTTCTGATAAAAATTTAGTTAGAGCAATGAGATTATTGGTTTCGTTAGTAGTCATTGAGTTGATATCAGTATACGCTCCAGATAAGCAAAAACGTCATTACTTGATCATCTATTATTATTTGTCAGCGTAATACGTTGATACATTTTGTGGTTCCTTATTTTTTGCGACGCCGAAATGACAATATAAATATTAATAGACAGTGATGATGAAAATAATCTCCGATTTTATTAAGGCGGTATTTATCTGTAGACTTATTTTCTGGACGTGATTTTTATAATAGATTTTTTTTTTAATTATAATTTTTTGTTTTTGTCCTTTTTATAATTTGTAGAATTATAAGTAAATCGGCATTACAGGAATCGGTTATTTACCGACTTTTGGTCTTCACTGTCATTCTCAAGTCATACATTTTTCATAGAAGTCACCGATTTCATTCCTTTTTACAGTGATTACAAAGATAATATTTTTTTTACATTTCTGTTTCTGAAATTCATAATTCCACCACCAGATTAAAAAAGTCAAACTTATTTTGGAAGTAGTATAGTAAATTCCAGAAAACTTAAGTCGATTTTTACCAAATTCTGTCGAGAAGTATTGCCTTAAAATCATTAAAGGTATGTAATTTTTGGTATTCCACACTGTACAAAGTTTTTGTTTGTAAATTAATATACAGTATATAAAGCTCGGATGTAAAACATTTGTTTTTGAAAATTAATATACCGGGTATAAAGCTCGAATGTATATACCGTATATTAATTTTCAGATGCATTTGTCATTAACAAATACAATATTTGTATATTAAAATGAAGATTACAATACTCGCGTACTGTAATTTTCAAATATTTCACCGAGAGAAGGAATATAGTACTCATTCCCAGATTCGTATAGTAATCGGGATCCAAAGTGGAAACATGGCATTTTTTTCCAGACACATAGAAAGATTTACTAGGCGTCGCCCGCTAACGTATTTAGCGTAAATATTTAGCATATGTGTCTGGAAAAAAATGCCATGTTTCCACTTTGGATCCTGATTACTATACGAATCTGGGAATGAGTGCTATATTTTTCTCTCGGTGTTGTATCGGAGAATTCTTATGCTATTGTAAAAATTTACAATAAAAGTATATTAATATGGAATTCATATATCCGTTTCCAGGTTCAACGTCGTTAGTGAATTCGTTACTTTTTGGTGGTAACGGTCGGTAACGTCGTTACATTATTATTCGTGTAATTCTAAGATAACGCTCGTTACAATTTTTTTGTAACAAGTAACGAAATTGCCGTTACTTTATCGTTACTTTTTGAGATACAAAATGTTTGTTAACAAGTAGCTGTTCGAATTCCCTCTAAGAGGCCAACGAAAATTAACGTAAACTACTTGCTCGACGTTAATAAACGCTTCCTCTGAATTATTCGTTATAGTCCTTCATTCTTCACGTTAATAATTATATACGTCTAAATTTTTTATATGATTAATATGTTTTAAAGTAACGAAAAGTAACGGAAGCGTTACATTTTCAGTAACGATAACGGAAACACGTTATTTTTTCACAAGGAGTAACGGTAACGAATTACTTTTAATAAGTAACTTTCCGAAACCTGTCCGTTTCGTAAATTTCATATCGTTTTGTATATATATAAATTCTCTTGCATTTTTAACAGTATAGTGACGTAACACAGTCGACGATCAGATTGACCTGCTTGGGGTGATACGAACCAAAACGGCCATCACCGGATAAAGAATAGAAGGGTGAATGATGCGATATTCAGCCGGGAGAACCGGAAATGTTCCGGAAATGTGGTCACGAGGAAACGATCGTTGGTTTGGTAGTGTGGAAGGTCATTTCTTTTGGGAGAATCGGTCGGCAAGGGTGTGGAAGGGTAGAATATCGAAGAGAGGATGGGTCAGGCAACCCTGCGCCAGGAATCATCCGTTCTTTCGCTTCTTCTCTATATTATTTCTCGTAAAACGTAATCGCGTCAAACCGCACGCTGCTGGAAAACCCGCCGGCACTTTGCGACTCATAAAACTAGAAGTGATGAGATCTCTTTACCATATTATTATCGTAAATATACGAAACCACGAATATCACGACGATCTTTCATTAATTCGGAATGAAAGAGGAAAGAGTGGAATGGAGGGGATTTGCAATTCCATACCTTATACTAGTAGTAATCGTATATTTATTGACAATACATGACAGGTTACAGCTTTACATATATGGAAATTACAATTTTATAACAAACTGGTATTGACAATAGGCCATCGACCGTGGTCCTTCAGCCCCTGATTTTTATACATAGTTTCGACTTTCCATTTTTTAATTAGTAAAGAAATAAATAATTAATTTAGTATCGTAGTTTTTTTTTTTTTTTTTTTTTTTTTTTTTTTTTTTTTCTTCTTTTTTTCCTTAGTTACCTTCATTGCTGACCTTATACTATATTTATAATCTAAATCTAATTCAAACTCGTAATTTTTATATGTTTAGATTGTTGCCAAAACTGCATTTCTGGATTTATTTATTTTTATATGAAATAATATGCTCTGTAAAAATAGTTATTGCACACTGAGAAAAAAAATTAGTTGACATAACCAAGAAATGAGTTGACACAACCAATCGATTATTCTATTTCCCTTACAACTCAAATGGTAGTGCCAACGATTCGAATGGTAATACCGACGATTGGATTGGTTAACCTTACTAATCTCGCGAGAACTAATCGTGAATAGTTGAGGCAACTAATTTTTTAGACATTGTGTACAGCAAATGGGTAACGTAGTTGTCCCTACCAAACATTTCTTTCCGTGCAGTGAATCGAGAAATCTGTCAAGTCACCTGTCTCGGTTACAGATTAAGGTATGATTTAATTGAGGTAAATTTTCTTTCTAGGGTTTCCAGCATTCATCGAAGATCGTCAAATATACTAATTTTTATTTTCTAGGCCTTAAGTGACACCATCTTTGATTTTGACAGTATTTTTAAGCTTTTCCAATGTATTCTCCAATAAAATAATATACAGCCTCAATTATGCTTAAGGTAGTTCTGTCGTGAAGGCAATGCAAACTCATATGCATGAATTTTTGACATGTTGTAATTTAGCTATTCAATTTTACTTGCACAAAATCTTGAAGGCTTTTACCGAGTATTTGAATGAACAATTAAAACTTGAAAATCGATCTTTTTACACGGCGCCAACGGGAGGGCTGAAAAAAATTGATCTTTAAATCGAAAATTAACATACTTAGATCAAAGATAGAGAAAAAATAAATAGTACTACAGATTCGCAAATCATTCAGGAATTGATGGATCATGAAAAAAGGTGAAGTCTCCGGAATAATGTTTAATTCAACCAAGGTCAAAGTGCACGATACCGGGCAAAATGACGTTTCCTAACCTAATTATCGTAAAAATAAAGTCAAATCCGCACTAAACATATCAACTATTTACAAATAATCGTTTTAATTTGATTAGGACAATTTCGAAGGATTCTCGATTATTTTTTATATTATTATTGAGGCAGTCAAAGTGATGCGTATGATTATTTCTTAATGTCATATAGACTTTGAGATTTATGACTCCGGCGTACCGACAGAACTACCTTAAGCATTTCGTCTTTTAGCCCGATTGCTCCTGAAATGTCTTCTAATAAAAACCTAAGGACAAGTTGCATTGAAGGAAAAGATTTATATACTCTCAGCAAGCTCAAAAATAGTAGTTATTGGGCAGATTAAGGTGGTAGACGTTTTAGAGTGAGGGATTGACGTCACGCGCACTGTCTGAAAGGGACGTCTACAAGAGATTGCACGGTGACTGCTAGTATCGCGCGGTGAGATGAAGAAAGACGTGGCGGTGAAGGAAGAAGAGAAAAGCAGCAGTAGCACCACCAGCAAGAGGAATAGCGAGAGACGGAGGCATCTGTTGCGCCTCCGTGCGCAACATTTACATAATCGCCGAGGCTTTCTCGTGCTGGTGGCGCGTGGGCTTCTCTCCATTCGCTACTAGCTAGTGCTTCACGGTACTCGCGAGTATATAGCTGCTACAACACACACCGTTGAGCAGAAAAGGCGTACCGTGAGCTATATTATGCTACTCTGCGCCACGCGCATTGAGAGTGGCAGGCCACGTTTCCGCGTCTCTGCTCGGCCACCCTTCGTACTAACCCTCACCACTATTGTGCTACGTATGCTGGCAGCGAAGAGCGACGTCGTCGCCGTCGTCGTCTTTTCGTCCTTGGTCGTTCGGTGAGCGCAATTACTTAGAGCTTCGTGGCGTCCCATCTACTTTCACTTCTCTAAGTGTTGTTTGCGATTTGTCCGAAACCCTTTCTTTTTTTCCAGAATAGATTCGAGGTACGATGGACGATAGAAAACAAAAATTGTGAGGTCTGAGGTCTTCGCACTGTACCAGTATATTTTATGGCAGACCACTCGGTAAAATGACTGTACAACATTTATGAATAGACTTTTGAAAGGAAACACATTTACGTTAAGGAAAAGATTTTTTATTGAAATAAAAGATTACACTTTTTTTCGTAAGTTAAGCCCACATAGAAAAATATATATGTAACATATACGTTAAATATATGGCGCCAAAAAGTTCTATATGCTGCATATATTCTACATATATGTGTGCAAAAATATATGCAAAATATATGGGATATATGTATGGATTATATGTAAAATATATTTCATATACGTTTAGCGCCAAAAAGTTCTATACGTCGAATATATCGTGCATATATTTCTATTTCCATATGGGAGGTGAGGGAGTCAGGTAAGAAAAATTGATTTTGGAAATTCAATATCACCGAAATCCTATTGCATATAAAAATGGCCAACGCACTATATTGTTAGTATTCGATGAAAGGATTTTTTACTGTCGTCTGACTTGCATATGCTTTTCAATATTATCTTAAGCAAAGTTCTTAGGTTTTCCATTCTGCGCATGATTCAGATCAAACTACTAGGCAGATTGAAATGGTTGACGTCTCATTTTCTTCTTCATGGAAAGATACACCGGCTATATGGAGCAAATGTTAATAAAAGGTAATATTTTTTAAGTGACATAATTATTAATAAATAAATGTTATGCTATTTTCTAAGTCAGTCATTAACTTTGCTTTCAGAATGAAAAAAAAATAGTTTGCTCCATTTAGCCGGTGTATCTTTTCATGAAGAAGAAAATGAGACGTCGACCATTCCAATCTGCCTAGTAGTTTGATCTGAATCATGCGCAGAATGGAAAACCTAAGAACTTTGCTTAAGAAAATATTGAAAGTCACATGCAAGTCAGACAACAGTAAAAAATCCTTTCATCGAGTACCAACAATATAGTACGTTGGGCATTTGTATAGGCAATAGGATTTGGAGGATATTGAATTTCGAAAGTCAATTTTTTTTTACCTGACTCCCTCTCCTTAACCCTTTGATGCACAGCGGGATGTTTAACATCCCACCTAGATTATTATCATTTTTTAAATATTTCAACGTTTTCTTTCTCGATTTTAAATAAAAGTACCTTTTTAAAAATAAAAATGTGTGCATCAAAGGGTTAAAAGAAGAAGAAATTAATTTTAGACAAGTTGGATGTTATTTTATGAGGTTTGTTCATCTTTTAGATATGCGGGCAAAACAAAAAATTGAACTGAAAAACTGAACTACACGTAGAGGCAAGGAACAAAATTTACTTCTTTCAAGTACGAAAAATATCATTAAATAGTTACGTTATCTTCTTCATAATCAAAACGTTTTTAATTAGTTTTTTTTTAAATTTTTATTTGTCAGTGAGTTCCATATTTGTCAAAAAGTCCGGTAATGACATTTGGACATTTCAATTTAGACTTCATGTTCATGTTGAAGTTTACTAATAATTAAACTATTTTTTTAATGCTTTGAACTGAAGGTTTTAAAAAATATGGAAGTACTGAGAAGAGTTGCAAAGTAGAATCTTGCACATTGCTCTCTCCTTCTTATATCTTATACCTTCCTCTAAAAGAAAGCCAAAACTGATCAACGTACTGTAAAAAAAAGCAATGCGCAAGGTTAGTAAGTAACTAATGTAAGTAACGTACATTTTTCCAACTTTTATGTTCATTGAAGTACCGAAAATGGACTTCATGTCCATTTTGGTGATTCGCCTCCACTGGAGTAAAGATACTAATTATTATTACTTAAGATACTAATTAAGATACTCAAAAGGTATTGATAAAACCACTTCTAAATCTTGTTATAAAAAAAATCCGCAAGGCTGTTTATTGACCTCAAAATCACCAGTTTCTGAAAATGTTATTGATAATATCGATAGCTTCAGTATTTTTGACACTAGGCAAGTCGTTATGAACTTATTTTCGTTCAAACAGCATCAGTCGTTCATCCCTTGTCTCGTGTACAAGACCATGAGGACATGTAGCTCGAGACACGGGAGTGATACGATTTGCATGTCTCGCGTAACGTGTTCCCGTCGTTCCGAACCTTCTACCTCCTGCCAACCTGCCTCCTCGTCTCGTCTGGCCGTCTCTTCGCCGAAATGCCAAGGCGAGAGTGGAATGCATATAGTATAAGCCACCCCATGTCGTCCTTTCTCTTCGGCCTCTGCTCACACGTGAATCTCACACCAGATACCTATGTGTATACCATTATAGCTAACTCCGAAACCCTGACGTCGCAGCTCCAGCACCTGTCGACGTGCAACATACACGAAGTAAAGCAAGGCGCAACGTTTCGCATACATAACGAACCATCAACCACATTAACCCAATCCTACCACGTTTTGGCGGTCCTTCTTCAAAGACATCATTTGGAACCTCCGATGAGTCTATATTTTCGAGTTATACAATCTCCCAAATTCAGCTAATGTGGAATTGGAAAAAAAGTTCCCTGTGAATCTATTTTCTATGAAGTTTTGACTATGCAATAGTCGTACGCGTAAAAAAGTCTAAACGAGGATAATCAATCAATTATTATAATTGCTTTGCTGATTTGCTTAATTATAGAATGAATATAGCGTTTGTGGATGAACTAAGTTTCTTTGATGGATCATCTATAAGTTGTAAGCTTAAAATCTGATCAATCGTTTGATGCAATCATTCAAGTAAACACGAACATCATCATTGTAGAACCAACAATGCGAATCCCAACCTGAATCATTGAATATATCGTCTTTACGATCTTAGGAGAGTTAATCACAAGGTGTTAGGGTTGCTATTTAATATATTAATGATGGTTCTTTGCCACTAATTTTGGTGAGCTTGAGTTCCGGTAATTTAAATTGCAGCTGCTTACAACTACTATTTTCTTTCCTTGTACAATAAAATATAGACCAAGAAATCAGTATGACATCAAAATGACGTCAACGAAAACCATTCAGAGATTAAAAATTGTACCGTTAGACACCATTGGTAGATTACCAAAGTGGCAGAAATTTAGTTTGAAAGTTCCATTAGAGTATGATACTTGCAAAACTAGCCCCGTAGAATTATAACGTTCTACCAGACGGATGAGGAAACCTCATCCAGGAGAATCTGAAGCCTTCGAGCTCATCTAGTCCAGTATTAGCTCATTCCCGATGATCCCCAGTGGCCCAGAGTGGATCTCATCTCATCCGCAGCAGCGACCGCCTCAAACATCGAAACTCGCGATGCTGCGAACTGAAAAGCCTCTGTATACAGTTACAATCCTTCCAACAGGATATATATAGACAGGCCAGGATCAGTGGGCTCCCGCAGCAACATCCATTTTCAAAGTTTTCAAGTTAGTGGAGCTGCTAGTGGCTCTGACGCTACTCGAGAAGTTCGCCAGACGGTTTCGTGATGCTGATCTCTGGTCCCATTGCTCTTTCGTTGCAGCCAAAGTGCATCTTCCAGGGAGACCATAGAATAGTAGGCTTCACGAGTTATGGACTCGGTATAAGTTATCCACGCTATTGCTGATGGTTCTGCTTTGCATTCCATGGAGTCTCCATGATAATCGATCTCCAAAAACGAGTCGGTAAGGCGAAGTGTAACTTAGGTGTAGAATCGGTCACGACCTTAACTTATGCGAGGGTATACTTAAGGGTACGCACATAGCAATAAGCAGGCTCCCTTCAAGTGCGTGCATCTCGTCTTCAGCTTGTATCAAACTGAGCCTTCAACTCGTGAGCCAGAGATTATACGTGCTTATGAAGGCCGCACAAGGCTGCTATTGGCTTTTACGTAGCTACGAAGTTTCAATGAGTCCTGGAGATTATGTGTTGGAGTGTGCGGAGTAAAAGCGAGTTGAGGTATAGTGGCTCGATATTAGCCGGCAAACAAGCCAGTCGGTATAGTCCTTGTTGTGAGTATAGCCGGTGGAATCTATGCGAACGATGTCACAGAGACTTGGATCAATGTACCGGCTGTTTCTATACAGTGTCTTCTTCTGCATCGTTGTACTGTGGATATTCTTGTCTAAGGCTAGGATATAGGACAATGGCGCGATTAAAGCCAGACCGGAACGACAATCACTGAATGCATGATGCTTAGTGTTCAGCTCACTTGTGCTAAAACAGACCTGTAGTAAACAGAGACTGAGGACTGTTTTCAATGAACGGACCGAGGACATGATGGGAAGAGACAACATGCATTGAAAAAAATGCCTTCGTCGAGCCGCTGCTTAGCAGCAGACTATGAAACCTATGGACGAAAGAATTGGATGGGGACTTGTAGTAGGAATATGAAGGTCTTGCTGTAAGGCCATTGGACAGGATGAAGAGACTGTTTTCAACCAATGACCCAGTGCATCAGGAGAAGAGACAATAGAGTTTGATAAAAATAGAAATATTGGGCGGTTCTTCAACATCAGGGTATGAAACTTGTGGACGACAGAATTTGCTGGGTACTTGAGGTAAGAATAGTAAGTTGTTGCTGGAAGTTTATTGGAAACTTCTCTAGCATACGATGACTAACGAGACACCCCACATGGAAATAGAAATATGTGCACGATATATTCGATGTATAGAACTTTTTGGCGCTAAACGTATATAAATATATTTTACATATATTTCATACATATATCCCATATATTTTGAATATATTTTTGCACACATATATGGAGAATATATGCAGCATATAGAACTTTTTGGCGCCATATATTTAACGTATATGTTACATATATATTTTTCTATGTGGGACATCAATTGAATGACTAGACGGAATGGTTCATGTATTTCGAAAAATTAACGGTACTTCTATCAGTCAAGATTATTAATACAGAAATGATTCTTAACATTTTCTTCATGAATTTTCTGTAAATTTTTCCACTCAATCTCGGTGAAGTCATGATAATCCTCAAAAATGTGAGTGAAAAATGTTGATTATTGGTCCATGCGATTATTTTAATAATTATATTAATTTTGTAGTTACATGTGATAATAATTAAATACAGAAATTATTATCACTGCACAGAACGGTATGCAAAAGTGAAATTCAATAATCCTCACATTGCAATTATGTTTTTAATTTTATACTCTTCTGTTCAGGAATAATAATAATTTTGTCTGATAAATTAACGGCACTTCTAACAATCAAGATTATTAATACAGAAATGATTCTTAGCATTTTCTTCATGAATAGAATTTTCTGTAAATTTTTCCACTCAAATTCGGTGAAATCATGATAATCCTGGCAAATGTGATTGAAAAATATTGATTATTGGTCCATGCGATTATTTTAATAATTATATTAATTTTATAGTTACATGTGGAAATAATTAAATATAGAAATTATTATCGTTGCACAGGACGGTATGCAAAAGTGGAATTCAATAATCCTCACATTGCAATTATATTTTTAATTTATATGCTCTTCTGTTCAGTAATAATAATAATTTTGTCTCTTTCATTTTCCCATGTATCCAGAGGCGCTGAAATGTTACAACCCCATACAATTTTTATCCAAACAATGATATCCACCTGTGGTTATATTTATAAATAACTTTGCGAAAATTCGCTTAAAGCTATTTTTCAGATTCGTATTTGTGTCTCTGGTGAGTGAATATATTTTTCATCCCCTGCGATGATGTACCATCTCTCGTAATGCAATTATTTCAGGTATATTTTCAGAGAAGTCATGACAATCCTGACAACGGTAAGTGACAGCTATACATAATTGAACCATAGCACTATTTAAAGCACTACATTAGCCTCATAAGTCCATGTAATAAATGTTACGTCTCGGGTTAACGAGCCGAGGTTTATTATTAATATGGCGTTTCAACAATTTGGATTGGGAAATGGCCTAAAATAATCAAAGGTGAATGTCCGATGCGGTCGGCAACCTCGCATCGGATAATTTGCCGAAGAATTGAACAGGAATTAGCAGGAAGTTATTACATCAAATTTGTAATAACTTAGAATTAAGTTATTACAAATTATTACTATGACAATCATAAAAAACAAAAACAGAAAAATGGTCAGGACGTAACAATAAAAATTAAATATAGGTATCATTATTATCACTGCATACACTCAAAGAAATCGCAGTAGTACAGTCAACTATAAAGTGACAACTATTAATTTTTAGTCCGTGCAACTATTTTCATAGTTACGGTAATTATGAAAATAGTTTTGGTAACAATTTGGTAGTTATAGTAATTATTTGATAGTTGTGGCAACTATTTAAAAATTTGTCGCACGAACTAAAGAAGAATAGTTGTCACTTTATAGTTTCTGATGCCATAATTTTCTCTCAGTGTAGAACGGCATGAAAAAATGAAATTTACTTATCCTCATATTACAATAAAATTTTAATTCATATTCTCTTCTCTTCAGTAATAATAATAACAATAATAATACTATCAGAATGCTTTTATTTACTCATATATTTACAGCCGGTGTTACAACCACGATTCATTTTCATTCAAACAATGCCTCAGTTACATTAGAACGACATGAAAAAAATGAAATTTACTTATCCTCATATTACAATAAAATTTTAATTCATATTCTCTTCTCTTCAGTAATAATAATAATAATAATAATGCTATCAGAATGCTTTTATTTACCCATATATCTACAGCCGTTGTTACAACCACGATTCATTTTTATTCAAACAATGCCTCGGTTACATTTATGAAAAACTTGGCGGAAATTTGCTTGAAGCAATTTTCCAGATACAAATTTGTGTCTCTGGCGCGAGTATATTCTTCATCCCCTGCGGTGATGTTCCATCTCTCTCTCACAATGCACCTCTTCGAGATAACATAGAGCTCTACGTACGCGTATCTAACACACGTCGTGGATCTTGAGAGGGATGGAATGGAAAGCCGAGAAATCCAGAACTGGATAACGGTGAATCGTGGCTGACTCGAGTCGCATAGTCATTCCTTTTCGTATGTACAGCTCGCGAGACGTACTACCTACCGTATATCGTAACAGTAGATACTCGGTGTAACGGGGTGCAGGCATAATATTCATGTACATACATTTTCTCCATACTTGCCTCGTACGTATATCTCTAGATCCACTAGGCAGATGAGCTACAGCCACAGAGCTTCTCCGCCAATTCAGCCTCTGCTTTCCTTACATAATACCCTTCGTCTCGCTCATGAGAAACCCCGGATTATCTCTCCTACGTACGGAACTTATTTATGCAGTAATAATCTTATTTGCCAAATAGCTTCAGCACAATACTACGTCTAGGGGCATGACGTTGAAATTTCGAAATTTCGTTGCAGCACTGTGAAGAGAATAGTCTAAATCGTGAATCTATTCGTGCAAACTGCAGCGAAGGTAACAGTTGTATTCACTACTCCAAGACGATTTGCAGTTTGTACGGAGTGCATCAAGACGTCATTGCATAATCAGCATTAAAACCTTTATTTGTATAGTTACTCTTCGACTACTGCGGTAAACAAATACATTACTATGAGAGGGTCGTAAATTCAATTGTTCATTTCATTTTCTATTTTCTTTTTTCGGAAATTAAACTTATAGATGATTAAAATCAAGATCCGGAAATTTGCAAAAAAAGAAGTCGCACTAAGCGATTGAAAAAAAATTCCTTAAAAATTGTTTAGTTTTATTTTTTTAATTAATAAATAATAAATAATAATTAATTCTAAATTAATGATGATATGGTCTTAAAAATTAGAGCGATCAATTCTAGCCGATGTGTCAACCTTCTTGACGCTTGGCTTCTCCATTTTGTAACAGTTCAACGACCGCCGCTCAATAATAGAACCTGTAAAAAAAAATTTCACTATAGGACCAATATTATTTTTATAATCCTAAAGTATTGTTTAAGACGAAAAAAAAAATCGATTTTTCCAAAATCCTAGAGTGATGTTACCCCTTAATATAAGTATACAGTAAAAATTAAATAAACAATTTTTGACATTTTACAAATATTTTTTGTCCTCAAACGTCCGCAGAAACTTTTTATTCGTTTTATAAAAAACTGTTGAATAATTACTAGATCAAATAATTGTCGTACTTTGTTTTTTTTTTTTGTAAAACGAGAAAAAGGCAAAAAAAATTATGACTAAATAAAAAAATAAATTATTTTATGCAAAAATTAAATTTATGACTAAAATCCTTGAGTCTTGTTACCCCTTAAGGTCGTCGAAAATTAGTAAGAAAAAAACCAACTTTTTTCCCTTTATCAATAATTATTCAACAATTCATGTTTCAGCGTTATATGAATATTTATAACTGCGTAAACTAATAAGTGTACCGTTCGTTGGTTTAGGTAGCAGGATTTAGCCGTACTGTTTCTACGATTGGATACGCGCTTCTCGTCGTACGAGAAGTGCGGTGGAAAATCTAGCGAGTTGGCGCGGAGACTTTGAGACGGTGGTTGTGCTTCGTGTGTAGCCGAGAGGAAATGCGATAAGGCCGAGAGTAGAGGCCGCGGAGGCACACGATAGTAGTACAAGAGGAGCCGTGAATGCTCGGTGGTGGTGAACCCGCAGCGTACAACCACCAGCCGCAATCATTAGGCAAATGGGAAGGCTATTACGGCGGGTAAGTTCGTTGGGTTGGTAGCACAGGTCCGCGAGTCTAACCCGCCGCTGCTTTTCTACTCGTGCTTGAAACTTGGTGTGTATACGATATATATATGTCGAGTGCCATGCACTCACGCCTGAGTCCGATATTATTATTGCGGGTGGCACGACTATCGCCTTTAGAATGCCGCGTGAAACGCGCACTTTTATATTCCCGAACGAAGATCCTCGACCAGCTTGCGTGTCGACAGAAATCTTGACTCTACAACCTCACTCTCCGTGCCCTCGCATAATCGCAATCCTTGTAAACACATACCCCCCCCCCCCCCCACCTTTAATTGGAATCCTCGTGCGGATTTCTTGCGGAAATAAAGAAATGAAATTACCTTCGTGGTGGCAGAGAAAAATCGTGAGGTTAGGAAAAATATGGGCGATCGACTTTATTTTTGGTATTGCAGCCAGTTGAAAATTCGGAATTTTTGAGATCCGTACTTTAACGGGGTTCTAATGTTGAAACAAGAAATTGCGACTTTCCCCGCGCAAAAAAATAGTATGAAAAAAGTATTGGAATAGTATTAAAATGGAAAGTATGAAGTATGTCGTATTGGACGAAATCGTACTCCAATTATACTCATATTGAAGTATTAAGTATGAAATGAGTATACAAAAAGTTATTCAAGTATCTTTTTTCGAGTATTAAGTATGAAATTTGTATACGGAAATACATTCAAGTATCTTTGCGTACACTCATTTCATACTTAATACTCGAATATGAGTATAACTTGGCGTCGAGTCGCTACCGCGACTCTTGATAGTTGGAGTATGATTTCATCCAATACGACATACTTCATACTTTCCATTTTCATACTCTGTTCATACTAGTTTTTCTGTGCGGGTCATCAGGTTTAAAAAATTTATTCATTTATTTATTTATTTATTTATTTATTTATTTATTTATTTACAATAGACGGGACAAGCCCTTGAAAAACATAAATATTGCAGGCAGAAGAGCGAAGAACATGCAAAATGTAATTAATTTAACAGTACAAAAAAAAAATTATACAAAGAAAGCGCAAATGAAAATGCAACACTGCTATAGGCCGCCTAAACGGGTTCACTAAGTGCAACAAAATTGTGCACAGCGGTTATAAAACGAGAGAGCGGGCGACTGAAAAAGTCTACAAAAGCCGATGCTGCACATTCTCGTTAGGGGTTCATTGAGACCGTAGTTCGTGCGATGACCGTGAATGAAAAAAATTTAATCCGAAATTTTTTACTGATTGTGTAACTGACTACTTTTCTGACGATACGTTAAAAGTCTCAAGGAGGACAGAAAAAATGTAAAGCAAAAAGGAAGTTTTTTATCCAATTGTTTGGATGTCTACGAAAAAAATAGTCAGCTTCGTAATCAACGGTAAATTCTCGATTGGATCGGATTTTTGAATGCAGTGAAAATTGAAGATTTTTTTTCTGAACTCTAAGAAGTCTGAATCACGAAAAATCGAAAATTTTAACTGGCGATCATTTTTTTTTTCTGTTAACCCATCTTTTCCTTTTTCGCTCGATAATTTCTCAAAAAAAACCTACTATTTATTTTATCGAAAAACCAAAGTTAAAATTTTTTTTTAACTTCGTTACTTGTTTTGTTTGTTTTTTAACGTGAATTTTTGTTTTTACGTTATTTGTATAAAGATTTTACTTATGATTCCACCAGATTCAGAATTAGCTGAAAATTTCCAATATCCGAAATATAGTTGAATTTTCCGTATTCTGTTAATTGATTTCAGCCCCCGCAACATTCTAGTCCTAGTTTAGCATCAGTTTATCACCAAACTGAATTCATTGACAGCGATTTTTCTGGCAATCAGTATAGAACGAATTAAACAATGACAATCAATAGCGATTGTTTCTATATTTGCGAGATTTCGACGTACTACCTTTTTAGTGGGGTTAAAAGTAATGCGGATGTGGCTAATATTAATTCAGTTTGATTTGTCGATTTCTCTGATGCAATTTGAGTAATGGAGAAATAATTCCACAAGTTCGATGCGCGACAGAGTAATTTTTAATTCATCCTGTATATGTCACGAAATTGATATCGTTAGTGTATTAAATTACGTTGTGAAGGTATTCAACTAATCGCTAATGGAATATCCTCGTACGACGAATGCGCTCACTCGCGTGGATTGTCGAAATCGACGAAAGTATAAAAGCTCACTGGCCGCTCCCGTTAATTCGTTCGCCATTAACGGTTCGGGCTAATGATTCCTGATATAGCGTGGGTATACATGCATATGTATATATATATATATATATATATATATTTCATGAGAGCCATCGACATTCGAGGCTTGTCACGAGTTCTCGTCGATTATTCTCACATAATATATACGGTCGGTCTGTCGATTGGAAGGGACGTCGAACCCGGGCCGAACGAATGACCGATAATCGGCCTAATTTTTTTTTCTAATTATCGCGGATTATACACGCAGCTATTCCCTCTATGAATAATTTGATTAGCCATTTGGTGATTTCTCATGAACGTTGATAAATCAATCCATCTGCAAATTAGCGCGACACCTATTCAGGACAAAATTATAACCAATTATTCCTGAACACTTAGATGAAATCTGTCCAATTCCGCTAAACAGCATCGATAGGGAAAAAAGGATTGATCGTGACAGCTAATTTATCAGCTCACTTTACCCAATTGTCAATTTTCAGATTTATTACCAAAACCACTTTCAACAATAAATGCAACTACTTATGATCGGTTTCTCAAAATTGTATGTCAAGTCTGATGGTTCCCGTGCAGAAATATAGTTGGGGCTCCAACTTGGCTCTTTCTAGATTGCCCTAATTGTAGTAGGGGCCCTACTAGGCCAGTCACGCTTGAAAGTACTACCCTCTAGAGGCTCAATATGGGCGACCCTAGTGAGGGTTCCACATTTAAGCCTGATCAGGCCCCGAAGTTTGTCGTGGCCGCCTCTGTTGAGCCTAGTAGGGTTCTAGAGTAGATTCCTTATTGTGGATGCCACGTTTATACCTAAAAAGGCCCCTTATTTAATCGCGACTGCCCGAACTAATTTCTGCAAGGGTTACATCCAGCATTCAAATTGATTTGCTCCCATGAGTAATCCAAGTTGTAAGACAATTAGAATAATTAATTAGTTGAACGAATTAATTTTTGTAGCTGACTCGACACATTCTTTTTTACATGCACAAAATTCATGGAAATGGAAGCAACAAACATCACGAATTCTATCTAAATGCTCTTGAATATGCCACTATTGCCCCAAAATAAACAGAACTCCCGCATAGCATTCCTTGCTGTGAATAGCAGTGAATTTTCACTATGTCGAAACGACAACAATACAGTGCAATTCGTAACGAAAGTGGTTAGGCATACATTCGTCTAGTATATATCCAAATGGAGGAAGTCCAGATATTCATAGAGTCGATTCAATAGCAAGCAGCAAGTCAAAGTTCATAGTCATCCCCGTTAGGTGCATGAGCCTCAACCATCGCGAATGCCTTCAGCAAAACGAACAATTAGGGATAAGTAATTGATGGAGAATTTCTCGGTATATCTACTATACGATGCTTGCCGCAGAGAGAATAGAGTATATACGTCGCGGCGCAAGCGAATTCAACAACGCGCCCGTTTGCTCAACTTAAGTAATTGTAGCGGGGAGGGCACACCGTCGTTTCCGACTAATGCTGCGGAATGCTTCGACGACCTGGGAACCAATGTGCAAGGATGTGCGGGTAGTGCAACGTAGTAACGTTGGAGCTTTGGAGGTGAAGGTGGAAGTAGGGGTACCTACCGCTTTCAACCACGAAGACAACCGACACCTAAACCCATAGACACTGCCATCGAAATTCCTTTGAAAGCTCCTAAATTATCATCGTAAACCGCAAGAACGTTCGTTCGGTCTGAGGACCTTGAGAGGCTCGAAGCTTCTGCTGCCTCGTATAATATGTTCGTATGTATTACCAGAATCCGTTGCAGCCTCCTTCGCAGCCAGTCGAGTCAGTCGTTATCCAAGGAATTGAGTGGGTCGAGAGCGCTAACGTATTTAAGGCAGAAACAATGCAAATAAATAGCCGGCCGATGGGCTACAATTGTCAGGACGTTGGTTCCTCCCCCCAATTTCCAGACGTCTTGGCAACCTTCCAGTCTTGATATTACCAGCCGGGATTCCCTCGATCCACCGGAACAACTCGCCTCTACGTCTGCAATACACTACTCTTGTCGTGGATGTGTTGCAGGGATAACCATTGTCCTATGGTACTAACTGGTTGCTCCTGCAAACTCCACTAGCATTGTCGTTCTCGTACTCATCGTTGTTGGGGAGTTTCGCATCCTAGGATTTCCGGAGGTCGAAAGGAACACCCGTTTCTAACAGGATATTTCGAATCCTCATACCTCTAGACCTTGCAGTACCATCGTTATATTACCCTTGTAAATCTAACGCTGTTTCCAGTCGCGATCCAATGTGGTCCCATATTGTGATTACTGACAAAGATGTTTGGTATTTATTTTCTTTGCAACTATATTTGTTCATAGGTTTATGTTAAGTACTCTTGATTGGTAACATTATCAAGCAACTTTAATTCTTGATGAGGTAAAAAAGGTCTTGAGTCTTGATGACAAAATAAATCGTTGGTGCTTGATTAACGAGTACAAAAGGATTTCAGCTGTCTCATTTTTCTTCAAATCAAACCAGCAATTGAATTCCAGTCTCGACCTACAAACAAAGGACATATTTGAATACTTCAGTGCCTCTTCTGCAAAAGGATAACTGTTGCATCTACCTTGACGGTTGATGCGGTGCGTCCGTGCGTGCATGAATGCATTGGGGTGGTCGATAACAAAGAAAGCAGCATAGCAACGCATGACATCGTACGTAGCCGAACATGCACAATAAATTCCTGACTGGATCTTCATTCAAACTGATGTTTATATTGGTTATGTTATTTTTTCGTTGATCCTCGAGGAGCGAGTTAGTTTCCTGTTGGATTCGTGTATGGTCTCATGGTCGCACCCTCCCTACCCATGGAATGACTCGAGGTATTAGCCTGTTGACCCTCATGCGAGGAACGGTGAAGGTCCGGTTCTTCCTATCGGCTGTGTCCGTTGCATTAAAAAGTCGATCCATCAACTCGGGATACACGTGACAAAACAAGCCCCCGCTTGGTCCGCGGGTGTAGGATGCTACTGCGGGAACCAAGTGCGTTGAAAAGAAAGCAGAAAGAAAAGAGAATAGAAAAAGAAGCAAACAGGGAGAGGATTTGGGACAGAGCCGCTTCGAAACTGTCTATCTTTCCCCTCTGTGTGTCTCTATCTTTTTCCCCCCAAGCATAATCCAATTTGTGCTCCCCTGCTGGTGGTAGTGACGCTGCTGCTACTGTTGCTGGACGGCAAAGACGCACGCGTCACTCTCAGGGACGTGCGTTGACTGCCCGATGAAATAACAATATTGTTTTTCTATCTAGGCTGAAGGATCTGGCATCGGTATCCAGTAAGCCAACAGCCAAAAGATCCAGAAGCAACAGCAGCCACTTGTTCTCCATACCCTATTCGAGTTAGTCACACAATGTATTCAAATAGTTTTTGGTTATATTACAAAATCAATAAAAGCATTCAATAAAATGTGGGGTCTTTCTTTGTTTACTCATTGCAATGTACAATTACTACTTTAATTAACTAAAAAAATGATATTGTTAGTCATCACATTTCTGCTGCATTTGGTTATGGAAATTGTTAAAACTTTATTGTATTCGACCCATTTTGTAATGGATCACGAAACAATGGATGGTGTGAGGAGGTAAGTAGCTTGAAGTTGGCCACAAAGTTGGAAAGTGCTGAGCGGTCTTTACCAGAACCGGATTCGACTGCCCTCGAAAAGTAGCCCTTTACCTCAGATGGATTGGGAAACGGTCAGCAACCTAAATTTATCTATGGTTACAAAAAGAAGTAAGTTGTGAGTTGTGAGCTGTCTTTCGTCCGTATTTGACTTTAATTAATTCAACATGAACTACTATCAGCAACTATCAGGGTCGCTGTATATTAGGTCCACACTACCAACCAAATCAATGATATTTCCAGTATTTCATTTTGTATCTGATGTGGAGTGCTGCCTTAGAGTATATGCATAAGATATAGCTGCACAAAATAGCAGAACTCAGCATTTATGTAATCAACTTTACTCTTCGATTTTCGCCTCATGATTCGCAAGCTGTTGACAACCTCCCGCGATAAAGCAACTCAATAAAGCATAGGGTGTAACAATACCATACAGTTCTTTCATATCCCGAGGGATTCGAATGACCATTAATTAGAGAAACGACCGTGTTTCCAGAACACAGAGCCCCTTAATGCATATAAATTTGTATGCGATCGGGCATCGAAAGAATCCCCAGACGAGATCCACTCACGATAAAATTGAGGTTGGGAGGGGCTTGCGCTTCTAGCGTGTAATCGCTGTAAGACACGAAGACGCAGAGGCGACACGGGAATAAAGGAATCGGCGAGAATTGGCGAGGAAGCCAATATAAGATTGCGGGGGTTGCGGTATAGTGGCTCGCAGTGAAAGTGACGACTACAGCCTCATTCGTAAGCCGAGGCGAGTGAAAGAGATAGAAATAAAGGGGGATAAAAAAAATGTGTCTTCGTCTTGGTTCATACGAGGTAGAGGCATGGATCGCCTCTCAACGTGGATATATACAAGGAACGATAGGGAATCCAGTGGCCATTGCGCAGTCCATAAAGTTCACTCTTGGATCGTATAGTATAGAGGGCGAAGGCTCTTCCCCTTAGGGCGTTAAGGTACCACCCCAAGCTTGACCAGCAAAAGGACCTGTGTGCGAGCATCAATAGGAATGCCATTTGAAGGCGGTCTAAGAAACTGCTAATAGAGCCTCGTAGAGTAGGTAGTGCGAGAGGAAGAGTGAGGAAAGAAGCTTCAACCTCCAAGGGAGAAAAAAGGAAAAATTCGACGAAGGAAACCAAGTAAACAAGAAAGGGTAGACCTGACTAGGAGCTATTGGAAAAGGGGAGAAAGCAGGACAGAGCTCTAGGTATACTCTGTCTGTGAAGCTCGCCCTCTCAACGTGTAAGAGTCCAGGGTAAGACGAGAGAATGGAATAAGGGAAAGAAAAGAGAGCGAAAAAGGTGCTTGAAGAGCAAGAGGGAAAGAAACGGGTTGTCGCGGCTGGAGGAATAGCCGGAAGGAGGTTGGAGTAGGGGAAAGAGGTGATCGAGTAGTTTCGCGACGACGACGGGAATCCCAAGTCGACGAGCAGACAGAACCATCGGCCAGCTACCCTCATTCTGGTTTACGTATCTATATGTATGTACAGTCTCCGGCTATACTCACGGCATCTCCCTCTGTCGATCAACTTTCGACTCCACGTGTCTTCTTCCGAGTGGGCGACGAAAGAGCTAGTGAAGAAATGAGATCCTCCATTTGTGAGAGGACCCATACTCTGATGGAGTATGGGAATCAAATGGAGATCCACCATTCCATTTTTTCCCTTTTCCTTCTCTCTCTCTCTCTGTCACTCTGGTCAGCTCAGCACAGATCTGCATACAAATAACAAGTTGCGGTGCTGCAACATTCAAGTACTCGAGATCTGCCTCTGTAAGAGGAGGTCAAATAAAATAATGAATACAGTAGTGTACCAGTAATGGAATTGGTTGGCACATTAGTTGTTTCAATTGAAACTTTTCTTGCAACGTACTTATTGAAAATGTTCTTTCATTTTCTCTATCTAATGATAGATCCAACATGATCTTTTGTTGTTGTTGAGAATAAACATAATAGCAGAAAAGTTTCTCGTTTTCTAAGAGTCTTTTGTTTCGCAGCACAACGCTTGTGTCCAGAAAGAAGACGGTGGAAAAAGTGTAAGCACCGTCGAGGCGGTCGTCCCAGAACCGAGACCACCATTAGTAGAATTCGATCGAGACTCTTTTTCTCTTTTATTTCTTTCGCTTGCAAACAGCACGACTTGATTTCACTATTCGCCCTGGAGACCGTAGATCTCACAGAAAAAGATCTCTGATGCACCCAAGGCTTTTTCGTTTTCCAAAGAAAGACGGACGCAGGAAACTCGAGAGTGTCCCCTTAGGTCAAAAGGAGTATCCTTGCCACCAGCGTCATAAAAATGTATGACGACTCAAGACCACATCTCTCTGTAACATTTTTTTCCTTGAATCTTCGAGAGGTTGAATTTTTATCAACTCTGCAGGACTTGTCGTGTTCTTGTACATCACGAAGTTCAAAAAGCAAGGGAGACCAAAAAATGAGAAAGTAAAATATCAGGGACGAAGGCAAATAGTAGCATAATCCATTCAAGATCTTTCTCAAGACTTCTTCCTCGAAGTAGCCTGCACTCAATTTTTTTTTCCAACATTTTCCAGCTACCCGAGGGAAAGACACTCCTGTCAGACTCGAGAAAGACAAAAATGTACATAACGAGGCTATGAAATATGCATAGAAAGGGAGAGGCTAGAGCTCGAAAGAGACTCCGGACGAAATATTCCAAGGGTAGGTACCTACCCTCCTTCAACTACTGCCAGCTTTCCTGCTCGTAGATTGTTCGCCCTGGCGCCATCTCTCGCATACTGCTTGCACCCTCGCACCTGAAACTACCCCTAGTAGCACTCAGCAACGGTGCACTCTGCACCGTCGGGAATATCGCAGAGGTCTGCAGTTCTGCAACAAACTTCCACAGAGCAATGAACGTCCGTGGGCAACCTATTATCTCCTTTTTCATTTATCACATAAAAAATCAATTTCTACATATTCTACGCCATCAGTCTGTAAGTCCCTAAAATATTACTTCTTTCCTTTCCTTCTAAAAATAAATATAATTAAATTCAAAGTTTAAGAAATAATCAATGTCGATAAATGTGACTTGTTGATTCGGCATATTAATATTTTGTTAAAGCGGATGAATATATTTATGTTGGACAATTTATTCATCTATTGATTCACCGTAACGTTAATTAAAACACGTTTTTTAAACTAAAAATTTGATTGCTGAAGACAGAAGGTCGTTAAGGAGTTGTGGGTATTGCTGATGATGAGGAAAAATGCTGTGGTGATGAGTATCGAGGATAAAAAGATCTCTTGCCAAGATAAAACGTTCGAGGAATCGTGGACTCATCTCCAAAGCGACAAGAACAGCGAGCCAGCTTCAGCAGCTCCTCTCTTGTCCTATAGGTACTTATGAACTCTAACCCTCTGTGCACTCGTGTCACTCGCGCGTAGCTCTTGAAGCACGCAGCCAGTCAGCTCGAGAATGTCGAGATAGCACGCGGAAACGTGGTACAGTAGGCAGCACGCGAGGGCAAAATAGAGATGATAGGGGCAGGGGGTTGGTAGGTCTTTTTAAGGAACGACGAACCGTGCATAATTTAATTCCATGCCGACCCGTGAACCGGATGATAAACATCAAGTGGCAGAGAGTCCCGCAGCTTTCGCGAGTGGCAGACAGCTACGAATCGTCGAAGTCAGAAGAAAGGGCTCATCGCTTCGTTGTAAGAGAGAAATTTCTATATGGGCCATTCGAGATCAGGTCGACGATGTCATGATGCCTATACAAAATTAAGAATCGTATTACCACTTAGAAGGATTTAAAAAAAAGCCCTTGACACAAATTTGCCGACTTTGAAAATTAATTTTTTTAGTATTTGATGAATATGGAAAATCGAAATTAAGGGGAAATCTATTTGTGCTCGGAAAAATAGAAGGATTTTCATGATTTGTTTTTGCCAAAGAAAATCATATAACTGACTTTATTTTTTCGACCACAAGTAGCTATAATCTCTTAAAACTCCGTTAGCCATAAATATGGCCCTGTCAGGGCCTTCTTATCGCCAGATCAGGGCCCAAATTGCGTCTGATGTGACGCTAAAAATTTCTGCTCGGGAAGAAAATATTGAGTGTACGAATCCGGATCAGCATGATTTTGAATGAAACGTCCTATATGTGTTATGCTCTATACTAACGTGGCAAGAATATAAGGGATGGTAGGAACGAGCCGCAGGGTTGACGTGGGCTGGGCAAAGGGCGACCAAGGAAGGGTGTGCGCGGCATAAGTTCGAGGAGCGAGTTGGTTCTGTTTCGGATCTCCTAAATACCAATTAGAGATGGAAACTTCGCCTTTCATGTTGATTCCTCTGCTGCTGGTGCTCTCGCTGCGGAGTTATCTCGAAGTTTCTCGCATTGTTCTGCAATTCGCGCTGTACGAGGGTTGGCGAGGAAAGACGAGGGTGACGAAGAGCAGGGGGTTTTCCTGGTGAAATTCTGTGAGCTTCGCATGGAATCCTCGAACAAGCTGCGAGCGTGGCCAGCGAGAGCTTTTTCTGCTATATACGTGTATCTTTCGTACATATGTAAAGTGAACATATACCGAGAAAACGTGGGGGAGGTATTACGGTTGGCAATAATAATTGTAAGCCGGGTTTCGCTTGCACCGCTGGACGCTGTACTTAAGGAATATCCTGCCTGCCAAATACAGCCATTAGCGGAGTGGACCTGCTACGAACAGGGCGAAACACTGTCTGGAAAATTGGGGATGTAAATAACAGGAAATTTGGTGGAGATGTGATTGGATAAAGCATGAAATAGTATTGTCGTACTTTCCGTAATACCCCATTACGAAATATTTCTACAGGAGATATTAGGAATAGATGGTATGATTATTATTGGTATGAATCGTGAACAATGTGATATGGAGTGCCTTTTTGACAATTTATTCGTAGGTAAACGCGACAAATGTCATTTTTATTTAATGATAGGACTTAAACATGGTTCGGAATAGTATTTTTTTTTTCAAAGAGCACTAATGAGCAAATAAAAATGTTCGAAAGAAATGCCCTGCTTATACTGATGCACAATTACGGTAATTTCCTTGATGACTTCAATGACAATCAAACGTGTCGAAAAAGAATTATTCATATAGCACTTCAAAGATCGTCAGAGAAACGTCGATAAATAGACTACCAATCGCGTCGGTCGTTTAAAGGATCTAGACTTTGCGACAACGAAAAGATCTATATCCAATCTAAGAAGATTTGGCCACATTAACAAGTCCATATTTAAATCAAAGTTAATTTATCCAGATCTAGATTCAGTCTGCAATCTTTTTAATCGGTCGCCTTTTCGTCGATATCCCTGTCTAGATCATTACAGATCTGCTTAGATGACATATTCGTACAAAAAAAATGATCGTTTCATGATGTCATATTCTGGACTCCATTTGGCTGTTAGAAATATTCAAAACCATATATCTAGCTGCAAAATGATACTTGTTTAGTAGCGAATTGGTAACGTAGATCATTCTTCTTGTCTACTCCTATGCAGTCATTGTCGGAAATTCTGAAATGGCGAATGATTTGCCATTTAGAAACATTGCACCACAAACCACGTCACATTCGTGTTTCCGGCATGACAATCAACACAAACCGGTGTCAGAACGACAGGCCGTTTTCTGGTGTAATGCATGCACAACAATTTTAACATTTGCAGGGTTATTGTTCGTGAAACGGATGAGTTGAAGCTTCACCCTGTCGGTCGAAAATGCTGAGCATCGCGTTGTTCCATAGCATTCAACGGCCGGGAACATTTCGTAGAGCTCGAAGGGACGCAAGCTCTTGCGTATACGAGAGAGGCGTTAAATTCGTCCCAGCAGCATGTCCGCCCGCCCCAAATTGAATTAAATCGTTTAACGGCCTTATGTTTAGAGGGGAGAAGAGAACCCCTCGCCATCGCCATCACCGCCGTGCTATCGTTGGGGCGCGCCGCAGAGAGAACCAGAGATAGAGACCCTACGCCCAGCCAGATAAATGTAATGAAAGTTGTAGCTTCCTTCAAGCGCAGACCATCAGCACATTCGCTCCGTTTGAATTCTCCTATCCAAGGATACCCTAAAACCATACTTATCACAGATTTAACGCACCTTTTTCACGGACCGTTCACAAATCGTTGATGTTCCGAGACTCACAGTTGTCAGCCCTTTATTTTTTATCTTCCTACATGATTCAAAAGACATCATGCCGCAAGTGTCTATCCAAATCGTCACGAACTGAATCAAAGATAAAGTTAAGGTTGTAAATATCTATCATCTTAAACCATGGTTATCAAAGATTCAAAAGACATCGTGCCGCAAGTGTCTAACCAAATTGTCACGAACTGAATCAAAGATAAAGTTAAGGTTGTAAATATCCATCAGCTTAAACCATGCTTATCAAATATTCAACGCTTTTTTTACTCAAAACCAGACCCTCAAAAACTATTAATTATCGCTATCAATCGTTGAACGAACTTCCGAAACTCTCACACAAATTATGTCTCACAAATGGTTACCATACGTTCGCGTCTAATCTTTCTATGATCTAAAAAAAAATGTATCTTAAGTGCCTAATAATTTACGGTCTTTTCTCCATGTTCTCTCCATTTCTTTAGAATCTTCTTCAGCGTCGACGAGGATGTACATTCTCTTATAGTCGCTGCAGTCTATCCCAAGGGTTCTTACTCTTGTCTCTAGCCTCTGGCCTCTGACCTTGCTGCTGTGCACTTGTGCTGCAGCTTGAGCCGTGGGAGTGGAGCCACGTGCCACCTTGCCAACGCTCCCCTGGTTCTACTGCTGGAAATTCACGCCGTGTCTTCCGTTCTCTATATATTCACTTTTCCCAACATCTTCTTTTCTCTCATTCGCTTTCTCAGTCGTTTGTCTCTTTCTACAGAGCCCTGGTCCTTCGCCCTTCGATCCAACGTGGAAGCGAGACTTTCCCGCGCCGCTTTTCCCTTAAGTTCCTCCGAAATCTCGCCTCCCCAAGGCATACATTTCACCAAGGCGCAATGCCTTCTTTAATGCACGTCCCGCTTCTTAATAATATATCAATCTCGTTTATGTTTCGTTCTGCTCTCTCTACTACAGTTGATATATATACACACGAACCGTGGAGTTGAGCCGAGTCTTTGCGCCCCTGCTGCGGGATATTGGACGTTATTGAATTTCCGAGTCGCTCGCCTGCTTTGCGGCTGCCGGGAGTCGAGTTAATAACGGCCCGCGGTCGTCGCGCTCTTCTCGTCGCTGTACAGTAGTCGGACCAACGTAAGAAAAGGGTTGCCGGAAGGACCTTTTCAATCCTTGTCAAAAAGTACCCACAGCGCGTTTTCTACCTTACGGCCCGTTGCCTCTTAGAAAAGGAGCTTATTATATTCAGAATCTTCATTGTTGAACATTGAAATGGCGTTGACGTACATTGGCTCTATGTAAATTTTCTCAATACTCGGTCAGATAATCATTCAATTATAAATTTAATACATTTTATCAATAAGCGAGACCAGAAATGTCTTGTCGATCTCCACATTACCGGAAATCATTCGAATGTCGTGTTTCAATTTTGTGCATCACTTTTTTATGGTATACTAACTCACAAAAGCATTATCTCCAGCTCTTCGCCAGTTTGTCAAAAGTATAGTGGCTGCTAAGTTTTACAGCTCGTATAGTGATTCGCCGAAGACGATTTGGGCTTGGCGGGGTATTAAGTCTTGTTGTAAAGTATTAGGAATCATTGAACATTGAAATTCCGTTGACGTACATTGGCTTGATGTGAATTTTCTCAATACACGGTTAGATAATCATTCAATTCTACATTTTATCAATAAGCAAACTCAGAAATGTCTTGTCAATCTCCACATTACCGGAAATCATTCGAATGTCATGTTTCAATTTTGTGCATCACTGTTTTTATGATATAATAACTGACAAAAGCGTTATCTTCAGCTCTTTCCCAGTTTATGAAAAGTATAGTGGCTGCTGAGTTTGACAGCTCGTATAGTGATTCGCCGAAGACAATTTGGGTTTGGCGAGGTATTAAATCTTGTTGTAATGTATTAGAAAGCATTGAACATTGAAATTCCGTTGACGTACATTGGGCTTGACGTAAATTTTCTCAATACACGGTTAGATAATCATTCAATTATACATTTTATCAGTAAGCAAACTCAGAAATATCTTGTCAATCTCCACATTGCCGAAAATCATCCGAATGTCATGTTTCAATTTTGTGCATCACTGTTTTTATGATATACTAACTGACAAAAGCGTTATCTTCAGCTCTTCCCCAGTTTGTGAAAAGTATAGTGGCTGCTGAGTTTGACAGCTCGTATAGTGATTCGCCGAAGACGATTTGGCTTTGGCGAGGTATTAAGTCTTGTTGTAAGGTATTAGGAAGCATTGAACATTGAAATGACGTTGACGTACATTGACTTGATGTAAATTTTCTCAACACACCGTTAGATAATCATTCAATTCTACATTTGATCAATAAGCAAACTCAGAAATGTCTTGTCAATCTCCACATTACCGGAAATCATCCGAATGTCATGTTTCAATTTTGTGCATCACTGCTTTTATGATATAATAACTGACAAAAGCGTTATCTTTAGCTCTTCCCGAGTTCGTGAAAAGTATAGTGGCTGCTGAGTTTTACAGCACGTATAGTGATTCGCCGAAGACGATTTGGGCTTGGCGAGGTATTAAGTTTCGTCGTAAGGTATTAGGAAGCGAGTGAGCTCGCTGGTAAAGTACGCCATACAGTCAGTTCCGCTTGTTTCCAGCTTCACCAAAGTAGAAAACGAGGTAAACCATCATCGCTTTTGTGGGTGAATGTCTGTGTTGTCTAGAGTAGCTTTTACGTGTGCCAACACTGCACCTGGCTCTTAGTAAAACTAGAGCATCGTGTGGTAACGATTACTCGGTTGTGGGGTCGACTCCACATGCATACAGCTAGGTTTGTATGACTGCGATCCTGCATACAGTGTGGAACGTACTTCGCGCGGTGATCAAACGAGTAATTCCGCGCAACCATAACATCCCACGCTAAGCTAGCTACGCCTGTAAACGCTCAGCTCCGCACACGCTAATACCAGTAATTCTGTTACAAGCTCGTTGCAGAGCGTGAAGCGAGTAGATGGCTCCAAGAGAGAACAACGAGACTGGAGCCTCCAGGGTTATCGCAGCCACAAGAGCACAAGGGGTGGCTTTGTGCGGAAATTCCGTTCCGTGTAAATTACGGCGATGCTCGCTTTCTCACCCCTCCGCCACTTGTTCAGTGTCCGTCACTGTCGCTCTTCTTCTACGGAAGTCGGTACAGCTGGGCTCCACTGGCTGCCTGTGACACCATGCAGAATCTAACCCGCATCTGGGAGTCCTGTACAGTTACCCCATCGTACTCTGTACGATGGGGGAGGAAACCACTGACGTTGTTAGCACCCCCGTTAATCAACAATTTATCGATTAACGAATACGTACCATACACAGCTTTTGTTATCTGTACGATTTTGAACAGTTACGTCTGTCACCAGAGCTGGTATTTTTTAGTATGGTGTCTTATGATGGATAATGGGTTGTTCATAATTACTTCAAAAAAGTGAATGAATTCAAAATATTTATACTGAATTTATAACGATGTCATTTTAGTTGCGACAGTTATTTTGAAGGTCCAACAAAATGATTTGAAAAAAATGTACCTAACTATAAAAATGGTCGAACAAACAATTGTAACCTTCGCAATTATTGGATGTCAACTATAATACATAAAATTCAATGAATACTTAGCACTGCAGGTTTTTTTTCTTTTATGTTATTCTGGCAATTACTGGTACTTTTCGTTCTCCAGCACTAAACTTCAGAATTTTCATCGTTCCTGGTTTGAGGAGCGACTTAATTCGAGATGAATTTGTAACGAGAGGTAAACTCGGGTTGACATTGCGCGGCATTACCATTCTGCATCTTTCGGCACGACACGATCGAGTTATCTTTGTGGGGCTCTTTCGTTCGAGCGCTCGGTGCCGGAATCGAATAACGAGATTTTGTTTTCGTGAAAGGAAAATTATTCTGTCGGCTAATTCAGCAGGTTCAGAACTGAGAAAGCTCGGTTAGGGTGAAACCGGAAGAGATGGGAAGATAGAAAAAAAGCACTGATCAATATTGTTTAATTCAGATTTTTAATGATCATCATGAACAAAATAAATATGTGATCCGCTGGTAATCCAATTTAAAGAATCTATAATAATGATTTTAAAATGTTTAATGATAATAATTGCCTATTAATATTGAGACATGGCAATGTATTAGTCTGTTGAAAAAAATGTGTCCCATCTCTTCTGGCTTAACCCTAGAGCGAAAAGGCCGACATGAACATAGAAAAGAGCCAAAGAGGAGAGAAGAAAAAGTTTAAGGAGGTTGGACACGAGCCAGTGGAGCAGCGAGTGGCACTTTCACTCGATCTGTGCTTCCACCGATGCTTCTACCGCTGCTGGCAGTACACCAGCCCTAACTCCGTTCTCCAGTGCTCGGAACAAAAAGTAAAGAGCCTTGGAGGTTGAAGACAAGAAAATCTTCGCACGTGCGTCCGGTGCTTTACTCTCAAAGCCACTTGTTTTCTTCTACTTGCGAAATCTTGTCGACACTGCAGTTTTCATCGTCCAGGGCTAAGTAATTATTTCTACCAAATACTACGAGTATATGGAGAGACCTTTTCATTTTGTATTTCACATAGTTAATACAGTCATCATTTGTTGAAGTTTAAGTAGAAATTCATTAAATTACAAGAAAATTATATTTGTTTCCAGATTTCGAGTTTATTTACATTCCGGTTGAAAATATTGTAAAAAAATACTATAGCATAATACAAAAATATATATATGTACATCCGAAAAAATAAGAAATAGAATAAATAAAAATGACATTAATATTAAATCTAAAAGAATAGAGTATTGTGAGTGTTATTTTCCAACTAAATTCTCGCTAAAAATGAGTCTAATAAAAATTTCGCACGCCTCATCGAACTTTCTTTGGTTATCTGACAATTTAGCGGTACATAGTTGCAATTTTCCGCTGAGAAATTGTCGACGACGAGGCGATCCGTTGGCTATCTGATTATTTCCAGAGGGACGGGATGGAGGATCGATCGCTTTTAGAAATAG
This sequence comes from Ephialtes manifestator, assembly GCA_963970395.1. NCBI lineage: Eukaryota > Metazoa > Arthropoda > Insecta > Hymenoptera > Ichneumonidae > Ephialtes > Ephialtes manifestator. The sequence goes on from OZ019978.1 coordinate 28,465,423, forward strand.
AGAGAGCTGGCAAGAACCGTAGACCGATCCGCTTGGTCGTTCGACGTATCTCACCCTTGGGACTTCCGGTTCCGACATTTTCAGTCCCGAGCAACAACTTCGTGTAGGTTCGCATATGTAGCACGTGAGACGAGTCGATCTTCTTCCAGTACAGGAAACCCGATATTATCGCACCACCTGGCACTGTCATCCCCCGAAACAAGTAGATAGAAACAATAAGCTGGACAGGAGCCATCTCCTTCCGGCGTTGGTGGATATATCGTTCAGCCGGTGGGTGAGTAAAGAGTGAGTTGGGCGTATTCGTCGCTCAGAACGGTATGGTATGAACTATCCTATACATATGTGGGTACATCGACTCTATACTATACCAAGCACGATACATAGTACATGTCCAGTCAGGGATACGCCAAAGTGAACGATCGATCTTCCCCGCCTTTTCTAACTATTGCCGATATAACGTACAGGGTGTGTCGACGTTATTCAATCAAAACGCGTCATTCCAACGCCGTTTCCTTCAGACGTCAATTTTCCTTCTTTTTATTGTTGCACGAGGAGAAACTTCTGTGTTGTGACAACTTAAAACGAGGACAACAAAAATGGTTACGTTAGGCTGACAAATCTTTTGTTCGGCTGACAAATCTGTTTTGCTATACTGACAAATTTTTTGTTCGGCGGACAAATCAGTTTTGTGATGCTGACAAATTTTTTTTTCGGCGGACAAATCTGTTTTGCGATGCTGACAAATTTTTTGTTCGGCTGACAAATCAGTTTTGCTATACTGACAAATTTTTTGTTCGGCGGACAAATCAGTTTTGTGATGCTGACAAATTTTTTTTTCGGCTGTCAAATCAGTTTTGCGATGCTGACAAATTTTTTGTTCGGCTGACAAATCAGTTTTGCGATGCTGACAAATTTTTTGTTCGGCTGACAAATCAGTTTTGCTATGCTGACAAATTTTTTGTTCAACTGACAAATTTTTTGTTCGGCTGACAAATCAGTTTTGCTATGCTGACAAATTTTTTGTTCGGCTGGCAAATTTTTAGTTCGTCTGTCAAATCAGTTTTGCGATGCTGAAAAAATTTTTGTTCGGCTGACAAATCAGTTTTGCGATGCTGACAAATTTTTTGTTCGGCTGACAAATCAGTTTTGCGATGCTGACAAATTTTTTGTTCGGCTGACAAATCAGTTTTGCGATGCTGACAAATTTTTTGTTCGGCTGTCAAATCAGTTTTGCGATGCTGACAAATTTTTTGTTCGGCTGACAACTCTATTTGCTGGACTGAGCAATTTTTTTGTTAGCCTAACAAAACGATTTTTGTCGTCACCGTTTAATGTTGTCACGACACAGAAATTTCTCTCCGCGTGACTTTCTCATAGAGTAAGCTTTGTAGGAAGCGAAAAATAATGAAGAAGCAATGTGCAAGGTTCTACTTTGCGTTCTTTTTTGTTATCCCTAATGATTCTCAGTTATTAGGTCTACCAGGGACAATCAACTCCAGGATCTAAAGGCATTGGGTCACCCGGTACGTACGTGCTCTTTCGGTGTGACCTACTCTGATGACGACAGGGATGAGCGTACAGAGTTGGGGAAGTCCCTCGGGAACCGCGACAACATCCCGGTCGCGCAGCCGTCGCGTGAGCAAAAACCAACAGAGTTACCAAACAGTTCACCTACACGCACGTCTGTGTCCCTATATTATAAACGAGCTGAATGTGCGACTGTGTGTCATGGACACGTTTTTTTAAACCGAGTTTTGGGAAGCGATTAGTCGAGAGGACGAGACGCAGCTAGTGCGCCTAGTTGCCGACCAGGCTGGCGCCACTGCGTAACGAGCTGCGCACTGCCAAGCTTCAATCCACGTTCGCAAAAAAAAAAGCTTTCGAACGCGTAGAACGAGAATGCCCATCCAATGTCTCTTGTCTCGTCAGTCTCATTCCACCGCAAGCGTGTCATTCATCATTGGTACTCTAGCTGTTGGTGAGCCATTAGGAGCATTATTCTACGTTGCGTTCGCAGTTTCATTTGCAATACGCATTGACAGAATACATTTTATGGAATCAATTATTGTCAGCAATGACTACATAGCTTTTTCATAGCTGTTTGTATCAAATTCCACATTTCGTCTCTTGCCAGATAAAATCTTGTTTGCATGACGTTTTTTTGGCGATTGTTATGTCGGAATAGTAAAAAAAAAAATGAAAACGTCGAAAATAGTTTAGAACAAAAAATTTCTGTTCTAATTCGGTTCACGATTAGAATCTCATTGAATCAGGTTTTGAATTGTATTTAAGTGAATCGGTGTAAGAATTTGTATTGGATAATAGATGTCCTTTTACACTGCAAAGCATATAAATGACATTATATCAGCCTGAAATATTCTTCACCTTTTATAGAGTTTTCTTTATGCGGTCACAAAACGTACTTTCCCATAGAAAGTCTACATAAAAGTGATAAATAATGACGAGATATTGTGTAGTTTTATTACTTTGTAAATTCGCTTATTCATCACTTTGTTTCCATTTATAATATTCATGATTACTTTTAAAGTACATTTATCGTTGAATTACAATTAGAATAGTTGATGGTTATGGATTCGCGTCCCGCAAAAGTCATTGAAACTTCTTGTAGACTTTTCTCGTCATCATGTCCGTGACGTCCATTTCGTCGAAATAAGAAAGTAAGCCACCATAGCGAGCCCCCTGGGACGTGGAATCTGTTTTATAAGACTGAGAAACATTGGGTGGCATCGATAAAGCCTTATCTCGGATACAAATCGTCTCCCCCCGAAAAAGCTACAGGCTAAGACGATGAGAGCGCGAAGGGAGGAACTGCCTTAAGAAAACACCGCACGGTAATCCGTGGGGAGTGTGTATAGTGCGCTGAGGGATTTTGGTGCGGTGCTTTTGGTGTCGTCTTAGTGACAGGTCGTCGCCGTGTATCGTATCCATCGTCCGTGCCTCAGGGGTTGTTTGGGGTTGCGTCGACTTTGCTAGTGTTTTCTATATCTATACGTATGTTGCGACCAACGACGAGGAAAATTAAGGCTGTGGTGTCTTCGCCAAACCCACCGCATTCGAAGTGTTATTTTCTTCTATATCCATTGTCACTTACAGCTTGAATATATATCTAATTTAATGGACAGATGAACACAGGAGACACGTCAGACAAAAAAAAATGGTTCACTCAGAAAATGGCTTGTTTGGACTTACTAAGATCTTGGTTAAAAAATTGAGCAAAAAAATTTGGTAGTCACAACCAAGTTATTGGTTAGGCGTACTGAATACTTGACTGTCTTACCAAATCCTTGGTTGTGCCTACCGGATTTTCTTGTTAATATTTTGGACCACATTTTTGGTTGTTCTAACCAAGCCTTTCTCTGAGTGTTCCAAAAAATCTAGATAAAGTTATATTTTTTCAAAGTTTACAACCATAACACTGGGTTGAATATTGGTCGTTTTCTTCGAATTGATCATAAGCTAACCCGATGATCATTGCGGAGTTCAGGTCTTATTCCCATATGAAAATAAATATATGTGCAAATATATGAGAAATTTCGCATAGATATATGAGAAATATATTCAATATATATACATATGTTACACATAACTTTTTTCATGTGGGTTTCAATGCAATGGGAAATTTTTAAAGATGGTTCAGCGGAATAAATACAATCCCTTATTTGTAGTTCAGTTTACAACAAGCTACAATACAACTTTTTTATTTTGTATATGGGATATCAAAAGCCTTGAACTCTGGTGGTTCCGTTGAACCACCCTTAAAAGCCATTCACTAGGAAGATTGATTTGGGAAGACTTTTAGTTTCGTGCAGAAACAATTTGGTTCGTTTTCAGAAATAATTTATCTCATCTAATGCACGGAGAAAAAGGCTTAGTTAGATCAAACAAGGCGCTTGGTTATATATGCGCCAACTAAGTTATTGGTTAGTCTAACCAAGTTATTGTTTTACCAACTAAGTTATTGGTTAGACCAACCAAGTTATTGTTTGACCAACTAAGTTATTGGTTAGACCAACCAAGTTATTGTTTGACCAACCAAGTTATTGTTTGTCCAACCAAGTTATTGGCTACACCAACTAAATCATCTTGGTCAGTCAGTCAATAACTTGGTTGGCTAACAATAACTTAATTGGTCTAACCAATAACTTAGTTGGCGCATATATGACCAAGCAAACTTGGTTTTTCTAACCAAGCCTTTTTTTGCGTGTGGCCATTACATGAAATTAAAAAATAATTAGTCTGATCTAATGACCCCAACGATTCCTAAGAGCTTTGAGGTGTCCATACCATCCCATAAACGTCTAGAAGTGTAATTGCTTCTTACCTTCACACCACATATATGTATCTGTTAGTGCGAAACGTTGAGTAAGCCATAAACATCGCTTGGCAGTTGTCTCGCATTCTGAAGAAGTTTGGAAAGTTGGACAGTGTGAGTTCATAGAAGCAGAAGGGAAAACCCGGCTCAGGATATATGCATATGAAGTCTTGGTTATATATGCGCCAACTAAGTTATTGTTTAGACCAACCAAGTTATTGTTTGACCAACCAAGTTATTGGCTACATCAACTAAAGCATCTTGGTCAATCAATCAATAACTTGGTTGGCTAACAAATAACTTAATTGGTCTAACCAATAACTTAGTTGGCGCATATATAACCAAGCGAACTTGGTTGTTCTAACCAAGCCTTTTTTTGCGTGTGGCCATTACACGAAACTAAAAAATAATTAGTCTGATCCAATGACCCCAACGATTCCTAAGACCTTTGAGGCCTCCATATCATCTCATAAACGTCAAGAAGGGTCCTTGCGACTTACTTTCACACCACATATATGTATCTGTTAGTGCGAAACATTGAGTAAGCCATAAACATCGCTTGGCAGTTGTCTCGCATTCTGAAGAAGTTTGGAAGGTTGGACAATGTGAGTTCATAGAAGCAGAAGGGAAAACCTGGCTCAGGATATATGCGTATGAAGTCTCTCGAGGGAATGGCAATATGGGCTGGTGACTCTATAGCGGTCGCTCGAATATATTCCGTAAGAGAGTGTGACTCCCTTAGCGAATGCTGGGGGCGGTTTTCTCCCATTTCCCATATATGTTCTTGTACATATACGTTGTATCGTATTATTGGCTGGTATATTACGAAGAAGCGCGAGTCTTCGAACTCCTGTGCAGCCTTGAAAGCCCTCTGGCTTCGTAAAGGGGCACTTCGCCCGTGTCGGAAGACCTTAAGCCTTATATGCAGGGATCCATAGTTTTATGACTAGGGGTTGGGCTTCGCGAACCCCAAGCTCGTTGCGGATCTGCACCGGGGTCTTGGGATATGGGATTACAGTGATTTTCAATTATAAACGCGATCTATCCACGCCCCGGCACGCTCGAAAACAGCCCGGAGTTTTGACTACCCTCGGGGTGAGAAAAATGCATGAACCACCGTTATAACCAAAACGCTTTTGACTCATGGTATCGGCACATCGATTCAGCGAACCATATTGTAAAATCAGGGGTGACTTCTTTTTTTATCCAACGAACCCTAATGCTCTTCGTTTCTACATGGGTTGCAGTCAGAAGTATAACAAAAAGTGTCAATGAGGGGAAAAGTTAATGACTTTTCAAGATTCCGTTTATTTTTTATTTTTTTTATTTTAACGATTAGGGATACTTAGAAAATGTATGATTAATAAAATTGCAATTTGTCATTTTTACTACAACAAAAAGTTGCCATTTTCTTTTTGCAATACAATCGAGGCCATTTTTCACAAAAAAAAAACAAAAAAAAAACAAAAAAAACAAACGTTTCCTCTTATAATATATAATTGGACTTTCCTTTTTCTCCTTTGCCATATATTTTTCATGATTTCCATAACAAAATAAGTATTTGCATATTCTACAAATTTCTTTTTGTAATTTTGACAAAAGTACAATTTTTTTTACATCTTCCAAAATACAATCTTTTTTTTTATGCATTTAAAAAAGTTTCGCACCTCTTTAAATTTGATAAAATAAAAATGTTTCTAACAAACAGTACTTAACGTAACGTCAAGTGGCCGGATGTTTAAATAAATGTTTAAAAATAAATTTTTACACAATTCGGATTCTTTAAGACGAAGCTTGGGCATCTTCTGCGATGAATAATTTTTACAACGCCAAAGAAATAAATGAATAAACGATAAATTGATTATAATCATGATTACAATTAATTCTGAAGAGATTAATCGTAATTGATGAATTCATTCGAAAATGTCGCATCAGAGTCGTGATTTTCCATACTCACAAACGACAATAGACTTATCTCGACCATTCGCGAAATTGCCGTTGCCGTCTACGTGAAATACCCGTGGGTCGTGCCGGCTCATTGTACCTACCGCACTCAGGGGAGATTAAATTGAACGATTCTCGCGCGCCGGCAAAAACTGTTTTGCGAAGCACCAGCAGCAGTAGTAGCAGCAGCACCAGTAGCTCGGTCCATCGAGCAGAGAGCGTGGCGAAAATGCAGGAAATTCTCGTAGCAAGGGGGATGATTCTCGTTTCCCGTTAGCTCGTCGGGTGGCAGCACCGACTAGAAGCCAAACCCTCCGGATTCAGGGGTTGTCAACGATAGTTCGAATGGCTTGCACGACATTTCCTAACTTTACCAACCGCACATTCAGTTGCTAAAATAGAAAGAACAAAAAGAAGACTTTGTTCGAAATTTTAATACCAAAACTAAGACTCTCCGCTTCTGTAACTTGCATATTTCACTGGACATATAGAAGATCCCTATAATACACATTTTATGAAGAGCAGAAGAGCATAACAGCATAACACACGACCATAGAAATTCCATTGTGGATTTATGACTCTCCTTATGTGTGTTATTCTTGAAGGACACCTTCTTCATAGGGTAATAAATATCCTCGACCCCATCGACCTTCTCGTTCTTTCACAATTCTCTACCGCTTTCCTATTCACTGTTTTTCTTTTTTAGCTCACCCATCTTTGCCTCCCTCTCGTTCCCTTCAGCATTTCTTTCTTTCTTTCTCTATATAGATTCAAGAAAAAACAAATCGTCTGTTCTATGAAGTCGGGACCGCCGTTTGCCTCAGCAACGTTACTTTGTCATGGTGTATTCGCGTGGCAACAATCGCGCATTTAGTGTGATTGCGTCGAGGGGCTCGTGCTGCCACAACTGCAAGTGAGGGGTTCAATCGGGGAGGAGAAAACGTCGGAGTGAAAGAACGGAAAAGCTGTTGGGGAAGCTTTTTGGTACGACGAAACGGTCCTCGCAGCTTTCTGCGACTAACGCCGTCATCGTCGTCGCCTCGATGTCGTCGAAATTCGAGACGAAAAGCGTTTCGAGTTTCCTGATGGCAAAAGCGGGACACGATCGTTTCTTTCTTGCCGAGTCACTCTCACGGTTTTCTATAAGGGCTTGCTGTACCAACGATAAGAGCTGGATGAGCATCGGCTATACACTCATCCCTTCCCAACCACAGACATTCGATTTGGCCTAGCGAGTATCCGCTTTCACACAATTTTAAGTCATCCGAAGCGACGATAAAGAACCGAATTCTTTTTTTGTTGAAGGGAAGATGGAAAAAAAAAAGTGTGGCAAGAAAAGCTGCGATACGAAGACGACGAGTAACGTTACACCCGATATCCCTTAGTGCGCGAGCCCTTAAAGTAGTTGGTGAAACGACGTTTCACGGTGACGGTTATTCAGGTACGTTAAAGTAGCGGTGAAAAGGATATGTCTACTTTCTCTCGAAAGGAGATCGAGCCTCAGGGAATAAGGGCACAGGCTAAAGGACGCTTTTACTTGGTCATTCGGGAGACCCTTATACTAAAGTGGAAATGCTGACTTTATTTCTCTATTTCTTTATTTTATAAAAGCTGATTTTACATGGCATTGCATGTTAAATTTAGTTTATGCATCAAAATTTCCTGCACTTCTACATTAAATAACCAGTAGATTTTTTTTACAGTGTAGGAAAGAAATTACATTAATTGTTTAAATGCTGTCTAGACTCCCGAAATTCATTGTCGTAAAGAATATTTATTAGTATTGAAATATAAAATATTGTGTGTTCTAGTAAAAAGGAAAATAACGAAAGAAAAAATAGTAATAATTTGGTTAACAGCGTCTAGACTGTAAATTATTTAAAATATTTGGCTAATTAATTTGTCATTATATTATAATGTATTTTCAAGGGCTTGTCCCGTCCACTGTCAAAATAAAATAAATAAAGTAAATAAAATAAATAAAATAAATAAAATAGATAAAATAGATAAAATAAATAAAATAAATAAAATAAATAAAATAAATAAAATAAATAAAATAAATAAAATAAATAAAATAAATAAAATAAATAAAATAAATAAAATAAATAAAATAAATAAAATAAATAAAATAAATAAAATAAATAGAATAAATAAAATAAATAAAATAAATAAAATAAATAAAATAAATAAAATAAATAAAATTATGTACTGTAATAAAATAACTTGTAAAAGTACTAAAGATACAGGAAGGGACGAACAAAAAGCCACGAATATCAGGTTCAATTCGTCTCGGAGGCATCAGAGTCCTTCGGCCTGCCACTTTCGGTCCCTCTATCTTACGGTCGAATTTGCGGTTAGTGGTGGGAGGAGAGAAGGGAGAGGTCTCGAGGTAAGTGCAATTATGCTAATCAAATCAAGGTAGGCAAGATGCTCGTGGAGAAGAGAAGCACGGGACGAGTACGCCGGGCACCGCCGGCGCGTTGGACATGGAAGGTAATGAGGGGTTACCTCGTACAGGGCGGAGGGACTTCCAAGTGCCGGTATTAGTTGAGGGAAACCTCAAGGTACCACCCCGCCCTGAGTACTCCAAAAGGACCGGTGCCCACCACTTCCCTGTCTCTTCGTTTCGTACCAACCCAAGTTTCTGATCGACTTGATCTACTAACAAAGAAACCCCTCGAACAAAACTCTGCCCTCAATACATCTTTCAATATTTAAAAAAAAAACCCAGACGTATTAAATTTGCAAAGATCCACTTAGCTCCAGACCCATCATTAGCTGACCATGTATTAGTCTAAAGTGAAAATCATTTACAAAATGTAAGATTTGATCGACGATTTTTTTGTAATAGGAAAGAAACTGCAAGTTACGAACAAAATTGACCAAATGTGTTTTTATTTTATTTTTTTTCATAATGAAATTTTTATATATTGGAAAATGCTTCACCAGCCATTTGAAATTATCTTGATATTAGCTTCTTTTCTGTAAAATATATTTTTTCGTACCAACCCAAGTTTCTGATCGACTTTATCTACTAACAAAGAAACCCCTTGAACAAAACTCTGCCCTCAAAACATCTTTCAATATTTAAAATAACCCAGACGTATTAAATTTGTAAAGATCCACTTAGCTCCGGACCCATCATTAGCTGACCATATCGTATTTGTCTAAAGTGAAAATCATTTACAAAATGTGAAATCTGATCGACGATTTTTTTTGTAATAGGAAAGAAACTGCAAGTTACGAACAAAATTGACCAAATGTGTTTTTATTTTATTTTTTTTCATAATGAAATTTTTATATATTGGAAAATGCTTCACCAGCCATTTGAAATTATCTTGATATTAGCTTCTTTTCTGTAAAATATATTTTTTCGTACCAACCCAAGTTTCTGATCGACTTGATCTACTAACAAAGAAACCCCTCGAACAAAACTCTGCCCTCAATACATCTTTCAATATTTAAAAAAAAACCCAGACGTATTAAATTTGCAAAGATCCACTTAACTCCTGACCCATCATTAGCTGACCATATCGTATTTGTCTAAAGTGAAAATCATTTACAAAATGTTAAATTTGATCGACGATTTTTTTGTAATAGGAAAGAAACTGCAAGTTACGAACAAAATTGACCAAATGTATTTTTATTTTTTTTTTTTCATAATAAAATTTTAATATATTGGAAAATGGTTCACCAGCCACTTAAAATTATCTTGATATTAGCTTCTTTTCTGTAAAATATATTTTTTCGTACCAACCCAAGTTTCTGATCGACTTGATCTACTAACAAAGAAACCCCTCGAACAAAACTCTGCCCTCAATACATCTTTCAATATTTAAAAAAAAACCCAGACGTATTAAATTTGCAAAGATCCACTTAGCTCCAGACCCATCATTAGCTGACCATATCGTATTTGTCTAAAGTGAAAATCATTTACAAAATGTTAAATTTGATCGACGATTTTTTTGTAATAGGAAAGAAACTGCAAGTTACGAACAACATTGACCAAATGTGTTTTTATTTATTCTTTTTCATAATGAAATTTTAATATGTTAGAAAATGCTTCACCAGCCATTTAAAATTATCTTGATATTAGCTTCTTTTCTGTAAAATATATTTTTTCGTACCAACCCAAGTTTCTGATCGACTTTATCTACTAACAAAGAAACCCCTCGAACAAAACTCTGCCCTCAAAACATGTTTCAATATTTAAAATAACCCAGACGTATTAAATTTGTAAAGATCCACTTAGCTCCGGACCCATCATTAGCTGACCATATCGTATTAGTCAAAAATTAAAATCATTTACAAAATGTAAGATTTGATCGACGATTTTTTTGTAATAGGAACGAAACTGGAAGTTACGAACAAAATTGACCAATCGTGTTTTTATTTTTATTTTTTTTCATAATGAAATTTCAATATTTTGGAAAATGCTTCACCAGCCATTTGAAATTATCTTGATATTAGCTTCTTTTCTGTAAAATATATTTTTTCTTACCAACCCAAGTTTCTGATCGACTTGATCTACTAACAAAGAAACCCCTCGAACAAAACTCTGCCCTCAAAACATCTTTCAATATTAAAAAAAAACCCAGACGTATTAAATTTGCAAAAGATCCACTTAGCTCCTGACCCATCATTAGCTGACCATATCGTATTAGTCTAAAGTGAAAATCATTTACAAAATGTAAGATTTGATCGACGATTTTTTTATAATAGCAAGTTACGAACAAAATTGACCAAATGTGTTTTTATTTTTTATTTTTTTTCATAATGAAATTTTAATATATTGGAAAATGCTTCACCAGCCATTTGAAATTATCTTGATATTAGCTTCTTTTCTGTAAAATATATTTTTTCTTACCAACCCAAGTTTCTGATCGACTTGATCTACTAACAAAGAAACCCCTCGAACAAAACTCTGCCCTCAATACATCTTTCAATATTAAAAAAAAAACCCAGACGTATTAAATTTGCAAAAGATCCACTTAGCTCCTGACCCATCATTAGCTGACCATATCGTATTAGTCTAAAGTGAAAATCATTTACAAAATGTAAGATTTGATCGACGATTTTTTTTGTAATAGCAAGTTACGAACAAAATTGACCAAATGTGTTTTTATTTATTTTTTTCATAATGAAATTTTAATATATTGGAAAATGCTTCACCAGCCATTTAAAATTACCTTGATATTAGTTTCTTCTCCGGAAAATATATTTTTTTCAAATCATTAATTACCGGTATTGGTTCTAGTTGCTCAAAAAGTTGCTCGTTCGAGATAATGTGAAAAATTTTTCTGGAAGGTTAATTGTCGATCATCAAAAAACATTTGTAAGATACTTTTTTTTTTTAATCACCGTAAAAAAGTTTCCTATAATAAAATGTACAACTTGATAACAATAGCGATGACCAAAAGTGAATATCTTGAAAACATGAGACCCATTATTTGATGCACGCCACTAATCGTATTCAAGTATTCAGGTTCTGAGCAGCTGCAGCTGATTTACTTTTTTATGCTTTTTGTCGAGCAATCTTTTCATCCAATTGCGAAAAAAAAATGATAATTCCGCGAGTTATATAGAGTAAGATGAGATTTTCCATCTTGAAAGGAGGCCAACGCGGTGCAGTAAAAGAAAAGAATAAACGGCTGTATTTCCATGAATTAGAAGTGGGGCCGAACGAGTAATAAAATCTCTCCCACATTGGGAGGAGGTGTATGAGCTTCGTGGTGTCTGCAGAAACTTCCGGTTCGCTCAAGCTCGGCGCCCTCTGTACAGTCCACGCTTGAGGGATAGAAAATTAAATATTAATTTCACAAGGGCGCCAGGAAAATTCTAGCCGGATTCTCATCACACATGCGGGCGGACCGACGGCTGAATGGCTTTGCTCTGCACGCTTGAGCTCTTGCTTTCCTGGCCCGCTGGCCTCTGCAGTTCACTCTGTTCGCTTGGAATCGAGAAGGCAAAGCTTATCTCATCAACGTATGAACCATATCCGTCGGAGGTGGAGAGGCAGGAAAAGCAGGATTATTCTCATCCGAATTCAGTATTTAATTAATCTTTACGGCTTTATACTACAGTTTGTATATTATTTAGAGTATTATTCTCCACGGTTGAGTCTCATGAAATTTCCATAGTCGATCATACACGAAGAGAAACAAAAATACTGCACTTAAATGAATCTTAATAATCCTGGCAACAATTCAGCGCTTCAATACCCGTGATTGTCAAGATTATTTATACAAAACCCGCTTGGCTTTTGATTTTTTTAAATAGTGTCGGGATTCTGCAGAAGAGCGCAGTTATAATGGAAATGAGGACTACATTTCGAATAGCTGTAATTCGTTCAATGCTCTACTTCCGATATTTCTCAAGAGCGAAAAATAATAAAACCGAAATCTGTACGTCTATTACACTCTTGTGGATATTTAATCGAGATGAAGAATTTGAAGCTTTCATATGCTATTAATAAAACTAAAAATGGATATAAAAGCTACCACGAAGAGTCTCGAGTCTAAAATAAAATTCTACCGTAAAAGAATTTTATTTTTTGATACTATTCTAGACTGCCCTCCATTTTCGTTCTAGTCTAAAAAAAATCGTTTTTAGACAGAAAATTTACTATAAAAATTTTGAAAAAAAATTATCGACGTACTTTTAGAGAGATTTAAGTTTGGGGTAATTTAAAAAAAAATTAATTTTGTTTTATTTTTAGCTGCTAATCTAGGCATCGCCCTATTCTGAGCCTAGGCTCAAAAATTTTGTTTTTGTACAGAATTTACTATAAAAAAAGAAAAAAAAACATTGACGTACTTTTTGAGAAACTCAAATTTTGGTAATTAAAAAAACACAAATTTTTTTTTAAATCTAAAAAAAATACTAGTTCGTTTTTATATTGCTCTACATCTCAAAAAAGACATATATATATGAGGTTCGCGACCCTGTCGATAACTGGTAGAATGCCTCATATACGTTTAGCCTGTTGAACATTTAAATAAAATTTTCCGAAAATTCTAACGCCCTTAATATCGGTAGACAAGCAAGTACAATCAAAGTCGGTAAATAATAGGTTCAGAGGTTCATTTGTTAAGGAAATACTTTGTCGCGTGACCGCAGCATGGTGGAGTGGTCCCGCAGCTATCGTTGGGATTAAACAGGGGTGTGCCGTCGACCCTCGATAGAAAAAAAAAAGACGAAAAAATTCGTGGTCAGCAATCGCGATGTCGTGCCCGACGCGGCGACGGGGAAATGCTACGAGGACAGAAATCCTAGAAGTAAAAAGTCATACAGTCGCTACAACATAACCTGAACACAGTCAAGAGTCGATGCGACTGTGGAATTTAATATTTAACTTATTATATCTTCACTGCTAATCTGCCTTCTTTTTTCTCCCCCCACCACGACGACCGTGACAGGTCTGTGACTTTGAAACGAAAATGCACACGGGGTTCCGTGGGTCGTAATACCTCACCCTTTTGCTCGCTTACTCTGCAAAACGTACCGGAGAGTCCTGACGGACAGCCCTTATAAATATTCAGAACGTAACGTGAAATACCGTGACACGCGAGACCGAAGGCATTTCTTATCATTTCTCCTACACCGGCTCGTGTGTTCTCGCGTATACATTTACACCCCTTGCCATGTACCATGCACGACTTTACCACAGTGTTGCACGTGTTATCTTTTATTCCGACCGTTTGCTGTATTCTCTGCTTTGGGAATTGTGCAAAATGAGTGAGTTGTCTTTGGTTCAACAATGCATTTTTATAATAGTCATATCAACACTGAATATTGCATCCCTCAAAAAAAAAACAACGATATATATATATACGACTTATATTACGAGTAGACAAACAAAACGAGGATTTGTGAACTTTTTATTTTTTACAAAAAAAAAGCACTGAAGCGTTTGGAAGATTTGTACAATTTTTTTTTATTGTCCTATAAATGTCGATAAATATTTTCCGAGGGACTTTTTTTTTTTACTAACACCACGACTTATGACGACATTAATTTGTTAAGGGTATGGAAATCTTTGAGCTATGGTATTCGTGTAATTTTTTTTGTTTTTTCGTGTTTATTAACAATATATTAACCTTAGTTACATAACGATACATTATTTTCTTATCAGTAATATTTCTATAACATTGTTAACTGGCCATCGACCGCAGTCCTTCAGCCATGAATTTTGGGACTTTTTTTTTACTAACACCACGACTTAGGACGACATTAATTTGTTAAGGGTATGGAAATCTTTGAGCTATGGTATTCGTGTAATTTTTTTTTTTTTTTTTTCGTGTTTATTAACAATATATTAACCTTAGTTACATAACGATACATTATTTTCTTATCAGTAATATTTCTATAACATTGTTAACTGGCCATCGACCGTAGTCCTTCAGCCATGAATTTACATTAAATGTTACAGATATAAATAGATAAAAATTCTAATACTGCATTGGGACTGTCGAATGATTTTTTTTAATTCTATTTTTTATTTATTCGTTTTCTTGGTTTTCAGTAATTATTGTTTTACAATCTTATGTTTGTCCAATTTGTTTATTTATTTAATGTTTTTACATTAAATTGTCCAGATATAAATAGATAAAAACTCTAATACTGCATTGGGACTGTCGAATGTATTTTTTTAAATTCTATTTTTTATTTATTCGTTTTCTTGATTTTCAGTAATTATTATTTTACAATCTTAAGTTTGTCCAATTTGTTTATTTATTTAATGTTTTTACATTAAATTGTACAGATATAAATAGATAAAAACTCTAATACTACATTGGGACTGTCGAATGATTTTTTTTTATTTTATTTTTTATTTATTCGTTTTCTTGGTTTTCAGTAATTATTATTTTACAATCTTATGTTTGTCCAATTTGTTTATTTATTTAATGTTTTTACATTAAATTGTACATATATAAATAAATAAAAACTCTAATACTGCATTGGAACTGTCGAATGTTTTTTTTTTAATTCTATTTTTTATTTATTCGTTTTCTTGGTTTTCAGTAATTATTATTTTACAATTTTATGTTTGTCCAATTTGTTTATTTATTTAACACATTATTTCAGTTGGGTGATTTATTTAAAAGTATTTAGAATGTTTATTTATTGAATGGTGTTCATACATGTTCTTATAGAGAGAAATGAAACATGATAGTGGAGCATTTGTTTTTAATTATTAATTAATTTTTAAAAGACTATGAATCACTCTGCTACATTTGTTACGATTTTTTTTCTCTCCGGTAATCTCTTAATTGAAAATCGTGCAACACGAATCGCCATTACTTCGAATAATGAATTTTTTAAAACCTTTATATCTACATTTCACATAAAATAAAAAATAATAAAAATTATAACCAGCATGCATAAAAAGTGGGAATTTGTACTTTGCCACAAAAACGTCACAGAATCGTTTGTAGCTTACAAGCGATTTTTTTTTTTCATTATTGTATAAAAAACGATGCATCGACCTGCTGCATTTATATATGAATTATTCTTTGTGCTCGCGGTCATTTTTCAATGACTGCACTTCGTCAATGATAAAAAAAGGGAATAAAAACAATCGTGCACCTATTGTGCAGTATCACTAAAACGCATCAAAGACTATAAAGGGCTATCGTTGCGAGTATTTTTCACCGGCAAAATATCGTCGTTGGAATTATTCTACCGAATATATATATATATATACATACATATACCAAGCTCAATATTTGTAATACAGTAACGCTTTGTCAATTGCTTGCAAATAGAATATTTTTCTCTTCCACATTCTATTGTATATTGCGAGTATACGAATGGCAATATTCCGTTGGAGGAACAAAGTTTAATGGAGTTGGACGTTGACGGAAGCGGTTTTGAAACAGACATCGGGTTTGTAGAAGTACGAGAGTTGCGTGGGCCATTTTTCTTCTTCTCCCCAGCAGCAAAATGCGGTATCTCACATCGCGGTTTTATCCATCCTGGGAACATTGTTTTTATTGTATTTTTTTCGATTTCAGTTTGGCCATGCGTGTTCAGGTACGTATCGCGTGACGCTCGCATTGCGCTCACGAGCTTCAACGTTATTCCCATTCATGCGAAATATACTCTAGCTGTAATAACAACAATAAACTGCGAAAATGTGGATGCAACGGTAGAGTTTAGAGAAGGGGTATGTTATACCCCAGGGGAAATGCATTCTGCAACGTGCCCGTCGGGACGTTACACACAGCATGTCCGAGCGATTGCTTGGTGTGTTGCTGCTGCTGCTGCTGCTACTGCTGCTTTAACGATTTTATCCAACGCCATGCTGAATTTTCGAGCGTGCACATGCACTCGCGATAATACGACGGCGATACACTCTCATTATCGAGGGCCATTCATCGTCGATACCAACGCTCCCCACGGTTTTTCACGCGGGTTGATATAATCTTTGCCTATGACTCCTTTCCAATATTTTGCCGCGGTCAGCTATGTTTTTAATGTAATATTAGGCGGGCTTCGCGGGTCAATTTAATATTCACTAAAATTTGGGCTTGACGACACATAAGGGATTTCGAAAAATTCGGGCTTTGTGGTCTATGATGGACTTGGAAAAATTTGGGGTTCGGGCATATGTGAAAATTTAAAAAATTTAGGCTGTGGGCCCATAAGGTACTTAGACAAATTTGGGCGTGGTGGCCTATAATGAATTTGAAAAAATCCAGGTTTGGGGCCTATATGGGAATTCAAAAATTCATCCTGGTGGGCCCATAGGGCGCTTAGAAAAATTCGAGCTTGGTGGCCTTGATGGACTTAAAAAAATCCGGGGTTGGGGCATATGTAAGAATTAAAGAATCCAAGCTGAGGGGCTCCATAAGGTACTTAGAAAAATTCAGGCTTAGTGGCCTATGATGGATTTAGAAAAAGTCCGCGGACTCGGGCGTTTAAGCGCGTCCGAGTCCGCTTAACCCTAGTATTCACTCAAATTTGGGCTTGGCGACACATAAGGGATTTAGAAAAATTTGGGCGTGGTGGCCAATGATGAATTTTAAAAAATGCGGGTTTGA
Organism: Ephialtes manifestator; assembly: GCA_963970395.1. Classification (NCBI taxonomy): domain Eukaryota; kingdom Metazoa; phylum Arthropoda; class Insecta; order Hymenoptera; family Ichneumonidae; genus Ephialtes; species Ephialtes manifestator. The sequence goes on from OZ019978.1 coordinate 28,482,745, forward strand.
AATTCAAAAATTCAGTCTGGTGGGCCCATAAGGCGCTTAGAAAAATTCGAGCTTGGTGGCCTTGATGGACTTAGAAAAATCCGGATTGGGGTCTATGCACGGAGAAAAATCATTTGTTAGCATAGTGACAGCAAACTTTATTTGTTGGCCTACAAAATATATTTGCTGGCCTAACAAATAATTTGGCTGGCTTAGCAAATCTTTTTGCTGGTCCGGCAAATTTTTCGACAAGCCTAGCAAATAATTTTTGTTAAGCTAAGAAATAAGACTTTGCTGTCACTATACTAGCAACTGATTTGTTGATGCAACAAAAGTTTTCTCTCCGTGTGGGTGAATTGAAAAAAAAACTGAGCCTTCCGATAATTAGACTTGGTCCTTTCGACACCAATTTGGTGGAGCGGTGCAACCTGAACTCTACAACAAGTGCAAAGTCGAAAAAACATTTGCAGTTTATCAGAACCAGGCTATAAAAAAAAATCTCCCTTATAAAAATGTTTCACCGTTTGCTCTTGCTTGGTGTTATTTTTGATCAAGGTAAAAGAGTCCATACGTGCAATTGCAGCACCATTTAATTTCATTACTTTTAGATGTCTCGGTTAAGTCTTAAGAAAACAGGAAGACAGGAATGTTGAAATCGGAAGTGTTCACGCGAGATCTTTACAATAATGGTCGATGCATTCTCGGGAGAATATCGTGCCAAGGTATACCAATATAGGTACACATATATACCTGTCACGTACAACTTGCGTGAAAGATATCGGCAAACGTAATCGAACGATGCACATAGTATTCCTGCCTACCATCTATACATTAGAAAATAAGATGAACATCGTGAGTGTTTGTCGGCTTGATAAAACGAGACTCCTAGCTTTACACAAACAAACCACAATCATATGTATAAGAAAAGAGGAGTCAGTGAGGCCATTAAAAAGCATGCGCTGCCCTATTTGTACAAGTTAGCGGTTCAGTGGAATTTATTTTCAATCGAGTCGAGACATCTTTCACACTGCACGCTGTAGGATCACGTGGCGGCGGCAGCTATAGGGGTTGGTACAGTATATCCTCTCATCTGTTCATAATAACTTTTTTTTTCTTTCCTGGAATGTACGAAATAAAAATAAACCATATCATTTTTTTTTTTTTTTTTGGTCTTTGCAGATGATAGTCGAATTCGAACAGATTTTTTGGAGATTTTTCTCTGGCAAGAGAATAATATAAATGCCTTTGAAAAATGTTTTTGAAAAAAGGGAGTTTGTACTGTATATGGAATAGGTATGTACTTTCAGCAAAAGGCTGGGGTATAAATATAGTGCAGCTTTCCGAGTGAAGACAGACTGCAGAGACCATGAGGCTTAGACCAGATAAAGCTAGATAGGGTACTCGTGGCGAATGTGGTTTGGAACGATACATGTTCTTTCCTATCGTTTTTTTTTTTTTTTGGTCTTTTTCTTCCGAAGGAACAAATGTTGGATTTTGAACGTTTCGATTTCCGGCAAGCATAAATGAATGTTATATTCGTCAGCATTTAGAAGCTTATATATGTTAGCAAGGTAGTAATAGTTTTTTTCCGACCGGACGTCGGATCTGTGTATTCTGAAATTAGAAACGGAAAAAAATCACTTTTTATAAAATCATGGTAAAAAAATTTGGAACCGGTATTTTCTGTGGTAGAATATGCTACTTGGAATGATAATGTAGGCCAAAATTCGATATCTCAAGAAAAAAAAAATTATTTGGATTTTGCGACCGGAAGTCGAATTCGTGAATTCTGGAACCAGAAACGGAAAAAGTCACTTTTTATATAATCATCGTAAAAAGATTTGTAACCAGTATTTTCTGTGGTAGAATATGCGACTTGAAACTGATAGTGTCGGCCAAAATTCGATATCTCAAAGAAAAAAAAATTTGTTTGGATTTTACGACCGGAAGTCAGATTTGTGAATTTTGGAACCAGAAACAGAAAAAATCACTTTTTATATAATCATCGTAAAAAGATTTATAACCGTTATTTTCTGTGGTAGAATATGCGACTTCAGAATGATAGTGTAGGCCAAAATTTGATATCTCAAAGAAAAAAATTTGTTTGGTTTTTGCGACCGGTAATCAGATCTGTGAATTCTGGAACCAGAAACGGAAAAAGTCACTTTTTATATAATCTTCGTAAAAAGGTTTGTAACCGGTATTTTCTTTGGGAGAATATGCGACTTGAATTCGATAGTGAAGGTCAAAATTCGATATCTCAAAGAAAAAAATTTTGTTTGAATTTTGCAACCGGAAGTCAGATTTGTGAATTCTGGAACCAGAAACAGAAAACATCACTTTTTATATAATCATCGTAAAAAGATTTGTAACCAGTATTTTCTGTGGTAGAATATGCGACGTGAGAATGATAGTGTAGGCCAAAATTCGATATCGCAAGAAAAAAAATTTGGTTTGAATTTTGCACCCGGAAGTCAGATCTGTAAATTCTGGAACCAGAAACGGAAAAAATCACTTTTTATATAATCATCGTAAAAAGATTTATAACCGTTATTTTCTGTGGTAGAATATGCGACTTCAGAATGATAGTGTAGGCCAAAATTTGATATCTCAAAGAAAAAAATTTGTTTGGTTTTTGCGACCGGTAATCAGATCTGTGAATTCTGGAACCAGAAACGGAAAAAGTCACTTTTTATGTAATCTTCGTAAAAAGGTTTGTAACCGGTATTTTCTTTGGTAGAATATGCGACTTGAAAACGATAGTGAAGGTCAAAATTCGATATCTCAAAGAAAAAGATTTTGTTTGGATTTTGCGACCGGAAGTCGCATTCGTGAATTCTGGAACCAGAAACGGAAAACGTCACTTTTTATATAATCATCGTAAACAAATTTGTAACCAGTATTTTCTGTGGTAGAATATGCGACGTGAGAATTATAGTGTAGGCCAAAATTCGATATCTTAAAGAAAAAAAATGTTCATTGGATTTTGCGATCGGAAGTCAGAACTGTGAATTCTAGAACCAGAAACGGAAAAAGTCACTTTTTATATAATCATCGTAAAAAGATTTGTAATCAGTATTTTCTGTGGTAGAATATGCGACTTGAGAATGATAGTGTAGCCTAAAATTCGATATCTCAGAGAAAAAAAATTTGTTTCGATTTTGCGACCAGAAATCAGATCTGTGAATTCTGGAACCAGAAACGGAAAAAAAATCACTTTTTATAAAATCGTGGTAAAAAGATTTGTAACCAGTATTTTCTGTGGTAGAATATCTGACTTGAGAATGATAGTGTGGGCCAAAATTCGATATCTCAAATAAAAAGAAATTTAGGTTGGATTTTCCGATCGGAAGTCGGATCTGTAAATTCTGGAATCAGAAACGAAAAAAAGTTTCTTTTTATAAAATCATCGTAAAAAGCATTGATAGTAGTAGTAGTAGTAACATTGGTACCAGTAGTAGTAGTAACATTGATGGTAGTAGTAGTAGTAACATTGGTAAAGTATCAGACTGCGCTAGTACACGCGTGACGGCGACACGTCGGAGAGATATGCACTACGATGCATCACCGCGTGAGCTAACCCCTGGCTCGTAGGGCATGATTTTTCCCTGGCACACAAAAGATAGATACACGTTCCGGGCTATCGGTGAAAAACACCCTGTGGCTCAGTCTCGTCCAACGTATTTTCACTCTCGAGCTCGTATATCACTGTGATCTCTATGAAACACATTGATGGGACATTAGCTCCACGCTTGTATCGCAATCTGCTTTCGATTATCTGCATCTGCTTTTTTATTCTCTGCCAAATATAATACGTGTAAGTGCAATTTAAAATTATTCCTATTGATCTTCCATTTTATAGCAAAACTTAAAAAAAAAACGTTACTCATCATTTTTTAAATAATGTTTCTCAAAAAAAGCCGAGAAAGAATTTTTCTTTAAATGGTAAGTTAGCATCAACGTATTTACCATTTTCTCTATTTTTAAAAAATATATTATAATCTTTTTTGAAAATCTTATTACGTTAATGGTTTTCAGATTTATCCGATACAAGTCTTTTGAATATATATTTTGTAGAAAAAAATCATATATATATATATATATATAGTTTGGTGATAATGCTCATAAAATAAAAATGTGAAGTGGGAAGTTTTGAATGATAAGTTACCATCAACGTGGTTCCCATGCTCGTTTTTTATATTTTCCTATCGTTTTTTCTTCTCTTCCCCCCCTCGGGCTTTAGGAAAGCGGGGGGTTGGCACAAGTTGTATATCATCGTTGGCGTTTGAAACCCCCTGCGTGCGTGGATATATAACACGGTACGGACCATATCCCTGATACACTATACCCCCGTCGATGTACGTGCACCCGCATAAATCGAACTTTTACATTTCCGTTAGCTAGTCGCGGGCGCCACCGTGCGACAGGGCTTTTCGTCGAAGAGGATTAAATACTTTGAAAAGTGATTTTTGTATCCCAGTCTATATATGTATATATATATATATCCACGTTATGCATAGATATGTATTCATGCTGTATGCGGTGTGTATACCGAGGGATTGACGATGATAATAGCATAAGCTTTCCCGCAAACTCTCGAACGGTATATATACCACATCATAAATGCATATGGTGATACGAGATGTCGATCGAACGTCGAGTATATCGTATGGTGATGTCTGGTACTCGTGAAAAATGGGCTTAAACTATTTTTTTTTATTATTTTTTTAAATTTTCCCGAAAATAATCGAACCTTATAGGGATGGATATCACATGGAGAGAAATTTTTGTGTTGTGACAACATAAAACGAGGACAACAACAATCGTTAAGGTAGTTCTGTCGTGAAGGCAATCCAAACTCATATGCATGAATTTTTGACATGTTGTAATTTAGCTATTCAATTTTACTTGCACAAAATCTGGAAGGCTTTTACCGAGTATTTGAATGAACAATTAAAACTTGAAAATCGATCTTTTTACACGGCGCCAACGGGAGGGCTGGAAAAATTGATCTTTAAATCGAAAATTAACATATTTAGATCAAAGATAGAGAAAAAATAAATAGTACTATAGATTCGCAAATCATTCAGGAATTGATGGATCATGAAAAAAGTGAAGTCTCCGGAATAATGTTTAATTGAACCAAGGTCAAAGTGCACGATACCGGGCCAAATGACGTTTCCTAACCTAATTATCGTAAAAATGTAGTCAAATCCGCACTAAACATATCAACCATTTACAAGTAATCGTTTTAATTTCATTACGACAATTTCAAAGGATTCTCGATTATTTTTTATATTATTATTGTGGCAGTCAAAGTGATGCATATGATTATTTTTTAATGTCATATAGACTCTGAGATTTATGACTCCGGCGTATCGACAGAACTACCTTAAGTTAGGCTAACAAAAAAATTGTTCAGTCCAGCAAAAAGATTTGTCAGCCGAACAAAAGATTTTTGTTGTCCTCGTTTTATGTTGTCACAACACAGAAATTTATCTCCGTGCATGAAAGTCCTGGTGAAATCATGGAAAAAGAATTCAGAAAAATATTCTTCAAACATAAAATATATTTTTCACGAAAAAAAGTATATATTTCATATACTTTGAAATACACTTAAACCATATAATAAAATATCCTGAGTAGTTATTGTTAGCGTTACATCAGGCGCAAATCAAATCCTAACTAGGAACTAACGCAGTTCTGAATGAATTTTAGCAACGCCATAATTGTGGCTGATGTAACACCCCAAATTTCTACTTTGGATATCAAGAATCTACTTTTCTATGAAAAATTAGATATGTTTGAATTATTTTCTGCGTACCCTCATCAATAGTTGTCACTATTGATTGACAAGTGCCTCAATAGTGAAAAGAACATAGAATCACCTAAAATACATGAAATATTTTACCTTAGTAAAAAATACTGATCAAAAATAATTTGTACAAATATTTTGTTTTATTTTACGCTGATGGAGATAGTTGAAGTTGCACCGATGTACCAAATTGGTTTCGCAAGGTTTAATTCTCTTCATATGGCCAGTCAATCCGGTCTGAATATAGATATGTCCATTTGATGATTTTTCACAAAATATACTCACTTTCGAAGTAAATTTTTCCTAGCGTGTTAACTTCTGAACTCAATTTTCTTGCTACATCTGCGAAAAATCTTTAAATGAAATTTTTTTAAAGACCGAAATGCACAGAATTTAACCTTGCGAAGCCTGAACTCTACCTGTAGGGCAAAATAGACAAGAAAAATTGGTACCATGAACTTAATTAAAAAAATTTAAAAAAAAAGTATTCTAAATATGGAAATATTTAATTTGTTCTCTCTGGTGGTAAATGTTTTCATGTGTAAAATTGTAGAATCATTTAATTTTCATGTTTTAAAAATAACATCAAGTTTTGCTTGATATCTGTAAACGAAGTTACTTAACTGAAAAAAAATGTCATTGATTCAATAAATCTTTTGTTTGCAGACTTCCAAAAACAAGTGATGTCAACTCAATTTTACTTGCAATTCCCCCAATTTAATATAAGATTAAAACAATACCTCTAAAAAAGGTTCAATATTAAATGGGATTGTAAGAATAAGAACAAGAATTAATTTAAAAACATTTGTTTTTGGCAGCCCAAAAGCTGTATTTGAATCAACCATTTTTTTTCAGTGCTCATGTCGACGCCCAAACTCATGACTATTTGATATTACAGTGAGAAAAGGGTTGTCGGACATAACGAAGAAGGTAGTAACGAAGTAGCTGGGGTGCATCAAGTGCCCAAGGAAAATTCCAGAGTAAACCCACGTCAACTTAATTTTACTTGCAATTCCCCCAATTTGAAATAAGATTAAAACAATACCTCTAATATAGGTTCAATATTAAATGAGATTGTAAGAATAAGATCAAGAGTTAATTTAACAACACTTGTTTTTGGTAGCCCAAAAGCGAATTGTATTTGAATCAACCATTTTATTTTTCAGTGCTCATGTCGACGCCCAAACTCATGACTATTTGATATTACAGTGAGAAAAGGGTTGTCGGACATAACGAAGAAGGTAGTAACGAAGTAGCTGGGGTGCATCAAGTGCCCAAGGAAAATTCCAGAGTAAACCCACGGCAAGCGTCAAACACAACAGTCGCGCTACATTGTCTCTTGTAATCGCAATGACCATCATGGTATATATCGAAGAAGAAGCTTGTGCAGCAGATGAGAGTGGCATAGCAAACGCAGCAGTGGAGAAATTCTCCCCAAAGTTCGTAACGCAAGTCCCTGCCATACTCCTCGTCGACTTCCCACAGAAACAACACACTACAGAGTTGAAGTGTCGATAAAACGAATTTCTCGCTGTTCTCCGCACCTCGGGTCTACACACTCGTCCCTTGCAGTAACTACGAGCCTATTTTCCGTGAAAACAAACTTCAAACGTTTCATCGAGAGAAAGAACTTCAAGGCACGAAATATACATTGAGAGTTTTCCGTTAATTTTCCGGTTAATTCGATACGAAAGAGCGAATTCCCGTTGCATAATAACAGTAACAATGCATGAACAAATGGATTTTCGAGAGGAAATGGGAAGGGCTTGACTGGGAATCGTAAATAGAATTAGCCTTGGTATTCGGTGCACAGGCATCATGCACATTCCTCTTCCTAATCGTCACTGCGGGGTAACAAACATCGGGCATGCAGAATACAGCATTCACAGCGTGCATTCTATACAGCATACAATTATACAATGTGGAACGAAAGCCCGGGTGAAGCGAAGGCAATAACATAAACACGGAGATGTGCAACGCACACATATGCACATAAGGGAATGTATGTGCAGAACCGACGTGCAGATGCAGTGGATTGAAAATCTGTGGGTGTAGCCACAAAGTCACGGATCATTTGTCAATTTCGTTTCGATAACGAAAAGGACGAAGTTGAAAGTATGAGGACAGTATAAAGAGTGGTTATTGGCAACTCGTCACCTTTTATACGATTCACTGAAATAAAGACAATTACTGGTGAAATTTAGTAGAAACAGAGAAATTTTGTTATAAAGGAATTTTTTAGATGCGTGAGTGAAGGATTGTTATTCGATAACGGTCAATTACACATGGAGTGTGCGTTTGGAATTTGTAGAACTATTTTAGAGAAATGAGACATAGTTTGTCACGATCAGGAGAGAATTACGCTTTTTCCTTTTTTTCATTTAATATAACATAAGAAAAAAAATTCTGTAAAGGATACCCGTCTTTTAAAAAATCTTACATTTAAACATCATTAAGTTCATAACAAGCATTGTAATTCTGCAATTTCGTAAAGATATTCAGTGCACAAGAAAGGTGTGAGGTGAAAAGTAATATTTTTCACTTGTAGATTTCAGACCAAACCGGTGAACAAATTTTAGTGTTCGATGTCTTATTTTATCTGTCGAAGAGTGCATTCTGGATTGAATATAGCGATTTTTGATGCAGTGGAAATTAGATTTACTGTAACCAATTGTTTAGTGAGTTTTTAATAGAGGAAGATTTATTTACAGATTTAAAATCATAGCTTTGTCATAAAGAGCTGAAATAAAAATTCCTATATTCAATCCAGAATGCACTCTTCGACAGATAAAATAAGACATCGAACACTAAAATTTGTTCACCGGTTTGGTCTTAAACCCACGACAAGTGAAAAATTTTATTTTTTACCTCTATTTTTACACAATTCTTTTTCTTATGACTTTTTTTGGGTGACTGGGCCCCCTTAATGAAAATGTATATCTAATAAAATGTGCATTTATCTGTAACTATTTTGTCAAAATTTAATTTATTGTAAAGGTATAAAGCGTGCGTTTTACTAAAGACAGCTATTCAAAATTAGTAGGAAGAGTAATTTGTTCACATCGGAATATTTCATCCACTTGAAGAACAGTGCATGATTATTAAATTGTTCCTTTCTATTTCTATATTTCCAGTTTCACAAATTATATTTCTAATTTTTTTTGAAAAACTAGAAATGAACCAAACAATTTATCTAAAAAATTGTCGAAAAGTTTATGGACACAAAAACTTTTTATTAAAAGTACAAAAATGTCAATACCATTTTTACGTTGCCATCAATCCACTGCCAGCAAAAGTGATAAAATTGTGTTTGCCTATGGAACAGCTTTTATGTATCCGCGGATGGAAAAGTGAAGGACAACGTGTATGATAGTGAATATCAGGATGCGTGGCTATACGACCGATATATGAAGGAGAATATAGGCTCGTGCCAATGAAAACGAGGTCTGCGAGAGTGCTTGGGCATGACGCAGCATCGTTTCCACGAAAGGGCGAGAGGAAAACGGAGATATTAGGATCGTTGGTCCTGGAGCACTCACACGGTACTACTAGACCTGCGGTTGTATATTCTACCCTCTCCCACTCGTTGTTCCCTATGGCCGGCAGCTTTTCCATCCTTCATTCTCACTCTCTTTGTTTCCATCTCTTGTCGTAACTCCACTCCACGCGCAACGCCAGCTCGATGCACTCTACTCATCTGTAACTATCGTTCCCTGTTGCGTTTCATCCTCCGCGCCCTCTAGCCTCGACAGCCTCTGATGCACATATCCACCAGAACACGCAGCGCCGTTTGTATCGCTCGTGAATGGATCCACCTGCCGGCGTGCTATTGCCCATGACGAAGGTCTCTGTGTTGACGTAACGTGTGCTGTTACTGGCTGCCTTTGCCGAGCAGAAACTATCTGACCCAACGGCTCTCCACTGTTAATCAATTACTCAATGGCCCGGATTTAATACACCCTGAAACTCCATGACGTGTGTGCCTGACATAACATGGAGCTGAGGATATCAATATTGTAATAGTTATACGAATCGCCAGTGAAGAAAACTTGTCAAGGTCTAATTTTCTCACGGAGAAAAATCATTTGTTAGCATAGTGACAGCGAACTTTATTTGTTGACCTAACAAATAATTTTTCTGGCCTAGCAAATCTTTTTGCTGATCTAGCAAATGTATTTGCTGGCCTAACAAATAATTTTGCTGGCCTAGCAAATCTTTTTGCTGGTCTAGCAAATGTATTTGCTGGCCTAACAAATAATTTTGCTGGCCTAGAAAATCTTTTTGCTGGTCTAGCAAATGTATTTGCTGGCCTAACAAAAAATTTTGCTGGCCTAGCAAATTTTTTTGGCAAGCCTAGCAAATCATTTTTGTTAGGTTAAGACATAAGGCTTTGCTGTTACTATATTAGCAACTGATTTGTTGACGCATCAAAACTTTTCTCTCCGCGCTTATGGGCCTTAAAAGGCAGTGTTACTTTCCCCCAACACTTTCAAAATTTCAAAAGCTGTTGTCTCTCAAATAACTACACCGATTAGGCTTGCATATTGCAATAATACGCGGAAAGCTGATAGAATTGGACTAAGCTTTTCGCTTCTCAAAACTCAAAGCTGTCTATTCAGGAGTACCGAAAAACCAGAAAGTGGGGTTAGGTGCGAGAGAGACAGACCTATAGGCGATTACCATTGGACGAAGAAATTCCCACGGGTGCATCACCGCCTCTTAAGAGTTACGCTTTTTTATTCCGGGGCTTTTTAGGCTACGTGTTGAGGGCCTTTAAAGACAAATGAATTGAGGACCTTTGCCGGCTGCCCTATTAGTAGGGTCAAGTAAAACAAAAAAAAATTATTTACAATATAATTATCTGCGCTTATTGAATTCGGTTTATCTTGCACTATCAATTGGACATTCGGAATTATTTAGTAGATGTATACGTACTGATTGGTGAAAAAAGATGTGTCAATTTATTTGTCGGTGGATGGACTCGAATTGGATACACTTGCGAAATATTTACACAGTTGGGAGTAAATATCTTTTTATAAAGCATTTGTAAAAAAACATTTACATTTTGTAATTAATCAAATTATCGTTTTATATGAAAGTTTATAATTTATTTTTTAGAAACATGAGAATATATACTTGATGCATTAGAAAATAAATAAATGATCTTATTCCTCCATTTTTTTTCCCAATTTGTCATAAAATTATTTTTTCGCAATGACTCAAAAGTTGAAACATATTTTTCCAAGCACTGCAGGTTATTATTATGAAATAATAATAATGAATAACAATTTGTGTAAGCGCATATAAATCGCGTTAATAAATTTCCAATAAACCGTTACATAAAAATCTTTTCCTTGATGCAAATATTATTTTCCAGATCCTACAGCTCAAGCTTAATTTAACGTAGAATTTTCTTGAATTATCTCCAGAATGGCATTTCGGTTAATAATCGTGCCAACAATTATATTCACTGAGGATGTCTGTGTTAAAATTATTCCAGTTGGTTCATGAAAGGGTTACTGATGTTGATTAGTTCACGTAGCATATTGTCCATTAAGTACGTAGCAATAAGGCCTTCATCTCGTATGTATTGCTCCGCGTAACTGGTAGCAGCTAGCTAGTTGCCCATGGCACCCTTTCGCCTTATCTCCTTCTCCAGTATCCTTGGGAAATCATGCGAAGGGTGTGAGGAGAGACGCGACGGTTAAAGCCCCCGCCATATAGCTGTCGATTTGCATAAACACAATTAGTTGCTCTCTCATTGAATAATTCAGAACGTGCTCGCAGAACGGGCAACTATTATCGGCATCCTCTCGCTTGAGCCACTCACGATATACAGCTATAACTGTAGTTGTTGCTTACAGTGTGTTGTACTCGTGCCTGCCAGGAGATCCCCTTTCACACTTCCATCAGCGAGAGGCGAGGAGACGTTGAAAATGGAACACTGGCAAGCAGTACGTACGCAACAATATATAGCATCAGGGTGGGACAATGATTTTGGCCCAACGAAGGGAAAGAGGAAGAGAGAGAGAGAGAGAGAGAAGTGTATTGAGATTAGATCCAGGCCTCACGATATTTCATGCTGCATCACGCACCCAAAGCACAAGGCATTTTCCATCACGCTTATTTAATTCACGATGGCGCGTGTCGATGCTGTTTCCTTGCTGCTAGACTGGCAGTCAAACGATAACGACCGTTCACGTTTTATTTTCATCAAATATCGTGACCAAAGCATCTGCTGTGTTGGACTAACGACAGAGTAAACTATTACCTACCCAGGAAAATTATTTTGTAATGTTATGTTGTGAACCATCTTGTCGTGACTGAACTGGAAGTATGTGATTGAAAAGGCGTTGGGATATACTTGATCTGATTACAACTACAGAGGGTGCTTTCAAATGTCTGGAAAAATTCTGACAGCAGGAAAAGCTTTCGCACTGCTCAAGTCGAGTCTTGTAAAACTAAATTTTATGATATTGTTAGGCATGGTAGGACAGGATAAGTATTGTATATATTTTCATCAAATATCGTGACCAAAATATCTGCTGTGTTTGACTAACGACAGAGTAAAATATTACCTACCCAGGAAAATTATTTTGTAATGTTATGTTGTGAACCATCGTGTCGTGACTGAGCTGGAAGTATGTGATGCAAAAGGCGTTGGGATATACTTGATCTGATTACAACTTCAGAGGGTTCTTTCAAATGTCTGGAAAAATTCTGACAGCAGGAAAAGGTTTCGCATTGCTCGAGCCAAGTCTCCTGAAACTAAATTTTGTGATATTGTTAGGCATGGTAGGAAAGAATAAGTATTGTATTAAAAAAAAATGTTTTCTAGGAACGGTTTATTTTCATCAAATATCGTGACCAAAGCATCTGCTGTGTTGGACTAAAGACAGAGTAAACTGTTACCTACCCAGGAAAATTATTTTGTAATGTTATGTTGTGAACCATCTTGTCGTGACTGAGCTGGAAGCATGTGATTGAAAAGGCGTTGGGATATACTTGATCTGATTACAACTTCAGAGGGTGCTTTCAAATGTCTGGAAAAATTCTGACAGCAGGAAAAGTTTTCGCATTGCTCGAGCCAAGTCTCGTGAAAATAAATTTTGTGATATTTTTAGGCATGGTAGGAAAGAATAAGTATTGTATTTAAAAAAATGTTTTCTAGGAACGTTTTATTTTCATCAAATATCGTGATCAAAGCATCTGCTGTGTTTAACTAACGACAGAGTAAACTATTACCTACAAAGGAAAATAATTTTGTAATGTTATGTTGTGAACCATCTTGTCGTGACTGGGCTGGAAGTATGTGATGCAAAAGGCGTTGGGATATATTTGATCTGATTACAACAACAGAGGGTGCTTTCAAATGTCTGGAAAAATTCTGACAACAGGAAAAGTTTTCGCATTGCTCGAGCCAAGTCTCGTGAAACTAAATTTTGTGATTTTTTTAGGCATGGTAGGAAGGAATAAGTATTGTATTTAAAAAAATGTTTTCTAGGAACGGTTTATTTTCATGAAATATCGTGACCAAAGCATTTGCTGTGTTGGACTAACGACAGAGTAAACTATTACCTACCCAGGAAAATTATTTTGTAATGTTGTGTTGTGAACCATCTTGTCGTGACTGAACTGAAAGCATGTGATTGAAAAGGCGTTAGGATATACTTGATCTGATTACAACAACAGAGGGTTCTTTCAAATGTCTGGAAAAATTCTGACAGCAGGAAAAGTTTTCGCACTGCTCGAGACAGATGGGGGTCAAAATAGCGAATGATCAAAATAGCGAATGGCTGAAATAGCGAATTTCAAAATAAGGAACGTGTGGATCTAGAATGGTCATCATTATGAAATTCGCAATTTCAGCCATTCGCTATTTTGACCCCCATCTTATTAAAATGCAATCAAAACAGCAAATGGCTAAAATAGCGAATTTCATAATGATGATCATTCTATATTTAGACGTTCCTGATTTTGAAATTCGCTATTTTAGCCATTTGATATTTTGGTCATTCGCTACTTTGAACCCCATCCAGTGGTAGTATCCACGATGGCAAAGAGGGTGTCCTGATGCTTCAAAAAATAGCAGCAGCAGAGAGAAAAGACAAAGTGCACGTCACGGATCATGAACTCGTTGTTACGATCGCGAGTTCGTCTTGCGAAACTCTCCTGCAATTAATTATTCTCCCATATCCGAGCGTCCATCTATCCTTCCACATTATTCTCCCCGAAACATGGAGGACGCTATAGTTAAGAGCAACATGACAATGTTGCAACGTTAGCAATAAAAAAAAGCGCCGTCTGTCGACTGATGAAGAAACAATATTGAAATAACGTGTTTTTCATCGTTCAAGACAAGACATAACAATAATACTGTTAAAATCAAGAATACTAATTGAACTCTGATGTCTATTATTGCCACTTGATTCGATCAGCACGTGTCCTACGTATTTTTGTTTCCCACTTATATGTGCGTGACACATTATAATGCTCTTCCTTCTGCAACTGTGCCTCATTCGCTCACCATTGAGTACTAACTGGAAATTCGCCACCGGCCATTTCTGCAATTATTCACGAAGGCACGTACGATAATAGCTCGTTGGAAACGCGTGCGCCACATTTTAGCAAGAATTGTGCTCATGCAGGCGTATAAGATACAGTTATTGGCCACCTTGGAATAATTGGACGGTAAGACTTTGTTATAGATTTCCTAAACATTATATCAATTAATAAACTTTTTATCGAGCACCAATAAAAAAAAATGTCCATAAGAATTGATTGAGAAAATGTAGAAAAATACAAGTAAGTAGCAAGTATTTATCATTTTACATAATTTTTCAGCAAATATTGAACAAAAAAAATGTTGTTCGTTTGTAAAAAAATATAAATACATTTTCTTACTAATGTAATAAAATATAGAAAAATCGAATTATTTGTGGAATGAATAAGCAATTAAAGTAATTTCGAAAGTGATGGAATTCCAGCTTTATAAGCTAAGAATATATATAAGCTTTATAAGCTTAGCTTGGCCGAAATACTTAAGGGCAATTCATAACTTGACATTTTTTTTTAGCTGGCCAATTACTGTATCTTTTTTGTTTCCATTTTCGTAGGTGCCACCCCATAAAGGGTTGAGTGTCGCCTTGATGTTTTCCGTTACTCGCTTCGCCAGTCGCGTATATTTATAAGCTCTAGTTGTGTATACATCGAAAATATAAGCAATGAGTAGGATAGTGAATGGTGTTAATTCATTTCACCGAAGCAATTTAGATAATCCTTCGCGGGGTTACGCGTTTGGATTAATCAGGAGGGTGCCGAGCATTTTCACTTACCGAACACACCGCATGTACAAGCTCATGTCCATAAAACACAGAAGGGATCGCACTCGGCGAGGGAGTGCATATGCTACCCAGTTGTCGATTCACTCGCCGCATATATGTACTGTCGATATGCCCTTACACCTCTGAAAAGCAGTTTGCGATCAAGGGGTGAGTCAAAACGAAGGGTACAGGGACTTTTGGCTACTGGATTTGCACGTCCTACGACTTTTTATGGGCTCTCTGGTTTACATACGGGATTACACTTAAACCCAATTGTTTTCTTGATCCGCAATGTAAGCAGATAACAAAAATTTCAAAAAACTTAAGAATTGTATATAAGGTAAAAATATTATGAATTGTCTTAAAGAAAAAGTTTAGTTTGTAGGAAAAAGAAACAAAATACATGTTTTTATTGTCTTATAGAATATTTGATACATTATGAAATTTTCCATTTCAGCCATTCGCTATTTTGATCATTCGCTATTTTCACCCTCATCTTATTAAAATGCAATCAACATAGGGAATGGTAAAAATAGCGAATAGCTAAAATAGCGAATTTCATAATAATGGCCATTTGAAATTTAGACGTTCCTTATTTTGAAATTCGCTATTTTAGCCATTCGCTATTTTGGTCATTCGCTATTTTCACTCCCACCTCTACCACTACTGTTATTATAAAAGCAACGAATACCCAAATTGTCACTTTGGGAATAAAATTGTGCAAACGCTGCATTTCTCAATTTTTTATTGTGTTTAGTGATTGATCTGAATTTTGGATTGAAAACGTTGCAATCAGAGCTGTAAAATCCCAATAATTCAAGAAATACAATTTTACAGTGCCGTTTGTTTCGTAATTATTATTTAGTAATAATAATGACATGTAGTGATTATTAAGTAGAGTGTAAATGTTTGAACAGCTGAAAAAAATATTACGTTCCGCTTAAATATTGGAAGAAATAGTGCAAAAAATGGAAAACGACCCTTCATTACTTTCTTAATGCGTTAATTATGTTTTTCCATTTTTGGAAAAATTTTACGGTAATATTTTATTAGAAATTTAAAAAATTTTCAGCTTTTTAAAAGTTTCTACATTGTATTGCAATCGCTATATGTTATTATTATCAAAATAATTATGATTATTTTATATATATAATTATTTTAATAATTATGATTTCATATTACTTTTAAAAAAATTATCAGTACAGTAAATTGTACTGCATCGAAAATTGTACTTTTACCCCAAAAAAAAAAAAAAATATGCTCTGCTAATAATTTCATATTCCAGTAGCAGTTCTATGATCGTAGCGAGTAAATAAACTCACTGCTAGGACTATAATTTTGTAGCCATAAAAAGATGTTTTGCTGTAGCCATATTAATTGGACAATTTATTTCAAGTAATAAAATCCTAGCTGTACCAGCAAATGATTTTTCTTTTTTTGCATCTGGATAAAAAAAAGCTTCCGGTGTGCCAATAAATGTGCTTTTTATATATTGAATTCGACGATTTCTGTGTCATTTATCCCCAATCAATATCAATAATATTATAGCTAGAAGAACGTAGTACAAGATACGAGAAAGTGGCTTGTAAGTTATTGATACACTCGTAGAAATGATGACGTAGATAATAAATATCCTTTCACTGGAATTCAATTTAACGTCCCTGAGGCTTTTAGACGCAAAAGACGAACTAGCGGGACTCGTCGAAATTAATGCTGCACGGAGTTATGTTGCAAGTGAGCAACAGTGGTGACTTTGCAGGAAGCTCATTCTCCCTAGTGGCTAACTCTACGAGTGCGGGTGAGAGTATGCGCTATCATCGTAAGAGATGAAACTGACGAGATACATTGGAGAGAGCAAAAGAGAAGGTTAAAG
Organism: Ephialtes manifestator; assembly: GCA_963970395.1. Taxonomy (NCBI): domain Eukaryota; kingdom Metazoa; phylum Arthropoda; class Insecta; order Hymenoptera; family Ichneumonidae; genus Ephialtes; species Ephialtes manifestator. The sequence goes on from OZ019978.1 coordinate 28,499,735, forward strand.
ATAGCATGAGACGTGCAGTAAACACATATGCGCAGTGTTGAAATAAATTATACGGACGTGGAGATTTTATCGAGAATCGCTCGAGAGTGTTGCTTGCACATACAACGATAAACATCGGATACAACACTGTATGCAAATAAACAGAAAGAATGCTAAGCAATGGAGGTACTTTGAATCATTTCAAATTCACTTTGTCTTTTGCCCATTTTTTTTATTATTTCATAATCGCAATTGTATTATTTTTCAACTGATTAATATTTCTCGTAATTACCCATAATATAAATGATTACATTTGCAGTATTTTAGATTTTCTCAAAAATTTACATTTTCGAAACTATATTTTGGAATTAAAAAAATCCGATATATTTTCAATTATTTCTGGGTTCCAATTTTTATTTCCCATTTGAACTTAATAAAAAATATATTGGGAAAAAATAATCATACACATTTTTTTTTTTCGAAATTCATAAATAATTTACATTTACATTCATTGTTTAAAAAAATGTGACCTTAAAATTTTGAGCAAGAAAACTGCGTAAATAAAATAGGAATTCTAAAAAAAATATTGCTATTTAATATAAATATTTAATATTTCCCTTACCACTTTATTCAATACAAATGATTACGATGCTACTAATCGACAACATTTGCAGTAGTTTTGATTTTCTCAAAAATTTACATTTTCGAAACTATATTTTGGAATAAAAAAATCCGATATATTTTCAATTATTTCTGGGTTCCAATTTTTATTTCTCATTTGAACTTAATAAAAAATATATTGTGATTAAAATAATCATACACATTTTTTTTTTCGAAATTCATAAATAATTTACATTTATGCAGTCATTGATAAAAAAATGTAACCTTAAAATTTTGAGCAAAACAACTGCGTAAATAAAATAAGAATTCTAAAAAAAAATTGCTATTTAATATAAATATTTAATATTTCCCTTACCACTTTATTCAATACAAATGATTACGATGCTACTAATCGACAACATTTGCAGTATTTTTGATTTTCTCAAAAATGTACATTTTCAAAACTATATTTTGGAATAAAAAATCCGATATATTTTCAATTATTTCTGGGATTCAATTTTTATTTCCCATTTGAACTTAATAAAAAATATATTGGGATCAAAATAATCATACACATTTTTTTTTTCGAAATTCATAAATAATTTACATTTACATTCATTGTTTAAAAAATGTGACCTTCAAATTTTGAGCAAAAAAACAGCGTAAATAAAATAGGAATTCGAAAAAAAATGCTATTTAATATAAATATTTAATATTTCCCTTACCACTTTATTCAATACAAATGATTACGATGCTACTAATCGGCAACATTTGCAGTATTTTTGATTTTCTCAAAAATTTACATTTTCGAAACTATATTTTGGAATAAAAAAAATCCGATATATTTTCAATTATTTCTGGGTTCCAATTTTTATTTCCCATTTGAACTTAATAAAAAATATATTGGGATCAAAATAATCATAAACATTTTTTTTTTTCGAAATTCATAAATAATTTGCATTTATGCATTGATTGATAAAAAATGTAACCTTAAAATTTTGAGCAAAAAAACTGCGTAAATAAAATAGGAATTCTAAAAAAAAATTGCTATTTAATATAAATACTTAATATTTCCCTTACCACTTTATTCAATACAAATGATTACGATGCTACTAATCGACAACATTTGCAGTATTTTGGATTTTCTCAAAAATGTACATTTTCCAAACTATATTTTGGAATAAAGAAATCCGATATATTTTCAATTATTTCTGGGTTCCAATTTTTATTTCCCATTTAAACTTAATAAAAAATATATTGTGATCAAAATAATCATACACATTTTTTTTTTTCGAAATTCATAAATAATTTACATTTATGCATTCATTGATAAAAAAAATGTAACCTTAAAATTTTGAGCAAAACAACTGCGTAAATAAAATAGGAATTCTAAAAAAATATTGCTATTTAATATAAATATTTAATATTTCCCTTACTACTTTATTCAATACAAATGATTACGATGCTACTAATCGACAACATTTGCAGTAGTTTTGATTTTCTCAAAAATTTACATTTTCGAAACTATATTTTGGAATAAAAAAATCCGATATATTTTCAACTATTTCTGGGTTCCAATTTTTATTTCTCATTTGAACTTAATAAAAAATATATTGTGATCAAAATAATCATACACATTTTTTTTTTCGAAATTCATAAATAATTTACATTTATGCAGTCATTGATAAAAAAATGTAACCTTAAAATTTTGAGCAAAAAAACAGCGTAAATAAAATAGGAATTCGAAAAAAAATGCTATTTAATATAAATACTTAATATTTCCCTTACCACTTTATTCAATACAAATGATTACGATGCTACTAATCGAAAACATTTGAAGTACTTTTGATTTTCTCAAAAATTTACATTTTCGAATCTATATTTTGGAATAAAAAGATCCGATACATTTTCAATTATTTCTGGGTTACAATTTTTATTTCCCATTTGAACTTAATAAAAAATATATTGTGATCAAAATAATCATAAACATTTTTTTTTTTCGAAATTCATAAATAATTTACATTTACATTCATTGTTTAAAAAAATGTGACCTTAAAATTTTGAGCAAGAAAACTGCGTAAATAAAATAAGAATTCTAAAAAAAAATTGCTATTTAATATAAATATTTAATATTTCCCTTACTACTTTATTCAATACAAATGATTACGATGCAACTAATCGACAACATTTGCAGTAGTTTTGATTTTCTCAAAAATTTACATTTTCGAAACTATATTTTGGAATAAAAAAATCCGATACATTTTCAATTATTTCTGGGTTACAATTTTTATTTCCCATTTGAACTTAATAAAAAATATATTGTGATCAAAATAATCATACACATTATTTTTTCGAAATTCATAAATAATTTACATTTACATTCATTGTTTAAAAAATGTGACCTTAACATTTTGAGCAAAAAAACAGCGTAAATAAAATAGGAATTCGAATAAAAATTGCTATTTAATATAAATACTTAATATTTCCCTTACCACTTTATTCAAGTTGGTAATTTTTTAATTAATAAAAGGACTAACTATTTTCATAGAGGAGAATGACGTTTATAAAGGATTGAATTTTCTGACGAGTAAAAACTTTTGTTAGTCTGGTATATTGTTCTTCAGTGGTCAAAGCCATTACGGAATTAGATAAATGTGCTGGGTCGACCCTTAAGAGAGCCAATGGTGCAAAGGTAATAGGGTGGTCCGAGGTGCAAGAGTCTCGGGATCTGATGCGCCACTTCTCTCTGAGTCACTTAATTCACTTAAGGCCGACTCTATCGAGGCGACGATAGTGGAATTCCGTGGCCCTTTGCTATGGGGTTGATGACTATAGGGTTCGAACTGTAGGACCTGACTCGACAAGATCTATATATATATATAGATCTATATGGTGTCTTGCCACATCCACTCGAACCGATTTCCCAGACCGATCATACAATCTTTTCGACCCTCCAATCGACGCAATAGTTTTTCCTGCACGGTACATTGCTCTATCTGCCACTGGATCTCTTTGAGTGGATGATCTTTTCTACTTCCTATTCTTTTTTTTATACATACTAATGTATCTCTCCAAGGGGGATTTTTTCTCCAAAAGTCTTCAGTTCCATTTTGATTCCCCGTAGAGAAAGCTTTGTTTTCATGCGAAATTTTTTTTTTCGAGTTTGTTGTGTCAGAACTTTCAAAATGGTCGAAAATGTGTGAGGCCGTCATTCAAAATTCAAAATTACATATTTCAACAACTGATTTAACAATCGGGCTGAAATTTAGCAAACATGTGAAGCAGGTCGATGCCTTTGTTTGTGGTAATTTTTAAAAAAATTCGAAAATATGTTCGAATTTTATTTAACGTTGCAATTTTCGAAAAATGTTTGATCGCCCTCTAGCATACGCAAATTTTTAGCTATTGAGCTAAATAATTTTTTATGATTAAAGCTATGTTAAAAAAGGATCGCTATTGAATTTGGAATGAATCGGTAAAGAATTTCGGTTTTTATGAAATTCAGAATTATTTTTTAAAATATTCGTTTTGCTCTAACTCACGTAAAATCTCACCAAATCAACTGAAATTTTCTATAGATGAAAAATAACATACAGCGCTACTACCTACCAAATTTGGTCGTGATCGGTAAAGCGGTTTGGATTATACGTGATTCTGAATTTTTCAAGAATTAAAAATTCTTGAAAAAGGTTGCAAAATAGAACTTTGCACATTGTTTCCTCATTAATTTTTAATTTTACATAGTTTTCTCAATGAAGAATGCAAAATTAATAAATAAGCTTACACATAGAGGTGGCTTTGTGAAAAAAGAAAATTAATAAGGCAGTAATGTGCAAAGTTCTAGTTTGCAACTTTTTTTTCTTTTATCCCGCGATTAGATTTAAAAAATTTACTTGAGCTTTCATCAATATCCTTTTCAGCAGAGAAGCCTTAAAAAATATATTAAAAACAATGTTCAGTTAGTAAATGGAGCAAATATAAAATTAAAAAAAAATGTTCTTCTTTAACATTTTTCCTCTAGGTCTTAAAATACTTTATCACTTATATGCAAAATAGTTTTTAAGAAATGTATGTCATTGATCGCTATAAAAAAAGCTTATGCATACTAATGTTTCTGTGTCAAGAGGGACTTTTTCTTTCAACTTTCTTTGGGTCGAGATATTTTTCTTTTTGTCCCTCGTGGTTAATACAAGGGCTAATAAAAATTAAAAAAAAATGTTCTTCTTTAACATTTTTCCTCTAGGTCTTAAAATAATTTATCACTTATATGCAAAATAGTTTTTAAGAAATGTTTGCCATTGAACGCCATAAAAAAGGCTTATGCATACTAATGTTTCTGTGTCAAGAGGGACTTTTTCTTTCAACGCTCTTTGGGTTGAGATATTTTTCTTTTTGTTTCTGGTGGTAAATACTAAACATTTTACTTAGCCTTGGAGCAATGGTGAACCAGGAGCAAAACCCCTTTTAGCCCGAAATAACGTCCGGGCATTACGTTCTTGTCCCGTGAGAACTCTCCTCGGCACCCCCTTAAATTATCGTCATAATTACACCGTATGTCATAAAGATGGGCGCATTAGCGAGCGAGCGCCGCACGCGTATACTTCGCGGTACACAAAGAGACGCCTCTGCAAGGGGCTCACGATTTTCCCTCCCTTGTTTCGTCTCTTTTTACACGGCTCCACGAGTATCCTTTATGATTATACCGCTCCAGCATCTTTTTTGTCGACTGAATAAATTATCTCCAATTTAAATAGTCTCAATACAAATGGAAACTTCAAATCAATATTTTCCATTATTTTCTCTTTATTAATTAATCAGAAGAAAAAAAATTTTTTATTGGAAATATTTATTCAAATTTCGTTTTATATTTATTTTTCATTGTTCGGAGAGTTATGATTAGATTCAAGGCATGCGAAACTGAATATATCTTATATAGAAATATATGAGGCATTACATACCGATTCGACTTGGGTCTGACCCTCGACCTTCCCGATTGGGCTCATAATTTTTTTTAGGGTTGGTTAGACGCTCAAATGCACCAGATTTTTATTCAGAATTTTTTCAGATTTTTAAATTATGTCATACTGCTGCTAGAATGTGGCTTGTATGGTGCTGGAATAAATCTTAGTTCAGAAATATTTGAAAAAACTCTAAAAAATCCGAGTTTACATAAATAAACGTGTGACCAGTCGCCTGTCGTAGATTAGTTTTCTTTTCTATTTTTTTCATAATTTTTTACAATCAAAAAAGCTTAAAAATTATAAGAAGAAAAATCTTGCCCATTTTGGCTATAAGCTAGATAATTTTGATAGTCAACAAAGAATTTTTCAGAGTTGTTTCAGATTTTTAAATTATGACTTACCATATGTCACTTTAAAAAAAATATAAAAAAAAATTACATAGAAATTTTTTTTTAATCTGGTGCATTTGAGGGTCTAATTAATCCTACAAAAAATTACGAGCCAAATCGGGGAGGTCGATGGTCAGACCCACGTCGAATCGGGATGTAATGACCCAAATATTTCGGGACATAAATAAAATAAAAAATAAAAACAAGAAATACTTAATGTTTATTTACATTCGTGGTTATTTAAGTTTACATAAATAAACGTTTCACCAGTCGCCTGTAGTAGATTAGTTTTTTTTCTATTTTTTTCATAATTTTTTCCAATCAAAAAAGCTTACCAACTATAAGAAGAAAAATCTTGCCCATTTTGGCTATAAACTAGATAATTTTGGTATTCAACAAAGAATTTTTCAGAATTTCTTCAGATTTTCAAATTATGGAATTTGATATATCACTTTAAAAAAAAATAGAAAAAAATGTACATAGAAAAAAAAAATCTGGTGCATTTGAGGGTCTAACCAATCCTACAAAAAATTACGAGCCAAATCGGGGAGGACGATGGTCAGACCCAGGTCGAATCGGGATGTAATACCCCAAATATTTCGGAACATAAATAAAATAAAAAAACAAAAACAAGAAATACTTAATGTTTATTTACATTTAAGTTCGCGTGTGAATTTACTTCACTTCATGTATAATTGGGTCGTGAGCTGTGATGGATATCATTGCTGGTCTCCTGGTTGACCGATCGTTGTTCGAATCCAGCTACGCGGAATCGCATATATATACATTTGTATATGTATATATATATATATATATATATTTAGTGTACAATTAGTCTGATAACGGCGCAGCATATACTGATAAATATACTTTGACGAGGAGGAGGATGTAGGTACGTCGAAACGGAATAATTACACAAGGCACATCAGATTCATCGCCAGTCACTCTCGCTCACGTGATATTCTATATTTCACATCTACTATCACGAATTTCCACTTGATGTAATGGACACCCGGGAGATGTAGCCTGATGTGTGTCACAGTCCTCAAATAACGTACATTAGCCAATACTACTGTTGCTGGTAATAACCATATCGATATCTCCGATATTTGGAATTTGGGTTAATGGTTTAATCCAATCGATGAGCATCATCGTTCTCGTTCACGTGCTGTAATCTACTTTTCACAAGCCCGAATATATTTTACCGTAAAAATGTTATGCCCATTTTTAAATAATCCAGCAGAGTTGTCTCTAGGGAATCGCAGTTACCAAACTAATACGCATTTGGTTACATTGTAATCAAATATCATCGTACACGCAATCCAATGTTTAGTAAATTTTATGTAGAAAATCATTCGACCTTCCTATATTAATATATACATGTACGTTGCATATTCTACCCCAGAACATACTGGTTACCTTTTTACCATAATTTAAAAAAAAATTGACTTTTTACTGTTTCTGATTCCAGAATTCATAGATCCGACTTCCGGTCGCAAAATGCAACCTAATTTTTTCATTTCTTCAAGATATCGAATTTTGGCCTTCACAATTGTTTTCAAAAAAACATATTTAGAAGTTCGTCTATATACTACACCGTTAGATAAAATTATTTAGAAATTTTGATCCATTGAGAAAAACATCAATTACGGAAATTCACTCGAATTACATACCACCCTTAATTACCGGTAGTCTTTGTTCCGAATCACATTAAAAAAAAGGTACAAATAATTTTCATAACACACTCATAACCGCTGCCAAAACAATGACACTATATTTCATAATGGAGTGACATTGCTGAGCCTAAGGCGATAAACGTGAGAGACGTTGAAGCCAGAGGTACGACAGGTAGTGACGAGAATATGAAGGCCATCGAGGGCGAAGAGAAAGCACCTCGTGACACTTCGCCCTCACCCTTTCACTGGGTTTGTCGCTAAAAATTCTCTCGCATTACGCCCCTTTTGCTGCTTTGTCTCTACCACGTAGCGATCGTTGGTCCCCTTTGCTGTCCCCTTTCTCTCACCGATGAGGTAGCAACGTACCGACAGCAGTTTCGAACGTCAACGACGAGGCCCGCGCCTCTCTTCCTCGCCTTCTTTTAGCTCCACCTCTGCTCCTCTCTTCTGTTTCCACTCCTAAAGGTTTTAGCGGCCATGGCGTAAAAAGGAGGACTTCAAACAGTCGCTTGCATAATGCATCGGACGCGCGCTCGTTTTTTTTTTACCTCCTGCTATTCCCTCTCATTCTCACAACCTAGCGTCAAACAAAAAGCTTTTTTTATTTCGCGTATACAACAGCAGCTAACTTTTACCGTGTGTTTCGTGGAAGAAACCCTCAACGACTATGCTTTCAGCGTGAGATTCTCCCGGCACACCACGTTTGTTTCTTCTGTGCTTACGTTCGTACTTAGAATGTCTCGACTGAACGCAATTTTTTTGTCGATTTGTTTTTACCACTCTGTACATACTGCAGGTATTTATCGCCCTTTTTGTGGCAATAAAGACAACTTTTTTTACACACGGGACTTAAGTCGACGCATTCACCGAACGAGGACATGCGAAAACTTTTTTTGTTGATCAGACGATTACTAAAAAACAAAACTTGCAAATACCCCTTATAAAATAAACATCAATAATTTTCAACCTGAAATTTGTACAGAAAAAAACAAATTGTTTCTCTTGTCGCGAGTTTCTAATGTCCAGCCGATTTTTATGACTTTTAGATTTATGTCTTTTCGTTTTAAGCAGTGGTATCATAAATAAAAAAAATCTCATGCCCTTTTTGAGGTTACTCGATCCCCTAAGTGGCCTAAAAAAATAGAACATAAATTTTGTTTTGCCCTGGATTTTGTATAGGTAGCAGAGGCTTTTTTTCAATTCGTCCGTTCCTCGTCCACCTCGTTGTTCCGCGGGCCTTTCGTGATGGTGAAAAAAGGGCCACACGTGCACTTTACGCGATGTAAGCACCGATAATTACGCGAGAATGATGCAGCAAGTTTCATCGGCACTTTGGGCAATACATATACACGTGTATCCACTGTATAATGTTGTAGCAAATACATGTGTCCTCCATCTCGGAATAAGCTTTGCGAGTTGTGCGTGCGACTGGCAAAGAGGGTGCGTCAATCTCGTTGAGGGCTGCCTTGTCACGTGTATAAATGTACGCGGATAGACTATATTTTTTTGCTTTCTAGGTCGCAGTCTAAATCAAACATCTGGTGGTGAATACCAAGTGTCCTCATTTTGGTACAGAAGTCTGAAAAAGAAAAAAGGAAAAATGACTAAGCAGAAATAAGCTCCCGATCCATCACTACCGAGAACCCCGCTTGATGAAGTCCTTGATGACCTCGGATAAACTTAGTAATTCACTATTCCATCCGACAACAAAATTTGCGGTCTTGGTTACTGATGACCTCCAATTGTCTGGTAGCCCTTTACATCCCATGCATTCGTGTCGACAAAACAACTTTCGAAATGCATGAACCACACTTCGGGGTATCTGCGGGAAAGGCAGAACTGGACCAGTCCAGACTTAATCTAATTTCCAGTCACTCGACGACAAGCTCTGTGGTTGGTGAATCCAAGAGGCAAGAACGTGGATGAGCCGACAAAACGTATCGTGCAGTTGAGCTGACCCTATATTGGCGTCAACCCTAATTCTCTCTCGCTCTTTTCAAAGCCCTTCCAAGGCAAAAACCCTAAATCTCTCTCTCTCTCTCTCTCTCTTCAAAGCAAAGGTATAGGCAAAAAAGTACCTTTTAGTTACGCTCAACTCGCACTGCTAGCTCTAAATACAGCCTAGCACGAAGTTGAAACATCGGGGATATTTGGTTGATTAGGTTTAGCCTTCTGAGTGCATTAAAGGACCCGGTGCAATATTTGCTTGACGTTCAAAGTAAGCACACAGCTCTGGAAAACCTAGGAGCCCTCTTTACACGCGGTGCATAAGCTAAAGAGGCCTTGCTGTATGGCAGAAACGCAAGGTATTGGCCCTTTATCGCACGTCACATCCCTCTTGATAACCCTCATCCCGTACTACAAGCTTCAAATACTTGATAGTCGAATAAAATCCTAAATACCATTCTGGACACCTTTTTTCTACTTGGGTGACACAAAGCTGATACATCGAGGTTGTTTGGTTGGTTAGTTTTAGTTCGTCCAGTGTGTTGAAGGGCCAAATCTCGGTGTAACGCGTACCAAACTTGCCGCTATATATAGCGCTGACGACGTGGGACTAGGGACACAACCCCTAACGTACAAAGCAAGTAACCAGGCCAGGAAATCCTTTGGAGCCCTTTTCGCACGCGGTGCATGACCTAAAGGGTCATACTTATGTTCTATTTGGCCAGAAACGCAAGCAGCTAACCAACCCTTCATCGCACGTCGCATCTGTCTTTCTCTCTCTTCTCCAACACGATTCTTGCATTACCGCGCTTGTACGTGGCACTCGGCAATTACTTAACGAGCTCCTAGCCCATCGTGTTGTTTGTCCTCTTGGGCGTCACTGTTCACGTTCTAGCTATACACTTTGCACCCCTCTTGTGTTTCTTCCTCTTCCGGAACGATTCGCTCACACCGAACAACTTGCAGACGTTTGGGCAAAAACCTTGAGTGGAACTTCGTCGTCAGTGTAGTTGAAGGGACTTCTCCAGGAACTCTAATGAAATTGAAGACTGGAGGTTGATATCGTCCCTTCTGCTCTGATGGGCATTGAAGTCATTGCAAGTTTATCAAAACGTGTTTCATGTGGGCAAGAGTAAGACAAATACATGATAATCCTTTATGTTGAGGCTGTTTTCTGGGAAGATCCCTTAAAACCCGACGGGCCACATCACAACGAAGCGCGTTTTGATTCCCCGTAAATTTTCATCAGCTTTATTAACATTTCACGGGAAACGTGATCCGACTAACCCATTCCGTTCAATTATTAAGGGACATTGTGTTGGAGTTTCTCGGTGGGGCCACTAACTAATTTAGGAGAGGGGGAGGGATGGCAGAGGATTATGAACGAAGGGCTTAAAGGGTGAAGATTGAAAATATTCATAAGCATTACGTACGTTCAATTATTCAATCCATATTCTCATCAAATCAATTTAGCCGTGTCCATTAAAACTTCCATAAATCTAAAAATCGATAAAACTCGACGACTACCAAACACGCTCTTACCATAACTCACCGTAGAAATGGTTTTGCCCATTCCCAAATAATTTCATGCTTCGCGACAGTAATCCCAACAGTACAATAAAACTCAAACAATTTCCATAAATATACAACGTTGAATATAATACGCCAAGGCGTCTGACCTGCTACCGGCAGGTTATGCTTATGATGGTTGGGCTGGTTTATCAATCTGTTTGCCGTCGTACAATCTTGCGAGCGTGCTCGTTTATTCCTAGGCATAAAGCCCTCGTACATTCGCCAGGACGGCGTGTATACAAGGGAATGAGGAAGAGCGCGGAACCGGCTTTCTCGGTACCGGCGTCGGGCATCTCCAACTGAAAAATAGTGATCATATATTTTCTTACCCTAGCGCGAAGCGAACGGACCACGAAGCTTTCCACCAACCCTTCGATCGGGTAGCTCTCGATGTTATAGCGAGTTCTTCGGGGCCGAGGGGTTGAATCGCGTCCTGAGGGAGTGCTACACCGCCACCATCCGCCACCCCTGTCTCTGGGTCTCTCTGGCCCGTCGAATGTATTGAATATCAAAGTACCTAAGTAGATAGTTCTTGGAATAACATACTGCCCACCATTCCCTTTCTCCTTCCTCTTCGTCTTCTTCCTTATGTCCCTCATGGATCTCTCTCATGTGTGTATCTATATATATTATACCAGTATCAACGACTGTACGTGACGAGGAAGAGGAGGGATGGGGCTGAATGTTTTCGCATTTTCGGTCTCTCGCCCTTCGCGTCGTGTAAACGAATAATAACGACGAATTACACGCAAGGGATGCCCTGTGCACAAGCCACAGAAACGAGGGACAGAAAATATGTCTGCCATTTGGATTCCTTCGTGGCCCACGTACAAGGTATCTACAGTGCTGGGCGGTACCTTTTTCTCTTTTTTTTTAGCTGTCTCTCTGCTCTTATGGCGATATGAAGAAACCGTTCCAATACAATTTTCGCGGTGTTCATACTCGTGGGAAACTCGCGAGCTCGAAAGGGTCTCGGAAATGGATGAACGAGGGGAGAAGATGGATATGTCTCTTACAAGCAGATTGAATTTTATTGCGAATGGTGCGTATACGATAGCCTGCTCATACTACTTGATTCCCCGCGGACCAACATAGTGAAAAGCAGACAGTACTTGCTAGTTCCACCATCTCACATTCAACTTTTCCTCTCGCTGGACATTAACATAAGAAAACTTTTTTACTACGCCGGTACATATTTTCCTATAGTCTGGCGAATGTCTGTATCCACTGGTGGTATAGCTAAACAGACTGAAGTGCAATGACCGCGTCAAAACTTACAAGGATAAAAGGCTTTTACTCTCTATTCCCTCTTCGTGATACTTAATCTTATAACAGGTCCAATACATGCATCATTTGTGAATTGGAGATTGGAATGCTGGTTTTTCTTTGATAATCTGTAGTTTCTCCCATCATTAAAAACTGTTTATTGATCAAACCTAGCATTCAGATAGAAGGACATCTAAATCTGCGGATTCAATGATGCGGATATGGTTGTGAAGATATGATTCGACGTCTTGTAAATATCACATCTATTCCAAAAGTCCACTATTTTGTTAGCTCATTTTATGTAGAGCCCAACATGTTTTTGAGTGAACTATCTTTTGTTGTCAAAACCAAATTGTCGATTGAAACTCGAGTAGTATACTCTTTGATCATTCCATCGGCTCTGGCTTATATCCAGAGTACCGCAATCAATCGAAATCCCAAATCAAAGAGTTTTTTTTCGAAATCTCTCATTTCCCGGATGAACCCAATATCAGTTATCAGTTATCATCAATGCGAATAAGTGACCGTCATAGTTATGCCGTGTGGTTGGGTTGCAGGCTTATGGCAATTTGAAACATTAATTGCAGATTAAACAGGAACGCGAAGCGCTCACACAGGAAAGCACAGCGGTAAGCGCAGTGCAGTACTACCAGTCGACTGTACAGTATGCGCTTACGAAGGGGTAATTATGCCGCAGTAATCTCCTGGCGGCCACTCAACGGCTCTCGCTCTGAACATTGGGCAATCCTAAACCTTGTATGAGCTAGGGGGAGGTTGCTGCTGGCCACCCCCCAGTCATCCAACCTCCCTGTCTCTTCCCCGCTTGCTAGATACGTCCATCCATAGTTGATAGGCGTATATGCATTCACAGTGCGTACGGTGATAATCTGGCGCATGAGATTGACACTAACCAAACATAGAGACGGACCAGGTTCCAAACCGCGACTCCACAGTACCAATATCCCGCACGATATGATGACATCTGTCCGGGTCGTAAACGCCTGGGATGCTGTGGACCACTTCAATGTCCATCTTAGTACTATTCTCCCTTCTGCAAAGCCCTTGTATACCATTGAATCGTCGATTATTCCACATGAATACATAACCGAAAGGCTCCTATTCAATCCGAGCATCTCACCTCAATAAACATTGCAAAGACCTTCCGAGGACCAATAAATAACGTATATCCTTGTCACTCCATCATGTCATATTGAGTTTGAATACATTAGACAGGCTAAGATCGCAAGATCCTTTGAAAAACCTTGGAGCTAACGTATTATGTGCGAGAAACATTCTGCACATTCGCCATCTGGCGGCACCGGAAACTACTACTTCGCTGGAATAGCGTTTTACATCAGTGTACTTTCATAATATCAACGGGGTAATGTCAGGTTAGGCAGTTTCATGGGGACATCGTATAATATTTAGTACAGGCGATATTTTTCGGATCGGCATGTTATTAATATTGCCTGATCGTATAATCATGACAGTTTCATATTTTATTTGAGCCTGGTTTCACCTCATGTCGAGCCTGGATGGTAACTGTATGGAACTCATACATGGTACTATAAAGGGGTGAAAACCCACCACCAATGTATCCTCCCGCTGTCGAGCCGCACACTGGTTAGCTATAGGACCCGCGACATTTCATATTAACGCATTCCATTACAGTTGGCAGTTATGGTACCACTACGCCATGCCGATGGCCCCACGGGAGTCCGTACTACCAGCTACATCCCACGGGCTGGAAGCTTCTATACGTACACTCTAACATCGGAGCGTCATTACACCCTTCGTCGTGTTAAAAGCATCGTAGACACTGAACTTACGGTGTAATACAAGCTCTTCCTGAGTGTCGGAGTAAGTCTGGCTGGAGACGCGAGGGGACGGTAAATAAATTAGGAGAAAAATTCATTATCTCGGCTCTTCAATTTCGGGTTTATCTTCTTTTCAAGAAATCTTATTACCAACACAGGCTAGACATTGTGGTTTAGGAAATAAAAGAACCAAGATGCTCGTAAATCTGATATATCTAGGTAATAACTCTGCACTTGGATTTTGCAAAGTTAGAGGCTCTGGAAATTTGGGTGTTGATGGGCAGAAGGGAAAGAATCTTCAAGGAAGGAAAGTTTTGCTAAGAAAATAAGAAAAATCATGAAACTCTTCTTAGCTCTTTAGTTTCAAGTCCATCTCCAAACGACATATGGTGGCTGCACTTGTATCAATAAGAGTGACGTAATATAGACTTAAAGAAAAGATACGTTATATCAATCTGACAGCTCGTCATTTGGTACAAAACGTAATGGATTAGGTAATTGAGATCAACAGTAAACGAATTGAGGATCAGAGATCAGACGTCAGAGGTCAGAGTACCATAGTCACTGAATTAGGTTGGCCGAGGACAGAAACATCTACCACAATTCTCTGCTATATATGTACAGAGACTATGCAAGAATTGTATCCTACCCTTGTAAAGGTATCACGAGTTTTGGCCGTAATATTCCACGCTCGCCGGCTCAACATGAATGATAACATTTAGTCGGTTCCCTAGAAACTCTAAACCCCCTTTCAGAACTCATGAATACATAGCCGTGTTGCACATGTATTGTAGGGATGAGGACTGCTTCGACGGAAAGCCCTGGGCGAGTTAAGAAAAAATATAGTGTGATGAACAACAGATAATGGGACGAAAGGAAAAGAAAAGAAATGCATAACGAGTGTAAGCCATTCAAAGAAGAAGGCGAAGAAAAGTGCATGCAGCAAGCAGCTTGACGTCGCACTAAAATTCTCTTGTGGACTAAATAATGTCATGCATTGAGGTTCGTTTGATTCCGCCTCCAGCCATCAACCCACATATACACCTCTTTTTGTCGCTGTCAGCGTGTGGATCACGACTTGGCCTGACACGCCACGTTGACGACAATGCGGGGATTATTTTATAAACAGGATCCCGTTGCGGCCCCATTGTTGGTCGGAGAGTCGCCCGCAGGGAAACCCTATTGAGACGCTCACATGATTCACTTTGACGTTGCAGTGTCGCCATATGACAGACGGTACACTGATTGGCACTGCAACTCTAACCTTCTGTAGAATTTGTAACTTTCTTATCGACTTGTCCTCCTTGCACAAAAATGTCATGATCAAAATGGTAGCTGTCCATACAAGGTTGTCAATATAATATCCAGGAAATTTGAGATGTTTCCCAGAAACAAATCATCAATTCTCCTTAAGAGTTCCAGATACCATTCACTTTAGAGTGCCAACGACTGTACATTTTCTCTTAATCCTACTAGCATCTGCATAGAACTGCATATCAAAAGAGGCTTATGTACACAAATGTATATTTAGTTTAATATATAAGTCGTTAGACTCTCCACTGACTGGCACACAGATTGGCACTCCGACTCTAAAGTTCTGTACAATTTGTAACTTTCTTACCGATTTGTCCTTCTTGAACAAAAATTTAATGATCAAAATGGTAGCTGTTCATATAAGGTCCTCAATATAATATCCAGAAAATTTGAGATTTTTTCCAGAAACAAATCATCAATTCTCCTTAACTGTTCCAAATACCATTCACTTTAGAGTGCCAATGACTGTACATTTTCTCGTAATCCTACTAGCATCTGCATAGAACTGCATATCAAAAGAGGCTGATGTACACAAGTGTATATTTAGTTCAATATATAAGTCGTTACACTCTACACTGATTGGCACTCCGACTCTAAAGTTCTGTAGAATTTGTAACTTTCTTATCGACTTGTCCTCCTTGCACAAAAATGTTATGATCAAAATGGTAGCTGTCCATATAAGGTTGTCAATATAATATCCAGAAAATTTGAGATGTTTCCCAGAAACAAATCATCAATTCTCCTTAAGTGTTTCAAATACCATCCACTTTAGAGTGTCAATGACTGTATATTTTCTCTTAATCCTACTAGCATCTTCATAAAACTGCATATCAAAAGAGGCTGATGTACACAAATGTATATTTAGTTCAATATATAAGTTGTTACACTCTACGTTGACTGGCACACTGATTAGCACTCCGACTCTAACCTTCCTTACAATTTGTAACTGTCTTACCGATTTGTCCTTCTTGAACAAAATTTAATGATCAAAATGGTAGCTATCCCTACAAGGGCCTAAAATTTAAGATATTTCTCATAAACTAATCATCGCTTCTCCTTAAGTGTTCCAGATACCATCAACTTTATAGTGCCAATGACTGTACATTGTCTCTTAATCCTACTAGCATCTTCATAAAACTGCATATCAAAAGAGGCTGATGTACTCAAATGTATATTTAGTTTAATATATACATATAAGTCGTTATAGATGGCAGCATAGCAGCAAAGTAAATAGCTTTGCCGTTCGTCTCGTTCACCTCGAGCAATATTTCATTTGCATCATTCACCAGCCCGCGTTATAATAAGTGGATGCATCTCGCTGCGCCCGGACACCCGCAGTGTGAGGTCTTACAGAGACCATAGAATATAGAATGTGCACAGTATGCACAACCGAAATGAGAGTTTCAGGCACTTGATTTAACCTGTTATTATATCAGCGGAACCATGTAGTTTATATCATTTTACATTTATTTTGTACTATATTTATTACACCCGAGCTAAGACTAAAGAATGCAAAATTCGCCTAATTTATTGCGATGCTTTATACGTAGGTGCGAGTGACGAGTGACTCGCATAACGCTTTATAGTTACGCGTTAAAAACTAATGCCCACAACATGTGGGTGCCGGACAGTCCGTGAAATATATTACGATGGGAACCGACGAAATGTGTAGGACGAGACTTTCGGGAAAAAGAAGAACCTGAGAAAGTTAGCATTGGATTCACTCGTTTCTTGTCCTTCTTGCACATCTTTCTCGGTTCTTACTCTGAGCTCAAAGGGGTACCACTGTTCTTTCCGACGTGATCCTTGTCGGCAGTAGGCTCGTTAATAATAATTATGAATTAACGCCTCGCTAAAGCCTGCGAGGGAATTAAAATTACCGCAAATTTAAAGTTATGACGAGGATTTATAACGGTAGGGTTGAGCGAACGCTTGCTTGCGCACCCTTGCAACTAGTGCTTTTTTTTCGGGGCACCAGAATTTAAATCGCCCGCGAGCCGAGGCATTTTCAACAGTGAAAGCTTTTTTCTTGTCAAGTCGATCGGATCCTTGTATTAATAATTCTTAATCACAACTAAACGAGCTCTTTTATTCATATATTTATGTATGTTGAATGGAGTGTTGTTAAAAATTTTAATAAAACATTTTGACGCATAGAAAAAATAGTAAGTTCGTATTGTAGTTTAAATTTTAGTTCGAGAATTTAAAGCCCCCACAATTTAAGGCTTTTTTAATAGTGACAATTATTTTCTCATTAAGTTAATTCAATCCTTCTATTTATATTTTTTAATCACAACTAATATGTTTTTTTATTTATAATTGTAAAATTGAGTATTCTAAAAAAATGTCAACGACTCATTTTGGGGCGCGGATATAGTAGTAAATTCGTTTATTTATTTTTAAGCCACATAGAGGTCGGCAAAACACTTCAGCCATGACAGATTCGGTGCTTGATTGAATTATTAAATTTCTTTCGGGTGTGAAGGATAGCCAGGTTGGCAAGCTTCAGGTTAGCTAATTGTGAACTCGTTAATAATATAGAAGACGTACTGCCGAGGTTCGCGGAGTGTGGATAGCTGCTGAGTGCTCCCTGAATAAACAAATACCAAATGCTTACTCATTATTCATAACGTCAGAGCTGTAACATAGACTGCACTCGACCAGAACGAAAACTCCGCGGCAATTGATGAGGAACAATGGACTGTTGGAGTGACGCTGCAGTACTTACAGATTTTCGAGTGCCAATAGAACTTGTCGTTCAATAGTCTCGTCGGGCTGCATCGCCAAAACTAATCCTGACTGACCTGTGCAACCAGCATGGGCGGGACGAGAGCTTTTTGTAGAAGCTTAATTTTTTTTTGTAGAAGAAAAAAAAAAAAAATTTATACAGGCTTGAAAAAATATGACATAATTTTATTAATCTCACTAGCTAATATTATATGAGTCTATTTAAGTTCATTTTGTGCAGTAAATTCTATTCGTATTGAATAATTTAGATGGGGAGATGCTATATTAAAATATAGCTGCACTTATATTCTCATGAAATTAGAGATTGCACAAATTATTTTCAAATAGATGATAATAGTAATAATAATAATAAATAATATTATAAAATTCCGTCGAATTGTAAACTCTATTTGGATTTATTTTCTACATTTGTCAGATCTTATCATGTAAAATTATTTTCACCTTTTTATTTCGAATTATGATTTTTAGAAAAAAATTATAAAAATGTCCAGTACATAAAAATAAACTTTAAGCTAAGCCATCGTATTATCGAAGTCACCATTCAAAAGCATATATTTTATTTGGTAAATAGTACTGACCTTAAGATCAGTACTATTTACCTAATGACTTTTTTTTTAATATATTAATTTATATTCATAATAAATAATATCATAAAATTCCATCGAGTTATAAAGTCTATGTAGACTAATTTTCTACATTTATCAGATCTTATTATCTAAAATTATTTTCACCTTTTTATTTTGAATTATGATTTTTAGAAAAAAATTATAAAAACTTCAAATACATAAAAATTAATTTTCCGTTAAGCTATCGTATTATCAAAATCACCATTGAGAAGTATACATTTTCTTTTTTTTACCTAATTTACCTAATGACTTTTTTTATTTTATTTTTATTTATTTATATTTATAATAAATGATGTCATAAAATTCCATCGAGTTATAAAGTCTATGTAGACTAATTTTCTACATTTGTCAGATCTTATTATCCAAAATTATTTGCACCTTTTTATTTCGAATTATGATTTTTAGAAAAAAATTATAAAAACTTCAAATAGATAAAAATTAATTTTCCGTTAAGCAATCGTATTATCAAAATCACCATTGAGAAGTATACATTTTCTTTGACTATCAATGAAAATGAAAAAAAGCCTCACCAAGTCGAACAGTCCTTAGGTAAATAATGCTGTATTTTAATCGGCACTAACAGAGACCACGATTTCGACTTTTAAGGGCTGTGGCGATGTAGAACTGCGGAAAAAACGTTGAATCGCAGCCACGATATTTATGTGAGCGAGCGGACAAGCGGTGCGCCAGTTCTCTCTCGGTATCGCTTTATTCTCTCTTCATATTTATGAGGCTATGCTGGATAGTTCGCGAAGGGATAGGGAAAGTCTCTCTGCAGAATGCTGTGTACCGGACCAGCTATGTGTGACCACAGAAAACTCGAATCTTCTTGCAGCTTTAAAACGAGACCAGCCGCAAAGCGTTTTTTTAAATATATATATATATATTTTTCTCTCTCACTCCGGAAACATGAAAAGTCCATTAATAACTTAATACGGCGGGCAAAGGACTCGTACGCTTCTCTCTGGATACGAACGCCGGTGGAATAATAAATATAATAACAGCTTTTACGTATAAATGTATCGAGCTCTCGATACAATCGATCGCACACGCAAATATGTTATTGTACAGAACCAAAACTCTTTTTGAATACAATTCCTTTATGTTTTATCGTTATTTAAGCGGAAACTGTTTCTCACAATATTCCAGATTTATTCGCAAAGATTCTTTTGTCGAAATAAAAAAAATATTAATACTTCACAGAAATTGACTTTTTTTTTAGATTTTATTATCAAACGTTATTTCCAAGTACAATGCAAAATATAATTCATATAATGATAAATAGAAGAAAAAAAACGGTTTAAACGATATGATTTTCCTCATAAATTCATTGAATAGGAAATAAAATCTTGTGCAATAAAAAATCCACGGCAATTCATTCGTGGATTAATCAATCGAAGGACAAAATCCGATAAAAGAATATCCAGAGCAAAAAGAACCTAAAGAACCTAAAGAAGACTCGTACGCTTCTCTCTGGATACGAACGCTGGTAGAATAATAAATATAATAACAGCTTTTACTTATAAATGTATCGAGCTCTCGATACAATCGATCGCACACGCAAATATGTTATTGTACAGAACCAAAACTCTTTTTGAATACAATTCCTTTATGTTTTATCGTTATTTAAGCGGAAACTATTCCTCACAATGTTCCAGATTTATTCGCAAAGATTCTTTTGTCGAAATAAAAAAAATATTAATACTTCATAGAAAATGACTTTTTTTTTTAGATTTTATTATTGAACGTTATTTCCAAGTACAATGCAAGTACACTTTTCTCGACGTTTTGGACATTTCTAAGCATACTGGCATGAAAATCTCGAAAAAAAATTTTTCATGAAAACAAAGCTTCCTCTATGAGGAAGCAAAAAAAATAAAAATAAAAAAAATAATAAATAAAAAGCTCATAAATTCCATTGAATATGAAATAAAATCTTGTGCAGACTAACTATTTATTTAGTTGAGCCAACCAAGCAGTGTTTTTATCTTATACCGCCAAGTAAGTCAAGTGGAAACCCGACTAACCACAATCTCCTCATTAATTCAAGAATACTGTTTTGACCATCAATATTTGAACTTTAATAAAAATAAAACCCGTAATTAAATATTACTAATTAAATTCATAAAATTTTTCGTCGTTTTTAGTTCCGTTTCTTGGGTTGCGGATTAAAATTCAGGTTGAAACGAGTTATCCGAGGGTTTGGTTCGTAAGACTGTAATATATTCGTTCGCTCTTGGCAATTTAAATGAACCGAAGAGAGTCATCAATATTGCGAATGATTAAGTGCTTGAAGCGAGAAACTCGGCGGGATAACTTAATAGCCACTTAATGATACCTGTTCCCTCTCAATAATTCTCCAATTCATGTATGATAAATAGTCTATATAAACGTATGTGTGCCCTGAAGCCTGGAGACAGAGAGTTTCAATTCATTTCGCTCGTTTCGGTGGATATAGCTGTGGATCGAGTTTACCATATCGCTATGGAATACTGTGAGATTATCTCGAAGGGCAGATGAGAGACGTAGGAAAGCACCAGCGGATCCACGACTCGTGTTCTCATTAAACGAGACACACTCAACACACATACACACATAGACGAAGAACGGAGAACACAGTATCCGTGAAACTCTGAGAAAGACATTTGTTAGTAGCCAAGAGGATTTATGGGGCACAGAACTCGCTTTCCGTGCTGTTCTGATGGTGAGACCAAGCGGATATATCGTTGGAATACGAGCGCACCACAGGTAGCTCGTGTTCAGGTGCTTTAGGACCATAACTATATGTATACATAACTATATATATAAATGGGCAATTTACTATAGCGTAAGCTAAAACAGTGTGCTGTCCAACTGTCCCGATAATAGCTATCGATTTTTCAGGTATTTGATATACCCTCGTTCGTGGAATAGACTAAATTCACAACAAGAATTATGTGCTTTGACTAACCATCGGAGAAACAAAATTTCATTCCACCAATAGTCACACGAGGCATAGAAAAATAAACAGTTTTATCTGTAACTGTTTACAAAAAAAACAACATGCAGGGAAAAAAAAGATTAGTTGACATAACCAAGAAATGAGTTGACACAACCAATCAATTATTCTACCCAAGTAGCACAAAGACAAAGGATATCTATTTGGTATACGAAAAGGTATGTTAATTTCCGTCCAAATGATATCTTTTGGATTTGGATATCTTTTAGATGTTCTTAAGAAATCCAAATCCAAAAAGATATCATTTGGACGGAAATTAATATACCTTTTCGTATATAAAATAGATATCCTTTGTCTTTGTGCTTCTTGGGTATTTATCTTATAACTCAAATGGTAATACCAACGATTCGAATGGTAATACCGACGATTCGAATGATAATACCGACGATTCGAATGGTAGTCCCAACGATTGGATTAGTTAACCTAACTAATCTCGCGAGAATTAATCGTGAATATTTGAGGTTACTATTCGATACGGTTGAGGCAACTAATTTTTTAGACATTGTGTACAGCAAATCGAAAACGTAGTTGCCACAACCAAACATTTCTTTCCGTGTGGGTTGACGAGATGAGGATTTCTGATGTTTTTTGTTTTTTATATTTTCAATATTTTTATGGATATTGAATTAATAATGGAAATTGGATTTGTGACCATTTGATGATTCTTGTTCTTGTAAGATCCAAGGGCTTGTTAATGTTCAATGTATAAATAGATACGTAAATAAACATAAATATAAATATGAACATCTGCTACACGTTTTTTATGTTGAAAAATAATTTGTACACGTATGGTAATGAAATATTGTAATTTGCGTGACTTCGGAATATAGGTAGAGTGAAATCAAGCTACAATTTGCAGATAATTGGTTGACGTAAGTTAGTATACTAATATTTAACAAGATTGCATGGCATTTGTACGTTAAATATTGAATATGTCGTGAATTTATTGAAATTTCTTTTCGAAAACAATATCATTGCTCAAATATAAAATCGCTCGAGGGCTTTTAAGGGCAAAAGTTGTAATTTACAATTTATTCATAATTCTTATAATTATATATGACATTCAAGAAAAAAAATATCTAATTTTTTGTAGGTATTAGAATTAGAGTTCAAATGACATTACATATCTTTGGCAGCTCACAAGCAAGTTAGAATTAATTCAAGTTCTTTACAATAACCATTCAAAATATAAGGTCAAATTTCTTCTTAAAAAAATCAGTGGATAAAATATCTCAAATTTTTTATATAAGTTTTGTTATTGTTTTATTCGTTTAAAGTTGGTACTCGTCGACGAACAATTTCAGGCATGTTGTTCATTTTGACAGTTCTAAAATTATTGAAAAATCGTGACTTTTTCCGTTTCCGATTTCAGAATTCACAGATCCGATTTTTGATCAGAAAATCCAACCCAAAAATCCTAAATATTTTTTTCTTTTGTTAACGAGAACCAAATATATTTTCCCAAAGTCTTTGCGCCGTGGAGTTGCAGCGAACGTGTATAATCTATCAAAATAAATACTTAGAATTAACTCTAACTGCAAAAGTTACAGTTAATATAACTTTTTTAGAATAACGATTCAAAATTTAAAGTCAAATTAGTACTAAATAATTGAGATTCGAAAACATCAAAGAAATACGCCGAGATTATCCGATCAATTTTTAAAAACAAAAAAAAAGATTCTCAGTGAATGCCATGAAATACCAGATTTTTTTAGCCCAAAATAAAATGACAAAAATAATTGAGATTCCAAAACATCAAAGAAATTTGCCGAAATTATCCGATCAATTTTTAAAAACAAAAAAAAAAAGATTCTCAGTGAATGCCATGAAATACCAGATTTTTTTTAGCCCAAAATAAAATGACAAAAATAATTGAGATTCCAAAACATCAAAGAAATTCGCCGAGATTATCCGATCAATATTTAAAAACAACAAAACAATAAAGATTCTCAGTGGATGTCATGAAATACCAGATTTTTTTTAGCCCAAAATAAAATACAAAAACGTTGTTATAAAACGTATTTCCATGGAAGAAGAAAATCGTTGCGTGCTAACGAGAACCAAACAGATTTTCCGAAAGTCGTTGAGCTGGGGGCTTGAAGCGAACGTGTGTGATCTGTCAAAATAAATTGTCAGAAGCTGGCGGTTGTATCAACCCCGCGAAGTTGAATAAACAAGCAACGAAGGAGACGGTCGGAACGGCGTGAGGCTCTTTACGTACGATGCGTGAGTTAACGTTACGAATAACGCGCGGTGAAGGCGAGCGTGAATATAAGAAGGCTTGACGAGAGCCAGCTGGGCGAAGGAAAGAGAAGTTTGGTTGAAGGTTCGCCGAGGCCAAAGTTACGCTGCGACGGATAGCAGCGTGTCATAGTCGTCATCGCGCTCGTCACGCAAAGCGACGAGAGCTTCTTGTCCTCTTTTTTTTTCTTCCTCTTCGAATTTTTTTCTCTGTTTCTTCATCATAGTTTTTTTTTTTTTTTTTTCATCTCACCTCCTGACTTAACCGCCGATTCCAAGAGCGGCGGCGGCGTGTCTTCTTCACTCCACCAAGCACGTTGAATAAACTACGAGCCAGAGATAATATTAGCGTTTCGACAGCATTCGAAGAACGGAACTTGATTGCAGGCATTTTTTTAATACAGTTTTTACGACGCACATACGACCGCTTAAACTATTTCCGACTCGATTAATTTGTGTTACTTTTTCTTTTATAGGGGACAAGTTTTGGTACTGAAACAATAAGTCCATTTTTGTACTTCTAACGAGCAAATTGATATTCACAAACGTTGACAGAATATTTTTTGGAAATTTCACTAAATTTTTTTTCTTTTTTTGTTGTCAAATCGTTAGTTAAGCACCGCAAAAAATGACATAGCATTTTTTTTTTTTTGGAAATCATTGTAAAAAGGTTTGGAATAAGCGTTTTCAGTAGTGAATCATACAACTTAATAATGATACTGAAGGCTAAAAGACATGGATAATTGATTGTTTCACTACCGATTTACTAAAAATTCATGAATTTAAAAAAAAATTGTTCTTTTCAAGGTACAATAAATAAATCTATGGCATATAAGAAAAATAAATATTTCTCAGACCAAAAAAAAATTATTCTTTTCGAGGTACAATAAATAAATCTACGGCATATAAGAAAAATAAATTATTCCTCAGTCCAGTTTAAAGTTTTTTTTTTTAAATATCATAACGTAGATTCAATTGATTATTCAATTTCGAGTCCAGTCACTTACATCGTAACAAACTTTCCCGCGTTTCTCGTCATATCGCATCATACAAATGGAGTTTGTATGGTTCTCGTTTAAATTTGCGTACAATATCCGTTACTGTGGATTGTCTCGCTATCTTGTCGACATACATGTCAGCAATGGATTCAGTACTCGTGTCTCGTTGTAAAATCGAAATTTGTTCGGCTTTGTGAGCTTCCAGTCATCCTACAGACCTCGCCGCGTCCCGACCGAACCGCCCTTCGTGCCTGCTCTATCGCATATCTTCTATTTCCTCGTAGAATCCTACGTTTACAGTACAACTTGAATTGAAAAATAAATCCCTACGAAAATTGAATATCGACTAGAATACGGTGTCGCTGTTTACTCGATGTTCCGTGAAAACATACATGTCGTACGACACGTACAGTCAAGTTAGTTCTGTAACTGATCATCCAACAATGAAAAATTGGCAACAAAAAATCCGCAACGATTCATTCGTGGATTAATCCATCGAAGGTCAAAATCCAATAAAACAATATCCGGAGCTAAAAGAACCTGAAGTACCTAAAGAACCTGAAGAACCTGAAGAACCTGAAGAACCTGAAGAACCTGAAGAACCTGAAGAACCTGAAGAATCTGGAGAATCTGAAGAACCTGAAGAACCTGAAGAACCTGAAGAATCTGGAGAATCTGAAGAACCTGAAGAACCTGAAGAACCTGAAGAACCTGAAGAACTTGAAGAACCTGAAGAACCTGAAGAACTTGAAGAACCTGAAGAACCTGAAGAACCTGAAGAACCTGAAGAACCTGAAGAACCTGAAGAACCTGAAGAACCTGAAGAGCCTGAAGAATCTGAAGAACCTTAAGAACCTGAAGAACCTGAAGAACCTAAAGTACTTAAAGAGCCTAAAGAACCTAAAGAACATAAAGAACCTAAAGAACCTAAAGAATTTAAAGAACCTAAAGAACTTACATGGCTAAATACGCTCCAAGCGACTAAGTTGACTGAATTAACCAACTTCTTCGTGGGGCCAATAAACTAGTTGGTTGTGACGCCCAATTCGTTGATTGCCAACTAATTAATTTATTTGGCCCAACCACCCGATTTATTGCCTCGACTAACTCATCTGTTTCCATAACCAACTAGTTTACCAACCAATTTTATCGCTTAGAGCTTATTCAACCTAGTATATTTTTTTCAGTGCATGGCCGAAATAATTTATGAAGGCAACATTAATTTCTTTTTTAACTTGGCGTCGAGTCGTACCGCGACTCTTGATTTAGAAGTTTGAAATGATCAGAGGTATTGTTAGGGTCTACAGGTTTTTAAGATTCATAGTTAGGGATGATACATTTCTGGATTTTTTTATTAATTGAGTTATTATAGAACCGTTAAATAAGAGAGGTTATAGTTAGTTAGAGGAATGTGAATTGGAAAACGATTGAATGACTGATTATACACTATTGTGTAGGAAATCGATCTACATTTCCACAGAATGTATTTCTCGAAAAGATACAGCATAGAATGTGATTTAATCGAAAAACACATTTTTCAGGAGCGATTTTTTTGCGTTTTTCTCGTTTCCCATTTTTTGTTGTTCCTGTTACTCAAATAAAATTAGATTCTTGTTAATTGGTACAAAATACATAGAAAACACAATCTGATAAGTTAGCGAATTGATGCTCAATAGTTTCCCGCGTTTTTTTCGCTAAAGTTGTTTCAGGATCATCCTGTCCTCATTAGTCTTCACTTCGTTAGTCATCTTCACAATTATCAGACAAAAAAATTGAATAAACCCGGACGTACGTTGGTATTATCATTCTTTGAAAAAATATCAGATAAAATGAGATGTAAGTGAAAAACGTATTTTTGAATAGTGAGTTTGTTATACACTGATGGTAAAAAAATAAACTTTTCTTGATATCTTGAACAGAAACCGAGAAAGAAGCAAAAAGCAGTTAATCAAAAAGATCCTAGAACCTAAATGGCGTTGAAGAACACCTGAAAGTTTTCGATTCAGCTTATTTCTCGGTTGTTTTTTATTTCTTTTATACCCGGAAGGCGAACGTTACTAGGTCAACAAAAATCGAGTGTCTCCTTTCTCATGGCATTTGTAACTCGTTACTTTTCCATTCGTATTCGCAAACAAAATAGTATTTCTCGAAAAGATATGTCAGGGAATGTGATTTAATCGAAAAACACATTTTTCAGGAGTGATTTTTTGCGTTTTTCTCCGTTCCTATTTTTTGTTATTCCTGTTGCTCAAATAAAATTGGATTCTTGTTCATTGATACAAAATACATAGAAAACACAATGGGATAAGTTGGCGAATCGATGTTCAATAATTTCCCGCGTTTTTCTCGCTAAAGTTGTTTCAGGATCATCCTGTTCTCATTCGTCTTCACATCGTTAGTCATCTGCACAATTATCAGACAAAAAAAATTAAATAAACCCTGACGCACGTTGGAATTATCATTCTTTGAGAAAATATCAGATAAAATTAGATGTAAGTGAAAAACATATTTTTGAATAGTGAGTTTGTTATACTATGATCGTAAAAACAGAAACTGAGAAAAAAGCAAAAAGCAGTTAATCAAAAAGATCCTCGAAACAAAATGGCGTTGAAGAACACCTCAAAGTTTTCGATTCAGCTTATTTCTCAGTTGTTTTTTTATTTCTTTTATACCCGGAAGGCGAACGTTACTAGGTCAACAAAAATCGAGTGTCTCCTTTCTCATGGCATTTGTAACTCGTTACTTTTCCATTCGTATTCGCAAACAAAATAGTATTTCTCGGAAAGATATGGCAGGGAATGTGATTTAATCGAAAAACACATTTTTCAGGAGTGATTTTTTGCGTTTTTCTCGGTTCCTATTTTTTGTTGTTCCTGTTGCTCAAATAAAATTGGATTCTTGTTCATTGATACAAAATACATAGAAAACACAATGGGATAAGTTGGCGAATCGATGCTCAATAGTTTCCGGCGTTTTTCTCGCTAAAGTTGTTTCAGGATCATCCTGTTCTCATTCGTCTTCACATCGTTAGTCATCTGCACAATTATCAGACAAAAAAAATTAAATAAACCCTGACGCACGTTGGAATTATCATTCTTTGAGAAAATACCAGATAAAATGAGATGTAAGTGAAAAACGTATTTTTGAATAGTGAGTTTGGTATACACTGATCGTAAAAACAGAAACTGAGAAAAAAGCAAAAAGCAGTTAATCAAAAAGATCCTCGAAACAAAATGGCGTTGAAGAACACCTCAAAGTTTTCGATTCAGCTTATTTCTCGGTTGTTTTTTTATTTCTTTCATACGCGGAAGGCGAACGTTACTAGGTCAACAAAAATCGAGTGTCTCCTTTCTCGTGGCATTTGTAAATCGTAACTTTTCCACTCGTATTCGCAAACAAAATAGTAGGCCTGAGACCTGGTTCACGTGCAGTATGCAGCTTATATTCTGACATTGCCTACACTTGCAGCAAGGCTAATTGTTAGTCGCAAACAAACCCGAGGGTAGAGAAGAGAAGGCTGTGCGTCGTAATTCACTCTGCGTCATAAATCGGCTCCAATGCAGCAGAATTGCACGCAGCAGCAGCAGCAGCCACGTCCCTTTTTTCCAGACGCGCACGACCTAATGATTACCAGGGGAATATGTAAATCTCTCGCTGCGGAACATTATGAGCATTGCTCGCCTTTATTGTAGCATTTTTCATATTTCTCCACTAAACCACGACGTATATATATATATACACACCGTAATTTGCTATAAGCTTCGCGCAAATAGTCTAAATACGTACATTTAATCAAGCCGTCCAGCAGTCAGCTTGGAAAATATCCCGAGGGTCTCAACAATATACAAAACTGAGAGACAGAAAGCGATGCGAGAGGTTTCTCGCGGTTCGTCCCAACAGTTTAACGTAATCGTCGTAATTATAAAACGCAATTAACACTATTCTGTATTTGAACAGGGTAGAGAACTGGGGCGTTGCCATCCTAGAGCATTTAACGTTACTGCAAGTAAGTACAAAAAAAAAAAGAAAAAAAAGAAAAGAAAAAAAAGAAAAAAAAAAAATTTGTCGGTGCGATTAAAACTAATCGCCTCTATTCAAATCGCTGGAACGTGCGAATGGAGAAAAGTTTTTTCGCGATAAGAAGGCGCCTCGTTGCCGCACGTCCGATGAGGTAAAATGGGGGAATGGGGGCCATGTTGACGCAAGCGAAGTGAAAACGGAGATCGGTGCGCTGGGTTAGGTAGAAGCTTCCGGCTGAAAATCACTGCGGGGGTGAAGAACGAGGGTTGATAGCTATGCTTGGTTTCTTCTTCCCTCGTTCACGAGAACACCACGGCGAGAGTGGAATATATACTTTAGCCGGTGGAATCTCGGGCCGATTAAAATTCAAGCGGTGGACGAGAGACTCTTCGTCCCTCCTTATATTTCGGTTTTACTTCTCTCGGTAGCGCGGATCTTAATTTCCGTGGCTGGTAATCGAATCATTCAATTAACACCCTTACACAGACACGAAAGTCCATTGTATTATATATATATGTATGTATATATATATAATGTTCGTAAAGTTAACTGACAGTCGGTCTGCGTTCTCTTCGCTCACTAATCGAATTGAATTATTCGAGTTTATTGCATTAATAAAGTCCGCGCTGGCTCGTCGCCTCTGTCTGTTACTCATGAAAAGTTGAGATTTCTGCTTATCGCCGAGAACGAGAAACTGTTAAGGGTTTTACGGTACAGAGTGAGTAGGAGAGGCATTCTTGTTTCTCACTTTTGCTCACTCAGGAGAAGTCGTCGAAGACACAGACTGGAACGTGATTCGACTTACGAAATTTTCCGAGCATCAGCGTTTCTTCATTAAAATCGTCTGAATCCCTTTGCCATCAGTTTGCTACCATTTCTGAAGACATAACGTTTTGTCGCCAAATATTATTTTATCGACAGTGCGCAACGCATTAAATTTGCATTACGATCGATTAAATTCGTCATACTAATATTCATTTGTCGGAATCCATAATATCTTAAGCGAAGATTATTGTGTTTTTTTAGTAATTTTCATCTTTTAAAATGATTTAACAACAAAGTTAACGCCAATGGTTTTTGTCGGTTTTGTTTTCAATATCTTAAACTATAAGTAACGTTAATAAAAATCGAATACAATAATTACAGTTAGAAGACGGAAAGTAAATAATCCTGTAAGCGACATGATTATTATTATATACTTGTCTGAAAGAAGAAAGAAGCATTGAAACATTTAGTAATGTTGTTATGGAAATATTAATTCCAGATCAAATATCTTAAACCTTAGTATGTTATGGGCGTGACCGAATATTGTTATTATTAATTTTTATTGACTCTTGGCGGTCTATTTTTTTTTCTTTAATATCAAATATCTTAAATCCGGTTGCCCAAATTTTAGACAGTATTTAAAAAAAATATATATTACTTGTTCCTTCATTCTTGGACATCTCTGAAAATAATTCATAAAATGAATATAAATTTCCACTCATAATTGTCACAAACAGCAGAACATTAGTGTTAACAATTTATTTATTTTTTTCAAATTAATACGAAATAGCTGAACCGAAAATGGGTCTTTTGCATTTAAGTACATGCCATAAGAAACTATAGAAACAAGTATTGAAATTAATTAACCGTAACGCTGGTGACTAATCCAACCGAAAAAAAAGTATTACAGAAATCTTGCCGGATATGAAAGCTCCAATCTATCTCCATTTCTCTGCAAAAGAAAACCTTGAAACTGCACAGGAACATTTACGCATCCGATTCGCATGGTTCGCATCCCCTCAAAACCTGCTGTAGTCTGTCGCCAAGTGTATAACAGTACGGATCATTGGTCATTCCGCTTGGACGATCATTCCAGCAATCTGGGACCTCCCAACTTCTTCCTTTTGCTTTGCAGCTACCCCGCCAACTGTCTCTGAGGACTGACAATTTTTTTTCTTTTCCAGGTTTCTTCACCGTATTCGAGTCGCTAAGAACGTTGTTGGGATTGCTTTCTCGCTTCAACAGATACAGCCATTCATCTGCGATTCTTTCTGCTGGCTCAGAGTTACTTATTTCACCAGAATAGCTGCGTCATTGTCGACAATGTGTCACATAGAGCATTGACGAAAGATGAGACGTCATGAGGAAAGACATTTTAGCGTTATCGCTACAATGATGAAGGAATCCAGCAGATGAAGAGACGTTGAAGAGCTGTGGGTGAAAATCTCGAAAGAATTAGATGAGGGAAGAAAATTTGATTGAATTAGTAGATGGAGAACATCTGGATACCGGTGAGATTGTTTTAATTTAAAAGCGGCAGAGTCAAGATAACGCTTCAAAGATTTGGAACAGTTGACCCATTTTGTCGTGGTAATTGTTCTCGTGTTCTTCGAGATGTCGAATTTTAAACTTTATCATCGTTTTCAAGTAGCATTTTCCATCATAGGAAACATCTGTGTTGAACCTTTTTACTGTGATTTGAAAAAAGTGACTTTTGTCAGTTTCTAATTCCAGAATTCGCAGATCCGACTTCCAGTCGGAAAATCGGACCCAAAATCTTGGTTATATTTTGTAATCATCAGGTCCTTTCACTTAAATTACATGGAAAGAATTGTTTGGTTGTGACAACTACGTTTTCAATTTGTTGTCCATAAACCCTCAGAAATCAGCTGCCTCAACCATATTGAATAGTCATCGCTACACTGCAAAAACAAAGCGTGTTGCCAAGTGTGTTGTTTCCTATCATTTACATTGTAGTCACTTTTTACACACTTACAAGCGTAATCTTTTAACATATCATTACCATAGATAAGCAACACACTTGAAAGTGTGCAAAATGTGACTACAATGTAAATCATAGAAAACAACACACTTGGCAAAACGATTTGTTTTTGCAGTGTACTATTCACGATTAGGTTTCGCAAGATTATTCATCCTAACCAATCCAATGACTAGGCCTTCCATTTGAATTGTTGGGACTACCATTCGAATCGTTGACTCTACCATTCAAATCGTTGGAACTACCATTCGAATCGTTGACTCTACCATTCAAATCGTTGGAACTACCATTCGAATCGTTGACTCTACCATTCAAATCATTGGAACTACCATTCGAATCGTTGACTCTACCATTCAAATCATTGGAACTACTATTCGAATCGTTGACTCTACCATTCAAATCGTTGGAACTACCATTCGAATCGTTGACTCTTCCATTCAAATCGTTGGTACTACCATTCGAATCGTTGACTCTACCATTCAAATCGTTGGAACTACCATTCGAATCGTTGACTCTACCATTCAAATCGTTGGACCTACCATTCGAATCGTTGACTCTACCATTCAAATCGTTGGAAGTACCATTCGAATCGTTGACTCTACCATTCAAATCACTGGAACTACCATTCGAATCGTTGACTCTACCATTAAAATCGTTGGAACTACCATTTGAGTTGTAAGGGAAATAGAATAATCGATTGGTAGTGTCACAACTCATTGTTGTGCCCAGAATTTGTGCTAAATTCTTTTAATTGTTACAATTGCACAATGATCACTCGGTTTATGCTGGTTTGTCAAAACAGCACGGTCGACTAACCTGGTTTGATTGCGGCCAGTCGAAGGCAAATCAAAAAGAGCAAAATCAGCAATTTTTTTGGCTACATCAGTTACGAACTGCAATACCCAAAATTCAGTCTTCAATCGAACATCAAAATGACCAGTCGGTCTTGGGTCAGACTCGCCCATAAGTAACAGAATGGAGACGAGCTCGATATTGTAATACACTAGATTGTTATCTGTTTGAACAAATCTTCTTAACTTTACGTTATTTACTTGAGTCTCACTCTTTATTGGCAAACGATTCCAATAAATAAAACATACGTTAAATTGACGCCCCCGTGGGCATAACATCATATTTTGGTTATGGCAACTAATATTTTCTTCCAGTATAGAGAGTTACCAAATACGGACATGAAGTAGTATTGAAACCACTACTATCTACATTCGATACTTTCAGTGAAGCCAGAAGACTCATTACCCCAGAAAATCATCGCATTTCCCGATTATGTGTCACGTGGAGCACATGAAAAAATTTATGGGAAAACATATTTCCCATTATCGCAAAAACGATAAAGGAATCCAGCAGGTGCGCTCGCGATCTCTCTACTCGGCAGTAGCGCTGGGGGATTTAGGTGAGGGAAAAAAATTTGCTTTAATTATACAATGGAAACCAGGGCGCAGTGTAGGGGACGCTGGAGGGCGTCGGTCAACGTGTTTTAATTTCCCACGACACTGCCGCGACCATGTTTCCCAACTTTTCGAATCGAGCGTCGACGTGAAAAAAAAAAAAAATTACAAAAAAAAATGGTGCTAGCCCGCAGCAACAGCAGAACTGTATATGCACTGTGCTTCGAGCTGTCGGGACTGAACTCACATCCCAACGGAGTGAGGAACGTGGAAACGCTTCCAATTTGTAGAGCTCAACGGAATAAATGTGGTTCGAGGTGGAGACAGAAAAAACCAGAGGACCTCGGGAGGAAAAGAGCACGACTGTGGCCAGTCTACGCACAGCGGGGGAAAAAAAAATAATCGACGACGAACCCCGTTACTTCTACGACTAATTTGGAAGCCCGTCGTTAAATATTCGTAGTTCCAACGCTTGTCTCTCTCCCACTCTTCTGTTTCACTTCTGGCCTACCCGCTCTCGTATTTCCAATTAACTGAAACTTTTCGCGAGCCTGCGGTTTGATAACGATTCTTCGTGCTTTTTTAGTTTTTGTTTTTTTTAATTAAGCCACGCGACCAGCTAATTCTCCCAATTTTGACTTCACCGGAATCACATCAAGTTTCTTAAAAAAAAATTTGATTTGCCGAATTAATTACAACCTTGTCAAAGAAAGATACTTGCACCTAATTATCGTAATTTCGAATTCGCAAAAAGTATCCGGAATTCATTGAATTATTTTATTCAAGAAGTTGATGATTCAACTAATTAAAAAAATATCAGCCTTATTTGATAAATCCATTTTTATTTAAAAAAATTGTTTTCTGATGCGTTATTATTTAGTAATTCGAAAATGTGATTATAAAAGTATTAAAGTTCTGACACCTTTAAATCATAAAATCTATCGTCTTAAAAATAAAAAATTATCTCATAAAAAAACTGTAATAATATTTTTTATGTAGCAAAAAAAAAATGATTACGGCATGACAAGAGATTAAAAACATCGGAAATTTTATTTTTCTTCGTGCATAAGTGATCAATTTCCATAAGGGTGCGAAGCCACAAATGACGTCACTGCGGAATAATTTACAGCATGAGGAAGGGCGTTCATTCCCTCAGGAGATAACTTCCAATATTCAACGAGATTAAATATTGTAAAAGCAAAATTCCAGAAATACCGCTAATATCTCGAGAACGTTTGCTCTCTCAGGTTAGTGAAAGGAAAATGGTAAACACAAAGATGGGGAAGGGATATAAAATCGAAGGTTGCGAGGGACCAGAAAGCTCGGTGATATCGACCATGATGGTATAATGCCACTATCGCGTTTCACCTTAACCCAACTGGAACACCTGAACCCTTCAACTCACCTGCAAACCCAAAGCCGAAATATCTATACTAATTTTTTTTTTATACAGTTGTGAATACATATTATATTAGTAGCAAAGATCCCAAAATTTAGAGCGTTCTAATTAGTAAATCTGGTTCTGTTAATCAGGCCCTATCAGGCCTGATTAACAGCGTTACAATTTGTAAATCTGGTTCTGCTAATCAGGCCCTGTCAGGGCCTGATTTGTGCCTGATGTAATGCTACAAATTTTTGCTATGGGATGTTATGAATTATTAAGCCTACGAAATGTAGTTAATTGTAAATGAATCATGTTATGAATTATCAAGTCTACAATTAGTAAGCGTTACAATTAGTAAATCTGGTTCTGCTAATTAGGCCCTATCTGGGCCTGATTTGTGCCTGATGTAATGCTACAAATTTTTGCTATGGGATGTTATGAATTATCAAGCCTACAATTACTGAGCGTTACAATTAGTAAATCTGGTTCTGCTAATCAGGCCCAATCAGGGCCTGATTTGTGCTTGATGTAATGCTACAAATTTTTGCTATGGGATGTTATGAATTACCAAGCCTACGAAATGTAGTTAATTGTAAACGAATCATGTTATCAATTATCAAGCCTACAATTAGTAAGCGTTACATTTAATAAATCTGGTTCTGCTAATCAGGCCCTATCAGGGCCTGATTTGTTCCTGATGTAATGCTACAAATTTTTGCTATGGAATGTTATGAATTATTAAGCCTACGAAATGTAGTTAATTGTAAACGTATCATTTTCTTACGTTATTAATAACAATAGCAAAAGAGTAGGAATTTGTGTACATGCACAAAAAAATTTTGAAAATGGATTTAAGTGCTTTTTTTTTCATTTAAAAAGGACTTCGATTCGTAAGTATGAGTTGAGACCTCTGATAATATTATCCAGTCTCCATGTGTAGGTTAGTAAAAAAAAATTTTAACTTCTATAATGCTTCGCGTCGTAAAAGTGGATGAAGTTACTAAGTATTAATTCGCTGAAAGTTCCAGCTTTCATTTGCAACGTCCAACATTGTGGATTCTATTTAAGTTGCTTGCGGTTTGAATTTTGAAATATTTGCTCGTCTCCATGAAAATTAAATAAAAACCTTATGATAAGCTTGTAAAATTTCGATTTTGATTAATAAAAAATATTTATAAATTTTTTAATTATTTAATTGACTTTGCTTAAATTTAGTTTACATATGGACTACCATGATGCAAGGTTTAAGTAAAATTATAAATTTTTAGAAAAATGTCATTAGAGCCTATAAATTAGAACCTTTTAAATTGCTTCCCAATTATTTATATATTTATTTACATAATATTTCATTTATAGAATATATATATTGAAAAGTTATGATTAGAAAAAATAAAGCTGCCAAGTCGAACTTTGCAAATTGCTTCCTAATTATTTTTAACTTTTTTACAAAGCTTCATATATGAGAAATCCAAAGACGATTAACCTAATTCCTGATGGATGTAGATTTATAAAAAGTTAAAAATAATGACTAAGCAATTTGCAAATCCTATTTTATTTTTTTTCGAATTTTAATCTAACTGAAGATTTTTACAAACTATTTTTAGGTTTCTGGTAACAATGAGATAATTTCAACCTCAACGCACAATAAAAGTGTAGCATTAAAGAGTATGTGAAAAATTGTGTGGAATTTTCAGTTCTGAATAATACGTGCGTGCCTTAAATATTTTAGGACTGAAGTTCTCCGGTACATTAACGGAATTATGATAGGAATGCATATTTACAGAGATTTCGGCATTCCAGCATACATTCCGACAAATTTTCTGGGATGTTCGTGAGACCGCGTGCCGCTACCAAATTTTTTTTCTTCAGTTTATACGTTGAAAGCAGGTGGAATAAAAAGAATTCCGCGGTGCAACGTGAAGGGCATGAACGAGTAGACGACCGGGGGATGTTGGGGTGAGCAAGGAAAGATGGAAAAGCTCGAGAGGATGAAGGAAGTGAGGCCACGAGCGGCAGCCACACCACGCGAGAAAAACGCCGTGGGCTTCCGTGCTGCTTTATCCGTACCGTAACTCCAAACAATGGACCTTAAGTAGCGCGGCGACGTTGGGGACCAGCAAGGTAGCGAATAAAAAAAAACGAGCCCACCACAGGGTAAAAAAAAAAGATAAAAATATGGTACATTTTAATCCCCATCGCGTTTCTCGTCGACGCAAATGTGACGGACATGATATGGTCAACCGATGTCGTCTTGTCCATTATTTCCCGCGTAAAAATAATTATGTCAAATTGAGATCTCAAATCGACATATGTCAAAAAGTGCCATTTTTGAGATGCGTTAAGACAAAATATCTTAGAAAATTTCAAAGGGATTTTGAGATCAATTTGATATCACGTTTACTGATACCAAATTACAATTTGATGTCAATATTCGTGATATGCACAATTGATTTTGATCATTCAAATGTACTATTAAATTTCAGCGCAATAATTGAGCTCAGATTAGTAAAAAAACTTGGTATCAAATCGATCTCAAAATGGCTTAGAAATTTTCTAAGATATTTTGTGTTAAGGCGTCTCAGAAATGGCACTTTTTGAGATATGTCAATTTATGATCACAATTTGACATCATTATTTTTACGCGGGTTCATTTTTTAAATTTATTTTCTAAGCGGTATAGTTTTTTTAGTATCATTTTAGAAGTGTTAGAATTTAATGGAAAAATTATCTGTTGTTTCGAAGGATAACTTGTACATTTTAACATGTTATTCTTCGAAATTAATTATTATGAATTGTTGGAAATTCGCGGTGTTAATTCGTACGGTTTTAGTGGTTCAATTTTATTGCTAAATAATTTTTTATAAGTCTAGGTACATTTAATATTTTTTTAGTATTGAGTTTTGCGTGAATCGGAAAAGTGTTTCAGATTGTATGGAGTTTTTTAATTTTCGAAAAATCGACGTTACTGCATTAACTTGTTAATAAAAATAAATATACAAACCATGAAATAGTGAGCCGAAATTTTGTGCGTAAGCGGAATAATAATTACTGATGCTGAATACATGGATATCGAAGTTCGGATTACATGAAAATTCAAATTTATCGTTATTAATTCCTGACGACTACACGGAAAGAAATGTTTGGTTGTGGCAACTACGTTTTCGATTTGCTGTCCACAATGTCTAAAAAATTAGTTGCCACAACCATGTCGAATAGTAACCTCAACTATTCACGATTAGTTCTCGCACGCAGAGAAATCGTAATAGTACAATCAACTATAAAGTGACAACTATTCATTTTTATTACATGCAACTATTTTTATAGTTACGATAACTACGAAAATAGTTATGGTAACTATTTGCTAGTTATAGTAACTATTTGATGGTTGTGTCAACTACAAAAATATTGTTCTACCATCTATAAATGAATAGTTGTCACTTTATA
Source organism: Ephialtes manifestator (assembly GCA_963970395.1). Classification (NCBI taxonomy): domain Eukaryota; kingdom Metazoa; phylum Arthropoda; class Insecta; order Hymenoptera; family Ichneumonidae; genus Ephialtes; species Ephialtes manifestator. The sequence continues at coordinate 28,537,885 of OZ019978.1, forward strand.
GTTACTAATACCATAATTTTCTCTCAGTGCGCGAGATTAGTTAGGTTAACTAATCCAATTGTTGGGACTACCATTCGAATCGTCGGTATTACCATTCGAATCGTTGGTATTACCATTTGAGTTGTAAGGAAAATAGAATAATCGATTGGTTGTGTCAACTCATTTTTTGGTTATTGCAACTAATCTTCTTTTTCCGTGTAAAATTTAGCTGTACTTCTGTTTTTCAAATTTATTCAAAACAACTCTATGAGTTAGCAAAAATTCGTTAAACATAATTTCTCATAAAAATAGATTTGTAAAATGTTAAAAATAATGAGGAACAAATATAAAAGTTTCTACTTTTTAAAAATGAATTATTTAACTACACTGACCTGAAAATTACGAAGAATATTAAAAATAAAAATAACTCTTTCTACGAGAAAGCAAAATAAAGTATTATTTATGAGAAGCTACAAAAAAAAAAAAACCAATGTGACTGTCGGTGCCCCGCGGCTCATTGTACATCATTCTCACGTACGAAGTATAACATAAAAGACATGTGCAAGGTTTTTAGCATTACCATAAATCAATTCGCCATTAAACTACCAGAATCTAAATTCTCTGCAAGCCACAGAAACGATCGAATCTTTCGCCCGTACAGTGAAAGAAAAAGTAAAATCCCCGTAACTGAATCTCGCGTGCGAGTTCATAAAAACAAAAAGAGAGAAACTGGTAAGCCTCCGTAGAATTGAATCCCGTCATTCTCCTGTATGGTATCATAAACGTCGAAGCGTATAATATATAGGGATACTCCCAGCACGTGCGCAAGTCGAATTTCCGGCTTTGTCTGAGACTCTCGTCACGCTCTTGTCTGCATTACACCCTAACCAAGGTCGTGGGGATATACTTGATCAAATATATATATAGTGTAATGAATATATCCTATAAAATAGGAAAAAAACAAAGGTACAGACACGCTCAGCTGTATTATGCAGGCAGTCTGCAGTCCAGATTATATAGACATGCGCTTGTATATATAACCACGGTTCATATATACCAAGCCAACATTGGCATATTTTTATATATTAGAGGAAAATCCGAAATCTGGCGTACGCTAGAGTCAAGATGAAGGGGAGAGCAGGGCAAAATGGCAACGCGGGGTATAATAGCTATGGGGTATGATGGAACAGGGACATAATGGCACATCTCGTCAAAATGGCACCACCGTACGCTGAAATCGTAAAAGAATTATATTATGGTTTAATTTCCGTGATATTAATCTCACGACATCTTTGAAAGTAAATTTAATGGTGTATACAAATTTATTGTTTTTTATATCGTATAGTTAATTCATTTTATATATTTATTTTGAATTACATTGGACGCAGGGTTCAGAAATATATTCGACGATATTCTCATCGTCATCAGCACACGAAAAGTGTGCCCATTTTTCACACGCATTATTTTGAGCTATGTCAACGTTAATATTGTTCGTTATGCTGTAAAGAACATTTGTACCGTTAGGTCCCGGATTGCCGTTGTGCCCCTGTTCCAACGTGCCCCGTAGTCATTCGCCCCGCTCTGCCCTAGCAGGATTGACCATACATTTTTCCAAATGTACAGTACACGGAGAAAAGGGTGTAGTTGTAGGAACTACGGAATTGATAGTGCCAACCAATAGGCGTGGTAGAATATAGCATTAGCAAGTTATTGTGTGTCAGAACCAACCGATTGGTAATGCCAAACAACCGATTGGTCCCCAACCAACCTTTAGTAACGCCGACCAACCGATTGATAATGTCAACCAACCGATTGCTAATGCCAACTAACCGATTGGTAACGTCAACCAAACTACATCTAACGCTTCAAGCATTTAAAGGTTAGTTTACTCAACTAACCTATTTTCTCCGTGTACGTAAGTAAATGTCCTTTCAACCAACTGAACGCACTTCTCTCCCTTCAAACAGTTATTTCTCAGTACAGCAATCTAAAAAAAGGAAGACATCAGTTATGAATACAGTTATCCTCTTGTCGTTTCCAAAACTCATTCCTAAAAGCGTCTCAACGTCGTCTTGGCCTCGTCTGGCCACTTCCTCTCTTCCATCCCGAAGCATACGTACAGTACGTAACACTATACGAAAACGAGGAGTTGGGGGTAGATATGTTTCGCGAGCAGCAGGAGGTTGCTGCTCCTACAAGGGGTTGTACACGACGTGAGTGTAGAAAGGGTGGTGGAGAAAGCAATGGTGAGGTGGGTGCAGTACTACTACCACTAGTAGTAGTAGCAGAAGCAGCAGCAGGAGCATCAGGAGCAGAGTAGGGTGAGAAGCGCGTTACCCACGTAAGCGCTGTTTATGGAGACCGCAGGCGGCATCTCCCGTTGAGCTTAACGTTACTGCTCTACCAGCAGTAGCAACAGCACCAGCACCATACTACCCCCGCCACTAACCTTGTGCCGCTGCATCCTCCTGTTTATATATATATATATATATATACTATGTAGCTCGCGTTATACGAGCGAAAGGGATTTTCTGGCGGATGCGGATGGTGCGCTCTGCCATTCGCGAGGGCGACAGCACACCGGGTCTTCTCTTCCTTCGCCTACGGGACTCGTGCTCCTGTCTACGTACACCTTGACTCTGGCGCACGCCACGGATTTTCCTCTAATGTATAAAAATAAGCCAATGTTGGCTCGGTATACATGAGCCGTGGATCTATATACAAGCACATGTCTATATAGTCTGGACTGCAGACTGCCTGCATAATACGGCTGAACGTCTCTGTGGGTTGTTTTTTCTCTTTTGCTATTTTATAGGATACATTCGTTACACTTTATATGTATATTTGATCAAGTACATCCACACGACCTTGGCTACACTGAAAGAAAAAAGTAGTTGGAAGAACCATCTCTAGCATATGATGTATCGCTGAATAGTTGCGGCAACTAACTCGCTCCTGTCACCAATCGCAGTGCTGTTTTCACCAATACAATAGGTGGCGCAACCAACAGCGAGTTTCTATAACCAACCACAGCGGTTCGTATAACCAACCAGTAGTTGTCATAACTCACTGAGTAGTTGTCATAACCCACTGAGTAGTTGTCATAATCCACTGAGTAGTTGTCATAACCCACTGAGTAGTTGTCATAACCCACTGAGTAGTTGTCATAACCCACTGAGTCGTTGTCATAACCCACTGAGTAGTTGTCATAACCCACTGAGTAGTTGTCATAACCCACTGAGTAGTTGTCATAACCGACTGAGTAGCTGTCATAACCCACTGAGTAGTTGTCATAACTCACTAAGTAGTTGTCATAACCCACTAAGTAGTTGTCATAACCCACTGAGTAGTGACCCTATTTCAACTCTTTCGAGTAGTTTTCGGAACCCATTTATTGGTTTGTCCAACTACTTTTTTTTCTCCGTGTAGGGTGTAATGCAGCTTAAGTGAACAAAAGTTAAAAAAAAACTCTATGTACCATCTATGTGACATTATTGATGAGACTCGTCGAGGGTGATACCGTCGCGCTCGATTACAGTCGATGGAAAAGTGAGTATTTAATTATCGATACTCAATCTGACTCGTAATTTGAACGGGTCAGGTTGTTTACTCTTAATCCACATCTCTTCGATATTTCGCTTTATTTAGACGATAATTTGGCAATTCAAGAATCAGTGAATTATAGGAAATATATTAGTATGAGCGGTACGTCCCTGTAAATTCTTGTAAATTCGATAATTTACTTCTTCAAAATGAAATCAATATTATCACCTTCCTGATTATTAGTTAACCGGGCAAGATGTGCTTCTACAAAAAAGAATGTCTATTCAGACTTTCAGCAAAGGCAATCTCTTTGATATTTCGCTTTATTTCGACTACAATTTGTCAATTCAAGAATCGGTCAATTATAAGAAATATATTAGTATGAACAGTCCTATCTTTTAAATTACTGTAAATTAGACAATCTACTTCTTCAAAATGAAATCAATATTATCACCTTCCTGATTATTAGTCAACCGGATACAAATGATGAAAGGTGGACGTTCAAAGGTGTGTAGTGCACGGAAACTTTTTTAGGGCGAGTTGCACGGAGAGAAATTTCTGTATTGTGACAACATAAAACGAGGACAACAAAAATCGTTACATCAGGCTGGCAAATCTTTTGTTCGGCTGACAAATCAGTTTTGCGATGCTGACAAATCTTTTTGCTGGGCTGACCAATCTTTTTGTTAGCCCAACAAAACGATTTTTGTTGTCACCGTTTTATGTTGTCACGAAACAGAAATTTCTCTCCGTATGTGCGTCTGCAAAAAAGAATGTCTATTCAGACTATAAATTGTCAATTAAAGACTCCGTGAATTATAGGAAATATATTAGTATGAACAGTCCTATCCTTTAAATTACTGTAAATTAGACAATCTAATTCTTCAAAATGAAATCAATATTATCCCCTTCCTGATTATTAGTCAACCGGACATAAATGATGAAAGGTGGACGTTAAAAGGTGTGTGGCGCACGGAAACATTTTAGGGCATAAAACGAGGACAACAAAAATCGTTACATTAGGCTGGCAAATCTTTTGTTCGGCTGACAACTCAGTTTTGCGATGCTGACAAATCTTTTTGCTGGGCTGACCAATCTTTTTGTTAGCCCAACAAAACGATTTTTGTTGTCACCGTTTTATGTTGTCACGAAACAGAAATTTCTCTCCGTATGTGCGTCTGCAAAAAAGAATGTCTATTCAGACTATAAAATGTCAATTAAAGACTCCGTGAATTATAGGAAATATATTAGTATGAACAATCCTATCCTTTAAATTACTGTAAATTAGACAATCTAATTCTTCAAAATGAAATCAATATGATCACCTTCCTGATTATTAGTCAACCGGACATAAATGTTGAAAGGTGAACGTTAAAAGGTGTGTGGCGCACGGAAACATTTTAGGGCATAAAACGAGGACAACAAAAATCGTTACATTAGGCTGGCAAATCTTTTGTTCGGCTGACAAATCAGTTTTGCGATGCTGACAAATCTTTTTGCTGAGCTGACCAATCTTTTTGTTAGCCCAACAAAACGATTTTTGTTGTCACCGTTTTATGTTATCACGAAACAGAAAGTTCTCTCCGTATGTGCGTCTGCAAAAAAGAATGTCTATTCAGACTATAAATTGTCAATATAAGAATCCGTGAACTATAGGAAATATATTAGTATGAACAATCCTATCCTTTAAATTACTGTAAATTAGACAATCTAATTCTTCAAAATGAAATCAATATGATCACCATCCTGATTATTAGTCAACCGGACATAAATATTGAAAGGTGGACGTTGAAAGGTGTGTGGCCCATAGAAACGTCTTTAGAGCGTTGTGCTTCTGAAAAAAAAGTCTATTCAAACTTCGAGCAAAGGCGAACTCTTTCTCAAGCTCATGTTGTTAGCTCGGGGAAGTAGGAACTGTGCAGGGGCTGCACAGCTCTTAGAAATATCGCACGATGTTTATCGGTCAAACCTGTATGATGGATGACTGACGTTTTAAAGCTTGTCCTGGGAAAAGAGACCAAAAGCCCCATAGCGTATCCATAAAAGCCTGCGGACTCTGGTTGAGCGGCTCGTCGCGTTGAATCCGTCACGGGGAAGTACAATGATGGAGTGGATCACACACCAGTAGCAACAAGAGAAGAGCAAAGAGAGAGAAACCCGAACGTCGTGCGGCTACTTTGAAAGGAGGTCGAGAGACCCGGTCGCGGAATATCATGAATGGAACTTGGCCTAAAGGGGGATAATACCCGCTTTTGCAATTGTTATACACAAGAGGGTGTCTGGTGGTGCATCCAAGTCAATGTGGACGAAATCGAGCGTGAAGAATATATATAATATGCTGTATATATATATAAATGTATATATATATATTGCTTCCCTTCTTGATTTATCCATAATCCTCCGATATTCTCTATTGTACGTATTCTGATCGGTAGCCTGATGGGATGTGGGCAAACAGACGACAGAATTTAGCTGGTAATCGATCGTCAAAATAGCCGAGAGTCTCGAGCTCCCGTGACGCATAACAGACCAAAGCCACGGACTCGCAACAATGTCGATGGAACTTCGTAGGCACGAATTATCCAACTGTTTGCCATTCTGGAGGTCTTCGACAATGCATTTGGAAGTTCATTGGAGAATTGGAAAAATTTGGAAATAACGTATTAGCATGTTACAGTGACTCCAGTACACTGGAAAAAAATATCATTGATTCAATAAATCCATCGTTTGAGGGCTGCCAAAAGAAAGACATTTTTTAATTAACTCTAGTTCTTATTCGTTGAATCCTATTTAAAATAAATACTATATAAAATATTGTTTTGCTTATTTTAGAGTTATTGTTTTGATCTCGTATGGAATTTGAGGAATTAGAATTCAAATTAAGTTGATAACGCTTGTTTTTGGCAGCCCGCAAATAATGGATTTATTGAAACAATGACATTTTTTTTTTTCAGTTTACTGTTTTTCGAAGTGTCTTTAAAAATAAAAAAATAAAATAATTATTTCAGTCATATCTATTTGAAAAATGCACTTTTTTTAAAATTAGTGACTCCAGTTGACTGCAATGGAATAAAGATCTGGTTATGGTGAATAAATCTGGTCATCTGTAATAAAAAGTTTGTAGTGGCTTTGCTTAACACAGAATGTATTTTATTATTGTGATTTTTTAACAAGTATTGCCACTCTTGACGTTTCATTACAGATGACCAGACTTTTTAAACATTTTAATTAATGGAAAAAAAGTGAACCCAGTAATGAAATTTCCAAAATGGTGTTCACAACATAGAGAACTGAATGAAATATTCAATGGTTTATTTAATTACACTCATATCTATTGAAAAATACACTTTGGTTTTTTTTGTTTTTAATTAGTGAATCCAATTAACTGCAATGGAAACACGATCTGGTCATGGAGAAAAAATCTGGTCACCTATAATGAAAAGTCTGCAGTGGTTATGCTTGATAAAGAATGTTTTTTTTGTTGTTGTTGTCATTTTTTAGCAACAAAATTAAATATCCAATTGTAATAAAAATTTAATATACTTTTACAGTAAAATTGAAGAAAATCAATAAAATTACTATACCATATCTTAATTATACATATATCGAATTTGTATTTTTAATTTAGTATCTCAATTTATGCATATAAACTTTCATTCCTCGTACATTAAATTTCAAGTAGATTTTTTTTAACAACGACCGCGTAATAATAAACAGATGAAAAAATACATTGACTCGGTTGGTACAACTATTTTTTATATTATTGTTGCAAAAATCGCCATACATTAATTAAAAATTAATCAACCATTAACTGAGTTAGGGGGAAATAAATGAAGAATTACTCCAAAATTTCAAATTCACAAATTATTCAACATAATTGAGCATTTTGAATGAGTCTAAGTAGATTATAAATAATAGGGAAAACCAGAAACGTTGCTGACTTAATTAAAAATTAAGCAACCATTAACTGAGTTAGGGGAAAATAAATGAAGAATTACACCTAAATTTCAAATTCACAAATTATTTAACATAATTGAGCATTTTGAATGGGTCTAAGTAGATTATAAATAATAGAGAAAACCAGAAACGTTGCTGACGTTGTAAAGTGAATATAGAAGGAAGCTCCCAAGATTCGGTGCCAACGTTTCAACGAGAAGAATAGATCTCTAATTTTATTGTAACAAGTAGGAACGAGAGTGCTTCGGCAGTTTTGTAGGTCTGGTCTCCATCTAGATGCTGAAGAGAAGAGGAGGGAACAGAAGGCAAAGGAAGAAACGACAGCTCTCTTGGGTAATCGGTGTCACGTGGTAGTGTTACCAGTGCAGGTTAAGACCACTGACCTTTTGACCCGTATTATCCACCTGAGACCGAGAGCAGCCACTACTAAAGCTATACACTACAGCTGCAACGTTGCAAGTACTATATATACGAGGGATTCCACGTCATTTCCGCCACATCCAGACATCAATGTCTTTGATCTTTTTGCAATTCGAGTATATTCTTGTACTCGGACGAAATTTTTTTTTATATACACTGAGAAAAAAGTTTGTTAATAATTATTAACAAATCTTGGTTAAATATGGCGAAATTAACCATTTAGTTATTCTTATTGAATCTCACTTGAGCTAAATAAAATTTACCTGTCGCAAATGAAGCTCGCTGACATTTGTTAATAGTTAAAAAATCTTATTTGGCTCAAGTGAGATTCAATAAAAATAACTAAATGGTTTATTTCGCCATATTTAACCAAGATTGGTTAACTGTTAACAAACTCTTCTCTCAGTGTATGTAGTTGCATGATTGCATCAATTGTTGCGGATTTACAAGCTAATGATGATTTTAATAAGTTTTTTTTTTTTTTTTTTTTTTTTTTTTTTTTTTTTTTTTTTTTTGGACGCCCTATTGTCTCGAAAATGCATAATCAAAACGCAAAAATGCTAAGGATCTTTTTTTAGTTATTTTCATGGACTTCACGAAAAAAAAAATTCATATCTTGATTTTCTATATTTTGCGAAATAAACTTTCAATTGTTAAAATTTATTTTTCGTTAATTATGACATTTAAAAAAAATCTGAAATATTTTTTTTTCAGATTCTGCTAACTTTTACCCATTGACTCTGTTGTTCTCCAGATGGAGAAATTCGGTTTTTGGATATTATCAAATAATTAGAATATAAATAAATGGATGAAAATTAATCAATTACAAGAGCGTATTGAAAATATTTATTTAGGATATATACAGAAAAAACAAAGTTATTTTTTAATTGGCTGGAATGACGTGGAATCCCTTATATACATCGTAGCATGTACGCGACCTGTAGATATATGCCTATTACGGTGCGGAGCAAAGTGGAGTATATACTTTGTTACTACATAGTAACCTGAGTGATAAGATAAATAAGAAACAAGATAACCAAGTAAAGCTATGTTTATCCGATGAATAATTTACCTAAGAACTCGAACAGCACTCGAACTCTGATTAAAAAGTTGACATCCTTCAGTCATCGGAAAGAAAAGACTTTTCAATTTCTTTGAATAGAAATAATTCACTTAATATGATTTGCTCGTATTTATTGATAGTGAATATTAATTGACACATGTATTATTTATCATTGTTTAAATATAATAAAATAATAAATACGCCCTTATTTTTAATTAACATTTATTTCTTATCCATAAATTCTAGCCATTTTTTTAACTGCAATATTTCATGGAAAAGAATTTAATTACACGTTAAAATTTTAATTGAACTTTATGAAAAGGGCATTTATAAAAAATTGTTTTACATGTAATTTATTTACTCTTCAAAGTTTGAATGTTTGTAATTAGTGAATGTAACTAAAAAACTATCTAAACTGAATAGTAAAAAAAAAGAAAAAAAGTCGTAATACTTAAATTGCAAAATCTACATAATTACACAAATACATAAGTGTCTTTTTTTTTACCACTGCGTGCTTAAATATCGTGTTAAAATTTGTCATAGTCTTTTAATTGAAAGATATCGTAATTGAGTGTGGCTGTAATAAAACGAGCATATTCTCAATTAAATTTTTCGATCTTTCATTTTTACGAAAAGGTTAGTGGAATGAAAGAAATTGGAATTTTGACGAGCAGAAATAAAATCCCGAACGATTGTAGAATTGAAAGGGTCGACTGAAAAAAAAAACGAAGAAAAAAAAAAAAAAAAAAAAAAAAATTGTACAAAACTAGAATAGAGGTAGGTAAGTGATTTACGTTGGACCACATCGTCGCTCTCCCGTCACTCCAACGAATCTCTTTTATTTCCTCTTTTTATCTTTTATCCGCTACTCCCGTTCTATACTACGCTGCGGTTCAGACCAAAATCGCGTTGGCTCTCACGGGCAGAGATAGACCCGCAACCATCAGACGAACGCTTCAATTCGGAGGTGTGCGGCACGTGGCCGCACGAGGTGAAGGTAATTGGAATGTTTCGTCGGGGTATTTGGGGCAGGACGACGAGAGTACCACCGGCAGCACCACCAGGGGAGCGAAGCGCAAAGCGGTAGCGTCAGAGAAGCCCGATGGCTGGCATCAGTACAAGCAGGCGCGGCAGCGAGAAGCACAGGTATTGCATGGAACTGCATAGGGTGCCTCACCATATATATATATATATGTATGTATGTATGTATATGTATATGTACACCATTACAAGGTGGTGCAGTGCTCTCGTTGGATAGAATATACCTATATATGCATATATATGAAGCAAATGTTCCAGTTACTGACCCCATGGGAAGAAAGTTTGAACTCGAAGAGGATTTTATGGTACTCTGAAAGAAATTGCGGTAGACCTCGTCCGTGTATTAATTGACGACTATTTTATAGCTGGGGTGAGCGCGGCAAAATGGCAACCCGGAACATAATGGCGGGTGGGGTTCAAGATGGCCAATGGATAAAATAGTGAATTTCAAAATAATTAACGGATGAATCTAGAAGGGACATTATTTTGATATTTGCTATTTTAGCCATTCGCTATTTTGATTGTATTTTAAGAGGATGGAGGGTCAAAATAGCGAATGATCAAAATAGCGAATATAATTAATGTCTGAATCTAGAATGGCCATTATTTTGAAATTCGTTATTATAGCTATTCGCTATTTTGGTCATTCGCTATTTTGACCTTCACCCAGCGAATTTTATAATAATGGTCATTCTAGATTCAGACGTTCATTATATTTAAATTCGCTATTTTAGCCATTCGTTATTTTGACCACCATCGTAGTCAATTGTAATCAAAATAGCGAATGGCTAAAATTTATATTATTTATATAATGGCTAAAATTTCATAATGAGGGCCATTTTGGATTTAGACATCGTTTTTTTGAAATTCGCTATTTTAGCCATTTGCTATTTTGGTCATTCGCTATTTTGACCCACAACGATAATGGCTACCGGGGCACGATAGAACAGGGGCATAATGGCACACCTCGTAAAAATGGCACCAGCGTACGCTGAAATTGTTCGCCTTTTTTGCCGCGCTTTCTCCTACATGCATTATTAATTATTTTGAATATTACTAACGATCAACTAATTGTTGTGAGTTAAGGTAAATAATAGGCCCATAATCTTTTTTTTTACGTATATTAGAAGACATTTTCCAAAGTCAACTTTTTGATGAAATAAATTTCTTCCTTTTAGTAATCAAACTTATTTAAGTCTTTAAAAACTTCGGATACATGTTATTACATGAAGCAAGCATACTAGTTAAATAACTGTAAGAGATAAACAGAATTAATAGTTATGGCAGTAAATAATAATAATTATAAATAATTGCAAATAATAATAAATAATTGCCTATTATTTACATTATTAATGTGCATTAACAAAATGTATGACAAAAGTAAATGCAACAACATAAACAGTTGCATGGAAATCCACGATTGCTTTGAATAATTCGGTGAATGTGTAAACACATTCACCGTTATTACATCATCTTTATTCTCTGAAGTCACTTTTGCGTGGAAATACGAAAAATCAACTAAAAAGCACTACAAAACAAAAAAAACAAAAAAGCAAAAGAAATTCATTCTGTATTAAGTCCTCAATGAGATCCATTTTCAAAAAGCATCCAAAGATATTCCGCCGCAAGGAAACTTAAATTAATCACTCTGGTGAAATAAAGGCAAGAAAAATGGCAAATAAACCAAACGAAAAAGCAAAAAAACAGTCGAAAAATATAAAATACGAAAAATATTGTTTACACATTCAACGAATTATTTTGTTACATCATCTTTATTATCTGAAGTCACTATGGCGTAGAATTACGAAAAATCAACTAAAAAGCACTACAAAGCAAAAAAAAAAAAGAAATTCAATCTATATTAAGTCATCAATGAGATTCCTTTTCAAAAAGCATCCAAAGATATTCCGCCGCAAGGAAACTTAAATTAATCACTCTGGTGAAATAAAAGCAAGAAAAAATGGCAAATAAACAAAACGAAAAAGCAAAAAAATAGTAGAAAAATATAAAATCCGAAAAATATTGTTTACACATTCAACGAATTATTTTGTTACATCATCTTTATTATCTGAAGTCACTATGGCGTGGAATTACGAAAAATCAACTAAAAAGCACTACAAAACAAAAAAGCAAAAGAATTTCAGTCTGTATTAAATCCCCAATAAGATTCCTTTTCAAAAAGCACCCAAAGACATTTCGCTCGCAAAAAAATTTAAATGACCGGTGAAATGAAAGCTAGAAAAATTGCAAATAAATAAGTAACTTGCTGGACTTGTGTACAAATTGTTTATCTGAGATGTTGGTCAGTAACAAGAGCAAGATCACTAACTGGGCCACTCGGCTACTATGCACGACGAAGTATTGTTAGGCGGTAGTGGTTAGCAGTGGTGGTGGTGCATCGATCCACACCGACTGCCAGGTCAACCCTCCTCGTCTCTGCTATGTCTGTCTAGCTACAGCTTCGAACCATCAGACTACCTCGCTTCATCTTTCGCGATGTTTCGCCCTAAGTGGCTTCCTGGTGCGGTTTGTTGAGGGAAGAAGACGGACATAGAGATTTTATGTATGTGTGTGAGTAAAAACGAACTGCACCGAGATGTCTGATACATCCAAAGGTGTTAGACAAAGACGCGAAAATATTATAGTATGCATCCGCGCATCAAAACCACAAGAAGGATCTTCTTGTGGTTCTCATGCGTTATATCAGGACGCGTTATATATCAGGACGTTATTACTTATGCGAAAGCGCTGCATTCTGCCTCGGATATGTTATCGCCTTTCCGCTCCGTTAACTAGATATTTAATGGCAATATATCTATAATGGCGTATCTAAATCCGTATCTAAATAAAATTTAAAAAATTATACACTGTTAAAGTTTTTATTATGAAAATTAATATACATTTTGTCGAAAGTTTTTGGGCATAAAAACTTTCGATAATGTAATTTCTTGTTCGCTTTTCTTCGCTTTTTACAGAACTTCCTCCATGAGAAAATAAGTTAATCAATTTTGGCTTCCATGAGGAAGCGATGTGCAAGGTTCCATTTTGCATCCTTAATTTTGATTAAGATTGTGGTAAATGGGCTTGTACCAATATTTTCTGTGGTAGAATATGCGACTTAAGAACGATAGTGAAGGCCAACATTCCATATCTTAAAAAAAAAATGTAGTGTGTATTTTCGTACCGGAAATCGAATCTATGAATTCTGGAAACGGAAACGGAAAGAAGTAACTTTTTTTTTAAATCATGGTAAAAAGGCTTATAACCGATATTTTCTGTGGCAGAATATGCCACTTGAGAATGATAGTGAAGACCAAAATTCGATGTCTAAAAGGAAAAAAAATCTCGGTTGGATTTTCCGACCGGAAATCGGATCTGCGAATTCTGGAATCAGAAATGAAAAACAGTTACTTTTTTTAATATCATGGTAAAAAGGCTTGTAACCTGTATTTTCTGTGGCAGAATAGGCGACTTGAGAACGATATAAACATTCCATATGTTTAAAAAAAAATTTAGTGTGTATTTTCGGACCGGAAGTCGGATCTGTGAATTCTGGAAACGGAAAAAAGCTACTTTTTTTTTAAATTATGGTAAAAAGGTTTGTAACCTGTATTTTCTGTGGCAGAATAGGCGACTTGAGAATGATAAACATGCCATGTGTTTAAAAAAAAATTTAGTGTGTATTTTCGCACCGGAAGTCGGATCTGTGAATTCTGGAAACGGAAAAAAGCTACTTTTTTTTAAATTATGGTAAAGAGGTTTGTAACCTGTATTTTCTGTGACAGAATATAACACTGGGAAAAAAGATTTTTTGGTTCAACAAAACAAGCGGTCACCGGCTGTCAAATAGATTGTTTAGTCAGCTCAACAAGATTTTTTCTTACCTTAAACATCTGTTGGTCTGACGAACCGAGAAACTGTTGAAGAACCAAAATATTTTGTTCCTATAACTAAATGTTTATTTGACAGCCGGTGACTGCTGGATTTTTTTGACCCAACTATCCCTTTTCTGTGTGTAGAGACGATTAATCTGGGCCTTGCCAAACCCTGATAAATTTTCTCCATGCACTGAGAGAATTTTTTTATTTTTTTTTACTTTCTCATCACATACGGAGTATGGATAAAGAGAAAGTATTGCAATCCAAAAAAAATTCGACTTCCAGATTTTGATGGAAATAGATGTTTTGAGTGTCCTAGATTCCAAAAAACACATTACCTCATTTCTGTCCGTCCGTCTGTCTGTCTGTCTGTCTGTCTGGCGTCTGTATGTGCCGCCCGGAAACACAATAACTTTTGAAAACATCTATGGACTGAAATGAAATTTTTTGTGTGTCTTCTGCATTCAAATCCTGGTTTTGGTATTGAAATCCAATCCAAAATCTCCACTGCTTCTGATACTTTACCTTAAATACAAAATAAAAAAAAATAAAAATTTTATTTATTTTTGTACCGCAAGTTAATATAAAAGATATTATGCTTCAATGTGATACATACAAATAGTATTACCAGCAAATAAAAAATGAACAACAAGAGATTTAGTATATAGAAGATTTTGTTTTTTCAATCACCCACATAAGACATCTTAAACTGTTGTAAAAAATGTATTGCTTGAAATATGTTACTTTCTTGTGTTATTGTGTTACACATTCACTAAAAAAAAGAACTGCAATGATCTTGAGCAGTTTTCAATGATAACATACTATGAATATTTACACCATATGTTAGATTAAAATTTAAAAAAGAATGTAAAAATACAAGAGAAACACATTTGAGGTTATCATCACTCTTGATGTTAGACTATAAACACTCATGCACTCATCACATCATAGTTTTTTTATTTATTTTATCACTCGTATAGCATTTTATACCAATTCCAAATGCTGCTCATACACACCATAATATGCGAAACGTTGGAAATATCAAATAAAATGTAATTCCGACTGTCAAACTATCGCAATGCCGACGATAATAACATCAAAGGGAAAGAGAGATGTGAAGGCGCGCGCCGGCGCGCGATGTCACGCTCGCTTTCTCGCGCGCGCGAATTTCGAATTTACAAACGCGTTCTTGACAAATTATAGCTAAAAATGGAGATTACAATTAATGTGCGAAATTCACACATTATTAATCACTATAACCCAGTAAATTCACGATAAAAATTTTACACCAGTAACAAATTTTTACTTTTTCATCACATGCAAAGTATGTAAAATAATATTTAAAAAATAGGTCTAATTTTTTTTTTTTTCAAAAATAGACCTAAATTTAAAAAAAGACCTAATTTTTTTTTAAATAAGCCTAAATAAGCTAATTTTTTCAAAAATAGACCCCAGAATTTTTGTGGTCAGTACTTGGATGGGTGACCGCTTCTAACCCGAATAAGTCCCTCGATTCTTGACACGGCGGCGAAGGCGGCGGCGCGATCTTTTTATAATATAGAGAGATATTTATTCATATATAACTACAAAAACGAATATTACGAACTAACTTCACAAACTAATTTCACAAACTAATTTCACAAACTAATTTCACAAACTAACTTCACAAACTAACTTCACGACAGTAACGTGACGCCAGTAACAATCGTGATGAGAAAGTCACGTTTTGCGATCACGCCAGTAGCAAGTTTTTTTTTTTTTATTCTACAGTGAACGGGACAAGTCCCTTGTATGCATTGAAAAGAATGGCAAAACAATCATTTACTCTTATAACAATTTACATTTACATACTTTAAACTCCATACAATGAAAAAAACAAAAAAATTACCTAACTTACGGAACATCAATAAGAGATATATATTGGTTTAGGGCGCACAAAAATATAGACGGAGGAGATATGAAAAAATCTAACCACACTGAAAATGATGGTATTAGTAACTATAAAGTGACAACTATTTATTTATAGTTCGTACGATCAATTTTTTAAATAATTTCCACAACTATCAAATAATTACTATAACTACCAAATAGTTACCATAACTATTTTCATGATTACCGTAACTATGAAAATATTTCTATGGACTAAAAATTAATAGTTGTCACTTTATAATTTACTGTACTATTACGATTTCTCTGAATGTGCGATTTTTTTTTTGCGTTTAGATATATTGTCATTTGATACTTGAATATTGTACACCTGTTCTTGCAAATCGACGCCCAATTAAGGGAGCGGACGCAGTTGGGTTCAGAGCAAGACAAACCCTGTCTAAATCCGTATTACCCTGTCTGAATCCGTATTACCCTGGCTGGCCCTCCAGTAAGCGGAAAAGCAACGAACCTCCAGGGGGATGCACAGCGCATCCGACCGTCCTATGCCACGGGCTATCGGCCAACGTTCTGCTTTGGATCTCCAGGTATTGCGCTAAGCTTTGAGTACCCAACCAGCTGCATCAAACATAGCACCGTACATACTCTGACACGTCTTACCAGTGGCAACCTCAGAAACGCGAAACGCCAGGCTTGTGACTGCCGATTGATCGCTTACTGCACAACCACTGCGTGTATACCAGTATGTTGTATGGTATAGTGCACTTGGCACGTGATAATTCGAAACAGCGTCAGAGTCAAGATAGGGTAATGGAATTGCCCTGTATCGAATCCTCCAAACTCGGTAAATAATTACATTAATTTATTTTTTAATGGCGTCGAGTCGCTACCGCGACTCTTGATATCACCCGAAACCACGATTTGGAAACACTCAAAAAAAAAATCTACTTGAAATGTAGTGTGAAAGTTTTTATTCATAAACTAGTATATTAAATTTAGTGCACTGTTAGAAAAGATTGGAAGTTTTTATTCGGAAACTTGTCATTGAAATTTAATATACAATTGTGGTATAAAGTTCATGTATTTTTCCAGTAAAATTAAAGCTAATTATTAAAATTGAAGTACTTTTCTTGTAAAATTAGAGTGAATTATTGAATGTGCTGTACCATATATTAATTTTATATTACACTTGTATACTGAATTTAATATACTAGATTATGAATAAAAACTGCCAGTAAAAGTACACTAAATTTCAAGTAGATTTTTTTTACAGTGTATACAAGTGTAATGTAAAATTAATGTAAGACACATTCAATAATTTACTTTAATTTTACAGTAAAAGTACTTGAATATTAATAATTTGCTTTAATTTTACACAATTATATATTACATTTCGATGACGAGTTTATGAATAAAAAATTCCAATCTTTTCTAACAGTGAAGGTTATTTTTATTTTAAAACATTTATTTCAGGTCAAACTTTGCTTACATTACGATATTTCCTTGCCGATGGTTTCAAGACCCAAATTGATATTTATTTCATCTGATAAAGTATCTGTTGGAATTTTCCGACATCTATTAATTAGACTGAATTTTTTATTTTCTAAATATAAAACTAATTAAACATTTTTTTAAACTTTTTTTTTATTCGACGCTTAAACTGGATTATAATGATTATTAAAATTGTTATAAAATTACTGCTAAAAACTAACCAGTACCAAAACTAAAATTTCATCATATTTCATCAAAGATATCCAGCAAACGACGAGCGTTGTGGTATTTCTAAAAAACCGAGAAATAATAAACCATATTATTTCCCAAAAACGTAATAAACTCAAAACCCTCAGTATTTACAAAATAAAGTGTTAATACAACAGTCACATAATAAATTGGTCTGCCAATCAACGACATCCAACAAAAGACGAGACTCCTGATATTTCTTTGATAGGAACAAATAAAAAACAATATTATCACTTGTAATATCACAAGAGCTTTGAAATTATCGGATATTTCCTGACAGGTTCGTTGCAAACAAATGAACGAGAAAAATCACTCACGCTACGCGCTCGTGATTTTTTAACCTGGAAAACTTGACGAGTTTATTTGTTTGCAGGGAACCTTGAGAGAAATATCAGATTAATTTCGAAGCTCGAGTGGTATTCGGGGGATTATTTTTTCTATTCAAATTGCGACAAATGGAATTGCACCATGAGACAAAAATTATCATTCTGATAAGGAAATTTCATAATCAGAACAAAAACCTTTTAACTCATGTTCAAAGTATTGCAGTTAAATACACAATTGTTATAGACATTTGTGTTGATTCCAGACTGAGGTTTTCGATTTAATCGTATTAACAGGGCCATTTCCCTTTACTTTTTCATCAATGGTTTGCAAGGATTCAACTCCAAACCTACTCATATCAAATAAAAATCCTTTGACTGCCACAATAAAATTCAATCTGTCAGTTTGACAGATGGTTGATGCGGCTAAATGATTTTTTGTTTTATATATATAACCAACACGCAAAATTATCAAAAAATTATCACTTGTAATACCACAAGAGCTTTGAAATTATCGGATATTTCCTGACAGGTTCGTTGCAAACAAATGAACGAGCCAAGTTTTCCAGGTTAAAAAATCACTCACGTTACGCACTCGTGATTTTTCTGGAAAACTTGACGAGTTTATTTGTTTGCAGGGAACCTGGAGGGAAATATCAGATTAATTTCGAAGCTCGAGTGGTATTCGGGGGATTATTTTTTCTATTCAAATTGCGACAAATGGAATTGCACCATGAGACAAAAATTATCGTTCTGACAAGGAAATTTCATAATCAGAACAAAAACCTTTTAACTCATGTTCAAAGTATTGCAGTTAAATACACAATTGTTATAGACATTTGTATATTGATTCCAGCCTGAGGTTTTCGATTTAATCGTATTAACAGGGACATTTCCCTTTACTTTTTCATCAATGGCTTGCAAGGATTCAACTCCAAACCTACTCATATCAAATAAAAATCCTTTGACTGCCACAATAAAATTCAATCTGTCAGTTTGACAGATGGTTGATGCGGCTAAATGATTTTTTGTTTTATATATATAACCAACACGCAAAATTATCAAAAAATTATCACATGTAATACCACAAGAGCTTTGAAATTATCGGATATTTCCTGACAGGTTCGTTGCAAACAAATGAACGAGTCAAGTTTTCCAGGTTAAAAAATCACGAGCGCGTAGGTCGAGTGATTTTTCTGGAAAACTTGACGAGTTTATTTGTTTGCAGGGAACCTGGAGGGAAATATCAGATTAATTTCGAAGCTCGAGTGGTATTCGGGGGATTATTTTTTCTATTCAAATTGCGACAAATGGAATTGCACCATAAGACAAAAATTATCGTTCCGACAAGGAATTTTCATAATCAGAACAAAAACCTTTTAATTCATGTTTAAAGGATTGCAGTTAAATACACAATTGTTATAGACATTTGTATATTGATTCCAGACTGAGGTTTTCGATTTAATCGTATTAACAGGGACATTTCCCTTTACTTTTTCATCAATAGTTTGCAAGGATTCAACTCCAAACCTATTCATATCAAATAAAAATCCTTTGACTGCCACAATAAAATTCAATCTGTCAGTTTGACAGATGGTTGATGCGGCTAAATGATTTTTTGTTTTATATATATAACCAACACGCGAAACCGACAGCAGTGGACGCGCGGTCGGTGTGTGGCTTCGGCGGTCCCCAGAGTTAAGCAGCATTATTTGCGGTCATAACTTGGATGGGTGACCGCTTAGCCTTGCACTGATTTGCGCGCCAACTGCTGAGCGGGAGGCAGTTTTTCTGAGTTTCTAATGTATTCTCATACAGTAGAAACTCAGTAAAAATAAAGCCGACTGTATCGGCCAGGTTTTCCGCAGTTTCCCTGTGCCCTCGTGCAAATGCGATACAGTAGTGCATTAGGATGAGTGGCTGCGGACAACACTCTAGAGGGGTCTCTATGAAGGAACGGGAAAATGGGAGAGGGGAAACGTAAAAGCCTGAAGAAAGCATACGGAAGAAACCAATAATAAAAAAATAAAAAATAAAAATATAACCAACACGCAAAATTATCAAAAAATTATCAGTATAATACCGTGTAGCTTGCCCCACGTGACGTCGAATGGTGCAATTCCATTGGTCGAAACTTAAATGGAAAAAATAATCTCCCTAATAAACCCTAACAAATAAAAAATCTCACCATTGTTGTGCCCAGAATTATTTAAGGAAATTGTTTGGTCGTTGACCGAACATGTTCAGTGCACCGCTTAAGCTTCGCCACGGAGCGAGCTAGAAATACGAAACCACGTTTATTCGTCAGACGTTTTTGGAGCAATTGGGCAATCGAACGATTTCGAAAGAGCTCGCGCTTTGACTCAGCGCGGAGTCGGTATCGTTCGATGAAGCAATGTACGCGGAAGCAATAAATGCATACGCACCGATTTTAGGCAAATTGCTGGGAATTAATGGGGAATAAGTTTAGTCTTCAATCGAACATCAAAGTGACCAGTCGGTCTTGGGTCAGACTCGCCCATAAGTAACAGAATCGAGACGAGCTCGATATTGTAATACACTATATTGTTATTTGTTTAAATAAATCTTCTTAACTTTGCGTTATTTACTTGAGTCCAACTCTTTATTGGCAAACGATCCCAATAAATAAAATATATGTTAAATTGACCCCCCTGCGGTCATAACACCATTGACAAAACATAAAAACAAAAAGTTGAATCGCATAATAAACGACCCATAATAGTCTTAAACGAACCAAGCTAAGATGTTCTATTTCCTAATACAACACCATAAAGTGGTCTACATCGACGATATCCAGCAAAGGACGAGAAGCTACAGTATCGCAGTAGCAAACGAGCCCTGCGCGTACTATAGAACTTAGCGTACGGTCGACTCAACGACGAACTGGCAACCTGCTTGCTGCACATTCAACCAACGCAATGTGTACATGTACATCACATATATAGCTATATATATATATATATATACATATGCATCCTACTACTCCGAAGCCCAACTCGAGCAACTTCTCCGTACGTTTCATGCATATATATACATATCTCCATATCTATATCTATATACAGCTTATAGTATGTACACGACGTCCCTCCGGCTCTTCCGCCCCCGTCGTGCAATATCCCGAGTGCGCCACACCAGAACTGGACCACTTAGGATTGATCGCCAGCTATAACAATGTCCCGCCTACGCGGGCGGTAAATCCGCGATATAGTTCCCTCGTTTCTGGACTCACTCACTTCTATATTCTTCATCTGGCCGTTGAAGATATATATACTAGTTTCACTGCTTGTATTTCGCTCGCTCACACGCCTTTCTGTCTATAGATCTATGCATAGCCAATGCTGTCCTCTCTCTGTCGTTCATCCACCCATGAATTTCTTTTCGATCCACCGATAACGCGTTGTACAGCTTGGAGAGCACAGGTGTACTCTGTATTCCGGTGTATATACGACAGTTTATTGCCCGGATATAAGCTTTATAGTTTCGGCATTCGTGGACCATTCACACTGTGGCCTCTATCACTGGATATATATGCATCTCACTCGTGTAAATTCACTGCCAGTATTGTGAAGGTATATATGGGGCATTTCTGGCCAACTCGCAATCAGTAAACGTTCAACCCTTGACCTCCTCCAATTCGCTCTATAATTTTTTATACTATTCTATATGCTCGAAAAAATAGTTTTATTTTTTTAGATTTTTTTTACTGGGACTCCGTTTTTCAGGAATTTTTTAAGTAACAATTTTACGCCCCAATTTGAAAATTTAAAATCATTCTCAAAAATCCTGTATTTGATATCAAGATTTTTGAGCTTCGACTCAGAGTTGGCAAACGTTTGCGTCGATTTAATTAGAAATTTTTTAGATTTAGAATAAATAAAATCCGTTAAAAATGAAAAGATACACGGAGAAAAATCATTTGCTAGCAATAGTGACAGCAAACTTTATTTGTTGGCCTAGAAAATGTATTTGCTGGACTAACGAATAATTTTGCTGGCCTAGCAAATCTTTTTGCTGGTCTAGCAAATTTTTTGACAAGCCTAGCAAATAATTTTTGTTAAACTAAGAAAAAAAGCTTTGCTGTCACTGTATTAGCAACTGATTTATTGATGCAACAAAAGTTTTCTCTCCGTGTATGAAACAAGATGCCAATTCGTCGTCGGTTATTACATAAATATTTTATACGTAACGCAAGATTATTTTAGAATTTTGCTGAAGCTTTTTTTTTATCGATATAAAAAAATCATGTATTTATAAAAATTGAAATTGATATTTCGAGCATATAGAATAGTATAAAAAATTATGGAGCGAATTGGAAGAGGTCAGGATAGAACGCTTACTGAGTTGGCCAGGAATACCCCATATATATGTATATATATATGTAACTATGTATATTTATGATGCCCTTTCGATTTAATCCGGATGAACGACTCTCCGCGCTTTCTACTCACTGTTATCGATGTCTTCGTTTTTTGGTAATCGATTATATTGAACACAGTAATTTTTTTTTTGGTTTATTTTGCAATGTGTGTGTTATTGGAGTGTTCATCAGCGATATGAATATTTACTTCCTGGAGAATTGTCAGGAGATGATATGCAATATAGTTTGGGGCTTCAGAGCTAGGAATTCCGTGCAATATAATCGTAATAATGCCATTGGTGAATTAGACCGCAGGCAATGCATATATACGTATAGAGCATTTGGATGCATTAGTATAGATATAGACATCGATTGCGGATGTCTTGAAATACATATGTACTACTGATATTTCAAATAATAAGTGAAGATACATTAACTAGAATAGCAAATACAATGTGAACATTCATAATATTTTTGTAATAAAAAGCTGCAAGTCTAAAATTGATGAAAAAAAGTTTTTGCACAATATATTTTTGTGGAACGGAGACTGAGTTACAATGTGACACGGCAAATATCATGGGGTGTGTAAATTGTACAATTTTTAGTACTAGACAATAATATATAAAATAGTGCATAAAACATAAATAGTAATAATAGATTTGGACATCTCTGAACAAAAATTTCGCTTGTCGGGAAAATGAAATATTTTATCTCAATTCCTTGATAGCCCAGGTTTTAGGTATTAATTGTTAGAGTAATTATTCGTGCTTTACTTAGTGTCCATATTTCTGTTATTTTTACTTGAAAAAATATTAATAATTTCAATAAATCAGATTTTTTTATAGTGGGTTACAATGTGACATTCCGCAATTTTTTTTCGATCGTGTTATCTTGATATCACCAACCTTTCTTAACTATTAATTGCAGCTGCTTCGTATACCCAAAGGCTTAGAGAAACTAATTATGATTGGAATTTATTCGTAACACTGTGCTAGAAAATTTATTGTATAATATTGTATATAATTTATATATTTTGAAATATTCAATTAAAGATGTTGTCCACAGACGCTTTATGTAAGTAATCTAAAAAAAAACAGTGATAAATGGAATATATATTATTTTGAAAAAAAAGTGCAGCAAGCGATTGTAAAAAAAATGCGTATTTTATTTTAACGACTTTTTTTATGTCATTTTTGCGAAACGAAAGAATTTGTATTTGAACAATATTTTATCATTTTTTGTAAATTTGATAAATTCACAATTTTTACAACTTCCACTTTTGGTTAGAGATTTATAATAAATTCGAGATTATTTGGAACACACCATCTGGGAATAATTTTCGCGAGACAGAAATTTTTTCATTATCCCCATTTGGCAATGAGTTAGCACGGTAAATAGAATAGAATATAAAAATAAGAGAGTTGCGTATAAAGCCAATGCTTAAGCCCGAAAGAAAAAGAATACATTTCAACTGTTCAACCGATATTCTATGCTACCAGAATCCACCGAATATATACGTATATAATAATAAAAATACGAAGGCTGCTGCATGGTATACGAGTTATAGAATCCCTCGATGTAGTAGATCGTAGTACTTAATTTTAGTGAACGAGACAGTGCTTATTAATGGGGTAACCGGGGAATATTGGGGAGTAGCACCTGGTGTCCCGCGAGAACGCATTCACGACGACCTCTCCGAGAGCTTTGGCGAACTTTCGCAAGAGCAGCTTCAGCCCAGCGGAACAAAGTGAAGTTGAGTGGGAGGTTGGGAGACTCAAGTGGATTTCGCGTGAACGAAACAAAGATTCGCGAGATGCCTCATCTAAATTATCGTTTCGAGCGCAGAGTAACGGGAGAGAAGACCGGGGTTTGTTGAATCAACGAAAAATGCCACATTACATCGCCATTCAAAATAAAATTCTATAACGTATACAATTTTTTAAAAATGTTTATTCAAATACATTTTACGAATAATTTATAATTAAACGACCTTCGTAATAAATATATGCATGTAATAGTTATTTATTTATTAGTAAATCTTTAGAAATATATTTTTTTATTTTTTTATTGGGTTTAGAGTGCTTTAATCACTATTCGGTGAGCGCGCTGTTACCGAGTGAAGACATAAGACGTAATAAATCTTGTGAAAATATTTTATGTTTCTAATAAAATTATTATCTATAAAAAAATGGACTACTGTTATTATTATTTTTCAAATGTATTTTTTGATAATAATAACCCTTGTCTTGCCTGCAGCGCGTGGCGGTTTTTGGTTAGGTAGAGAAAAAAACTGCGCATACGCAACAATGCGCTTTCTACCGTTCCACACACTTTTTTGTGCACTAGTGTGAAAAAGCAACTTTTCCGCACGCTCTGATACTTGGACAACACAGCAACTTTTTCGCACGTCTGTGACACTTGTACGAAAAACAATTTTTTCGCACGGCTGTGGTACTTTACCGAAGAATCAACTTTTTCGCACGTCTGTGATACTTGTACGAAAAATCAACTTTTTCGCACGTCTGTGATACTTGAACGAAAAATCAACTCTTTCGCACGTCTGTAATACTTGAACGAAAAATCAACGTTTTCGCCCGTCTGTGATACTTGTACGAAAAAGCAACTTTTTCGCACGTTTGTGATACTTCAACGAAAAATCAACTTTTTTTCACGTCTGTGATATTTGAACAAAAAATCAACTTTTTCGCACGTCTGTGATACTTGTACGAATAAGCAACTTTTTCGCACGTCTTTGATACTTGAACAAAAAATCAACTTTTTCGCACGTCTGTGATACTTGTACGAAAAAGCAACTTTTTCGCACGTCTTTGACACTTGAACGAAAAATCAACTTTTTCGCACGTCTGTGATACTTGTACGAAAAAGCATCTTTTTCGCACGTCTGTGATACATGAATGAAAAATCAACTTTTTCACACGCTGTGACACTTCTACAAAAAAAAGCGTAATCCCAACAGCTTTTGAGGAACAGTTTCAGCCTTCGTCGAAAGTCCGGTTTTCCACACTTGTATCACGAACTGCACAAAATGCATATATTTTTTTATCAATGAAAAACATATTTTGCAAAATTAAAACTAAACATTTGTATTAAATTAAACTACAAAATGGCAATGTTCTTTTATTTACATTTGCCAAAAACAGTCTGCGGACGTGTGTAATAATTTTTTTTTTAAATCGAAAATTGCAATTTACTTTTGACTCTCTACTCTGTTTAGCCCCGGTCTTCCTTGGCAAGAGTGAATGAGAGTCATGAAGCCAAAGAGGGTCGAGGAGGATCGAGTGAGAGAAAACAGAATGGCGAAGGGAAGAATGTGGAAGCTGTACTGATATAATGCAATAATTTCGCCTCTCACGGCCACCTGCCGCACCGGTGACGCGCCGGCACCGTGGCTGAAGCTGCGCCACCGGATTGATAATTGGCCCGGGGAGCCGACGAAAAAACAAGCGGCGGCAGCCGCTAGCGCCGTGCGATAGTCACGTATTTTCATGGCAGCCAAGCGTCAGAGTTTCGGCGTAGGGTTTGGCCGCGTGCAATTATAACGATAAATATTAATTATGAGGGAAAGTATAGCGAGAGCCAGGGAAACGTTACACGTTGATCCGTATGTATGCGGCCCATGGGGCGTCCGACCTGCTGGGTATACCAGCAGAGCTTTGCTATACGTTTACGTATAGCTATACAATGCTTGTGGATCGACAAGTGAGGGAGTGAAAGAGAAAGAGAGAGAGAGTAAAATGCGATCGCGAATATAGAAGCAATCAGTGCGAGAGAAAGAGAAACAAAAAAAAACGGCGAAACGCACGAAAAAGACCGTTAGACGGCTGCAAAACCACGCACACACGTTTTGCAATTTTTAACAGGCACATTTTCATGAATTATTAAACACAGCAAGAACGCAACCCGCGGGGAGCTTAACGCGATTGAGTAAAATTTATCGCGGGCTGTGTGCTGGATTGTAATAAAATCAAAGTTATATATACGCATGTATATATATATATATATGTATATCTTGTGTTTTGAGTTAATATCGATCCCAATTGGACAATATATAAATAACTGCAGGTTTGATTAAAATCCGGAGAAATTCATGATGTCATATTGTACTGTAGGATGGAGTGATGTTCAAAGAGATTTAGATTTAGATTTTTATGAAGATCCTCGGATTTTAAATCCCCTAAGGAGCTGAGCCAAGAAAGAATACATAAACAAAAGCGGACAAAGAAGAAGTACAGAAAATAATCTTAACCCAAATGAGGCGATACAAAAGAGGTACGGATGTACAACATTGCGTATAGATATTGATCGATTCAGTGATCAATTTATTGCACTAGGTGGAACGAATGCTATTCGACGCATTATTAGTAAATCGGTAGTGTAAAAATCGAATATTTATCTAACCCTCTATTTTTTTTGTCAAGATGTCGATTGTCAATAATATTAATCACTATACTAATACATAAAACGAGGTGACCACACAATTTTAGTTTTAAGATGATAAATTTTTAAAGAACTAAATTGAAATTCTAAATACAAAAAAATGTTCAACTATAAGATGAATAAATCTAATTTCAATTCAATTCTCAGTAATGAACTGCAAAGTTATTCGCAGCTGTAGCTAAGAAATATTATTTATCAGTAATGATTTCACGGTGTCCATACTGTTGTTTCATAAAAAGTTGACTCCTTATGAAAAAGTTAATAAACCTAAAATTTCAATACTCGAATAATAGATTGCAACTTCAATCGAACTTGTATTACAATATCAAAAAATGGAGTCGCCTATTATGCATAACATACACAGCCACATGTGCACTCTATAAAACCTTCAAGACGTTCCCCCGAGCGTTGGAAAACGTGAAAGGAAAAGTGAACACAGAAAGTACCGAGACTGTTCATAGGCCTCCGTCTGTCGTTTATGTCAATATACCTACTACTGCACATGCATAGAAAGCCGCTAGACGCTAGAAATGCGGCTAATACCAAACGGTGGACGAAGCACAAGCCGGAGGAACGCTAGTATGTATGTACGAGGAACGACGAGAAGGAAAGAAGCGGAAGAAGAGGAAGAGCTTAAACGCGACGTTGCGCCGGCAGAGCGGATGGAAACAAATAGGGACAGAGGGGATAGAGTAAAGAGAAGAGCAATAGTGTATCACGCACGGCATGGAGAAAGATCTCGTGTAGAAATTTTAAGTATTACATCAGCCGCAAATCTGGCACAGCTAAGACCTTGTCAGGGCCCCATCAGCGCCTGGTCAGGCCCGGATTTGAGCCTGACGTAACGCTACAAATTGCTATTCGGAATGAAACTTATTCGTTTGTGTGGTCTATATTTATTACTGAATTAGTTATTATTATTGCTGATTGAAAAAATTGAAAAACTCCCGACTGAACAAATGAGTGTAATTAACTCATGAAAAATGGTCAAATAAGAATCTTGACGTATTAATCTCCCGACTATAATATCCGAATGATTCTAATTGAACCATTTTTCATTTACCGAATTTATTAATTAGTTAATTACCCTCATTTCTTCAGTCGGGAGTTTTTTAAATTTTTATAAAATTATTATATAATCATAAATTCAGAAATCATATACTTTTGGCAACAAAATTATCCATAGCATATACAGCCACATGTGAGCTCTATAAAACCTTCAAGACGTTGGAAAACGTGAAAGGAAAAGTGAACTGCTCATAGGCATCCGTCTATCGTTAGTGTCAACGTACCTACTGCTGCACATACATGGAAAGTCGCTAGACACAAGAAACGCGACTGATACCAAACCGTGGCCAGAAGCAGAAGCCGCGGAGACTAGCTAGTATGTACGAAGGAAAGACGGGAACGAAAGAAGCGGAAGAAGAGGAAGAGCTTAAACGCGACGTTGCGCCGGCAGAGCGGATGGAAACAAATAGGGGCAGAGGGGATAGAGTAAAGAGAAAAGCAATAGTGTATCACGCACGACATGGAGAAAGATCCCGTGTAGAAATTTTAAATATTACATCAACCGCAAATCTGGCACTGCCAAGGCCTTGGCAGGGCCCCATCAGCGCCTAGTCAGGCCCGGATTTGGGATGAAACTTACTCGTTTGTGTGGTGTATATTTATTACTGAATTAGTTATTATTATTGCTGATTGAAAAATTAAAAAATTTCTGACTGAACAAATGAGTGTAATTAATTAATGAAAAATGGTTCAATACCAATCATTAACATATTATAGTCGGGAGATTACCGCACCCTTGACGAATTAATCTCCCGACTATAATATTCGAATGATTCTAATTGAACCATTTTTCATTTACCCAATTTATTAATTAATTCATTACCCTCATTTCTTCAGTCGGGAGTTTTTTCAATTTTTATAAAATTATATCATAATCATAAAATAAGAATAAAATTATTATATCATAATCATAAAATAAGAAAACACATACTTTTGGCAACAAAATTATCCATACCATACACAGCCACATATGCGTTCTATAAAACCTTCATGATGTTGCTCCGAGCATTGGAAAACGTGAAAGGAAAAGTGAACTGCTCATAGGCATCCGTCTATCGTTAGTGTCAACGTACCTACTGCTGCACCTGCATGGAAAGTCGCTAGACGCAAGAAACGCGACTGATACCAAACCGTGGCTAGAAGCAGAAGCCGCGGAGACTAGCTAGTATGTACGAAGGAAAGACAGGAACGAAAGAAGCGGAAGAAGAGGAAGAGCTTAAACGCGACGTTGCGCCGGCAGAGCGGATGGAAACAAATAGGGGCAGAGGGGATAGAGTAAAGAGAAAAGCAATAGTGTATCACACACGGCATGGAGAAAAATCCCGTATAGAAATTTTAAGTATTACATCAGCCGCAAATCTGGCACTGCCAAGGCCTTGTCAGGGCCCCATCAGCGCCTAGTCAGGCCCGGATTTGGGATGAAACTTATTGGTTTGTGTGGTGTATATTTATTACTGAATTAGTTATTATTATTGCTGATTGAAAAAATTCAAAAATTCCCGACTGAACAAATGAGTGTAATTAATTAATGAAAAATGGTTAAATAAGAATCATTCGCATATTATAGTCGGGAGATTAGCGCACTATTGAGGGATTAATCTCTCGACTATAATATCCGAATGATTCCAATTGAACCATTTTTCATTTACCCAATTTATTTATTAATCACCCTTATTGTCTCAGTCGGTAGTTTTTTAATTTTTATAAAATTATTATATCATAATCATAAAATAAAAAATCATATACTTTTGGCAGCAAAATAATCAAAAGCAATAATAAAGCAATAAGCAAAAATAATAAATATAAAATGTTCAAGACGTTGGAAAACGTGAAAGGAAAAGTGAACTGCTCATAGGCATCCGTCTATCATTAGTGTCAACGTACCTACTGCTCTGCACATGCATGGAAAGTCGCTAGACGCAAGAAACGCCATTGATACCAAACCGTGGCCAGAAGCAGAAGCCGCGGAGACTAGCTAGTATGTACGAAGGAAAGACGGGAACGAAAGAAGCGGAAGAAGAGGAAGAGCTTAAACGCGACGTTGCGCCGGCAGAGCGGACGGAAACAAATAGGGGCAGAGGGGATAGAGTAAAGAGAAAAGCAATAGTGTATCACACACGGCATGGAGAAAAATCCCGTATAGAAATTTTAAGTATTACATCAGCCGCAAATCTGGCACTGCCAAGGCCTTGTCAGGGCCCCATCAGCGCCTAGTCAGGCCCGGATTTGGGATGAAACTTATTGGTTTGTGTGGTGTATATTTATTACTGAATTAGTTATTATTATTGCTGATTGAAAAAATTCAAAAACTCCCGATTGAACAAATGAGTGTAATTAATTCACGAATAATGGTTAAATACGAATCATCAACATATTATAGTCGGGAGATTATTGCACCCTTGACGAATTAACCTCCCGACTATAATATCCGAATGATTCTTATTGCACCATTTTTCATTTACCCAATTTGTTCATTATTCACTCTCATTTTTTCAGTCTGAAGTTTTTTATTTTTATAAAATCATTTTATCATGATCATAAAATAAGAAAACACATACTTTCGGCAACAAAATTATCCATACCATACACAGCCATATGCGCGCTCTATAAAACATTTAAGACGATGGAAAACGTGAAAGGAAAAGTGAACTGCTCATAGGCATCCGTCTATCGTTAGTGTCAACGTACCTACTGCTCTGCACATGCATAGAAAGTCGCTAGACGCAAGAAACGCCACTGATACCAAACCGTAGCCAGAAGCAGAAGCCGCGGAGACTAGCTAGTATGTACGAAGGAAAGACAGGAACGAAAGAAGCGGAAGAAGAGGAAGAGCTTAAACGCGACGTTGCGCCGGCAGAGCGGATGGAAACAAATAGGGGCAGAGGGGATAGAGTAAAGAGAAGAGCGATAGTGTATCACACACGGCATGGAGAAAGCATGGCACGAGTATGCTGCTGCTGCTGCTGCTGCCGCTGTTTCTGCTGGTGGGTGGACGCACGCGGCGTGTAGGGGAGTACGCTTCCGTATTTCCCGGTGTCGCCACGGGTCACGGAGGCGCTGCGAGAGCCACGGTGAAAACGCCGGACCGTCAGTCAGTCGCGGGGTCGCGAGGGGAGTGCATTGCGTCCGACGATTGTCTCGTACCGCGTTATCGGCACAACACGCGTGTACCAATAATAGATCCGTAACATACTGAAAAAGAAACAACAAAAAATCTCCGTTTAATAATAGACATTTTTGTTGTTGTTTTCATTCGTGACACGTGAGATAATATAATGGGATTGACAGGTTGAGATTAATTACATAATATTGAGGTTATTGACGCGTGTAACACGTGAGAAGTGGTCAGTGCTACGAACCGAAAACAGTGTCGGAAACTTTTCACTACGTGTTTTTGTTGTGCTTAATCAAAGAAACGTCAATATCAATCGCTATCAAGTGCTCGTTTTACTCACGCTTATTTGTGGGCTAAACAACGAGACGTTAGTATTGGATCGAACTTACGTGCTTTAAAGAACTTTTTGCTACTTACAGGAGTACTTTTAGGTAAGTTTTGACAAATTTTATTATAGCGATTTTTTTTTGTTTGCAGTAGGAATTTTTTAAATATGTATACGAATTTTATTTATGATATGGTTTTATTAAATCAACGGTTAAGAGAAATTTAAATTCTATTTGGGTCTGGAGACTAGTAAGATAATTGAATAAAGGAACCATTTGTTTGTTTACATACTATTATCCGCAAACTAATCAAAAACGGTGTGATAAAATTATTAATGTACAACATTGTTCTTAAATAAAACAAAACATTTAATTGTTGATATTAGTTAATTAAAAAATGATAAACAATATCGATTGCGATCGAATAATTGATGGAAAACTGCCGTTCGATAAATTATAATTCAATTAAATATCTGTATTAAAACAATAAATAAAAATCCATCATCGGTAATATTTTAACGTTTTTCGTACTTTATTTATTTTACAATCAGTAAAAATGTCTCGATCTTTTAGTTACGAAAAAAAATTCTTGTGCATTTAATTTCCACCTCAATTTTACGTATATTTGCGTGTTTTAATAAGTGAGGAAAAAATTGGTGGATTACTGTAATACACGTGCACGTGAATGTTGCGCGGGTATAAAACGATTATCTCTCGGACTTGGAATTCTCGTGGCAGTCTCGAGCAGCAGGAGTAGCAACGTTGCGTGGAATCGATCGTTCCAGGTGGTAACGTGTTTCACGAGCTATGGAACAACCGCATATACCGCGCTTTTCCGTTTTTTCTTTTTTTGTTTTTCTTTTTTTTTTTCTTTTCTCTTCTCTTTCTTTGGCTAATTTATTCGCGACACGCGAGAGTGCGGAACTTAGGTCGGTGTACCACGTATGCGAGGATTTTAGTTGGTAGCCAAGTGGAGGTCGCTCGTTGGTCGAATGGAAAATTATTTCTCTCTACCGAGCGCTAGCGGCAAAGGCACCACCGCAGACACCTCCACCCCCTTAACAGCAGCAGCACCACTAGCAGGACAATCGCAGCGTGCTGCTGTCCACGAGAGGGTTGCCTGTTGCTTGCCACTGCAGCTTTCTATATATATATATATATACGAATATATAGATAATGTATGTATGTATGGATGGATGTATGTATATATGTATATATATGGGGTATTCCTAACCAACTGAGTTAGCGTTCAATCCTAACCCTTTTTTGATCTTTTTTCGAGCATATAAAATAGTATAAAAAATTATGGAGCGAATGAGAATTCGATCCATAATTTTTTATACTATTCTATATGCTCGAAAAAACACTTTTGAGTTTTTTTTAGATTTTTTTTAACTACATCTTTTTTTAAAATGAATTTTATTAATAAAAATTATGCGTCTCAATTAAAAAATTTAAAAATATTCTCAAAATTGCTGCTACTGCAGATTTCTATATGCTCTTCGAATATAGAAAATTGGAATTCGTCCCATAATTTTTTATACTATTCTATATGCTCGAAAAAACACTTTTGAGTTTTTTTTAGATTTTTTTTAACTACATCTTTTTTTAAAATGAATTTTATTAATAAAAATTATGCGTCTCAATTAAAAAATTTGAAAATATTCTCAAAATTGCTACTACTCCAGATTTCTATATGCTCTTCGAATATAGAAAATTGGAATTCGCCCCATAATTTTTTATACTATTCTATATGCCCGAAAAAACACTTTTGAGTTTTTTTTAGATTTTTTTAACTGCATCTTTTTTTAAAATGAATTTTATTAATAAAAATTATGCGTCTCAATTAAAAAATTTGAAAATATTCTCAAAATTGCTGCTACTGCAGATTTCTATATGCTCTTCGCATATAGAAAATTGGAATTCGTCCCATAATTTTTTATACTATTCTATATGCTCGAAAAAACACTTTTGAGTTTTTTTTAGATTTTTTTTAACTACATCTTTTTTTTAAATGAATTTTATTAATAAAAATTATGCGTCTCAATTAAAAAATTTGAAAATATTCTCAAAATTGCTGCTACTGCAGATTTCTATATGCTCTTCGCATATAGAAAATTGGAATTCGTCCCATAATTTTTTATACTATTCTATATGCTCGAAAAAACACTTTTGAGTTTTTTTTAGATTTTTTTAACTACATCTTTTTTTAATTTATTTTATTAATAAAAATTATGCGTCTCAATTAAAAAATTTGAAAATATTCTCAAAATTGCTGCTACTGCAGATTTCTATATGCTCTTCGCATATAGAAAATTGGAATTCGTCCCATAATTTTTTATACTATTCTATATGCTCGAAAAAACTCTTTTGATTTTTTTTAGATTTTTTTAACTGCATCTTTTTTTAAAATGAATTTTATTAATAAAAATTATGCGTTTCAATTTAAAAATTTGAAAATATTCTCAAAACCGCTGCTACTGCAGATTTCTATATGCTCTTCGCATATAGAAAATTGGAATTCGCCCCATAATTTTTTATACTATTCTATATGCTCGAAAAAACACTTTTGAGTTTTTTTTAGATTTTTTTAACTGAATCTTTTTTTAAAATGAATTTTATTAATAAAAATTATGCGTCTCAATAAAAAAATTTGAAAATATTCTCAAAATTGCTGCTACTGCAGATTTCTATATAGAAAATTGGAATTCGTCCCATAATTTTTTATACTATTCTATATGCTCGAAAAAACACTTTTTATTTTTTTTAGATTTTTTTAACTGTATCTTTTTTTAAAATGAATTTTATTAATAAAAAAATTGCATCCTAATTTAAAAATTTGAAAATATTCTCAAAAATTGCTGTAGTAGATATCAACATTTTTTAGCTATGATCCAGAGTGGGCAAACATTTGCGTCGATTTTTTAAGCCATTTTTTTCGAAAAATAAAAGTCGTTAAAAATGGGTAGAAATAAAACAAGATGGCAGTTCATGGTTCATTATTGCCTAAACATTTTATACATAACGCAAGATTATTTTAGAATTGTGCAGAAGATTTTTTTATCGATGTAAAAATAATCATGTATTAAATAATGAGTTGTTGAAATGGAAAATGAAGTGAGACATTTTTAACTCTCGATTTGTAATTTTCTCAAAACCAACCATCAACCAACTATTATTGGCCATGATGAAACGTTGGTTTACGGTTGAATAAGACAAAATAATCATAATTCCAACCCTGAGCTGAATACAGCGATGTTCAGTGTTGGAATTATGATTATTTTATCTTATTCAACCGTAAACCAACATTTCATTATTTGATATATCATTTTTTTTATATCTATTAAAAAACCTTCAGCAAAATTCTAAAATAATCTTGCGTTATTTATAAAATAATTATGCAACAGCCGCCCATGAACTGCCATCTCGTCTCATTTCTTCCAATTTTGAACAGCTTTGTTTAAAAAAAAACTACTTAAAAAATCGACGCAAAAGTTTGCCCACCCTGTATTATAGCTCAAAAATTTTTACATCTAACACAAGATTTTTGAGAATAATTTCAAAATGGAGTGCAAAATTTTTATTTAAAAAATTCAAAAAAAAAAAAAAAATAGTTTCAGTAAATAAAATTAAAAGTGTTTTTTCGAGCATATAGAATCGTAAAAAAAATTATGGAGTGATTTGAAAGAGGTCAGGGTTGAACGCTTACTGAGTTGACCAGGAATACCCCATATACTATAACCCCTTCACTCCGTATGCACTCTCTCTCGGTGCTATGCACCGGGCTGGTCATCGTCTGCTCTCTCTGCGAATTCGTGTGCGGCTTAACAGGAACATTAGACCGCCACTGGAGCGGCTCTTCGTGTCCCAAAGAGAGAGAGAGAGAGAGAGAGAGAAAGGGAAATAGAGTGAGCGATGTATATAGATAATGGTAGCGACGAGTGCCGATATACGTTGGCCGCACACTCGCTGGCCTTCACGACTCTATGGGATTCCGATACCCAAAGAGAGATTTGATTTACGGGCTTCTATTATACGCTCTCTCTGATACAATTGTCCCCAGTAAATTGATTTCGATGGCACTAGTGGTTTCACCACACGTGAACATACGAGATTCTTTGGATCTATTATTGGCAACTGCCTCGAAAACCTCATGAGAGTTCCTTCTGATCTTCTTTTGATAACTAGTTATTTTTATTATTTGTCTCGAGATATTGTACGATTGTATTTATTGCTGGAACTGGGATGTTCCAGCAATACTTTCGAGTAACGGGATTGTATTTTTGTCTTTTAGCGCTATTACTATTTTAGTGGAGTCCATAAAAACTGAAAATGACAAATATGTTCGCGTTTCGACAAAAATAACCTTAATTGTTCGTTATTAATAAATGAATAATCATATAAAAATATTAGAATTATTTGATGATTGTTCATTTAAATAGTTTGACGGAACATTGTTTAAATAATGATAACGTTATTGTTTATTGATGTTTTTCTATATTACTAATACTTATACTTGACATCGAAGACAGGAATTATTTTTTAAATAAATGTAAAAATCCGAAAAGTAAAAAAAAAAAGAATTAGAAATCATATTGTTTTGACAACACAATGTTGACCTTGAGAGTTTTAATATAGATTAGAAGTACGAAGCGTTTGAAAAATAAGCCAATCTCTTTTTCTTATAGCTTTATCGTAAGTTAAACTTCTTTAGCTGTCGAGGGTTTCATTCTTTATCCGGAATGTACAGACAGTATCCTATAAAGTTGGTTGAGGAGCGAAGAAAGCGAAGGTTTTTGAAGCCAGTGCTACAAAGAAGTAACTCGACGTTTGCTCGGCCCAGAAACGTCTCGAGTCTCGACGTCGGGACGCCTCGTGTTTCTTGCTTTTTCCCTCGACGCCCTCGTTTATGCGCCACCGCGCTACCCTCATTCAGCTCCGCTGTCGTGGTCGGACTGGCGCCAAGCGTGCCGCCCTGCCGCGCACCTGTAGAACTGGTAAACTCCGCGAGCGATGGAGCTTTCTATACTTCTGTCTCCACGGCTTTCCCATTGATTGCCCATTAGCGAAATTAATAGCACTTCTGCTGCCTTCATCAAGCGCAAAAAATGACACCATAGTAGAATTCTGAACCGATATGTGGGTATTAATATCCACTCAGATATTTCATGCTCTAATTATTTTTCTCTGAAAATTGGAGATTTTTTGAAAATTTGAGATTTTCCAAATATTAGAGATTTTCCGAAAATTTGAGATTTTCTGAATATTAGGTTTTCCGAAAATTAGAGATTTTCTGAATATTAGGTTTTCCGAAAATTAGAGATTTTCCGAAAATTAGAATTTTTCCGAAAATTAGAGATTTTCCGAAAATTAGAGATTTTCCGAAAATTTGAGATTTTCTGAATATTAGGTTTTCCGAAAATTAGAGATTTTCCGAAAATTAGAGATCTTCCGAAAATTAGAGATTTTCCGAAAATTAGAAATTTTCCGAAAATTAGAGATTTTCCGAAAATTAGAGATTTTCCGAAAATTAGAGATTTTCCGAAAATTAGCGATTTTCCGAAAATTAGAGATTTTCCGAAAATTAGAGATTTTCCGAATATTAGGTTTTCCAAAAATTAGAGTTTTTCCGAAAATTAGAGATCTTCCGACAATTAGAGATTTTCCGAAAATTAGGTCTTCCGAAAATTAGATTTTTCGAAAATTAGAGATTTTTCGAAAATTAGAGATTTTTCGAAAATTAGAGATTTTTCGAAAATTAGAGATTTTCCAAAAATCAGAGATTTTCCAAAAATCAGAGATTTTCCAAAAATCAGAGATTTTCCAAAAATCAGAGATTTTCCAAAAATCAGAGATTTTCCAAAAATCAGAGATTTTCCAAAAATCAGAGATTTTCCGAAAATTAGAGATTTTCCGAAACTTCATATTTAAAAAAATGCCATTTCTGTGACTATTTTGTATCAGAAATTTTTTTAAACTTTAAGAATTTTTTTTTACAGTTAGAGATCTGTTAAATTTTCAACAAAAAAAGAATCCCAACTGAATGAAATTATTTCTGAGAGTTCTATTCTGGTTTCTTGACATTATTAGTTCATGCACCACTGTGCACCGTTCCAGAAGTGTTTCGAAACGTGACGCAATGGGGGTGCAGCACCCTTTTATGAGAGCACCGGAGCGCATCGAATTGATAGGCATATCGACTCCTTCACATTATTTCTCTCCGATAATGATCGACGAACAATTAACGAGTGCATATATATATATGCTAAACACCCCAGGGGTGAATTTTTCAAAAGTATGGCTCTGCTATGCAATACCCGACCAATCCCAGGCCGATACAATGTGACCTCGATCGTCATCTGCTACGAATGGTGAACATAATACAAAGCAGTTGCGAGCCGTGTGTTGAATACTAATCGATTCTATGCTAATGAACAATAAAAAAATATATATATGCAAATGTATTGCAAAAATAGTACGTTTAATAAATATCACTTCATCAACGACATAGTTTGGATTAAATATTTTTCATTGGTAGTATAGTTGACCTTTTTCCACTCGACTATACAATATATATGTGAAAAGAAAAAGAAAAATTCTACAGCCTCCGTTACTCTCAAGCTCCTCTCTATTCTCGAGCCGGACTAGAGTTTCGAAGTTTAATTAAAAACGTTGGCCCACCGTCGAGCTACTATATCTATTCACCGTGAAAAAACTCAAACGCTTTAAAAAGTTACTTTTTCTGTACGTACATTATTATAATTTTCGTGTCTATATATATACATATAGATATATACGCAAACGTAAATTCCGATAAATTTAAGTAGCAATTATTAACTGTTAGCCGATGAAACTATTTTTATAGTTGCAGTAACTTATGATAATTTTTTTGATATTGTTAAAGTTACATTATGTTTTTCATGGGACCCAGCTACAATTAATTCTTCGATCGTTAGTTTGACGTATTAATTACATTTGGGGAATAGCTAATTTTTAATACATTTTTTTTATATTGAAGAAAAAAGTATATGTAAATTTAACTAACAAAGAAATTTCATCAAAATGCATTTTACATTTTTATTTTATGAAATTTATACGTAAAAATCAGAAAGGTGAATTTAAAAAAAAACCTGCGGTTTTTTCAGTATTTTTATATAGAAAAATGTGCAATAGCAGATTTTCTTTTATGGATGATATGGATATATACCATAATGACAAGTGTATTCATTCTAGCAAAAAGAAAAGTGCTTAGCATCTTTGAATATTCCATATTTATAGATATACTGCATCACGTTCGTCACTATGATGATTTTAACGAACAACATAAAAATGTTATCTTGTAAGCTTTTTTTTTCTCTCCCTATACGCAAAGAGAAAATAATTGCGGCGCCGACAGTGCACTGCGCTTTATTCATTAAAAACGACAAACCATAACGCGTCACCTCGGACACTCGCTCTCACATCCTGTACATAGAAAAAAAACCGCGCAGTAAAAAAAAAGAAATAAAAAAAAAATGAAATGACGTACATTTTTATCCTCAGCGCGTAACAATGGTCGAATGGGTTGACACGTTCTGTGTCCCTGGGTACGTGGATACGTGTACATAGAGAAATCGTGACAGTTCTGGAAACTATTTAGTACTGACTATTAATCGGTAGTCCGTGAGATTATCGTTATTTTTACATAAAATAAGAAAATTTTGTTATATTTTTCAAAAAATGATTTTAATAGAATGGAAAATATGGGTTTTCAGAGAGGTGCAAATTTTTGTTTACTCCTAATTCATCAACTCCTTTTAACGTTGTTATTATTATTCACAATTAACGTTCCAATTTTCGGAGTTGCACACGCACACGCACACGCACACGCACACGCACACGCACACGCACACGCACAAGCACACGCACACGCACACGCACACGCACACGCACACGCACACGCACACGCACACGCACACGCACACGCACACGCACACGCACACGCACACGCACACGCACACGCACACGCACACGCACACGCACACGCACACGCACACGCACACGCACACGCACACGCACACGCACACGCACACGCACACGCACACGCACACGCACACGCACACGCACACGCACACGCACACGCACACGCACACGCACACGCACACGCACACGCACACGCACACGCACACGCACACGCACACGCGCACGCGCACGCGCACGCGCACGCGCACGCACACGCACACGCACACGCGCACGCGCACGCACACGCGCACGCACACGCACACGCACACGCACACGCACACGCACACGCACACGCACACGCACACGCACACGCACACGCACACGCACACGCACACGCACACGCACACGCACACGCACACGCACACGCACACGCACACGCACACGCACACGCACACGCACACGCACACGCACACGCACACGCACACGCACACGCACACGCACACGCACACGCACACGCACACGCACACGCACACGCACACGCACACGCGCACGCGCACGCGCACGCGCACGCGCACGCGCACGCGCACGCGCACGCACACGCACACGCACACGCACACGCACACGCACACGCACACGCACACGCACACGCAAACGCACACGCACACGCACACGCACACGCACACGCACACGCACACGCACACGCACACGCACACGCACACGCACACGCACACGCACACGCACACGCACACGCGCACGCACACGCACACGCACACGCACACGCGCACGCGCACGCGCACGCACACGCACACGCACACGCGCACGCGCACGCACACGCATAGGCACACGCACACGCACACGCACACGCACACGCACACGCACACGCACACGCACACGCACACGCACACGCACACGCACACGCACACGCACACGCACACGCACACGCACACGCACACGCACACGCACACGCAC
Source organism: Ephialtes manifestator (assembly GCA_963970395.1). Lineage (NCBI taxonomy): Eukaryota > Metazoa > Arthropoda > Insecta > Hymenoptera > Ichneumonidae > Ephialtes > Ephialtes manifestator. The sequence goes on from OZ019978.1 coordinate 28,577,971, forward strand.
ACGCACACGCACACGCACACGCACACGCATACGCACACGCACACACACGCACATACATACACACGGACATTTTTTCTAGATCACTTTTCTGGACGTTTTTGATAATTCTAAGTGTCCTGACACGCACACGCACACGCACACAAACGCACACACACACACACACACACGGACATTTTTTCTAGATCACTTTTTTGGACGTTTTTGATGATTCTAAGTGTCCTGTCATAAAAATCTCGAACATTTTTTTTTGCATGAAAACAAAACTTTCTCTATGATGAAGCAAAAATGAATAATTTTACTTTGTTTAATTTTCCGGCCTGTAAACGAACTATTTCTAGAGAATCACCCATATACCTTCATTTCGGTGAGGCTAATGAAGACTAAGAACGCTTCATCTTGAGCTTGGGATCAGGCAACGCTTCATTGCCGGTTTAGTTAAACAAGTGACGGGGTTGGAGGCGACGGGTTGTTGTAGCAGCAGCAGCAGCAGCAGCAGCAAGCAGGAGGCGATCGCGAGGTCGCCAACGAAGCCAACGAGGAAGGTATCTCACGCCCGTAATCACGAGAGACGTAGAGTGAGAAGGAGAACTTGCTGCGCGCTGGGGGCAGCAAAAGGGACATTATTCACGTACCACGACTGAGCCACTGCTGCTGTTGCAGCGGCAGCAGCTCTCCAGCAGGGCTGACGACGTCGCGCACGCAATTACCTCGCGGATCGGTGGTTCGATAAATATTTTGCCCCTACAGCGTGCACCGCGTGTTCGTGCCGCCGGAACGTCGGTAAGGGGGCGAAAAGCGAGATAGCGAAATACATATAGGTGCACCTAAAATACATAGTACATAGCTCGAGCCGCTTCGTCGGCCGTTTGCCAACTATACACCAACGTCAATGCAGTTTGTTGTGCTGAAAACTGCATGCAACGTGGGCAATGCAGACGTTCGATGTCACTAACAACTACTTCATATTTGACTCTACATCCTGATCTTTTTCTGTTCTAACGAGATTCTGTCATTCTTTATGATTTTATCAAATTTGATATATTCATAGATGGGATATCAAGGATGAATCAAATAGGAATTACAGTATTTTTAACCCTTTTCGATGCAAGAAAATAAAACTACACTACAGTTTATATAAATGTATAATTATTCATCCAATTATACTGAAATTTATTGTACGTAATATTAAATTTTTCGAAGAAAACAAAATTGAGAAAAAAAAATGTAACAAATTTGAACTTTTGATTATGAAATCGTTTAAGAAAGTAATTAGAAATCATTTGTTTAAAAAATAATTCCCGTTTTGAAGACGATACGAAATGTTCAATACTTTCTTTTTGGTGAAGAAACCATTTTTTGTTTTATATTGGCAGAAATATATAATAATAGCTTCACCTAATTAGTATTTTTAGTACGAGTGTAATTTCTTCATTGTTCAAGACCATATTAAGGAAAGTTATGTGTTACATCGCTCAGATTTTATGTGAAATTCGCGTAATCACCTTCCTGCGGGGCATAATTCAGCATTCAGTTCTCTCGACGACGATGCGACTTATTTTCAACGTGCATTCTTAATGGAAGCTTACTTGAACATAGCATGGCTATGACAAGAGGGTGGTACTAGGGGTACAAGAAGAATAGTACGAGAAGCAACGAGTGCCGTGAATGACGATGCGAGGAATACGACAGAGGAGAGCGACCTCAATCCCGCTGCTAGCTGTTGAATCGACTCGAGTGGGTTTGCAATCCGTGTGCGAATGCTGTACGCCTCATGTCTTAGTTTCTTTTCAGCGTCGGACGTCCGGAGAAAAATCTACGGTCGTACATAGTACCCATGTGCAAACGCGCACACATATATCCAAAAAGAATTGTATACAATTCTTCAACCATGCTATTATTTTCGAACTCAATCTATTTGTTTATTTATACCACGAAAAGATTATTGTGACTACTGTGGTTGGTGTGCCGGCTGTAGATTTCAAATTCTCGCAATAAATATGTCTTGGGATCCCTCGGAGCTCCCGATTCCTCGACGGCCTTGTATACGGAAAGAAAAAAATACACGGATAAACCATCCAATTCCGAGTATATTTAACTGGAATCCCCATGAGAGTGGCGCTCCGTCACGAAAACACAGAAATTTTTCCTGTTCTAATTCGACAGTAAAAATTACTGGAAAAACACCGGACTTTTTAAGAGAAAATAGATTAGTTGGCGATTTATTTTCATGCGTAGGGCAAAAGGATAAGTCTATACATGAATGCTATTTAGTGAATACATAGAATCTTGGGAGACGTAATTTTTTTTTGGGACCACTCTATCTCCCGGGGGCCCCTATCCCTCGAAAGCCTTTATATCGGGCGGAACCCCCGTAACGCTGGTGACCCCCCTTCTGATCGGGGCCACTCATATCCCTCGGGTTTCCGTGTATCTCTCTGGTCTCCTCCTGTTTCTTGGGGGCCCTATCCCCCGAGAGCCCTCACATCTCTTGGGGCTCCTATCCCCCAAGAGCCCTCATATATCTCGGGACCTCTATCCCCGAGAGCCCTCACATCTCCCGGGGCCCGTATCCCCCGAGAACCCTCATATCCCTCGGGGACCTTATCCTCCGACAGCCCTCATATCTCTCAGGCCCTTATCCCCCGGGAGCCATCATATCTCTCGGGGCCCCTATCTCCCGAGATCCCTCACATCTCCCGGGGCCCGTATCCCCCGAGAGCCCTCATATCCCTCGGGGCCCTTATCCCCCGACAGCCCTCATATCTCCCGGAGCCCGTATCCCCCGAGAGCCCTCATATCCTTCGGAGCCCTTATCTTCCGACAGCCCTCATATCTCCCGGGGCCCGTATCCCGCGAGAGCCCTCGTATCCCTCGGGGCCCTTATCCTCCGATAGCCCTCATATCTCTCGGGGCCCTTATCTCCCGAAAGCCATCAAATCTACCGGGGCCCTTATCCCCCGAGGGCCCTCATATCTCTCGGTGCCCTATCCTTCGGGAAAATCCTCCCACATTTCTCGGAAACTCCGTGCTCGAGTTCTTTAAAATTCCAAGGGTCTTACTGCTAGTTGGAAAAGTTTTCGTAATTTTATTTATTTTCTGGTAAGAAGAATATATTGAAAAATTTCGATAGTTTTCTTTAACAGGTTAAACATTGTCGCGCAAAATTAATTAATGCAATGATGACAAATTTCCAAGTATATTGTAATTAATTTATTCGGTATAATTCAACTTAAAAAAATAATGCAATTCATTATGAAGTCTCATTATTTAGCAATAAGAATTACACGATTAACTGAAGTAAATTGAATCGTCGCGATATTATAACTTGCGCATAGAAAGTCTTGCGGAATTTTTTAAATGAAATATACTTTATGGAGAAAAAGAGATATACCCTTTTTAGCCGCGGCGCTATAACCGGCTTGCACATCTCTTGGATGCTCCGGGGTTAACCAAACAAGCGGCGATCCCTGGCGAAGAGAGCGCCGGAGATGAAGGCCTTAGTCTCCATTAGCTTTGAGGGGTTGAAATAACGCGCGCGGCCGGGCGTGTAAACGAGAGACTCGACCCTGCACTGCGTTTCGCTGCTTCGTTCCGCGTTCTCATATAGCCGCGTTTTGTAAAGCACAATTTATCGCTATCAAAATGATCTCCAGATTAATTGTCGTACTTTCTACTTTCATTTAATTGCAATATGGAATTACATGAAGATTAGTGCTTTTTATGCTTTTGCCCTTGTCGTAGATAATTTCATTTCTTATCAGAGAGTTAGTAAAAAATTTGTCTGATAAACTAAAAAAAAAATGATTTGTACTAAATGCAATTTTTAATTATGCCAATTAATGGTATGCCTAGATCAACAATTATATAGCAGAAATAATCTTTGATGATTCATTCATAGGAGAATAATTTGGCAATTTAAATATTATGGTATAAACTCCTAATCGGTATTTCGTTTTTGAACAAATGGATCGTTATTGCACTTCCTTAATGCTTGCGATCTTTGAATTTTGTGAACTACAGCAATTTCGGTGAAGTGATACCATATCCATAATTAGTTGTGAAACTTCAGAAAAGTTTTTCTTGAAACTACATTTTCGTAACTAGCTGTCCGCAATTTCTGAGCAACTTTTAGCAGTATTACTTGACTTTTGGACCGAATATATGGAACAAAATTATCTGCAGTTGATTTATTCGAATAAGAAATTAGTTTTTGAAAATTGATGAATAAAGTTTTCTTTTTGTAATTTTCGAACTTTACGGTTACAATAATTAACAATTTTTCAAAAATATTTATATGATACCACTCATGAGATCCAACAAATATAATGTTAAATATATTTCAATAATTTCATTTTGTACAAAATGAAATTAGTAAAAATACCGAAAAAATTTCATAATGTTTACAAATAAAACAAAGGTAAAAGTGTATATTCGATAAAGCAGTAAAATTGAAACGGAAAAAAAATAAAAATGAAAAATGGCCATTCGTCTTCCAGTCTTATCTCAATTTCTTTCTGTCTTCAGCAAAAAAATATTTCTTATACTTCTACTTCGGATCGGAAAAGATTTATGAAGTAAAAGTCAATAAATTTTCGTATCAAAGTGGTTAACGTGACGGTAGCGCCATTGAAAGAGATCTATACGATAAGATTATCCGCTCAGATAAGTAGCTAGGCTCGCGTTTCGCGTTGTTGTTGCTACGTATACGAGAGTTCTGTTCCGTGGCAAATGGACTTGGTAACTCCTATGGTTGGTGTGTAGTTCGTACGATTGGTCCAATGTAAGGACCATTACCCGCTGCATGCTGTGTGCATTCGCGTATACGTCCGATGCACCACACGACGAGGAGTGGGAGACTCGGGCGCACGCTCGTCGTTTTAGTGCCGCTTCGTGCCATTGCCTGAGGGTTTCGCCCGCAAGTACCTTGAGTTCTCTCTCGCTAGTTCGCTCACTTTACGTATATATACGTACGTACCTACTTCCCCCTGAGCTACAGTAGGTCTATGCACGTTTTGTGTGCACTGCGCTCTACCAATGGTATTCCCAATGTAGCATGTAGTATATATACCGTTCATGACTCGAAATAGGACAAAAGTCCATAAAGAGAAGGCAAGTGGCTCATCGAACGAGCTAAACAGTAGGTACAACTAAGCTCGCTATTACACGCAAACTAGATCGCCTGGCATGCAAGTTATATAGCCCCTCTGTGATAATGTTACAGCACGCAGGGGATGTATCGCTGAAGCTGTATGGACCATTCGATTTCTTAAGTGTTTGGATAATTTCATTTAGTGATGTCGTTAAAATTGAAAGTTTGTAATTTGTTCGCACGAAGAATTGAGAAGATATTGCTGAGGGGGTTTTTATCGAGACAAATGCGTTCTATATAGTCTAGAAGATATTTAAAAGAATTATTTTATTATATTTGAAATATTTTTAAGACTTTAAGCACGCTGGATGCTGTATGGACTATTCGATTTCTTAAGTGTTTGGATATTTTCATTTAGTGATGTCGTTAAAATTGAAAGTTTGTAATTTGTTCGCACGAAAAATTGAGAAGATATTGCTGAGGGGGTTTTTATCGAGGCAAATGCGTTCTATATAGTCTAGAAGTTATTTAAAAAAATTATTTCATTATATTAGAAATATTTTATGTTTCAAGAAATTATCATACACTGTCAATTTCGAAATTATTTTCAAGTCTAAGCACGCTGGATGCTGTATGGACCATTCGATTCTTAAGTGTTTGGATAATTTATTGCTTCCTCATAGAGGAAACTTTGTTTTCATGAAATTTTTTTTTTTTCGAGATTTTCATGTCAGTACACTCAGAATGGGCCAAAACGTCGAGAAAAGTGATATAGAAAAAATGTCTGTATGTGTGTGTGTGTATGTGTGTATGTACACGGTCGAAAAATGTAAACCTTTATAACTCGGAAATGCCTTGAGATATCAAGTTGAAATTTGGACCATAGATAGAGGGATCAAGCCTCATCGTTCATACAGATTTTTGTTAAAATCCACTTCATCGTTAAATTATTACGCGTTTTTTAATTTTTTGAGAAATGTCTGTTTACGCGATAACTCTTTCAATTTTCGAGATATTGATCTTAAAATTGGTATGAATGTGAGCTTTCATACGCCGGTGATCGCTATTGAATTTGGTTAAGATCGGTTGAACCGTTAAAATTTTATGATGTTTTAAATTTTTCAAAAAATTGACATTATCGCTCTATTGTAACTTTTGCAAAACTTAAGATAGCGAGCTCAAATTTTGTATATAAATGAAACAATATTCAGTCATTATATATGTATAATTTAGTGACGAACGATATGAAATTTTTGATTTTATGGAATGTTGAATTATTTTTAAAAATATACATTATCACATTCACTTTCGGAAACGTTCTAATAATCACGAAATTACGTAATAACGAAACAGAAAAAGCGAATCCACAACATGTATATTTATCTAATTAAAACAAGGATGCAAAGTAGAACCTTGCACATTGCTTCCTCATTATTTTTCGCGTTTTACAAAGCTTCCTCTATGAGGAAGCCAAAAATTGAATAACATACTTCCTCATAGAGGTATCTTTGTAAGAAGCGAAAAATAATGAGGAAGCAATGTGCAAGGTTCTACTTTGCATCCTTTTACTTTGTTCGTTGACTAAAAATGCTCCAAGACTGGTGAAAATGAAGATTACAAATGAAATAATCGGAAGAGATCATTTCGTTATAGTGGAATCGAAATTTAAAAAATTTCCCCAAGAGATTGCGAAATTTTGCGTGAGGTATTAAAAAAAATGAAAAATTCGTGACGTCACAATTGTAACCCCCCCCCCCCCCCTCCTCTATCGTCACAAAACTTCCCTTTTTTTTGGACCCTCCCTTGTGTGGTGACGTCATTTATGAACGGCCCCTAAGATAACGCGGGTTCAACAATGTGAACCCTTATTCTCCGTAGACAGTACAAGAAACGTTCCCTCACTTCGTCTAGGGTTTTGAGCAAGATAGAACTTCAGGTGGGTAAAATTATGCAAGTTATAGCGCGCCAGAAACAGGAAGTGAGGGACCAGACAAAGTCAGGCGAGCGGCAAGTAGAAACAGCAGCCTGCATCGTGCCCTTAATTCCTGGTATCTCCACCGATGCAGTACATACAGCCTAGGGAAGGCGAAGCGACGACGCAAACATTTGTTCAGGACGGTAAAGCGGCGGGCACGCCGTTTTCGTTCACCATCCGCACTGAAAGCTATATCAGAAATAAGATAAGCGCTGTCCGGCAAACCCTCCACCGGTGGAGGTTTCGGTTTCGCCTGCACGGGTTTCCGTTCCAATGTTCGCGGTTCTCCCGCATCCGGTATCCTAGTAACTGTAGCCGCAAAATTAATCCACAAGCAAAATCTCAACCCCATAGAATTCACCGGTTTGCACTGTAACTTTCTTATCTGAAATCGGTCACACCGAAACATACAATACACGAGTAAAAATACTATCGGACTTTGGTTACCATACCAAACGATCGTTTATGTCAGATATGCGACTTTTCACGGTTATCAGCAAAAATGATTTGGGGATTTTTTGGACAACGGGATTTTTGATGTCTGACGCACAAATGCAACGACAGATGACGGATGGAGATTTCGACATCATATTTCAGTTATTTTAGATTACACCGAGAGAAAAGATTTCATTAACGCCAAAGAAATGGGTGGATTGATTTTTTTTTTTCATTGATTTCAATGAAATAGTGCATTTGAATTTCAAAGAGAACATTTTATTGCCTGTAAATAACGATTTACTTAGTCAGCATATAATAAAGAAACAGTTTCATTGTTTTAAAAAGACGTTTTCATTGGTTCGAAGAAACGTTTTCATTGATCTCTTTCACGCACCTAACCTCACTTTTTTGATTTCCGGTTCTCCTGAACAAACGGCTTCGAGTTTCGAGGAGTCAGAAGCTCAGCCCATTTCTGCCGTACTTTCTTACATACTCACAAAATTTGAGCTTTATCTTCCGCGCACTTCAGGAAAAAATAGGTTTCGAAATTTTGAGCTGGTAAGAAGAAGGTTTCATTGAATCAGAGACGATATCTTTGAAATCAATGAAAAAGGTTCATTGGTTTAAAGAAATGTTTCTTCGAATCAATGTCACTACTTTTCATTGAGTTTGAGATCATTCAAAGAAAAGATAGTACTTAAATTCAAGTATTTCATTTCATTGGCAAAGATTTTCGTAAATCAATGAAACTTTTTCTCTCGGTGTTGGGTCCTCAGATTTTACGAATGTGATCCGCGATTTATAAGCAAAGTATTTTTTCATTCATGAAAACTTTTGGATTCTGCTAGTTAAAATAAAAACTCTTGTGTCCTATGCGCAATCAAATAATAGAACTTGAACGCAGTTTGTATATATATATGTATTTATATTTTTTTTAGTATATATGTAGAACATGTACCTTTAGCGGAATAAAAGCTGCTACTGGGCTGCGTGAAATTGTACATACGGTGGACGATTAATTGAGGAAAAAAGTGAATATGTACGTCGTACAGTCAAATAGTAAACGACCATGGCTGGACACAAGTCATTAGTCAAAAAGTCTTTTGAAATACTCGCCATTTCTCATTCCATAGATGAGACATTTTCCGCTTTTGTTTTTTGACATCCGGAATTATATTTTAAAAATTAATAAATAATACATAATATTATATTGTTTACATAAAATTGATAACACCAAATTTGCATAATTATTTTCGGACTAAATATTCCAAAATTGCCCACTCGAAATCTCTTTCATATTTATTTGTTTTTATGTTATGGCCAGCGATTAAGAGGTTTTTCTCCTTCAATATATATTTGTTTTGTTTTGCGTTGGCCGGAACATTTTTCAAACGGGTAATTTTGCGAGTGGCGGAAGATGGCAGAAATTTTCAATAACTGTAAATCTTGCATTATAATGAAAATTTCAGGAATGGAAATTTTAGAGGCGATGAAAAAATAAAGTATTCAAGTATATGAAATATCAAATATATCTGGCAGTCGTATAAAATACACATAGACGATATGGAATTTTTTTTTGCCTCTACAAATCTAAGTTATATAGCCGTCAGTATATTTTATTTCCTCAGTGACATTTTTGAACGGTGTCGAAGCGCAACTCGATTGTTTTCTTGTGTACATTTTTATTCCGATAAAACAAAAATTTACGCGTTTGAGCGGTGCACAGTTGAAGACGCCTCAATTAAAATAGTCACACAGCGAGTGTATTCAGGTTCCGGATATACGTTTATCGAATGGAGTTGTAAAAAAAACTATATGGAGTGCGTTATAGAGTACAGAAGCGATTTCCTTTCTATTTTCGTGTTTTATATCGCATCCGTTTTTCAATCGGTGCATATAGTCCATTGTTTTTGACGGTCCGTTGGCGCTGCTGCTGCTGCGAGGGCGGAAACCCTCAGGCCATCGTTACGCTCACCGAAACCAGCACTACTATGCGTAACGCTGTTTCTGCTACTGCGCTTATTCTCTTTTCCTCTCAGGAGGCAATCGCACATCCGGACGAGACGAAGATCGAAAGAAATGTAATCGAAGAAAATAAAGTGATTGCGAACATTGGGCAATTAATTTTGACGTCATATTTCAGTTTTTTTAGATTAGGATCCTGAGATTCTGAGAATGTGATCCAAAATTCATAGGCAAAGAGTATTTTATTTGTGAAAACTTTTTGGATGCCCGCATAGAAAAAAAGAATCTGGCCGGGATTTTTAACAAGATTCTCGACGGGATTCTCGCTGAGATTCTTAAGAATCTCAGCGAGATTCTCAGATGATGTAGATTCTTTTCATTTTCAGCTACACACTAAAGAATCTCGGTGAGATTCTGATAGAGATTCTATTTATTTTCAGCTACCCATTAAAGAATCTCGGTAAGAAGCTGAGCAATATTGTCTAGAATCTCGACGAGATTCTTAGATGGATTTTAAAAGAATCTGGGTTCGGCGCGCAACCATGATTCTCGCTGAGAATCTCGCTGAGATTTTTAAGAATCTCGACGAGATTCTCAGATAGATTCGCTAGAATCTCGACGAGATTCTCAGATAGATTTTAAAAGAATCTGGGTTCGGCGCACAACCATGATTCTCGTTGAGAATCTTGCTGAGATTCTTAAGAATCCCGGTAAGAAGCTGAGTGAGATTCTCTAGAATCTCGACGAGATTCTCAGATAGATTTTAAAAGAATCTGGGTTCGGCGCGCAACCATGATTCTCGCTGAGAATCTCGGCGAAAATCCCCGGCAAGAATCTTGTTAAAAATCTCGGCCAGATTCTTATTTTCTACGCGGGATGCTACTAGTTAAAAATAAAAATCCTGCACTGAGAGAAATTTTGATGGTCCTGGTATCGATTAATTGATAATTATATTTTATTAGTCCCGGCGCCTATTTTCGTAGTTACATTAACTCTCTACTTTGTTAACATAACCACGTTACTATTAATGTAACCACGAAAGTTTCTTGGTTTAGAAATATAAGGACTCGAGACGGCAAATAACCATGAAAATGATTGGTGTTGCAATTTAACATATGTAAATTTTTAACTTGACAAAAAATACCGGTTCATATGCAAAAAAGAAAGTGAAAGATTTTCTTAAGTCATTTTTGTACACGGAAAGAAATGTTTGGTTGTGGCAACTACGTTTTCGATTTGCTCTACAAAATGTCTAAAAAATTAGTTGCCTCAACCATATCGAATAGTAACCTCAACTATTCACGATTAGTTCTCGCGAGATTAGTTAGGTTAACTAATCCAATCCTTGGGACTACCATTCGAATCGTCGGTATTACCATTCGAATCGTTGGTATTACCATTTGAGTTGTAAGATAAATAGAATAATAGATTGGTTGTGTCAACTCATTTCTTGGTTATGACAACTAATCTTTTTTTTTCGTTTAGAAGTTAATCAGGACAAATATATATATATCTATATTTCGAATTTGCACCAGTCGTACAGAAACGATTTCCTTTCTATTTTCGTGTTTTATATCGCATCCGTTTTTCAATCGGTGCGTATAGTGCATTGTTTTTGACGGTCGGTTGCCGCTGCTGCTTGCGAGGGCGGAAACCCTCAGGCCATCGTTACGCTTACCGAAACCGGCACTACTATGCGTATCGCTGCTACTGCTGCTGCTACTGCGCTTATTCTCTTTACCTCTCAGGGGGCTATCGCACATCCCGACGAGACGAAGAACGCCTCGTCGTTTCCACGTTGTATCCTCCAGGCGCTAAACTCTCTTTCGCATTGAACGTCGGAGCAGGATAAAAAATATATGAAAAAAAAATAGGGGCTACCCGGGAGAACCGCAAAACTTTTCTTTTACGGCTAGACGGCGACACCATAAATAAAAAGAAACGTCATATAGTATACCAGATGGGTGGTGGAAGCGCATGTCGCCCGCGGGTCCCTTCGACAGAACACTCTTTGCCCGATCGCATAAAGAACGTCGGGCAAAAATGTGTGCGACGATTTTTCCAATAGGTACAATCGGAGTGCATGTCCGATGGGATTATTGATGTGTCGAATAGAAATGCGCGTATCAACGATCAGACAAAATGGGTTTTGCAACAATGTGTTGAAATAATTATTTTGAATTTTTGAGAAAAATTGGTAATTATCGTGCATTTATAAAAATGCATATTGTCAAGTAAAACAGCCGTTAATTTTCACGCTACAAATAATTTTTAAAATATTTAAAAATAGTTACAATCGCGACGGAGAGAAAACTTTTGTTGCATCAACAAATCAGTTGCTAATATAGTGACAGCAAAGCCTTATTTTTTAGCCTAACAAAAAATTATTTGCTAACAAAAAATTATTTGCTAACAAAAAATTATTTGCTATCAAAAAATTATTTGCTATCAAAAAATTATTTGCTAACAAAAAATTATTTGCTAACAAAAAATTATTTGCTAACAAAAAATTATTTGCTAACAAAAAATTATTTGCTAACAAAAAATTATTTGCTAACAAAAAATTATTTGCTAACAAAAAATTTGCTAGGCCAGCAAAATTATTTGCTAGGCCTGTCAAAAAATTTGCTAGGCCACCAAAATTATTTGCTAGGCCTGTCAAAAAATTTGCTAGGCCACCAAAATTATTTGCTAGGCCTGTCAAAAAATTTGCTAGGCCAGCAAAATTATTTGCTAGGCCTGTTAAAAAATTTGCTAGGCCAGAAAAATTATTTGCTAGGCCTGTCAAAAAATTTGCTAGGCCAAGAAAATTATTTGCTAGGCCTGTCAAAAAGATTTGCTAGGCCAGCAAAATTATTTGCTAGGCCAGCAAAATTATTTGTTAGGCCAGCAAATACAATTTCTAGGCCAACAAATAAAGTTTGCTGTCACTATGCTAGCAAATAATTTTTTTCCGTGCGGAATGCAAGTTCGGTGGGCTTATTGATGTGTCGAATAGAAATGCACGTATCAAGGATCAAAGCAAATAGGTTTTGCAACAATTTGTTGAAATAATTATTTCGAATTTTGGAGAAAAATTTGTAATGCAGGTGTATTATAAAAATGCATATTATAATTGAAACAGGCGTTAATTATCGCGTTTTAATTAATTTTTGAATACTGCATATTATAGATACTTTTAATTAGCAGCAAATTAACATCAATTTAATTATCACTGTTTGTTCCTTTTTGTTTTCATTGTAGAATTATTTATAGCATTGAGAATAATATTAAACATTATTTTGCAACTTGATTATATTTATTATCGTTGTAAACTTTATATTTAAGATGAGAATAAAGTTACAAAAGAGGATTTGCTTCGTGAAACGAAACGCCAAAAAAAAAAGGTAAATTCATTACTTATTGTTAATTTTCTTCGTTTAGAAATTTAAGGATCCGAGGCACCAAAAAACCATGAAAATGAATGTTGAAGCTGTAACTTCATATTTGTAATTTTTTATCTTGATTTAGAGAAGGATAAAAAATACCATTTGACATGAAAAAATGTGATAGATTTTCGTAACAGATTTTTTTGTAGACAAGTTCATCAGGGCAAATTTTTTTTCTTCTAATTTGCACCTTTCGCAGAGCTACGGTTGCACCATTGCAGCAAATTGGTTTCGTAATATCCAATTTTGTTGGTAGAAAGAATCTGTCCAGTCTGAGAGTATAGGAATTTCCATTTGAAAACCTTTCACAGAAGTTACAAGGAAATTTAGTAAAAACGTTACACCTCGAAAAATATGCTTTCAAAATCAGTATATCTTTTTCAAAAAAACTTTTAATAGAAATTCCTTTATATGGTCCGAATAGATTTCTTCCACCAACAGAATTGGAACATAACGGCAAGTGAATAATAGAAAAAAGAAAAATACTGGCAAGGCTTGCCTCAAAAATTAAAATGCCACTAACAAAAATGTTTCACTTATTCTATTTTCCCAGTGGTATATTTTTAGGAAGGTAAAAAATGTTACATGTGCAATTGCAGCACCATTGCATAATATTTTTTTTAATAACTTCATCCCTCGAAGCTGTAATATAATTTTAAATTTATTTAAAAAACTGAAAAAATTATATTTTGTTCGTGCCGAAATTTTTTTTTATTTTATATTTTGTCATAAATATTGTCATTTAACCTCTAAAGTTAAGCTAAAAAGAAAAAAAATTTTGAAATTTTTTTTTTTTTAACAAAAAGAAAAAAATTTTGAACAGAATATTTTTTTGTAACAAAAAGAAAGAAATTTTGAACAAAATATTTTTTTTTAATAAAAAGAAAAAAATTTTGGACAAAATATTTGTTTTTAACAAAACGACAAAAATTTTGAACAAAATTTTTTATTTTAATTTAAAAAAAATCTATTAATTCTACGGAGTACTTTTTCACCCGATGGTGAATCCGCACAGTGATTTGCTGTGCTGTGTACTGTAAAACAATTCTGCTCCAACAAAACCAGCATTGCACTCAATCGTTCGTTACACCAGTGCTTCCGGTTCATTTTTTTTTTCAACGTCCTTTCGCAGCACAATATCGATCATCGTTTTGTCTTTCTTTGTCGTTGCGCTATGGGCAATAGCACATATGACCACTCCCCCCCTTTCTCCTCTGCATTCCCATCGATGGTCAATTTCACTAACTCTCGGGCTTTCCGGTTTGCGCTCAGCTGCAGGGCGATAACGAGAATTCTGGATAGACTCGAGAAGAGGGTAGATAAAACTGTGGAACAGCACAAGTACCTAGTGGGAGTTTCAGAGGCGCGTGCTCTCGCATCGTCAGCATGGATTTCTCTCACTGTTTTTCCAGGGTTCGAGTGGAACGCGCTCAAAATCTAAGTAAATAAAGCACTTTTAATAATACATATATATAGATGTATATGAGGCATTCCACCGGTTATCGACAGGGTCACGACCCTAATATTTATTAATTTTTTTTCCTTTTGAGATGTTGTAGAGCAATATAAAAAACACTAGAATTTTTTTTAGAATAAAAAAAATTTGTTTTTTTAATTACCTAAAATTTGATTTTCTCAAAAAGTACGTCGACGATTTTTTTCAAAATTTTTGTAGTATATTCTCTGTCCAAAAACGAAACTTTTGAGACTAGAACGAAAATGGGGGGTAGTCTAGAAGAGGAACTAAAAATAAAATTCTCCGGTAAAAAATTTTTATTTTTAGTTGCTATTCTAGACTGTACCCCATTTTCCTTCTAGTCTCAAAAGTTTCGTTTTTGGACAGAGAATTTACTATAAAAATTTTGAAAAAAATCATCGACGTACTTTTAGAGAGATACAAATTTGGAGTATTTTAAATTTTTTTTTTAAATTTTGTTTTATTTTTAGCTGATAATCTAGGCCTCACCCCACTCTGGGTCTAGGCACAAAAATTTTGTTTTTGAACACAGAATTTATTGTAAAAAAAGAAAAAAAATCGTCGACGTACTTTTTGAGAAAATCAAGTTTGGGGTATTTTTAAAAAATTTTTTAAATTTTGTTTTATTTTTAGCTGATAATCTAGGCCTCGCCCCAGTCTGGGTCTAGGCACAAAAATTTTGTTTTTGAGCACAGAATTTATTGTAAAAAAAGAAAAAAAAAATCGTCAACGTACTTTTTGAGAAAATCAAGTTTGGGGTATTTAAAAAAAAATTGTCAATTTTGTTTTATTTTTAGCTGATAATCTAGGCCTCACCCCACTCTGGGTCTAGGCACAAAAATTTTGTTTTTGAACATAGAATTTACTGTAAGAAAAGAAAAAAAATCGTCGACGTACGTTTGAGAAAATCAAGTTTGGGGTATTTTAAAAAAAAATTCAATTTTGTTTTATTTTTAGCTGA